>CM043323.1:6164328-6832439 GCA_023736055.1 Quercus glauca
CAACTTTTCCTGGGCCACCGTCAAGGGAATTTATTCCTTGTCCCATTACTTTTTTTCAGAGCTTTTGCGTGGCACGAGTTATTGATTACCAGTCCCCCACTTTTACTCCTTTCCTTTTATTGCTTTTTCTTTTTCTTTTTTAAATCGATGGTGGAGGACATGGTAGACTGGTAGTTTAGTGGTAAGTGGTATGACTAAAACAAAGCTGCTAAAATTTCTTTAAGAAATATGTCTATTTTACACACTCATTTACCGACACACATTCAATTTTTTAAATTAAAATTATGACGTGAAATAGTTGAAAATTATGATTTAATGTGCAAATGTGATGAGTGTGTGAATTATGTGCGTGTGAAATAGACATTTTCAGATGTGGTGGGAGCGTACCAGGTATGAAATATTTTCATTAACAATTTACAGAATTGAAGGAAAAAAAAACATTTTTATTTAGCTAAAATTTATGGTAAAATACAAAAATTATCATTAAACTTTTCCCAATACTTGATACTATCATAACTTTTAAAAGTAAAAACAAAAAGCCGTTCGAAAATGTCTCTACTTCTGCTTCCTTCTTCATTTCTTGTTGATATTTATTTATCATTTGCTATTCAAAAACTATTTCGTGCATGTAATATTATCAGGTAATTGCCTGTTTAATAAAAGAATGGGCTTTGTGCTTTCTTCCTCCGTGTGTTTGTTTTCACACTCCGCACAAATAAAACTTTTGATTATCTCAAAAGTTTAAGTTTAATCAATTTTGTTGATCTGCAGTGTTTTTGTTCAAATTTTAGCAAGTTGCTAAAAACTTTTAGGTTTGGTAACTTTGATAAAGATAATTTTTTTGTGGTTTTGGTGCTAAAATGACAATATAGCAATTATCACACATTTCACGTGAATGGCAACATTTTCTTTCCAAGAGGCCATTTCCTTTTGAAACCAGATTGCTTTTCTTTTCTTTTCTTTTTTTTTTTCTTTTTTTATTTTTTATTTTTTAATTTTAATTTGCAAATTGCGTTTCTTACACCAACAAGTCAACAAAGCTGTCATCCTCTAGAAACTTGAACATAAAGAATGAAAAGACAGTAATGAAAATAATACTACAATTAAGCCAAGCTTTTTCCACAACAACGGCCCACAAGTACAAAACAATTTCCGCGTTTCACGCTACCTGCTTAACACTCCAAAAGGAATGAAACTCGATGTATTCATGGCATCTTCAAAGCAATATGAAAAAAAAGAAAAAAGAAAAAAAGAGGGTAAGGCAATGTTGAATTAGTGGGTTTTACTTTATTGACATTTGGCACATACAAAGTCTTTTTTTTTTTCTTTTTTTTTTTTTTTGCAACTTGCAAACTTGCACGACATGATAATTATTAATCCAAAAAAAAAGTATATATCCAAAAGAAATTATTTAGCCTGATCCCCAAATAGATTTATAGAATTTTTTGACTCTATAACAATTTTTTATAAAATGATTTTTGTCGGTAAGATGATTTTTACTTTTAATATTTTGGCTATCAAATAAATTTTTTAGGATTTTCAATTTTGCACATGATTAAGGCAATCAATCAGTAATAAAATATTACATATAAATATAATAAATATCTTGATTTGCTCTTCATTCACGTAGAGTGAAATATACTTTTCAACAATTGCAAACATTATAGTTATTAAACCTGCCCGAACATTGATCGGTCTATGAGTCGGGTCACTTGGTTATCAATTTAACTAGTGAGTCATCAGTCAAACCGCAAGTCAAATAAAAAAATTATATATGTACATTTTTTTTTTTGAAAAGAATCTATGTACGTATATACACTCACATACATATACAAAAAAGTTTGAGAAATCATAATAGAAATATTTAAATTAAAAAATAGACAAATGGCTAAATTAAACTTATTATTATAATTCAAAATTAAGGTTTCACAATAATAGAGTAGTCTTTTGATGAGATAGAATTCTTAGAGGTAGGCATACAAACAAAGAAGTGCATTTGTTTGATAATAATAATAATAAAATTAGGTTCTCTCCTCTTTATTTTAACATATTATAATTCATAAAATAATATAGAAGTCAATAAAGTGGACTTACATATGTAATTTTACAAATTTCACAAACCCAACCAAGTGATAAAAACTCATCTAGTTTACACAGGTTGCCACAAACCTGTCAGATTTAATTGGGCTTGACTGGGTCTTATGCACTAACAGTATATTTAAATAATAAAACTAGTCTAAGTGATAGGTCACCAGGACCGGGTTTAATAACTATGCATTTTTTTTCTTGCCAAAAGCTTTGTAGCTGAATTGGCACCTCTCCATGCACAAAGTGCTTGAGAGTTTAGGGAGGAAATGATTCGAGTTGCGAGGTTAGCAGCATGTTGTAATTATCTCTAAAAAAAAAATTCTTCTTTTCTTAAGAAACCAAAACAATCTAATAAACACCTGGTGTGAATTCAACATACACCAGCACAACCTCAATACAATCCGAATCCACGTACGAATCCAAAAAAAAAAAAATTCGAAGACCTTTCTCAAAATTTCAGGGGGCCATCATATTTGCCATGGCACAAATTGTTTTACTTGTCCAAATGAATTATAGCTTTGAACATACCAAATCTTACATGGGAAGTTCCAAGATGTCATTTCCTTTCGAAATTAGATTGTTTTTTCCACAACAACAGCCCACACTCATAAAACAATGTCCGCGTTTCACACTACCCGCTTTACACGAAACACTCTAAAAGGTATAAAATTCTCAGTGTATTCATGGCATCTTTAAAGCAAAAAAATAAAATAAAATAAAATAAAAAAGTCGGTGGTTTACTTGGCCCCTAGTCACATACAAAGTTTTTTTTTTTTTTAATTTTATGTTGCACAACATGATAGTTATTAATTAATTTTTTTTAAAAAACGTATGTATCCAAAAGAAATTTTTTAGACTGACCAAAAAAAGAAAAGATTTATAGAATCGTTTGACGCCACAACAATTTTTATAAAATGAATTTTTTTTTTTTGTATTATGATTTTTTTACTTTTAATATTTTAATTAATTAAATAATTTGTTAGGATTTTGCATATGATTATGGCAATGAATCAATATTTAAAGGTAATATGTAATGCATAAAATCTAAATACCCCCAAATTTTAAGGGGTAAAATCTAAATTATGAAACATCATGATGTAAAATTCAAACACCCCAAAACTTCAGGAAGTAAAATTCAAATTCTAAAACTTCAAGGTGTAAAATCCAAACACTCCAAAATTTTAGAGATGTAATTTACAATTTACTCTAAATATAATTGACATAAAGTTGGAGTATAATTGGAAGAAAAATGTGCACTTAAAATATAAAGGTCCTTGTTATCAAAATATAATGCAACTATCTAAATTTTTATACTTTAGGAGTTACCCAAAACTTAAAGAGTGTAATTTGAAATTTAGCTTAATTATAAATACGTATTAAAATAATGATGTATAAAAAAATGGATTTTCAAAAACTTGTGTCAACATTAGAAGAAAAGAGAAAGTGAGAAGGAAAGAGAAAGAGCATGAGAGAGAAATTCTTATTTTAATTGAAGTGATAATTAATTTATTATTATTATTATTATTATTATTATTATTATTTTTAAGATTTCAACTACAGTAGGATGTCAAAGATGACATTCTACTGTAGCTAAGATGTTAAAACTTTTAAGTATAGCACCCTTAATGTAGTGGGCTTTTTTAGAATCAAATGTTAAAAAATAGCATATTTAGCATTTGAAACCTTTGATGAGAATGCTCTTAATGCTAGTGCTCTAAGCCATCTCACAAATTTACTTTCCAAATAAGTCAATCACTCTTTTCTTTTTTTAGAAAAATAAGTCAGTCACTCAATACTCTATAATACAAATATTCTACTTTTCTATTACTATAATTTCAAATTGATTTAGAGTTGAAGTGATAACTCAATGATATATAATATATATAATCAAATTGATTCATTGCATTTATCATATGCAAAAAATCCTAACAAACCATTTAGCCAAAAGAATTAAAATTATAAATCATATTATTGATAAAAATCATATTATAATAATGGTTACAAGGACAAAATGGGCTTTTGCCCTTTTCCGGAAAATTAAACATCCTTTTACCTCCATTCCCAAACTAAACAGGGTAATGCCCCTGTTTTGTAACTCGATAATACTAGAGTCAAGTTATACAAATTACTCGATTATAGAATACTCGAGTTAACTTCAAGTTTGTGCCATGCTGGATGTCCAGCGTGGCATTTTCTTTTTCAAATCCCTAGATAACTCGATTATATATTAATCGAGTAATATAACCAATTATTCAAATATCAAGATACGCTCTTATTAAACCTGTTTTTAGACTTTCTTTGTGTCAGGCGTATGGATATATGGTTTTAACATAACTCGATTACTGTAATATCGAGTTTTAAAGTATAATCAAACTCTGAAAAATCGAGTTATTCGCGTATAATTTCTCCACACCTTCTCCCATTTAGTGTGTCTGGATTTCTGCTGAACCTCCACTCTGCTCAGATCTACAGCTTTCGGACTCAACTGAAGTTTGTATCATCTCAGGTAGAAAACTCACACCAGAATTTTAGGGCAATGATATTTTTATTTGATATTGTACTGAATTTTTATTCTTTTGGTTGAATGAGTGTGAAGTAAGTACATTGGTGTGGCTTTGGTTGTTTGTTGTAGTAAACGTTGGCCACAAGAGAATGAAATCTTTACTATAGCAACATTTTGTATTGCACATAATCACATTGGTCAAACATTTACAACAACATTATGTATTGAACACAATGGGTAGACATTAACAACAATTTGTTTGCACATGGTCAAATGTTAGTGTTAGTGTTAGTGTTAGTATTTCATTTTCAGCATGTAATAGTACACAAATTTATGAATGTCTTTGTCGTGTACCATTTTATGCAGCATTACATTATTTAACAACAATTAATGCACACTGTTAACTAACTTGATCATTTGGTGTTATTGTATTAAGCGTCAATGTCTAGTTCTAGCAACCCAGAAATCTATAGGCCTCATGATGTGTTCACTGCTATGGGTCGTTGTTGGGTATTAGAAGATGAGTTCAGCTATCCAATCAATCCGAATCTGCGAAATAGTGCTTATGTTCACAATACCATGAGACAGGAGTGGGCTTGGTTATTTCGTGAACATCAAATGTTTTATGATGAGCTGGTTGGTTTTAAGTTGCCAGTGCCTCGGCGACTCACATCGCAGATGCCTAGAGACACGATCGACGAAATTCGTAAAGCATTGAACCGCATAAGAGAAGAAAATAATCGAATGAAGATACGTCTTAATCGATATCGAACCCAAGTTGAGATTCGAGAGTCAGTGGACAAAGGGTGGTACGAGCATGCACAGTTCATGCAATCACTTCTTGCTGATCCCATTTATCAGTCAGACGGGAGATGTCAGATGAAGAGTAATCGTGTCGTGGTGTTATTAGATTTTGTTGGAGAACTATTTTGCTTAACTATGTTTTATATGTATGTGTGTCACCGTTATTGCATTTGTACTATGTAAACCTTATTATTGATTGTGAGGAGCATGCACGTTATTCGTAATCTAGATTATTCTCACATAACGCATAAAAGTTAAATATTCCCACACATGATGATTTTCAATAAGCACATACGACATAACACAGAAAACTTAAAATAACTTACACTAACATTATTAACTTAACACTAGACATAACACACACACCATATAGACATTCATTCTAACAAGTAGTCCTCATAGTTGAGGACATTGTTACGTTCCGCCAGAGTGAGTTGCCTGTTCGTTGCGGCGGCCAACTCCTCCGCTAGTTGTAGCATGTGATACCTGGACCTACGAAGTATCATAAGATTGTTTTCTTTTTTTATTTTAGTAACTGCACGCTTATATTGGTGCATTTTTCGCTGTGGCAATGCAAGTGAGCTACGGTCGACAAGAGGTGCTCCGAGTCGCAGGAGATCATCGTGTAAAGCGTTGGACTCATTCACGCGAAAGTCCCACTCCCGCCGCAATCCTGCATAGTATTCCCTCTCGTTGGAATCTCTTTCCCTTTTATAATTATCTGGAAAATGAGGTAGCATCCAATTGCGCATCGACATTGGAAAATGTGACTTTAGATCGGTATGTGTAGATGTTTTGCAAGGGTAGATGTAAATGGGACTTTATATAGGGGTTTTGCAAGGGCAAGTATTCACGTGGATGTGACTATATGTAAGGGTAAGTATTCACGTGAATAAAGATGATATGACTTGACAGTGTATTGTTCAATGGCAAGGTGTTGAGGAGCACATGCAAAACTGCAAACATGACTTGGTTATACAGTGGCGTCTGTTGGTGCATGGGATTCGCTGAGGTAGCTGTTTGATATGGCTATAGCTTGTGCTACAGCAGCGGGCTGGTGATGTGTACTGCAAAAGAGGTTGCGTATTTATTCACGTTAATACTACTCAACATTGATGTGCTTCATCTGACATGACTTGATGAGATATTGCTAAGCTATGATAAATGTATCATAAACTTTTCAGGGATGCTCTACATCCTTGAAAACGGTGCATTGCAAAAGGTGTATTGACTTGCGTGTAGGTGATATGATTGGACAAGGTTCAATAGTGCGAAGCTGTTAAGCATGAACTTTTCAGGGATGCTCTGTGTATTCACATGAGTGTGGATGGGTACTTTTGGTCAGGGTTCAACAGTGCTGAGCTTTCCACCGTAGCTACACTCATTGCTCCCTATCCACACTTTTGGCAAGTGGGATTGAAGAAAGCTGATAACAACATTTGGTTTTGTAATGGTTGGCAGGATTTCGTTGAATACCATTCTATCTGTTATGGTTATATTTTAGTCTCCAGATATGAAGGAAATTCCAGCTGCCATGTTCTTATATTTGATAAGACTGCCACTGAGATTTAATATCCACCTAGGAAGAATTGTAAATTAGAAGATCATTAGGTAGAAATAATATACTTAGATGAAGATGATACAAACTCATCATAAGAAAACCTCAATGTACAGACCCACAAAACATGAAGTCAGAGAAAAGTATGTTTTGAAAACATTATCTAGCATGTCAAGAGGAAGAGAGAGAGCAATCCAAGCAGCCGAAAACTTCAAGCCTAAAAATTCTTCTTTCATGGGTATCTCGCGGCCGCATAATATGGTGAGCCTTTATACATAATGAAGAGGATAAAATCTAGAAGTAATGGGCCTGACAGGCCATCTTCCTGACGGCCCATCCCCTGTGGGCCGAGACTGGATGGGCCCAATATCCGCGACACTTGAGAGGAATTCTAATACAAAGTGGAGTTCTAGAAGGTGTCTCATTAATAGGTCTCTCCACAAGGAAACACCTTGTTAATCACGTAAAGACTCCTATAAAGAAAAGACTTCTGCTCCAAGAAGGAGAGGTCAACCCTCGACTACTATAAAAGCCCCAATACCCTCATGAATTAAGGTACGCATAATTAACCTCTCTCTAGCACTCTAGAGTTAAAAGAAGTTTTGACTTGACCTTCGGAGGGTACTTGGCCGACATCACACCGGTGCTCTCTGTTAGGTCTTCTCCTTTTTGTTGTGCAGGTGTCGTTTCGAGCGTACAAGCATTGTGCAACTCACTGGTGAGATTTTCGGCATCATCAGTTGGCGCTGTCTGTGGGAAACATTCAGATTAAGCCATACTATCGTTTCTCGGACTGAAGGGTTGCATGGTACTCACTCGCTCAATGGCAACCACTAACGACATTCAAGAAGAGGAGCCGCTCACAACTGCCCTCGAGAGACAAGTTCGGACTCTTAGTGCCGCCGTAGAGCGTCTCACAAAACAAAACCACGACTTGGAAGAACAGCTGCACCAGAAGAATGCAGCACTGAATGACCAACAAGAGGATCAGGAAGGGACCAGCACTCCAAAGAAAAATCAGGAGAAACCTGAAGGCAGCCATGCCCCAAGCAAACCTGAGAGGCAAAACTTGAGCATGCCATCCCTCACGGATGCGACTCCACCACATATTATTGCAGAGATGCAAGCGATGAGGGAACAGATGGAGGTTATGATGAACGCACTCAAGGGACGAGTTTCAAGTGATCTTGACGATTTAGTCAAGAGCACTGACTTGCCCTTCACTGTGGCCGTGAACTCCTTCCCCCTACCCAACAAATTTTGCATGCCGCATATCGACAGCTATGATGGAGTGAAGGATCCTCTGGACCATCTAGAAACTTTCAAGACCCTAATGCATCTTCAGGGGGTAACAGATGAGATCATGTGCAGGGCCTTCCCCACAACACTTAAAGGCCCCGCAAGGGTATGGTTCAGCCGATTAACGCCCAACTCCATCAATACCTTCAAGGAACTAAGCGTTCAGTTCACAACACACTTCATTGGGGGCCACAGGTATAAGAAGTCCACGGCATGCTTGATGAGTATCAAGCAACGAGAGGACGAGACGCTGAGATCCTACATAACGCACTTCAATAAGGAAGCGCTGTCGATTGACGAGGCCGACGACAAAATACTTGTAGCAGCCTTCACAAATGGGTTGCGAAAGGGTAAGTTTTTGTTCTCCCTATACAAAAATGACTCGAAGACCATGTCGGAAGTACTCTACAGGGCTACTAAGTATATGAATGCTGAGGACGCGCTGCAGGCCCGAGAAGAGAAACCAAGAAAAAGGGAGAGACAGGAAGATGCACGACAAGATCAAGGGCGAAAGAGACCGAGAACAGGAGATCGAAGGGACGAGAGACGTTCTAAACCACCGGGAGGAAGGTTCACAAGCTTCACCCCGCTAATCACCCCGATAGATCAAGTCCTAATGCAAATCAAGGACGAAGGGGCTCTGACTTTCCCTGGAAAGCTGAAGGGAGATCCTAGCAGGCGTTCTAGTGACAAATACTGCCACTTCCACCGAGATCACAGCCATGGCACAGCCGATTGTTACGACTTGAAACAGCAGATTGAGGCCCTCATAAGACAAGGGAAATTGCAGAAGTTTGTAAGCAAGGAAAGAATGGATCCACCACCTTAGAAGCAGCCCCCCCGACGGGATAATAACCGCCCTAGACCACCTATTGGCGACATCAGGATGATTGTAGGAGGGACGGCTACCGGGTCACCCAAAAAGGCTCGGAAGACGTACCTCAGGATGGTCCAAAGTGTCCAGATGACAAGCTCAGTACCAAAAATAGCACGGAGAGAAAGCCCCGTCATCGGGTTCTCCGAAGAAGATGCGCGACGTCTTCACCATCCGCACGACGATGCGCTTGTTGTCAGTTTGCAAGTGGGGGACTACAACTTGCACCGGGTGTTGATTGACAATGGGAGTTCAGTGGACATCCTGTACTACCCGGCTTTCCAGCATATGGGAATCAGCATAGAACAATTAATTCTGACGAATACCCCACTCGTCGGTTTTGGAGGAATGAGGGTGTTTCCCCTCGGCGCGGTCACATTGTCTGTAACGGCAGGCGACTATCCTCAGCAGATCACAAAGGACGTGACGTTCCTCTTGGTCGACTGTTCGTTCGCCTACAATGCCATCTTAGGGCGACCCACCCTCAATTCATGGAAGGCGGCAACCTCGACTTATCACTTGATGATCAAGTTCCCTACCGAATACGGGATAGGTGAACTACGTGGAAATCAGGTGGCCGCACGTGAATGCTACATGGCTATGATGGAAATGGATGATCAACTCCAAGCCATGAGCATAGAAGAACATCAGAGTACGACGGAACCCGTCGAAAAGCTTGAAGAAATATCCCTTGACAACTCCAGACCTGACCAAACAACAAAGATTGGGACCCTTGCAAGTCCCATGATCCGACAAACACTTGCAGCCTTCCTCAGAGAAAATCGGGATGTATTCGCTGGAGTCACGAGGACATGCCAGGGATAGACACTTCGATTATGGTGCACAAGCTGAATGTATCACCCTCCTTTCTACCCATCAGGCAAAAGAAGAGGGTGTTTGCCCCCGAACGGGATTGAGCCATAGCTGAAGAAGTCCGCAAGCTACAGGAGGCAAACTTTATTAGAGAAGTTTATTACCCCGACTGGCTAGCCAACGTAGTGATGGTCAAAAAAGCTAGCGGGAAATGGAGGATGTGTGTAGACTTCACCGATCTAAACAGAGCATGCCCCAAAGACAGCTATCCCCTCTCGAGGGTCGACACCTTAGTAGACTCTACAGCTCAGCACCAACTATTAAGTTTTATGGACGCTTTCTCCAGTTACAACCAAGTCAAAATGCACGAAGCCGATCAAGAGAAAATGTCGTTCGTGACTAGCCAAGGCCTCTTCTGTTACAGGGTAATGCCGTTCGGTCTAAAAAATGCGGGTGCAACATACCAGAGGCTTATGAACAAAATGTTCGCACCACAAATCAGGAGAAATGTCCAAGTCTACGTAGATGATATGCTGGTGAAAAGCCAAAGGGAGGAAGATCACTTGGAAGACCTTAGGGAAACGTTCGACACTCTTCGCTCTTACAACATGAAGCTGAATCCAGGAAAGTGTGCCTTCGGGGTGACGGCAGGAAAATTCCTAGGATTCATGGTTTCACAAAGGGGCATCGAAGCCAATCCGGACAAGATTCGAGCTATCATAGAGATGACACCACCAAAAAATGTGAAGGAAGTACAAAGCCTTAATGGCAAGATAGCCGCACTAAATAGGTTCGTCTCGAGGGTAACGGACAAGTGCTTACCTTTCTTTCGCACGCTGAAGAGATCTTTCGAGTAGACTGCTGAGTGCCAACAAGCGTTCGAAGAATTGAAAGCTTATCTCTCTTCCCCCCCCATTGCTGAGTCCCTCGCAACCGGGTGAAGAACTTTTTCTCTATCTTGCCGTCTCTCCAGCCGCCGTCAGCGCTGCCTTGATCAGAGAAGAAAAGAGAGTGCAGAAACTGGTATACTACACCAGTCGAGCACTATGCGGAGCCGAAGAAAGATATCCACCCATGGAAAAACTTGCATTTGCGCTAGTTACAACAGCACGCAAACTAAAGCCATACTTTCAAGCCCACACGGTGATCGTCCTAACTGACAAGCCTTTGCGACGGGCAATGAGCAACCCTGAAGCTGCTAGGCGATTGGCACTATGGGCTATAGAATTAAGCGAGTTTGACATCCAATACCGCCCACGAGCCGCCATTAAAGGACAGGTTGTTGCAGATTTCATAGCTGAGTTCACAAACGGTGAGGACAGATGGGCAGAAGAGTCTCCCCAATGGAGCATACATGTTGACGGATCCTCCAATAGGCAGGCTGGGGGGGCCGGCGTCGTGCTACACTCACCCAAAGGAGACATGGTCGAATGTATGACCCGCCTTGAGTTCCCTACCACCAACAACGAGGCGGAGTACGAAGCTCTGATAGCAGGGCTTGACCTTGCCAAAGCTGCAGGAGCCGAAAGAGTAATCATTCACTGCGACTCTCAAGTCGTGGTCAACCAGATAAATGAGAATTATGAGTGTAAAGGCGAAAGGATGAAAAAGTATCTGGACCAAGCAAGGTGGAGGGTAAACGAGCTGAAGGCCGAAATTACACAGATCCCCCGAGGAGAAAACGAGCAAGCTGATCGCCTAGCCAAAGCCGCTTCACTGAACATATGGCCACCCTTGGTAACGTACTCTCTTTCGTTCAGCTCTCTCCACTTATAAATTCTGTCAATGTACAGGAGCTTGATTTCGAAAGTAATTAGACTACGCCGTTAGTTTCCTACTTGAAGAACGGCGTATTACCGGACGGAAAGGAGGCTGCACGAAAACTGAAGGTCTAAGCAACAAGGTTCGTCCTGATAGGAGATGTCTTGTACAAAAGAGGCTTCCCCCGTCCTTACATGCGATGCTTAGGTCCTGAAGAAGCAGATTACGTCATGAGGAAAGTGCACGAAGGAATCTGTGGAAACCACTCAGGGTCGAGGTCATTGATACACAAGCTAGTACGAACGGGGTACTTTTGGCCAACTATGCAGAAGGATGCCGAGGCCTATGTAAAGAAATGTGACAAGTGCCAAAGGTTCAGCAATGTCGTCAGACAACCGCCTGAAGAACTTACCCCAATGGCGGCGCCGTGGCCGTTCACTCAATGGGGACTGGACATCATGGGACCGTTTCCTACGGCAATACGGCAACTGAAGTTTATAGTAGTAAGCATCGACTACTTTACGAAATGGGTAGAAGCTGAAGCTTTGGCCACCATTACGGAGAAGAATGTATGCAATTTCGTTTGGAAATGCATCATATGCAGATTTGGCATCCCTAAAGTCTTAGTCTCGGACAACGGGAAGCAATTCTACTACGATGCCTTCCGGGACTTCTGCTCGCAATTAGGGATACGGAACCACTACTCCTCCCCCGCCCACCCTCAAGCCAACGGACAGGTCGAAGTCATGAACCGATCCTTGCTGAAGATTATCAAGACTCAGCTCGAGGGGGCAAAGGGTATATGGGCTGAAGAGTTGCCGAGCATACTTTGGGCCTACAGGACGACGGCTAGGATACCAACACGGGAGACACCATTCCAGCTAACATACGGGAGCGAGGCTGTCATCCCAGCCGAAGTCGGCCTTACAAGCTACAGGGTGCACAACCATGACGAAGGGAAAAATGACGAAGCCATACGTCTACAGCTCGATCTAGTGGACGAAGTCAGGACAGCAGCAGAGCAAAGGCTCGCATGATACCAGGATCACATGGCCAAGCACTACAACTCCCGGGTCAGGCACAGAGACTTCCAGGTTGGAGATCTCGTTCTAAGGAAAGTCATGGGAGCAGCAAAAGACCCAACCCAAGAAAAACTCAGCCCGAATTGGGAAGGACCTTACCGAGTCACGGCATGGCAAAGGAATGGCACCTATCATCTGGAGACACTGGATGGACGGAAACTACCGCATCCTTGGAATGTTGAGCACTTACGAAAGTACTACCAGTAGAGGCGATGACTTGAAGAACAACACCTATCTTTTTATTCTTAAGATTTACTATTTACTTTTAAGTATCCGCTACAATAAGCCCAACAGGCATGTTTTTTACTTTGGTTTTGCTACAATATGTTTTTAAGCCTAAGGGGGCACGTACCTTTCTACGAATGCATGATTTTTATTCAGATTCAACTATGTTTTTCTACATGCACTCCTAAAAATCTTAAGTCCATAAAGTGGACGGACAACGTCCACAAAGTGGACGGATCTCCCCATGAGGGATAGATTATAAGTCCGCGATGTAGACGGACAACCCTAAGAGGGTTAAAAAATTGTCCACAAAGTGGACGGATAAAGCCCACAAAGTGGACGTATCTCCCATGAGGGATAGGATTTTAAGTCCGCAATGTAGACGGACAACCCCAAGAGGGTTAAAAAATTTTATTAAGTCCATAAAGTGGACGGACAAAGTCCACAAAGTGGACGGATATCCCCATGAGGGATAGGATTTTAAGTCCGCAATGTAGATGGACAACCCCAAGATGGTTAAGAAATTTTATCAAGTCCACAAAGTGGACGGATAAAGCCCACAAAGTGGACGTATCTCCCATGAGGGATAGGATCTCAAGTCCGCAATGTAGACGGACAACCCCAAGAGGGTTAAAGAATTTTATTAAGTCCATAAAGTGGACGGACAAAGTCCACAAAGTGGACGGATTTCCCCAGGGGGGATAAATTCTTAATTCCACAAAAGAGACGAACAACAAAAGATGGTCTAGAATTGCTCAAATCCACAAAGTGGACAGAGTCCATAAAATTGGACGGACCATCCAGAGATGGATGGTCTTCCAAGAATGATAGAAATTACACAAAATCATAGAATAGACGGAGTCCACAACTTGGACGGATCATCCCATGATGATAGAAATCCTGTCCTATGAAGGACGGATGAAAACTAAATTCCACAAGGTGGACGGATAATCTCATTAAGGTTAAAGTCTAAGGCCCAATAGGTGGACGGATCTCCCCAAAGAAGACATAAAATCATAGGGTGGACGGATCCCCCTAGTATGGATAATATCTAGAATCAACGAAATAAAGAGAACGCCTATAATCAAATAAGACAGTATTTTCTCTAGTCTGACGGGCCCAAGGGCGTACGATACAATTCATCAACCAAATCAAATAAAGTCAACAGATAAAGCAACAAAGTATGTATGCTAAGAAAATAAGAAAATATTAACGGACAAAGTACCCATAAGAGGGAAATGTTTGATAATAAGAAAAGGACAAAATTATAAATTGTTCCCCAAATAACTTTACATATTAAAAATAAAAATGAAAAGGCGAAATAAAAATTTAAACTACGACGGGCGCTTCCTTCTCTTCGTCACCACGGGTTTGGCCATCCTTAGGATCACTTGCTATAATTTGTTGATCTCCAGGAGCGCTGACGAGGGGGTTCTCCCCAAAGAGCTCTTCCGTGTCCTCAGAGTGGGCTGGATGGGTGGATGTAAGTTCTTGAGCATTAACATTGACAGACGACAAATCGAAGTCCGGATATAATGCCTTCACTTGACGGATAGCCTCGTCAAAACCATCATTATAAGAATCTCCGAGCTCTGACAATAGGGCGTCATAATCGCAGTATTCTTGGACAGCAGCATCCTTTGCCAGACAGAGCTCTTTTTCTTTATCTTCGAGGACTTTCCTCAGTTCCTCCGTCAACTTATAGAGCTCGTCCCTATCCGTCTCAAGCAACTTAAACTTTTTCTCCTGGACGACCCTCCATGCCTTCAGCTCTATAAGCTCTTCCTCCGTCAGCTTGGCTTTCTCCCGAACACGGCCTAAGGTCGTCTCATGATTAAGACACCGTCCCATAAGGCCCTTCACCATGACCATGGTCTGAAATGTGGAATAATTCAAAAATCAAAAGCAGTAGTAAGACGGAGAAAGAATGAACGGATATGAGCCGGACGGTGCTTACCTGAGCTATGTTGAATAAACTTGCCTCACCCATGGCCTCTGTCGAGTGATTACCCAGGTCTTCGTAATCCACGGAGGTGATAATGGAAGATAGCTTTTCCAAAGCATAACTGGGGTCGTCTCAGAGAAGGGGAGGTGGTTTCTTAAGGTTGGAGGACGGATCCTTCATCAGCCCTTTACTAGCCCCATGTTTGGTGGGGGTGACCGTCTTGGCTCCCTCAGCCATAAGCCCCACGACGGGCTCGAGTCGGACCTTAGGCTTCTTAGGAGGACGGTCTACCTTGGATGGCTACTTCCTCTTTGCAGAAACCGTCACCTCCTTTGGTTCTGTAACATTGGCCGCCCTATTTTTTGCGGCGTTAGTCCGTATAAGTGCCCTTCTCTTGGCGATATCCATTTCTGTAAAAATGAACGGATGAAATTAGTTTCACAAGACAGAACCCATTATTCAAGCAAGAGGGGAATGACGGACGTACGCTGACAGATCTTTTTTTCGTACTTGATTGCTTAGGGAGAAGGTACAGGACCATCACAGTACCAACAAATTGTGTCAAGATTGACCAATTTTGCCCAGGTCCTTTCTTCCAGTGTGGTCTTGTTGAAAATTCTTTCAAGAAAACTGAACTTCTCAACACTAACTTGTGGGCACCGTTGGACTACAAATAAAGAGGACGGTTAGAAAAGTTTTGAAATAAACTGAACGGTTAAAAAAAAAAAAAGGGATCCTCACACACTAGGACGGACACATACCATTCTCAGTTAGTATGCCCCATGTTGTATCGACAGGCATGTGGTCTGTCTCTCCTGGACGACACATCCATCCGTCACCCTCTAAGAAAAAGTAACGACTCTTCCAATCTCGGTTGGAGTTTGGGGTTTCATATATTACCTTTAGCAGCGAACTCCTAGGTACAAAACTGTATATACCCCTAGATTTATCGATCTCATTTGGATGGTAGCAGTGTAAAAACTCTCGTACTGTCAACCTCCTAGCTCCGTCCGACCAAGCCCCGTACAGAATCTCCATTGCTATGAAGACTCTCCAGGCATTGGGGGATATTTGGTTGACGGACAAACCCAAATACTTTAACAGCTCACGATGAAGGGTGCTCAGTGGGAATCTGAGTCCTGCCTTCAACATTTGCTCATATATTCCGACACCGTCTACCCCCTCATAATAACATTTCTCCGATTTGTAAGGCAAACGGATTGGAATATGATCCGGAATCTGATAGTTGGCCCTAAGAGTTTTGAAGTGGCTCTCCTTAATGGTTGATGTAAAATCATTAACCGTCCACTCTGGAAGCATGATGAACTCCCTTGGTCCATCGGCCCCTACGACGGGTTCTAATTGTTGCTCCTCGCTATCGTCAAACTCTACTTGTTCAACCAATTCCATATCCTCATTTGTTGAGGACGGAGAAGAGGCGGACGGACTCCTATCGTCGCTGGGACTGCCTAGGTCTTTATGACCTGACGGGTATACATCCTCATAGTCCGCCTCGTCACGGACAAACGATTGATTACTCGACGCACTAGACATTGCCTAAACTTAAGACTGACGACTCTATAGAAAGGGTGACGGATGTATGAAGTGAGGTACAAAAAATCTGACGGAAGAACTAAATGGCAAAAAGTACTTACTAGTCAGTATAATGTGAACGGAGAAAGTTTGACGGTGACGGATGCAAATAACTAGGCAATGAAGTCTGACAAGGATGACGGATTACGCTCTGATCAAAGTATTTCTAAGCAAAAGTGGGAAATGAGAGGTGAAGGCTTAATATTTATAAAGAGATTACACAGGAGACGAGGCGACGCCTCAATCCAAGACAACGCCCAATAGCATGGTGACGCGTGTCATGGTATCAGGTTGAAATTATGTCTATGTGAAAACCGTCGACTTACGGAATATTTTGACCGTCATACCTCTTACCCGTCATTATTCGTACTCGTCATACCTGTTGCCCGTCATGCTTCTTGCCCATCATGCCCTAGCCGTCTATTGTCACCCCGCGAGTCCCATTAATACTGACGGATTCACGGTGTGAGAGGGCAACTGAAGAGGATAAAATCTAGAAGTAATGGGCCTGACGGGCCATCTTCCTGACGGCCCATCCCCTATGGGCCAAGACTGGATGGGCCCAATATCCGCGACACTTGAGAGGAATTCTAATACAAAATGGAGTTCTAGAAGGTGTCTCATTAATAGGTCTCTCTACAAGGAAACACCTTGTTAATCACGTAAAGACTCCTATAAGGAAAAGACTTCTGCTCCAAGGAGGAGAGGTCAACCCTCGACTACTATAAAAGCCCCAATACCCTCACAAATTAAGGTACGCATAATTAACCCCTCTCTAGCACTCTAGAGTTGAAAGAAGTTCTGACTTGACCTTCGGAGGGTACTTGGCCGGCATCACACCGGTGCTCTCTGTTAGGTCTTCTCCTTTTTGTTGTGCAGGTGTCGTTTCGAGCGTACAAGCATTGTGCAACTCACTGGTGAGATTTTCGGCATCATCACATAATGTGATCATGATGTCACACTTCAATGTCTTCTGCTATTACCCTCTATCAAAACGTATTCAGCAATTAGATTCGGGAAGGGATAGGTTGCATTTTCGAAAGCATAATAATTTAGAAGCAGGAGATGTCTGTGTCTTCGAGGCGATCAAGAGGAAGCTTGTTGTGCTTAGTGTCTCAATATTTCACATGGTTAACCACCAGAGTTTGGACTAGGATAACATGTTTAAATTTTAAACTAGTGATGTTTATGCATATATTTAATTAGGGACATTGATCACTAGTATGGTTTATATCTAATGGATGTGGTTTTAAGACTGTTCTTTGACCGGTTTGGCATGCCTTGATGAAGACTATTTAGCATTCCTATGCTTCATCTGACATGACTTGACAAGAGAGTGCTGAGCTGTGTTAAATGTATCATAAACTTTTCAGCCATGCTCTGCATCCTTGAAAACAATGCATTGCAAAAGAAGGCATATCTGTGCATTGGCGTGTGTGTAGGTGATATGACTGGATAGGGCTCAACAATGCGAAGCTGTTGAGCA
This sequence comes from Quercus glauca, assembly GCA_023736055.1. Taxonomy (NCBI): domain Eukaryota; kingdom Viridiplantae; phylum Streptophyta; class Magnoliopsida; order Fagales; family Fagaceae; genus Quercus; species Quercus glauca. The sequence continues at coordinate 6,182,360 of CM043323.1, forward strand.
CCATATGCAGCCCTACGAACATCAGTGTAGCTACGGTGGACAGCTCACCCCCAAAATTGATGCATAACCAATTCAGGGATGCCCTGCCTCCTTGAAAATGGTGCATTGCAAAGGGTTACACATCTGTGTATTCACGTGAGTGGGGATGGGTACTTGTGGTCAGGGTTCAATAGTGCCAAGCTATTGAGCATTACATGCAAAACTGCATCAATCAAGTGTAGCAATGGTGGACAGCTCACCCCCAAAATTTTTCTTACAATTTTGAGGGATCCTTTGCATCCTTGAAAATAATGCATTGCAAAATGTTGCATATCTGTTTATTCATGTGAGCATGGATGATATGACTGAACAGGGTTTAACAGTGCCGAGCTGTTGAGCAGCACATGCAGAACTGCGAACATGACTTGGCTGAATAGTGTAGAGCTGTGTTAGCCTTCTCCAATCTCACTTGCTATTACGTGCAGCAAGTGTAGCAACACTGGAGGGTTTTATCCCCATATTCCCTTACAAACATTTCAAGGAGTCTTTGCGGGTACAAAATGTAGTTACATTTTCTCAACATCAATGTAAAATTACATGAAGAAAACTATGCTTCCAAGTTTTACATCAATGGCTTCCGATCATCACAATTGCAATATTAGGGAGCTTTGGAGCAACGCTACAACAAACCAATAACTTGAATGAAACATTTTAGAGGCTGATCAGACTTTTAGGCCTTTAACCTATTTCTAAGCAAACCAAATACTATGAAATAGTGTGTTGTGTGAGCCATATGGATTTTCAGTAAGTGAGTGGTTAGTCTAGTTTGGACGAGTCTTTATGTAATATATCTATATAAAGTAGGACACTATAAGAACTAAGATACACGGATACGTGTATATGATACCGCGACTCAAACAACTCATATAAATGAATTATTCGTATTATTGAATCATATGTGCGGTTGGTCTATGTGTTTTGGATGAGTCTGTATGTATTGAATCTATTAAATTTTCCTAAAAGTAATGTGCAATAAATATAATTTGGAGGCATTTCACTTCCTATGGTTTTTCCTACATTACAAAGCAAAGGACATTATCCAACCAAAGCACATCACTTGAATGTAGCAACAAAGAACAACAGGGAAGAAATGAGAAACTGATTTCACATAAACTTAGCCAAAACTAATGAACAGTTAATCTTTAGAGTTGCAAAAATTGAACGTACATAATCATCATTTGTCAGACATTAACAACATTGTGTATTGCACATAATGTGTAGACATTAATAACAACGTCTAATGTTCGTAGGTAGAAATTTTTGGAAATCATCATTGCTTGAATCTGAGAAGTCTGAAATATCTGTTTCATCATCTAATGCAGTAATTTCATTAATAGACTTGATGGCTCGCTATTGCGCCTTCCCTTTTAGATGCTTCCTAGCTTTTTGGATTGCATGAAAACAGTCTAGTCGTCTTTGCATTTGATTGTTCTCTTGTTCAAGATGAGCAAGTATGTTGGCAGGTTCATCTCTAGGTAACTCGGCTGAGCGTGCCATAGGAACTCGTAACCCGTGCCATCGACAATACACCTCTAACTCACACCTCTTCTCGTATAGGGTTGACCATGGTGGTTCCGCTTGTTTTGCTACAGTGAACTCTATTGCGGTGGTATCTGTACTTAGTTTTGTAGGTTTGCCGACCATGATGTGCCCGACGCTTCCAAGACTCTCGTACGTGTATATTGGCATATTAACGAAATCTCTCTTCTTTCCAACCCATATCCCTCCATAGTGGTCTGTGTATGTATGTAGTTGTTGATCTGTTGGAACTTGTGATGATGCATTTGTTGAAGTAGATTCAAACTTGTTTCGCATTGTACGCTTTGATGTTGAAGCGTTACGACTCATAGCTTAATCAATCTATGAAGTTAGCAGGGTAGAAAGTTAACATTATATCAGCATTTATAACCTCATTTCATGGTCTTCTGTTTAATTAAAATTTCAGTTATTAGGGCTTGTCATGTCAGTACATGCTGGAAAACCACTGCAATCTAAACAGGATTTTACATATTCCCAATGTCGCATCAAAGGTGGGCAGTAGTTGCAACATTAGATGTAAATGGGACATCTATGCATCCAAATTCAGAATTTTGTATTCACGTGAGTGTGGGTGTGAAACAATGTCGAGCTGTTGATACTTCTTGTGCAGAATTGTGAACATGACTTAGCGCCAACAGCCGCGTCTGTTGGCGCATGTGCTACGATTGAAGGAGTTTGATATGACTACAGTTGGTGCTACAGCAGTGGGCTGGTGACGTGCGTTCAAAGTTCAAACTTGGTCATCTTGAAACTTCACTATAGGTATCCATGTTTTGTCTTTCACGCCGCAATTTTGCTATATTAATTTATTAATTGTTTAAATCCTTCACAAAACAGATTCTGAAGATCACAGTGTGTTATTATCTTTGGTCATTTTCAAGCTAGTTTAAACATCATGGTGTGTAAACATCATGGTGTTCATTACCTTTGGTCATTAAACCTTTAAAGGTTAAAAAGCATCACTTTGCTCTCAAAACCATCACTCTTACAAATTACGCGGCCCCACAGGTTGAAACACTGAAATTTCTCTTGTAATCATAGCCAATTAATGTGACCCCGTAGATTTGGAATACCTACTTACTCGACTGTTCGATCAAACATCGTGGTCAAAGAGTTGCCGGTTTGAAGTGAAGCCCAACTGGAACTGAATAGCACATCTGTTATACCTTTGATGTTGGTGGCTTGAGCTCACTGTTATATCTATTTAATTGTGCTTGGTCCTTCACAAAACATTAAACATCAAGGTGTTTATTGGACGAGTTTGCACTGCAAGGTTTCATCAATAAATTTTGTAATGAAAATATGATGCATGACTTACGGTCTAGGTGGGGACCAAATTCAGAATAATATAATTGCTGATTTAAAAGTGACAAAAATATCCAATTAGTGAAAAATACATGACTAAAAAGCAAAACCTCCAATAAAAACAGTTGCCCTAAGTGAATATATAGCTTGAGCCCCTCCACTCGGAGGAAAATCTCCTAGGTGGTTCATCGTCAACAACAAACCCTGCAAACCAATTGTGCTTTCACAAACCTTCAATTTGTATTAATAATTACTATAATCTAATAACATGTGAGTGTCGTACAGAATTATGAAATAAATCTTATTTACACACTGACTTGGATCTACTTGATGTTATATAGAATCACATAATAAATTAATGGGTTCTTACAGTTAGAACCATTGCAATAATACTAATAATAGTAACGATGGGCATGAAACTAGCCATCATATTAATATATCAAATTACTTTCCATGGATACCATGTTTGTCAAATTGCCACTCAAATAACAAAATATACAACTGCCTTAAAGCTAGTTCATAGAACTGTCATACAATTCTCCAAATATGCTACAACAACTACAACAAATTCGTCCCCTCCTTTGGTACAATGGGCAATGGCAAACATGAAGAGTCAGATGGTGGAGAAGGTGGAACCGGACGTCTATAGTTAGCTACGTCTGCTCGGAGAGCTGCAACCTCGTTAAGAAGACCATGTAGAAGCTGCCCATGGGCTGCCTGAGTTGTCATAATGGTCTCCATCATAGCATGAAGAGAGGGAGGAAAAGGGCCAGTATGCGCATATATTCTCATTGTGCAGCTACCATCACAGGAAATCTAACACAAAATCTAACAAATGAGATGTAGAGGATGATGTTGGTGAAATGAATTTCTATTAGTTGAATGAGTTAAAAGCATTGTTTGAAATTACAAGTTTCTATTTTTTATTTTGGTATCTGTAGAGTTCAATATTTCGTTAATTTTTGCATAAAGGTCTATCATATCATGAGCTTCAAACCAATGGCAGTAGTAAACCGCCAAAACTAAAACGGGTATTATTATTATTATTATTATTGCTAAGGTTAGATATGCTTGTAAAGATTAGTAGCCTTAGCAGCTGATACTTGTTGGATGAACTAAAAAAAAAAAAAAAAAAAACCAGACAAACACCATATAAACAGTGCATTTGGGTACAATTCTCCCTCACATTTAGGTACAACTGGCACATATACAAATTACATATTCATACATACATTTATACAGCTACATTTTTACCCCCTAACATTAAATTACCCTCTACTTTTTTTTCATTGAACATGTTTAGTCTAGATCAAGCTTTGAAAAACAATTGGAAACTTAACAACAACAATAACAATAAAAGACTTAGTCCGAAATTGAAAATTAAATATAAAAATTATATGTTTGTGTGTCTCCAAGAGAAAATTTTATTTTAAGAATTGTCACTCTCTAACATTACATATCCTTAGTATAGTTTTTTTGCATTTGATGCTTTGTGACTAACTAATTAAGTATTGACAAACAATTTAAAACTAAAAAAAAAAACAACAAAAAGACTTAGTCTCAAATAAAATAACTGTAAGAGAAATTTATTTTATTAAAAACTTACTATCTAAACTCAACAAACAAAACTTTCCAATTAAAGATTAGCAAAAACAAAAAATTTGAAAGTAACAACAAATGTAACATATGTATTGCAAAACGAAAGTTTTTATGACTACATGTAACAAATGTAAATTTTTTCAAAAATCAGAAAAAAGAAGATCAAATGGACAACGTGTATTAGCATATTAGTTTCAGAGAGAAAAAAGATCATGAATTTAAGTATACTTACAATCTTTCCTTCTTGAAGAGCTTGAGGCAGAATAATCTTGAAAAAGTGTGGGGGCCTCAACGTAGGATCAGCATGACCATCCTCATTTTTTCTCCGCCATTGAGAAGCCATTGTTCTGGTTCTCCAAAGTCCGGTGCTTTTCGCTAAGAAGTTGAACGGTTGATTCTTCGTAGGTTGAGTACTAAATAGTGTCCAGCAAATTGCCTGGACTTCCACATAACCCGATTATTCAATAATTGAGTTATGTGCACTATAAATCAAAGGAATCCATGTTGTGTGCAGTGTAACTTTAAAGGAATCCATGTAGTGTTGTATGGCTTGCAAGTAACTTGATACCACAGAAATCGGGTTAATACCAAAATTACTCGATAATCCAGGGACCGAGTTACGTGAACTATTGTTCCACACCCAGCCCTCCATATTTGGACTTATCCAGATGTAGTCCAAGAGGAATCTCAGTTTCCAGAAGGGTACTACACATAACTCGGCTATGGGGAAATCGAGTTACGTGAAGTGTAACCCAGCCCAACCCAATTTATGTTAAGAACAGTCTTCCACATAACTCGATTATTAGTAATTCGAGTTATGTGTAGTGTAAATTAGTAACTGTCTTCCACATAACTCGATTATAAAGAAAGCAAGTTATTTTCACTGGGCTTTGCCACCCAACCCTCCATATTTGGACTGATCCAGATGCAGTCCAAGAGGAATCTCAGTTTCCAAAAGGGTACTACACATAACTCGGCTATGGGGAAATCGAGTTATGTGGAGTGTAACCCAGCCCAACCCAATTTATGTTAAGAACAGTCTTCCACATAACTCGGTTATTAGTAATTTGAGTTCTGTGTAGTGTAAATTAGTAACTGTCTTCCACGTAACTCGATTGTATAGAAATCAAGTTATGTTCACTGGGCTTTACCACCCACCCAGTTATTTGTACTGATCCAGATGCAGTCCAAGAGGAATCTAAATGTCCAGAAGGGTGTTCCACATAACTCGGTAAATCAAAAATCGAGTTATGTTCATACATAACCTCTCATTCATGCAGTGTCCACACCCATACAGTATTGGCCTGCTCATAAGCCAGTGAAAGTGGACATGTTCACAACCATACTATACAACAACTCATATCTACTTCCAACCACATCCATCAATTAATCATTCCCTCATTTCCATTACGTGAATATGAAAATCATCCATACGAGCTTATTTGTAAGTAAAAACTTTATACATTTACATCTGTTGATGTACAAAAATAAATTGGTTAATTGTACATTTTAAACATTATTCACAATTTTAACTTGAAACTTGGACAGCATACGCCAACAATGGTTTTAGGCAATCATGGAGTCTGCGCATTTGAGTTACACCTTTTTTTTGTTCTCTTCAGTCAGTCTAACCACTTCATCCATGGTACGTAGAAAGTTTGGCACCTTTGGCACACAGGACTTGGCAACAGTATTGGAACTACAAACCTCCCGTTGCTGCAGGGCTGCCTCCTTTCTGCGTAGTAGCAAACACAAAAATTAGTATACAACCCACATTAATTAATAGCATGAATTGACAGATACAGAAGAACCTTGAAGCTTGCCTAGTTAAATGATGAGCATCTACAGTTACACCTTGGCCACAATTAGCAATCTAAAGCAAAACATATACAGTTAGGGAAATAGAGCCCCCATGAATACAAGAATATGTACACCACAAACAATAAGATTGGAAGAACACCAAATTTGACAGAAGACTTGGAATGGTAATAGGTAGGAGTTAAGACTAACTGCAACTACTTGAAGAAGTAATCACAAGATTGCCCAAAGTGTAGCTAAATTTGATACAATAGTGTTACTATCATGGTTCCAAACTAAAAATTACTCCATGAATCTTACTTATAACTCATAATGTAATACGTAAACATGTAAAGAAGAATAACTTATGATCCCCCCTTGTTACTATGAATTGTAATTGTTACCTGCTACGTAGCACCACGGCTTGTTAATGCCACATTTCGCGTCGAACATGTACGCCGGTTATGACCCTTTTGCCAACACAACCCACACTTCAACTTTGGTCCATTCTCAATCCACAATGAGGTTGGCAACTCCCTATCCTCGTCATCCATCTCATTGCAAATTCTCGTGGACGTCGGCCGACCTTTCTCACGGATCAACTGCGGGTTTGGCATCACGGTTCTCCTTTCTTCTGGCTCCGGCCATTCTAACCTATCTTTAAGTGGTTGGAATATCGGCTCGTAGCTATGATACCGTTCTTCCACGTGGTAGAAATGATCCATATACTCAGTGGCATTGTGGTTGTGCTTGGCACAAACTGCTATTAAGTGTAAACATGGGATCTTGTTTGCTTCCCATTTGCCACACGTGCATGTCATGTCCATGAGGGAAACCCTATGGGTGTGATCTCCCTCGCCAATGTTCAACAATGAAGACTAGGTCTCCACTGTATATAACTGTTGTTGCACGCTCATCCGTCTAACTATATGGAGCTTCACCTTCTCTTGATTTGCCTCGAACTTGTCATAGGCATATTTGCACCACACTTGCCCCTCTTCCAACTGCTCTAGGGTTTTGTTTCAATGTTCGTCAAAGTACGAGTTCACCTTGTAAAATGTGAACTTCACCATTGCAGTTATTGGCAAGCTACGTGTGCCCTTAAGTACCCCATTGAAGCACTCTGACAGGTTGGTTGTCATTGCCCCATATCGGTGCCCATGGTCATGTACAAGTGTCCACTTTTCTTGATCTACCTCCTTAAGATAGTCGTACGCATCTGGGTTGACATTCTTGATGCAATCCATGGTGTTTTCAAACTTTCTAACTTGATTCGCAGTTGCTGCCTTCCATACCAAGTTCTTCAATGGCACACTATTAAAGTTTGTGTTAACATTGCTTACTAAATGGTGGAGGCAATACCGGTGATGGGTTAAGGGCGGTTGCAAGTAGCCCCTAGTGGTGTCATCGAAGCACGATTGTATCCCACGATGCCTGTCAGAGATTATACATAAATTGGCCCGGTCTGTAACATAGGTTAGCAGGCATGCCAAGAACCATCCCTATGTCTCCGTGCTCTTGCTTTCAACAGCGGCAAACGCAAGTGGATAAACCTCGTTGTTACCATCTGTTGCCATTGCTATCAACAGCTTTCCTTTGTACTTGCCATAAAGGTGCATTGCATTTATGCTTATCACTGGCTTGCAATGCCTGAACCCTCTAATACACGGACCGAAAGCCCAAAACGTGGAGTTGAATATACAAGTCCCCGAGACACGAGGGTCACACTTTAATGTGGTTACAGTGTCCGGATCTGCATCAGACAATGCCGCTAGAAACCGTGACAATTTCGCGTAGGACTCATCAAAATCCCCATAAATACGCGCAACTGCCTTCTGTTTGGCTTCCTAAACCTTGTACATAGTTACATCATGCTCATGCCTTGCATGCAGCATACTACACAAGTCCCTTACCTTTTGGGTTAAGTCCTCCTGTACATACTTCTCAAGTGCAATGGAGATGAACTTTGAATCCATCATCTGCCCATCGGTCGCTACCTGGAGAGATAAGCAACTGTGGGGAGCTGTACATTTACTGATCTGCCATAGCCCGTGCTTCTTGCTGTAAATGGCCCGAATTGACCACATACATGCCTCATGTATACACTGCACTACTAGCTTATTGGTGTTAGACTTAATGACCTTGTATTGCTTATTATGCTCCACAAAGTAGAGGGTCAACACATACTGAACAGAGGCTTTATTCTTGAATAGCATCCCGATGGTCGGGTGGTCACCTTTATGCCAACTTGTAAGATGCCCTGTACCCAATGCAGGTGATGGGTCCTTAATATTGTCCCATGTGTTTGATGTGAACCATTTTGGGATAGGAACTGTAGTAGGGCAATCCTCCTCGTTGTTTTCGATCAGTGGTATATCGACCTCTGCGTTGTCCACTGCTCCATTAGTATCAATGAACTCTTCATACACATCTTGGCTGGCATCAATTTCAATTCACCCATCCATATGAACTTGTGTATGTTCATATGTGTGACTAGACCCTCCCACGTATCATGTATGGGTGGCGCCCAACACTTTGGTTTTGTCAACATCATCAACTGCACTGCATTGTTGATTATTGTAGGGCAAAGGCGTGGCATCGGCAAAGGAAGGCTGCACATCAAGCGGCGATGAGCGTGGCACTTCCACCCCACTGCCATGCTGTGAACTTGCACCAGTATGGAACCCAATAGCCTCAACAGTTACATACAAGTCGGACGCTATGAACTGGGGGTTCGCTTAATCACTGTCCACATCATGTCCACGTCAGCATCGCAACCCAATGGATTTGAGTTGTAGACAACCTAAGTACTCACAAGTATCTGGGGGGCACGATACACGATGGATATCTTATGTGACTCCTTGTCCAACCCTAGAGCTTCCATTATCTTCCGATGCATTTTTCTCAAGTATGTTCCGCATTTCAACTCAATGAACTTCTGCTTCACTGACTTGCCTCTATAGGACAACCCATGCAAGTCGTGGAAATATTGCTCCCCATCATAGTAAACGTAGAAGCAATGACGACCCATGGTAGACCTAGATAAGGACAATTAATTGTGGTTATCATGCAGAAGATAAAAGGTTATGTTAGTGACAAATAAACGTTTACAGACGCACTATAATGATATCCTAAGTATTCTTAACAAACTTGATTCATTTGTACACAAACATTGGCCTTTTAGGGGAGATGTGCCACAACAAAGTATAAGGAAAAAGCTAACATGGTCAGCATAACTTGTTCACCTTTTAAGGCTTTCTTTTTCAGAAACCACACACTGAAGCCTTTCAGAACTGAAAGAACCATACAATTTAAACCTCTTATTACTTGTTACATCATTGTTGATACCTATGAATAAATGCATATATCATCATAGGAATTCACCCTACAATGTTTGTTTATATATATGTTCCCAATTATCCATACATACATTACTAGATCTATACACATGGAGGAAGAATATGTATACAATGTCAATATCACACACACACACACACACACACACACACACACACATAGAGGAGAACACAATAATTAATCGTTTTTGGGAAAATTTTTCTCGGAATTTTCAATATATTGACAGTTTTTGAAATTCCTAACAAATTGTTTCAAAAATTGGTGGTTTAATGTGTGGCCTAAGGGCATATATTATATATAAACTATGTTTACATGTGTGTATATATATATATACATGTGATCATATATGGAAAGTCCACTTTGTGTATATTTACATATATTTGCGCGCGCACACACACACACACATACATCTGATCATATATAGGTATGTAGGTTTGTCTATATATAGATACATCTACCAGCCTATTGGTGTATATATATATACACACACACATAATGTCAGAACCATAGTAAGAAAGTAATCACATTTATACTAAAGTGCCAATCCAAATGTAGTTACAGAGTTATGTAAGTCAAGATATACCTGTCAGGAGAGATGAGTATTGATGAGAAGAAGGGGACCATAGCTATAGCACGCTTGGTGAGGGTACAAGTAGAAGAAGTAATCACCTTGCAGGCTTTCTTTTTCAGAAACCCACACACTGAATGTAACCCAGCACTAAAAGAGCCAGACACGTGCATGGATTCTGATATGTGGCGAGGGGTGAATCATAACTCGATATCTGGGATATCGATTTTACTTAAAACTCGACTTCAGAAGTATCGAGTTACTGTTGACGCGACATATTGACGTGACGAGCACAGAAACTCAGTAGTTCAGAAATCGAGTTACTTGCAACTATAAATGGATTTATACCTGTAACTCGATTTCTCAGAAATCGAGTTTCTGTTTGCATTTCCTCTACAAAAAGGTAGACTGACTCCACTAGTAAGAAGGTGCATCCAGCAGCTCAAATATGCAAGGAGTTCCACCATTTCGTGTTTGTAGACCGGGATGGGACGTACTTATGTTGTGTTTAACGGTCGTGTTCTAGGCATATACAACAGTTAGGTAGATGCAAGCAGACAAATTCATAAATTCCCAAACGCCAATTACAAATCATATAAAGATCAGAGGGAAGCAGAAGCTGCATACATGGAGTATTTGCATTGTAATGGTATGGACATGCATGGTGGTGCGTCCGCATCGTTGGCAACTCCGAACATATCAACCTCAGCTCCACCTAGCACTTCTCCAAGCGAAGGAACCAACCACGACAGTGGAGACATTAGGAACACCTTGTTAAGGTATCAGTTGGAAGTTGCCATTGAAGAGCGTGACCATGCAAGAAGGATTGCAACCTTGAGTGCGAACATGTTGAATGAAGTGGTGGCTTATGCTGTGGGGGATGATGAAGTTGATGCACCCACGAGACAATGTATGGGTAAAAGAATGCAAAAGTATGACTTCTTGTTGTTGTATTCATTAAGATATGTATACTTGCAAGTAACTAGGTTCGTGTGTATGGTTTAACTAGAAATGTCATCGTTTTCTAGCTGTTTAACTGGCAGATATGTATATATGGGAAAGTAACCTTATTATTTTTGTTTCAGCACTACTTTGGTCTTATTCGGTCCACTTTGGTCCTATTTGGTCTAGTACATTCTATTCGCTCTATTTGATCGTAACTGATGGTCAGCGTTGTTCATATGAGATCTATTTGGTTCACTTCAGTCCATTATTGTGTAGTTACAAAATACAAGATCAGCCCATACACAATGAGTCACAAGTAACTAGGGGTGTGCATGGGTCGGGTTGAGGGAATTTTTTGACCCAACCCACCATGGTGGGTCAAAAAAAATTCGACCCAACCCAACCCAACCCAACCCACATGGGTCGGGTTGGGTTGAACCCATGGGTTTGAAATTTTTTTTAATTATTATTAAATTGAGTAGAAAAAAAATATAAATATTAATATATTAAAAAAACCCAAAGATTAGTATCGATGTAATTCCTTAAGGGCAAACAACACCAATAACTAAACAACAATAATAATTTACTAGAGTTTGTGTGAACTAATTGGCTTTTATATAGGATAGGAAGAGCTGGTTATTTTTAAAAATTTATTAATTATATAATACATATTATATATATAATTAGTATTAGTAGGAGGAACTGAGGAAATACTGCTCTACAGCTGGTTTTTTTATTTAAAAATTATTAAATATAATATATATATATATTTAAATATATATAAGTGCCCTAGTTTTAAAAAAAATTATTAAATATATAATATATTTTAAATATATATTAAATATGGGTGGGTCGGTGAGTCGGGTCGGGTTTGGCAGGTTTGTAATTTTATGACCCAAACCCAACCCGACCCGCTATAAAAAAAAAATTTTGTAACCCAACCCAACCCGGTGGGTCGGGTTGGGTCGAGTCGGTGGGTTTTCTGCACACCCCTACAAGTAACGAATGTACATGACATCAAAAACAACAATGACTTGCAAATTGGCTGGATGAATGATTTTGAAAATCCACTGGGAGGATTCACTGCAATCCATACCAATCAAAGGAAAAATGATGGGCATTGAAAAAGATAAGATTGGAATTGGTCATACATGAAAAATCGTCCAACATCAGAAAAATTTAAGTCAATTCTGAAAAATTGACTTAAAGTCCAGAACAAAATACTTGGAATTGGTTATACATGGAATTGGTCTTCAAATCAATTCTGCAAAATTTAATACGTAGAAGATAGAAAGTCCAGAACAAAATAACCATGAATAAAAATTGACACCAACCAACTAAAAAAACAAATAACACAACTATATAAAGATTCTTGAATCCCAACCACACTAAATAAAACCACAAAAGTATGATGTAACTTGTAATATTATTCGAAATTAAAGAAAAAGTTACACCTAAAATTTTGAAATTACTTGAAAAGTTAACATTACATGGATAAGTGTATGATGCAAAATTGATGTTGGAAAAACTTATCCACAAGCGTCCACTTTTTGCTGGTGACTCCCATTGGGAAAAACCAATGGGAGTCCCTTCTTTGCATGCTCTCCACTGAAGTTCCCAACAAAGATTCAATCTATGAATTCAATGGCAACACAATTACAAAGCACATGTTGTTCTTATTCTTCAAGTTTAAGGACTACAACTGTATAGTGGAGTACTACAAGTTTTAATACATACATTACTATATCTTTCCTCCAGCTAGGTCCACTAGACGAAATTGAGCACCTATGAGAGTGGTCTTCCCACTGCCAATTCTGCCAACAATACCTGTTTTGTGCCCTTAACCAAATGTGCAACTGATCCCCCTCAGAACAAGTGGTGGATCAGGCCTATATCAGATCTGTCCTTAACCAAATGTGCAACTAATCCCCCTCAGAACAAGTGGTGGATCAGGCCTATATTTGATATGTTTTAACATTGATATTTTTAGAATCTCAGCATAAGAACATTCTTTAATTTTAACAGTAAATCCAAAAAAATAGTTACCTGCAAACCATGTACCTTAACTTTACCCACAGATGGCCAATTTGATGGAGGCCGGTTCCCTTCTAACGGTAACATTCTTCAAGAGGTTTGGTGTAATGCCCTTGTAAAAACCTCGAACACCCTCGAACCTGTAAGCCCCAACAGAATAGATTAGCCTTATAGATGAGGAAATGTCTCAAGTTTATAATGAAAGTAAGAACAAAGACTCTTACTATTATAATTGAGTTTGTTACTCACTGGAGTGAGCCAAAATCTCCCACCTTCTGGCTATACTATTATGTAGATTGTAAGAATTAGTATACCATCAAACATTCATATCAGAAATACAAACACCACCCAATTAATAATATCACAAAGCAAACAATTATACTCGTGGAACTATGCATAACTTACAGAGTTTTAAAAGCAGTGCAAAAGCCTACACTTAACTCCAATGAGTCTTTCTTAACTTAAAATACTCCTCGTGTACAATACTCAGAATGCCCCATGTTCCAAATTCTTTAGATAAATTATAGTGGATGTTAAAACTTATTGTGCCTTATATGTTGATAAGTGAAGTAATATTACAGAAAAAATAACGATGAAGTATGATATAAATTCCAAAGAGAAGATACTTGTAATACTCCTATATACTTAGAGGGCACTACCCATAGCACCAAAATCCTACCTTTTAATACTCCTATTTACTTGTTTTTGTTTTTAAAGAAAAGGATGGAATCTCAGTTATGGACAGAATATCCATTTAGAAAGATGTGTGACATGAGCAAGCCCATATATCTAAGTTATCATGCATCTCACCCTGGTAGATTTTGTTAGATTATATCCACCCACATCAAGGCCAAATGACCATTGGCATAGCAAATGCCAGGATAAACAAAGTAGATGCGACGGTACAATACTGCATGTACACACCCTATCCGGTCCAGTAATAGAACCATAGTTTCAACATACAGATTTCTGTTAGTGACATCTCTCCATTAAACGAGGACTTGAGTTATTAATCATTGTTGACAGGAAATTTCCAGATTTGCCAAAAAGAAGGGACCCATTTGTCAATGCAAAAGTGTACATTGATACTTCTAGTATACGGACATTTATACAGTTATGCAGACCCAAATTCAAAAGAGCATTGATTGTAATGACTTACCAAGAGTTTATCATCACTTTCAAATTCCCTTCTATTACTTCGGGGGCCTCACTAGGTATATGCATGTATTGATTTAGCCTTTGTATAGAAATGGCATAATTTGGTAAAGTGCACTGATTTTGAATTGAGAAGACAAGTGATGTGTTTAATGAAAAACGATAAGAAAGTGCCATTCCAATAAATCATGCAATTAAAGGAGAAAATGTTATAAAGAATCTAATACGCATGTTTTACAGCTCAATATAACTCCACAAGCATCTTTAAAAAACCATCTCCAGAAGTATTAAAGCATCTATAGAAGAATTGTAATTCATTAAAGATTGAAAAAATAACTCTTCAAGGTAAAACTCACCAGAGCTAACAGATCCGGGAGGAAGCCATGACCATACAGAGTGTTGAAGAGGCAAGAACAATTGCACTAAGTGTTTCTAATCTTTGGATCAACCACTCATTTGCTGCAAAACTATGGAAAAAAGGACTGGCATTTCTGACAATCAGTTCAAGATTCTTTAAAAGAATCGGTCTTCCTCCTCAAAAGCTCTTATAGTCATGGCGCCAAGCATTTTAGAGACTCAGATAAATGATTTGCTACAAAGGAGTTGGTTGTGCCATTGGTCCGCATAAACTTCCTCATCAAACTCTTTTATGAAAAGTATCAACTTACTTCTTCTTGCTTATCACCAGAGCCGCACATTTGTTTCTCAAAAAAAAAAAAAAAAAAAAAAACCCAATGCCACATAAAATCTCTCTTACAAACGAGTTCGGCACTCCAGCTAACAACATATCAAAATACAAGAAAGTTTGGCTTCAAATGAATACCAATCGAGGCATTTATCCATTTGCAATCAAAATTCCAAGCCCATAAAAACTTCCTAATACATTAGTAAATACAATACACCTTATGGGTTTTCTCCTACATGTAACAATTTGTTGACAATAAACACACTAAATAAGCCAGTATTCTCCCCAAGCAATGATCCACAAACAGATGCACAGCCACCAAGATTCTCCCCAATTATAACATTTTGCATGCTTATTCCAGTCCAGTCACCTATACATATGAAGAATAAGCACACAGGGACAATCAGGCTCAATGGCCTTTGCGTTTCCACCATATATTAGCTAAAAAAAAAAAAAAGATACAACTTTAAAAGAAAAGTGAAATGAAAATATCCAGTCACCTATAGGCCGGAAGTATAAGCATTATTTACAATAGGCATTTAATGATATTTTCATCTCCGCCCATATGCCCTAACAAGTCTAATCTTACCTGTTTCATCAAACACAACAGCATAATTAAATTAACATAATCAATCAAATGCGCAGTATAAGTAGCTAAGAAGATGGGAAGTGTAGACAAAGTACATACCATCACCGGTCCCGCAACTGGAAGCATGCGTAGGAAGGCGCCGTGATCTCCGCAAACCCTTCACCGGCGCAATGTCCTCAGTCGGTATCTGCTCAATCTATACGGCATCTTCGTGGGAGGTTGGAGATGAAGCTAACATGGTGGGGTCCACATGCACTAGAGGTGGGGTGGGCATGCCTGGTGTGGGTACAAATATGCATCCACCATCATGGGCAGATCCACTGAAAACTGGGGGCGACATACAGGGAGGGTCCGCATAGTCCGTGCTAGCACCATGGGACGTAGTCTGGGCTGGAACATTGGCCTTATGACCAGTGCTGTGGGATGGCCTAGCACTAGCGCTAGACGTGCATCGCGGTGTCCTGCCGCCGTCGTCAGACAGTACCCAATCAGTGCCAAGCCATGACTCTTCTGCACCCGAGTCATCCCCTTCCTTGTAGATGAGATCCGGCTCAATCGTACGACCGCGACCAGCTCGGCCACCTCCCCGACGTCCACCTTCACGAGACCCACCACTTTGCCCGCCACAACCAGGGGCCTGTGTACCAATGTGAACTGCTTCTGCAAGCGCATCCACCAATTTAAGTAGGCCCAGCTCCTCCACAAGCTATAATGTATATGTAAGGTCATTATGCATGTCAGAACCCTCGTCGCACCTCTGTATAGACCTAATCATCGTCCAAACCTACAAAACATGGGCGTCATAAAAGCAAGAACATAGGTATGATGCAAAAGTTGGATAAATCTATTCCAAAATCAAAAGAAAAAAAGTAGTAAACATAGCTAATGAACTCCTTATATTACTTATAACTATTAAACATCTTTAAAAAGATTGCGTATAAAAATAAGGGTTGGACCCCCCTGTGCAGAAATTTATAGTTCCACCCCAGCAGTCACGAATTTTCAGTTTCCTGTTATGTTTATGGGCATGCAATCTAAAAATTGAGATAATACTTCTGAAAAACACGTATGGTTGGTTGTACATAAGTTCAATCTTAGCACAAGTGAAAATATCTTTTATCATTTGTGTATCTAGGCTTCACTAGAGTTACAACTCCATTAATATCATACTGCAATTAGGACACATATTTTGAAGTTACAACTCCATTAATATCATATTGCAATCAGGACACATACTATGAAGTTATTATTTCCTAAGGTACACGTCCAAATGGATGACAATTGAAAATATCAAACGCGAGCTTAAATTGCCCAACATTAAGGGAAGTACCATCAGTTACAACATATATCATACTTGAATCTAGTAGTCCAGCACATATCCTTGCTGCATACTTGCAAGAATTTAAATGACCTTTAAGCTGTTGGAAATTGAATTCTACCAACAGGTTAGTAAGGGACTTCCCAGTCCTAGAGGTAATATCTATCAAGGAATATGTAATTAGCTTTCAGTCCTGGAGGTAAGGCTATCTAGTGTGACAGTGAACTATCATGAAATGTGAATTTATCACTACTAAAAGAGTTGCACAGTCTGTTTCAAATTACAAGCCAACCAAAAACAAAAAAATAAAACAAAAAATAAAAATAAAAATAAAAGAATAAAACCTAACCCACCCTTTTTAAAATTTGAATGTAATTATATGAACAAAGGTGTGGTCATCATTGGTCATTGCCAATTAACCATTCCTCACGCAAACAAATTGGATGAAGACAAATTCAGTTATTCATGAATAACTTAAATCATGCAGTAGCTTAAAAACATAATGAAAGATAAACTCATAGAGATGTAACAACAATAATAATTGTGGAGTTTTGCATGCATGATAAAGCTGCTGAAGATATTTAATCGAATAATGGTTTCATACATAAAATAGGAATTGTTGCCTCACCATGAGTTCCCAGTACGCAGACTCTGGTGTTATGTACCTCCTTGTGTTGCGATTGTACCACGTCATGTACTCAATGAGGTATGTATCATCACCATCCAAGATAGGGGCCCTGCGAACTTCAGTCACTCGGTTGGCCCATTGTTGAATAAAGATAGCATGTTTGCCTCCCAATCCTTCTCCCATTTACCCTGAAGGGATATCTTGTGAAGGACAGTCGACGTATCCACGACAAGTGGAGCTGGTTGCTTCATCCCAAACTGACGGAGGACCCGCTCGGGATGATGCCCCTCCACTATCCAAAAGTATATCAATGGCACCTCGGCCCTCCAAATATGCTGCTCGGCAGTGCAATACGCAGGCAGGGAGCCCAACGTATGTGTGTACAGCTCCCATACAATTTGCATAAGTGGATTATGTTTGTGATAGTGAGACATCATACTAATTAAAGATTATGTTTGTGATATGTAATATGGAAAGCATGGAGTTTCTTGATTCTATTCGTACACAAAATCTTTAGGGATTATTAGGCAGAAAGTAAAGGAATAGCAACATTGTGTTCAAAATATTAATAGAATGAAGTCAACAAGCAATTAAAACAATGACTAGCATTGATCTATAGAAAATAGTAAAAGATCTAGGTTAACCAATGTCCACATTCCATTCTCAGAACCATGTTCATATGCATAACATTGAAAGCTAAGTGAGACCATCAGATACTAGGGTTTTCAATCTAAACCAGACTTAGAGGAAGGTACCAGAGCATCCTTACGGCTGTAAGATGAATCCAAGTTGATGATTTCACGAAAGCTTTTTATCGTAATAGAAAACTTGTATTGGATTAATTGCATTAGTCATTAACAATGTTTCAATGACTGAGAACAAAATGACTATTAATCATTGTAAGACTAAACTAACTGTACTTAATTTTCTCTTGAAGCTATCAAAAATATGGAGGGAAGACATATATAAGGTCTGCTGAATACATTGCATTTCAAGTAGCACTTTTTATTGCAAGAAATGGAAGCTATGTAAACTATTACATGGTATAATCCTCATCAAATACTGTTATCATATTTCTATCTAAATATATTTTCTTATAAAATTTAGTGTTCGAAATTACGTAAATTGAATATTTATCTGAAACTAATCATGTTTTATCTTAGTACCTTGGTGAAACAAATTATGTGGAACAAGCTCTCCAATGTAAATCACATCTTATTATGATCAAGCTCCTCTTAATGAATATGGTGAGTAGCATATGTTGCACGCTTCTAAAATTATATGAATAAAGTAGTAATTAATAATCCACAACTTTTAATAATTGTAGGACTATTAAGGCCCGTCAAGTGGGGACAACTTAAGGAGTTGCATGCTGCAATTAAATTGTGCTCTACAACTTTGGTGCAAGGTGCACGAACCAACTTTTCAATTAGGTCAACAACAAGAGGTAATGTGTCAAAAGTCTTTATGTTTTCTCATATATCACTGATTAACAGTTATTTGTTTATTTAAACTTAGGCCGTTGTCTTCCAAGAAGAAAATGGAGGTTGTGTGGCATTTCTTACTAACTATGAGAAACAAAATGTTACTGTACAAATTCAAAATATACCACTTGAATACATAAATCGAAGTCGATCAGTATTCTAGTAAATTGTAAAAATATAACCTTCAATTCAGCAAAGTTAATTTATAACTATGTGTGTGTAACAATGTTTGTAACCCTGGATTCTAAGAGTTAGAACAATAAATACTAAATTGTCTACTTATTAGGCAGAGCAATAACTATGGTTTTGAGCTCATAACATTTTATTATTTAATTACAAACTGCACAAGCTTAATTTATATTTTTTAAATAAAATTTCTAGCATGTATTGTTTTAGT
Organism: Quercus glauca; assembly: GCA_023736055.1. Classification (NCBI taxonomy): domain Eukaryota; kingdom Viridiplantae; phylum Streptophyta; class Magnoliopsida; order Fagales; family Fagaceae; genus Quercus; species Quercus glauca. Next base: position 6,201,799 of record CM043323.1, read on the forward strand.
TTTGCAAAAATAATTTATATTCTAATGTGCCTTCATTCCCTTGTTTTGAAAAGACCCATATCTGTCAAATTTATAGTAGGAAATTCGTTGTTTATAATATAATTGATATCTTCTAAGTTTACAATCATTCCGCTTATATAAAGTCTTTTTTTTTTTTTTTTTGGTTAGACTTTTTTCTTTTCTTTTGATGGTAGGCTAAAAGTTCTATTTTCTCTTATCGTAAATAGGTTAAAACAGTGTATAATGCCAGAATCAGTAAATCAACACAACCTTTTGTTTCAGCTAGTAGCTGGGAAGAATGGAAGGATGTCATCGTGAATTTCGAAGATGCATCATTAAAATCAAATGAATTACTTGAGCACACAAATACAACCAAAGACAAATCTGATTATCTTTGGTATACTCTTAGGTAAATTAATTTCTCATTGAATTATAACCAATTACATATGAACAATATGTGTGCCTTCTCTTCATTGCATCAGATTAATGACATTTGTAAGAATTGATGGAGTTGTTCTTTTTAGTTGCAACACAGGTTTGAAGTCACTTTGTCTTGCACTAAAGCAAGACTTCATGCTCAATCTTTTGCACATGTTGCACATGCTTTTTTGAAAGACATATACATAAGTAAGTTACTTTTTCAGTTCAAACATCTTGGAAAGGGACAATTTCTTCTTTCTTTCTTGTTTTTTTGGGTGTAAATCACAAACGTTTCCGTATATAATCAAGGATATAGCCAAATTCTACTTAATATATATATGACTAAATTTAAATATAACCCATTGATCCTGCCCAACTTAACCTGACTCACGTGAGTCGGGTTGTGTTGGTTTTTACACATGTAATGAGTTAGGAATATCTCAACCCAACATTCTTAGGTTGAGTTGGAAAAAACCCTTCAATCCAAACCAATTCGACCCATGCACATGTACACCCCTACTTTTGATAATAAGAAGTCTCCAAATATAAGGTTTTAAAATTGTTGGATTATATAATATTTGTTTATGCTAGGTTAAAATAAAAGAATTGAAGCCTTTGATTTAACAGTTTAGAATTTTTGAGTTTATGCTTGGTCGTATTCATGCAGGTGCTGCGAATGGAAGTTCTAATGTGATGTACTTCACAATGGACATTCCAATTGAGTTAAATGATGGGATGAAAATCCTAGTATCAAACAAAATGATGGGATGGAACCAATATTCTGAAATCAACTCATTCCTACAACAATCCAAGAATTCAAACTAAAATAAAAATAAAAACTTGGAAACATACTTGAGGGAAACGAAAATAAAAACCTCAAATTGAGGACATAAATTAACAGGGTACCTGCTCTGCCCATAGTGTAGCTAGCGACGTCCGTATGTAGCAAGGACGTGTGTGGCATGCTCTGCGGTGCATTTTGGCCTGCTCCACCTAGTAAACATGAGGTGTCAACAAATGCTCGTTACTGAACTGGTCATTTAACAAACTTTGCTTTATATTTCACATAGTTTATTTTTGTTTGTTAGTTTCACATATTTTCAATTATATCAAAGAGACAAATAAAATGTAATATACTATTACACGTAAATAATTATTCCTAAGAGACACTTAGCTTGAATAACGAGAACTCAATGAATGTACCTAATGGTAAGGGGCCCTCAGTGCACTGGAGGTAGAGGCAGCCTCACAATAGGGCATAGTCGTGGGAACCTTGAATAAGCCCATAGCTGCACCAACAAGAGTGCTCCTCCAATCTGCATTGCTTCCTTCTTCGATGCACTACAAAGTTGCCTATAGAGCCAGGCCAATGCTGCACTGCCCCAGCTATACTGTCTCACATTGCTGATTGGGTTAAGCAACTACAAAGGCAACAGTGAGACCCAGTCCGCAGACTTGTCCATGAACAATAGGGCCCCCATCCGTACAAGTATGTGGTAGTGGGCATGTTGTTGTACGACTTCGTCACCGGCATCCGCAGCTGGGGGAGCGGGAAACTGTTGATCAAGCCACTTGTATTTTATCCTCGCCCCAGTAAAGGTAGACTTGTTTGAGTTCGGTATCATGGGCAGAGGTTCATGGCCCAACAACTCTCGGCACACCACGTTCCATTGCTTGGTTGTACTCCCAGTAACAGGCAACCCATCCATCGGAATCTCCAGCATCACCTCGATATCTTGCAAGGTGATACCCATTTCTCCATGGGGTAAGTGGAATGTGTGCGTCTCCGGACACCACCGCTCAACCAAGGCTGTGATTAAGGCATGGTCGACCTCCATATCAGGAACCTTGAATAAACTAGTCAAACCTGCTACATCTATGCATTGCATGATAGGTGGGTCTAGCCCACCCTGCGGCAATACACATTTACGGCGTCAAACCTTTAGCATGCCAGGCACCTCCTGCACAGGGACGAGTATTATGTTAGGTAGTGCACACGAGGTAATTATAAAACAGACATGTATTAATAATACAAATACATACCTCATCGGCGGCGTGGCTCCAAAGCGGAGTTGATCGATGATTCAGCTGCCGGGTCAACTAGGTAAGATTGTCGGGTCCAAGCTGCACTCTATCTAGTGCCTGCATATCTGACATGGCAGCAAATAAATTATTAGCAATTATCTGACAAGTAAACCACAATTAATATAAAATAAAAGCATGGATACAGTAAAACATATTATGATCCCAACAAGATTGTCAACATCGCTTCTTACCCCCACTTAACATGCAATCCAAACGCAATCAAATTGAAGCTTAAATAAATAAGAACTTGCCATAATTTTACATACAAACACTTTTTGTTTTCCTATTATCTGTAATTGAAGTAAAAAAACAAACAAATGACTAATTAATGTGCTAGAAACTTGATTGATACCTACATGTTCAACGTCTAAGCAATATTTACATATGAGAGTTCTTTTTGGTGTATGATGTCTTTGAAATTGATTTTAACAAGGCAAATATCAATTACAATTATTAGGAGCTGCATATGGAGGGAAGACATATTAAATTTAACCATGCGACACACAATATGTGATCTTCCCCCAAGAATATTTAAATTCAACTCTATGGCTTATGACCAATGCAGTCACATAGTAAATATAAATTGCAACAACTCAATGTTTAGGTATTTTATTCTCAAACCTGTTCAATCAAACTTGGTCTTTTCAACAAAGTAACACTCTCTATAAGGTCATCCTTGATAGCTCCCCGTTTTATGTCCTACGCAATTGCCTGTTTACAATGGACCACTAAGATCCCTACAGCTACAGGTCATTTGACCTCGAGTTCTCAACTTAATATCTAGAAACCTATACTAATTATTCTACATTTCTACCACTAGATATGCAAGCATACCATGACTCAGTCAGCCCATTTCCCTGCTTGTTAGGCCTATTTTCAATATTTTAGGAGTTAATTCTAATCAATTTTTTTGCTTGGTGAGTCGTTTTCAAATTTTAGGCTCATTTGCTGGGTCTATTTCCCTGCTTGGTGAGTCATTACAAGTATTACCCTGTTCCACTGTATTAGCTATAAGCAATAGTCAATCAAAATGTACCAACCTCATTAAACCACAATGATGGAGTGAATGTTGTTTCCTAGAGTAAATGCACTCATTTTTTCCTTGAAGTTACTTGTGCGGTTTGATGTTCCAATGAATATCAATTCTTTTTTAACAAAAGGGTGAAAAATTACAGAGTATTCTCCTAAATAAAATTACATAATCAAAAGATTATAATCACAAAGAGAGAAAATCAATAAAATCTACAACAAAATGCATGTCATTTTCACCAAAGGGTGCAAGACCACTCGAACAAGAATTTCAAATTCACCGACTTCAACCCAATAAGCTGAGTAGTAAAATAAGTTGGCAAAAATAATCTTTGCCAAATAGACTCTGTATATCAAGGCTTTTCCATGAGCATTGCATAATTTTTAAGTAAAACTCTATTAGTAATTCTTTTTATAGATGCTTCATTTAATTTAATTTAAAAATGAATGCAAAACTGTTTAGATTATGAAACATGCTCACTACATACCTTGCTCCAAATAACTCAATATTATGTGTGTGTATTACACTATTATAATTAAAGTCTTTTTATCATTAGCTCTTTCATTAAAAATTATTAACATAGTTAATTTATTTTATGCAAAAGACTATAAAATTTTTAATAGACTCGGATAATTTTGATATTATCAAAAAATTTTATATTTTATATTTACAAATAAACTTTTTTATTTTAATAATATTATCTTTTATACATATAATTAGTTTTCTATACATAATTTTTTTATAGAAAATATCTACATATACCAATCACATATATTACCTCAACTTCTTTTTTAGCACTTTCTCAAAAGGGAAAATTCAAACTAATTATCATGATTTGGAGATATACGTTTTAAAAAAATTATGTTAAAAAAATTATAAAATCAGTAAATGCTAATTCTATTTAGCTTGCCCATTTAGGAATTTTTTTAATTAAAAATGAGATAACATGCCCCGGACCTTGCCAATGACAAAATCTATGATTATTTCATACATTTAACTTTCAATCCTTAGTCAACATACGGTTAAAAGTATTTTAAAACTAAATGAGAAATAAACTAAATGCTTTTTTCTTGTCCTCAAAATGTATCCAAAATCTAAGAAAATTTTTAAGTACTCCTAAAATACGAAAAAATGATACCCCCTCCTCTCAAATTTTTCATGAACCCCACCATGAATTTAAATAATGGACTCCTCAGTGAATGTGAGAACAACACCCTTTTCTTTGCTCCATTAACTTTTTCCTTGTTAACTTTTTCCTTATTATTTTTGTACACCACCTAAACAGCAGTTTACATGGAAGAGGCAGTTTACATATTTGTGCACCTAATAAAGAGGACTGATCAAGAAAAACGGATCAAACATATGTGCCTTAAAAAAACTACCAAGAAACAAAATCCATAAAATAAATTGAACAAGTGACAAGATAACATTCAAACATTCAGGGGTAAAAAATGTGAAATCAAAAGAATATTTCAAGGGCTTTCATATTTCAAGGGCTTTCATTGATATCTATATCATCTTTGAGTAATGAGTTAGAACCACACAAATGGAGCCTAAAATATCCACCATAGAAGCACCCATTTTCATTTACACAAATATTTTAAATTTCTTAATCTATAGTAACCAGCCATCTCAAAATAAAAGGGGGCCAAAAAACATTCACATATTTGTGCTCCTATAGAAGAGTACCAAATTGATTTAGAGAAACCTTAAAAAGCAGCCACTCTCCAAATTCTTTAAATAAAAAATTAGAGTAAAGAATATTATAATACTTTAAGGTTCAAACAAGAATCTCAAATTCACCAAAGGGTGCAGGACCATTGAATGTTCAATTATTCCTCTCCCCCTCCATATTGTCAATTTTAAACAAAGAGGAGTTGTATTGCAAGCAAAAGAACTTCTATGCTTGCTATATCAGCTTCTCCAGCCATACATTTGCACATATAAGCTGAGGGTACTAGTGAATGAATTTTTTTTTCAGTAAAGTTACTTAACATTTTCTAGATTGCAAAAAAAAAAAGTAGTGTCAATTCCAAGAAATAATGAAAATTATAAAAAACCTAGATATACTAAAAACAATGAGTACTAAAACTTTTGAGGGATATGAAAGAACTTAATTTGTTTGTTGCTGTACTAAACACTACTATTTCATCACTCTTACTAGTTTTTAACTGGACTTACAGCAACTAACTTTCTGTTTCATGTGAATGTGAATTGTATTTCATAGATTTTTGTATATAGGATGTCATTATGGGCAGAACATCTTGGATTTATAGAAGACTGCTTCAAACAACCACAGTCTCATCATTTTCATCATTTTTTTCTTAACACGTAACCAATAGAACCAATCTTTGTCCAAACCAATCTTTACGAGATGGGTTTAGCTTCAAACACATTTTACACCATTTACAACAACTATTTACACTCAAACGTAATTAGTTTGACACCATTTACAACAACTATAACAAAATCATGCCTACAATCGGATAAGACACATTTTACACAAACCCAGAGACATCACTGAAACACCACCAGTCGATTTGCCAAAACCCCCCATCAAAACCCCAAGCATATTTAAACTCATTAATGAGAAAATAATCATTGCAGCATGTTAAAAGACAACAAATTTCTCATTAATTAGAAAATCACACAGACATAACCATATAGCAAGAAATACTTTACATCATCATCATTGCAGCATATAAAAGACAACAAAATTCTCATCTTGATTAGTAAATTTACTACTTTTTAAGTAAGTTTCAACAAAATAATCAAAATCCCACATAAAACACAACCTAATATTAACCAAGATCAGAAAAGATATCAGAGGAGAGGACTGTACCTGTCATCAACGGCGGTGAGAAGCAACGACGACTGAGGGAGACTGAATAGGGAGAGTGAGACTGATGGAGAGTGAGGAAGAGTCGGGAAGCCTGATCACAGAGTGAGCGAGGGAGAGAGTGATGGCAGAGAGCGAGGGAAAGAGAGTGTACAGGGAGAGAGTGAGTGAATAGGGGTTGTGAGATGTTAAGGTCCTATTGATTCAAACCGCTAAAAAAAACTCGCTTTTACGGTTCCCGAGTTATGAATGACTACACGCTCATTTTTTTATTGGGGAAAACCCACGTCTGTTGCGCCAACGTGGCACAACGGTCAGACTAACTCGATCATAGTAATATCAAGTTCTTCATTAAAACTCGACTTTCGTATTATCGAGTTATAAAACAAGGGCACTTCCCTATTTAGTTTGGAAAAGGGGGCAAAAGCATGTTTAATTTTTTGGAAAAGGGCAGAAGCCCATTTTGTCCATGGTTACAACATCAAAAAATTCAATAAATGTTTTTGTGCATCCCTCTAAAATAAATATCATGTTGTGCAGCATGCACATTATAAAAAAAAAAAAGAAAAAAAAAAAAGAAAGAAGTCTTTGTATGTGCCAAGTAAACTACCAATTCACGGTATTCACCATTATCATATATACTTTTCTTTGGGATAATTATTTTTCCCCTATTGCAGTGAAGATGCCATGATTAGTTGTTTTTTTTTACATAAGATAGGATTTGAACTTCTCGTGTCTGTTTTATGATAAACACATTTATAATTATCAAACACCAATAGATTTTTAATAAAAGCAGAATTTGAACCCAATTTGCCAACATTAAAGTTTCATTTAGTTTTCTGCGTGTGGGGGCCATTGTGTCCCTAACACGACTCGCTGTATTCACCTACTATTAATTTGTTTTTATGTATATTTTTCCCATTCTTCAGAACTAAGTTTTCCAAAGAATGACAGGTTCGTTGACTTGGTTGGCAAAAGAAACATTCACAGTATCAAATGCTTTTGCAAAAGCCATATCAACCTATCTTGAAATCTCTATCCAAAAAAAAATCTTGAAAGCAATAATTCAAGGTAGACTAGTAATAGACTTTGTGAGTCTGTCACATAACAATTGGATTAATCCTATAAAAATAACAAATAGATTAATTGTAGAAACCATCATGAATTAGGGTTATTTGTATTTTTCAATTTTTTTAGGCTAAAATGAAAAATTCACTATTTTCCTCCTAGACGGCTGGACCCCAAGCACATGAAGAAGTGCCAACAGAATTTATTTCAGTCCTCTAAGTTTAAAGTATATTCAATTAAGGACTCTTTCTCAACTTTTGTTAAAGTAAAAAAAAAAAAAAAAAAAAAAATTATAGAATATATTTTTTTAATTATTAATTGGTTTTTTTTAATTTGAAAAAAAAAATTAAAAATTTGCACAATTAACTGCAACCTTTAACAAAATTTGATGAAGATATCTTAATTGAATAAACTTGAAATTTAGTGGACTGAAATGAATTAAAACAAAATTAAAAGACTGAAATAAATTCTAGTGAAACTTAAATGATGAATTTTACATTTTATCATTTTTTTATGTGATGTACTTCCCTCGAACCAGTAGTAGCCCATCCAATATTATCCTCCAGTACGTCGAAAGAGGCAAGTCAAGTATCAATGTTATGTCAATCATGATAAGACACTTTTGGCCCATAAAATTGTTACCAATATGGGCCGACCAACCCATGACCTTCCCTTTTTTTCAATTGGGCTAGGCTAAGCAGTCTCCTAGTGATAACTTGTTATTCCGACCAAAACAAAGAAAAAGGAGTCGAAAATCTACGTTCTTTGGTCGTTGAATCCATGATAGGCATTCACGCTGAATCCATGATAGGCATTCACGCAACCTTTTACAATTTTTTTTATGCACATGTAATCAACACTATCTATGAAATCTCTAGCCAAGACAGGCATATATGAATTTTGCCCCTTCGAAATTACTAAGTCATAATAAGAATTTGGATTGAACATAAAACCCAAAAGTTATATAATAGAAATTCAAATTCAACAGAAGGAATTAAAAAAAAAGTTTGGCATAATTTACCAATCCCGGGATGGGCTGGACTAGGTCTTTAGGCTCGACAACATAAAGATGAAATTGATGATTTTTATGATATTCACATGTCTTTTTAATATCAATGTATCTAGTAAGTTTTCCTCAATTTCTCTACAAAATTTACTTTTAACCAAAAAAAGACATCTAAATTTATAAATCTCATTAAAAAAGCAAAAATTTACACAAGTTTACATCAACTGAAAAACACAAACCTATTACCAATTTTATACATTTACTAAAAAAAAAATTTACATAATCGAGAAACCTAGGACTAGAAGCTCATTGCCTTGTCTTGTCCTCACTGAGGCGGTTCGAAGACCATGATGAGACGTCATATTGTCGTAGAATTGAGGAGGTCAATCTCATTGTTGTTGCCTACAAGAGCTAGAAGAAAGCTCCACCTCGTCCTCCATGAGTCAACTTCATTGTTGAGGTCCTCCAAGAAAATGGTATCCATATCCTCAGCCACACAAATCTACTAAGGTAGAGAAGGAGAAAAAAAAAAAACACTAATAAAGATGAGAGATGAGGAGCATAGCTTACGCATTCAGCCAAAAATAATAATAATAAATATTAAGGGAGCTTACACATGTACAAAGGGTGAAACGAATTCGATTTATTAAAAAAAAAAGTGTTGAGGTAAGTCCAAGTTAAGACATTATAATCACATAAACAATAAGAAATAAATAAAGAACACTATAATTGGCAGTCCAAGGAACTCATCACCCTTTCCTATATCATGACAAAGAATGTTTTCCATCTGATTTATCTGTGCAGTAAATATTACAAGTTCTTTTGTATAAACTAAAAATTGAAAATTAGAGAGGGATGACTTACCAGTTACCAGTAAGTTCAGAAGGAAATTAGAGTGTCTATTCTTCTAGAACTCCCTTGCCCTTGTCTTTAGGATCAATGGATCCCCTCAGACTTTCAAAATTAGACTCCTCCCTAGAGCTGGAGGTTTTACTAGATGTTCCTTCTTCATCAAGCTTTTGCTTATCTCTATTTCCATTATCTGTTGTCAATTGAGGGATGAGATCCGAATCATCAGACGAGGATTTCATGCTGTCACCTATTGTTTGCTTAAACTCGTCCTCATCATGATTGTACACGAGACGAAGGCCACTTTGCTCCACCTTCAAGCCTGGGCACCGGACTGTAATTGAAGCCCTAATGTAGCTGCATTGATTTGGACAATTTCGAAGCGACCTACGTGGTATATAGGACAGCCAAATAAATCTGGTACCTTGCTTTAACATTTGCAGATTTTCTTTAGTCAGTTGATAGCCAATGAAAGAGCATGCAATAGTATTCAGAATCCATGATGTGAATGTGAGCAATCTGATTCACGTCGACAGAAAAAGAAGCACATAGAACCAGTCCCATCCAAGTACTATCATTGTCCAAATTTGGAGGGAGAGGGATTGTCACCCAGTGCTCATCGTTCCAATCACTGAACCACTCCAAAATTTCACTTGGAGGAAAGTGGGGATCATAGAAAAGGCATCGATCAAACCCCTGTGAAACAGAAATATTGTGTTTAATGAGCTGAGAGAAATTAAAGAGAGGGAGATGGAAAATTATGTTTAAGACAGCAAATAATCATAGTTATTAATTACCAGTAGGTTGCTTTGGCAGCGTTGATCCTTATGATGGGGGTAAATTTCGCCAAGTTGACTCTCAATCCAAGACCTCATTTTTCTATTTCTATTCTTAATCTTCATTTGATTAAGGAAACTCGAAGAATCAGTCATGGACTTCATGCAGTCCCTGATTATTTTCTTGAAATTTACCTCGGAATGCTGGTACAAGAGACGAAGGCCACACTTCTGCACCTTCAAGCCATGGAAATTTGTCTTGAATGAAACCTTAATGCAGGTACAATCATATAGCCAATCAGGAAACGATCCACGCGGTATATAGGATAGCCAAATGGATCCACCTTGCAGTGACATCATGATATCTTCTTTAGTTGGCCAATAGATATGGCGAGGTTTCACACTCAGATCATTAGGCCCATTACTTGATTTCAAGTGACAAATAAGTTTGAAAGAAGTTTTTAAATCCATAATGTCATTGACATTAGCTTCATTCATAATAGTTTGTTAAAACTATAATAGTTTTAATCTATAATAGTTTGTTAAAACAACGTTTTAGAAGAATAATTATTGAAGCAAACTTTTCCAATTTTAATGCACATGGAATCAACTGTATCTCTAGCCAGACAAGGACAAGTTGACATGGACTCCTCATTCATAATATGAAATTTGAATTGAACATAAAATCAAAAAAAAAAAAAAAAAATTATAATAGAAATTCAAATTGAACAGAACGAATGTAAAGGGAAATTCACAGCTGGTGACACTACAATGTACACAAACAGGCCACCCCAATTTGCAAGCAAATAAAAGCTCCCAATGACCAAAAACACTGAAAATCAGAAAGGAAGAACACAACATATATACATGTAAATAGACCACTAGCTCAATTATTCAATTTCAAGATAGCAAAATACCAAAAATTACCAATAGATTATAGATCAAATAAGCCTATCTCAAAAGTAACTTTAAGTGCAAAATACCAATAGATTATAGATTTAAGTGTAAGGCTGTGTTTGGTTTTATGGAAATTGATTTCTTGAAAATATTTTCTGCAATTACAAGTGTTTGGGGGTGACAAAAAATGTTGATCAACCTGAAACTGTTTTCCAATTGACTGTAAAATAAAAACACTTATAACGAAAATTGGTTTTATGTTTAATTTTCCGTACGTAAACTATTTTCTGTCTCACTCAAAACTTATCAACCGAACCTCCACCCCCCACACCACACCTCACATGTCTACCACCCAACTACAACCCCACTAACGTCCCCAGTCTCCAATGGCCAACTACCATAGGTGATAGGTGGCCACCGACCACTGCCATCATCGATAACGATCACGATTTTTTTTTTTTTAAATCTAAAAATTTCTTATTTTTATTATATACGTTCTTAAGAGATGAGAAAATGTGAGAAAATAGTAAAAAATATATTTTTCATGGCATTTTCTACAATGCAACCAACACTCGAAATGTTGCTTGGAAGCAAGGTTTTGTCTAGAAGACAACCTGCATTCAAAATATTTTCACTGTACTTTTGTTTTTGCTTCTGATCATAGAAAGTAATGAATTGCACCTTTCTAAGGTGGTTTATTATAGCATGTTATTGGTAATAACTGTATTAAGTATTAACTATATTGAGTAAAACATTTTTTGAACCATTCTGTTATGCCTCTTTTTATTACCGTCTTTTCCCATTGAAAAAGAAAAAAAAAAAAAACAAAAAAGAAATTGATTTTCCCATTAGTCCATCCTTTAATGAAGTTATGCTCGGAGACCAGTTGTTATAGTTGCTACAGATATTACAAGAGATTCTCTCACTGTCGTTTTAGTTGGGCCTCTAGAGAAGTGTCGCAGTAACACAGCAGCAAGGTATTCAGAGGTTAAACGACAAAGAGGCTGAACAAGATGAGAAGAAAACGACACCAAGTAGCCTTGCAGTTAGAAATAAGGCAGTGAAGGAAACGGCAGCGTTTAGTTTAATGAAGACACGCAGCCCACATAGCTCACATGTGAGAAGAAGCAAGGCAGATTCAGTTACTCAAAGAGCCAGTTGTCACTCATCTATTGGTTGAAGCCTTAAGCAGTTACACAGTGTAATTAGTTAGGAAATTAGTTAGGGAATTCCTAATTTCCCGCTTCTTTGCTTTCTCTGTTTTTGTATATAAAGGAAGAGTAGTTATTTATGTAAACTCATTCTTCATAATCAATACACAGTTTTCAATCAGAGTCTTCTTTACTCTCTGTCTCTCTTTAAGCTTCTTTGAAGTTCTGTTAGTTTCCAGAGAATTCTTTTCTTTACAAGAAGCCTATGAAGCAGCCCATTCCTGCAAAAAGTGGGCCTTGAAGTCCTGTACTCCTGGCCCCCTCATTTTTTTGTTTTGTTTTTTTTTTGTTTTTTTCCCCTTCTTTTTAATTTTTTTTAAAAAAATAATTTAGCCTTTTTTCTCTTAAGGAAATCAAGCAATGCCATTGAAATACAAGATTTTTGGTCTGTTATTCTTGTCCTAAGTTTAAGTTGCACGGACACGCCATTTTTGGCGTCGTTTCGGTGTCAAACACGTGTCGGACACCGGAACGGGTACGACTCGCCGGATTCCGGTGTCCGGCGAGTATCCTCTTTTTTTTTTTTTTTTTTTTTTTTTCGTTTCTCCAACACGTGCCGACGCTACGCTGACACGGCTCCGACGCGGCGCCGACACGGCTTCGACACGGCTCTGACGCGGTTCCGACGCGTCCGACACGCCAGCAGTGAAGAAAAAAATAGAAAATCATAGATTGAAGAGAAAAATTCCGGCCGAAATCACACATTTTGGGCTTCTTTCCCTCTTAAAAAATAAAAAGAAAAATCACTGCCACTGGGTCTTCTATAGAGGGGATGAAAAAAAAAAGGAAAAAAAAAAAAAAAAAAAAAGAACGAGATGAAGGCATGAAGCAGAGTCGGTGTGAGACAGAAAATACAGAAGAAGAAGAAGAGAAAAAAGAGGAGAACAGAGACTAAAGAACCTGAGCCACTGAAGATTGAAGAGACGTGTGTAAGTGGGAACGTTGGAAATGAGAAAAAGAAGAAAAGGTGGTCAGGTGAGAGGAGAAATAGTGTAGGCCATGTGAGTGAGTTGGGAAATGGGAAAAGTTAGTGGAAGAAAACTTTTGCCCAATTTGTTTCTTTTATTTACAAAAAGATCATTACTAATTATATTTTAATAGCAATTAGAATAATCTATTTACTTTATTTTATAGGGAAAATCATATGCTTATTTTATTTGAGTTTTTTTTTTTTTTTTTTTTTTTTTTTTTTTTTTTATATATATATAAAAAAGTGATACACACACAAGGTAATATATATAAAATGTTTACCAAAAAAAAAAATATATATATATATATAATATGCCTAAATATAAAATATAATTAATTATTTAACCGCTGTGTCCCCGCCGTGTCGTGTCTTTATTTTTCAAAAATTGCCGTATCTCCGTGTCCGTGTCCTTGTCGTGTCCGTGTCCGTGCAACTTAGGTACTCCTAACTTGTTTAATATTCAATTCCTGTGGTTAATTTAAATAAATTAGGAAATTTTAGTTTTTAAATTTAGATTGAAATATAATTTGAATAGAGAATGAAATTTCAATTATTTTAATTGATGAAAAATTATGGAAATATTTGAGCTTTATTAAAATGTAGCATTGATTTAACTAATTATCGTGTGTTTTTATTTGAGTAAATCTCCAAAATCCATTTCATCATATACATATATTTGTTTTTTATTTTGTATAAAACGTGTTGTTAAATTTATATAAAGTAATTTATACTAATAGTCATTCTTCAAAATACCTTGATTTTTTTTAAAATAATCTAATCCAAAGTCCAAAAAAAAAACATTTTTGATATAGCAATTTTTTTTTTCCTGAAAAATAAAAACCCTATGGGACATTTTTCTTGTCCTTTTTGGCATTTTCCTTTGTTTACATTTTTCTAGAATATTTAGTAACCATAAACTTAGTTGAAAACCTAATACCTCCTGAGGTGAGGTCTTAGAAACCCACTCTCTTTTGAGGTTTGAACTAGGTATCTAAAGGTTAATTGAGGATAGGTTGAGAGTTGGAGGAAACCTAAATATTATTAGTAGCAAAGCTATTCACGAACAAATTTTTTAACTGGGAGGCATTCAAGATTACCATGATAATAGATGGAAGCCAATTGTGTCTTTACAGGCCTGAGATTTGGGAGAGAATGTGTTCATATTCTATTTTTAGGACCCCCCTCAATAAAAGGATTGTACAAATGAATAGCCCTTAGGCTTTTGATAAAAGCCTTGTACTGTTGCATGTCTTTTTGAATCAATGTCATTAGAATTTTGAAATAACTTGGATTAAATATCTCAGCACTTTGTCACAGTTGTAGTGTCTATATTTTTCATTTTTCATTGTTACTTGCATTACGACATAAAGTCCTCTTAGGTGAGCCATTTAATCCATGAAGTCAGATTTCACTTCGAATTATAATTCCTCGAGTTTCACTTCAAGCCACGTGCGGAACATTGAAGAGACCAAACTTAATAAAATTTGGTTTGCTCAAACAATTACTTACTAATATTATCTACATGAAATAAAAACTTTATTTTGATCTGATTATACACCTGATCACGCGCAGCCTCAAGTCATGTGCCTTTATAGCCAGAAAGAATGGAACCAAAGATCTCTAGTTTGCTTTCCAAGGCCACAATCAACTGTTGAATCCTTTCTGTTCCCCTGCCTTTTTTCCACCCAAAGCCTCAATCAACGACCAAACCATATTAGTTCTTGAATATTAGAACTGGTTTTGTACATTGCTAATTTACTATGACCAAAAAACCTACATTATTATTTAATTGAATTTCTTTTAATTTCAACTTTCGGTTAAACTTTCAAAGCTAGCGACTCATGCATCAGGTGGTCATAGCATTTAGCAAACTATTATAGTAGACTTACTGTGCAAAAAAATTTATTTCTGGCTTGCAATGCGAAAGTATGACAGAAAACTCTGCAAAAATTGGTAATCCCTGTGTTCTTTTACATGAGCACAAGTATACATATTATGCTTGTTAAAAATTGTCTCTGCTGTCTATTGTCCAACCCACAAATAATTTTCATTTCATCTTCCCTTCTTTTGCCTATAAATTTAATCTACTTGGTGCCCAAAGAATTTGTTAATAAAACAGATGGTTTAAATTCTTCTTGCGGTGCAAACAGAACTTGAATTCTCAGCACCAAATGAAGGCGATACTTGAGCCAAAATAAAATCCAATGGTCTAGTATCTCCAGCTATTGTCAGTTCAATTATTTGTAGCCTTCTCCCCCCTCTAGGATTCTATTGAGGGTAGATGAAAAAAGTCTGGAAAAGAAGATCAAAGGGAAAAATGTCTGTACACTCCCTGAACTTTAAATTAGTAGCCAAGACACCTCCTTAACTTTTATATTGGTCAATTTACTCTTGAAACTTTACACAATTGTCAAATTAATACTTCCGATAATCTCCTGTTAATATGATAACGGAATAGTCATGTGAGTGTCACGTGTAACTTAAAATATAAACTCATCCCATGAAATTGAAACCCAACGGATCTTACCATAAAAAAATAAAAAATAAAAAAACCAACGGAGAAAGAACAAACTAGGTCTGACCAGCAGCGGAGAGGAGAGAGAGAGAGAGAGAGACGGTAGAATTAGAGCCACCACGGCACGGCGTCGAGTTCTTTATCTGGCTGTTGTCTCGCCGTGCTTGTCCTACTTGCCGTCGTGGTCCCACCACTGTCACAACCTCTCGCCCCTGGTATTTTTTCTTTCTTTCTTTCCAATGCATGTATTGTTATTTCAAATTTTCAAGTACTCTCTGTTTTTCAGTTGGAATTTATTGGTTTGATTTAATTTTTGGGTTGGGGGTTTTTGTGTGCTTGTTGCATAGAAGTTAATGGAAATTACAGATGAAACAAACATTAAATTTGAGACTTGAAATTACCGTATACATATGAGGTGAGGTGATTCTTTTGTCAAATTTTCTTCTTCTTAGTGGTTCAGGTGAAGTGATCCTGTTAGTTTGATTTCCAGAGAAGAAGAAAATGATAATTTCAACCGCCCTTGAGTCTGTTCGCCTGTCAAAAATTTTACGAAGGACAATATTTGATGTTGTGATCCTATTGGTTTATGGTTTGCTTCATCTTTCTATTGATGAAATATTTCAATAGTTTCATCTTTCAACGGTCCTTGAGTTTGTTGTTCTGTGAAAGTTTGGCCTTTTGTGTGTTGATTTTTGAGTAGAAACTAGAAATGGCATTTTCCCGCATGGGAAAATCCATCATGTGCTTCTGGTAAGTGAAGGGATTATAAGTTTCATTGCTAAGAATTGCTACTTGGGGATTTGCAACAAATAAGTAATTGTAGTGAGCAATCTTGTCTTGTGTCTTATATAGAATTGCAGGTAGTTTAAGTGGTGTATTAAAAAGTTGTTGCCGGGGTTTCAACTCAAATTGTATTGAGTGATAAAACTATAATGAATTTTTAAGCAGTAGCAAAGATTGACAATACTATGGAGAAATCTCCTTCTTGGTTTTTTTAATAAAAATGTGTTGAGTAATCTTTGTCGGTTCTTGCTTATATTATGCAAGTATCATGTTGGACAAATTTGATATTTGCACTTAAAATAAAAAAGGCCATCTGCGTGTATTTCATCAAATTTAGCTCACTTTGACAGTGGTATTGGTGAAATTGAGGTTTTCTAATTGAATGCAAGGATTGTGACAGGTAATTGATTGGTGGAATTCTATCCAAAGATAAGATAGTTAGGGGGAAATTGGGGATCGCTGTGGCAAGTAAAACCAGAACTATGCTTGAAGGTCTAGCAAGAGAAGGATCATTCAGACGGTTTCTCGACAAACAAAGTTCTTTCAATGAAAAATTGGATACCAGTGCTTTCACCAGTTGCAAATATTCTTATTCTTATTCGCAGATGCTCAAATTAAGCTTGTACTTTGTACTTCTTACATGTTTACTTAAACAATAGATGTATCTTGGAGAGTTTTGTTCTATTGTTATTTGAAATTTGTTCGTAATATTGGGTTTTAGTATGGACATCATGCATCCTAGCTTATTTCAAATCCATTTTTTATGGCACACATACGGTCACGGTTTTCTATTTATATTTATGCCAACAATGAAAACTGAATGATGCAAAATCCTTGGTATTTCTTCAAGCGAACTTCAAGAAAGCTTCAATTTAGAGGCTGCCAAAAGAAGGGTTTGTGATGTAATGTAATATAAAAATGTTCTTAATTATGTAATGTTCAACTTATGCAATTAATGGCAATCCATTAATATATGGGTTCCTTAAAAAGCTTATAGCTTGAAATACTAATGTATCGATCCATATTCTTTGTTATGCTCATGAGAAATATTTTTTAAAAAAATTATCAAGGAAATAGTGGAAATTACTCCTATCAGGAAGAGGCCAATATATGACTTGCGTAAGTCATTGTGGTTTGCATTAAGTCACTACTAGGTATATAAATTGGGGATCAAATCATTCTCCTTAGCTAACACTAACAATGTACCTTATTCAATTGCTTTAATTCATATATTAAGCTTAAAAATGCAATAAGCACTAAAAGATGTCTGTCTCCCAATAAGGGAAGAAAGTCCCAACCAAAAAATGAACATTTTCCAATTTGCCATGAATTGAAATATCAGTAAGTGTTTACAAATGGTATATTGTTTCACAAAAATAACACCAAACGAATCAATAATTACACTTTTCTAATACACCACTCCTTTAGTGCCTCCTTGAAGACTACATGTGATGCAAATACGAGTCCCTATGTTATATGTACATTCTTCATGTCAGTGTGTTGGTTAAACTGGTTAAACTCAGGGAATCTAGAACTTGAATTCCTTCATCATCAGAAAACCCTTCTACAATCCTCAACTTATCACCATGGTCTGAATCTCCTTCACCATTCCAACTCAATAGAATCACATTGGGACTGAAGGGGTGGTACATTTGGTACAGAAGGTGAATTTGCAGGGAGTGACAGTGGACATTCATCCATGGCTGCAACACAAAATTAACAAGAAGATTAATAGAAAGAGCTGGAAAAAGAAAAGGAAGAAGAACAATATAGAAAATAGGGGGTAAAAATACACAAAACTCCCTATCCATAAACTATTCCCTCAAAGCTAGAGATTTTTACAAGTCTACTTATGTAAATGAAACAATATGGAGAATATAATTCATTGTAAATGGCCAATACAAACAAATAAACACCTCGCACCCAGTGCTTGCACCAAAGGATTCAAAAAAAAGAAAACAAAAATATGTAATACTCTGGATCAGAATGCATATGAAATAAAATCTCACCAATAACATGCTCACTCAGTGATCAAAAAGATTTACAGTGCTTCAGACACACTCACATCTAGGCTGACGAACTGAGTGGTATGAGACCTTTATGCGCTCAACAAGATGCTCACTGATGAACTGAGTGGTATTGGTCCATCATGGTCTAGGTTGTGCTATCAATGAAGGCTTGGGATTGAGTATGTGTGTCCTTCGTGTAGGTGACCATCTTTCAACAAGAGGTTGTGCTTGCAATTGTTATGCTAGAGGAGCCCAGAAGCTTGAAATGATTTTGTGAACTGGTAGGAACAATGAATATCACTAAATTCAGATATGTAGCTTTGACAAGGTGGCTATCATTATGTATAGTATCACAAAATACGATCAAACAACAATGTATTATAATCACTTCTTTTCCAAATTTTCTTCTTCAATTCCTTACTTTTGAACCAATAAAAGTAACTTCAAAACGCAATCTTCCACTGGAGAGCAGAATCAATGCAGCGGATATATTAGAGCAGTAGCCATATTTCTCTCAAGCATTTCATCAAACAGTTGTATAGCATACTCAAAAGCAATAATGCAATACATGTTCACTATAGCACTAGCCACATAAACTTCAATTGCTAAACAATATAAAGAATATCATCCATTCACCTAATATGTATACTGCAATTACAATTCCAAATTTTTAATGTTCGTTTCATTTGTAAATTTCATTTTCTATGAAGCAAACAAGCTCACAAGACCCAACCCCAAAAATTAGACCAAACCAAGAAATTCCTATAGAAATTCATACAAGGAGATTAGTAAAACAGCAGAGAGCTTTTTGTGGATTTGAATAATAAAAATACTTGGATTAGAAAGAAAGATAGAAAGAAGAAGAAAAAACAAACAAACCAAGCGGTGGCTATTAGACAGCGCGGTAGAACCATCAGGCGCTGTCGAGACCTAAGTTTCTTTTCCTAAATTAAGAGGACAGGACGACGTGCCGCGGTGGCTGTCTCTCTCTCTTTCTTTCCCCTTTCCGGTCAGACCTAAGTTTCTTTTCCTTTCATCAATCCATAGTGTTTCAATTGAAAAGGGCACAGTTTGTTTTTTTTAAAGCTCATGCGTCTCACGTGACCATTTTGTTAGTTTTTTAATGATAAATTAATTGAGGTAAATTAACTGGGGGTACTAAATAGGCAGGTTTATGGAGTAAATTAGCCAATAAAAAATTTCAGATGATGTATTGGCTACTACTTCAAAATTTAGGGGGGGTGTGTGGGCATTTTTCTCAAAATCAAATATAGTACTGACATTGTTAGTTGTAAAAAAATGTAAACTGACAATACATTCGTTTGGTGCTATGGGAAAATTTTTCCTTACATGAGGAACTCCATTTCATAAGAAAGTTGAATGTAAAGGAAACTGCCCAAGCACTAAACTAGTTCAGCAGCACCATCAAGCCACTAGCAGCCCCCTTCACATTAATTGGGAAAATCTACAAGAGAACAGGTTTCAGGTAAGCTCAATGAATATGGAAGAAGCCATATCTAATAATTCTCTTTATGTAAGTATTGGTGTCACCGCCCGAAATTGGGAAGGGAAACCAATTACAATATTTACCATAGAAACTGCAAAGCATGAATGCTAAGCTCATTGAATCTGTAACAGTTTGTTATGCACTTGCATCAACAGTATCAATAAAATTAAAATCTTAGGCCAAGACATGGAGGATTGATCACTAAACAAGACAGGGTGGACAAGTACTCCTGATCGCAGTGGCAAATGCTCAATATCAGCTTAAATAAAATTTCCTCTCTGCCATTCTTAAATGACAATTTGAAATTGATTGAACATAAATAAAACCCAAATGTTATATAATAGAAATTCAAATTGAACAGAAGGATTAAAAAATAAAAATAAAAAATTGGCATAACCTAATCGGCTAGGTTGTGCACTTTATGCTTGACAACATAAAGATAAAAAATTGAGGCTTTTTGTGATATTAACAGGTCTATTTAATATCAATGCTTCTAGAAAGCTCACCTTCACTTCTCTGCAAATTTACTCTTAACAAAAAAAGACATTTAAATTTATAAATCTCATCAAAAAGCCAAAAAATTACACAAATTTACATCAACAACTGAAAACATAATACTACCAATGTTACACATCTACCAACAAATTTACATAATCAGAACCTAGAAACTCTATTAAACTAGCCACCTGCCCAACCACCTTGAATATTTTTTTTACCCTTCATTCCCGATTTCAACTGACCCATTCAATCAAAACAGTCCTCCATGCTTTGGGTCAGATGGGTCGATTAGATTAGCCTTAGGACAGTCCCTTCCACTCCAAGCTCAACCCTGTACAAGTAGACAAAATTAAAATCTATCATTTTAAAAGGTTTCAAATAAGCCCATCCAGTTTTCTGAATTACATATTAAAACGTCCTTTTCATCAATGATGTTAGGAAAATAATCGAGGGGTTATTTGAAAACCTTTTGAACAAGCATAGTTTAAATTGAAATTTTTGAAAAGTGTAGGATAAGTTTAAATTACTCCTAAACAATTGGGTTTGAAATATAATTATTAAAAAAAATAAAAGGTTGAGGTAAGTCCAACTTTAAACATGGTAAAATTATATCTTCACATAATCAAAAGGAAATAAGTCAAGAAACACAGTTGTTGCACAGTCCAGGCAATTCATGGTTTGAGAAGAGCAGTGTTAAAGAAACAAAAAATTTCACAATATTTTTCAAAACAATTACGCTAGCAAGTTTTTACTGATTTTTATCTATACCAATCATGACATCAATTTTTTAAACTATCACTAACACATTAGTCGGTGTTAAAAAAATTTATTTTTATTTTTATTTTATTTTATTTTTTTTGTATCTATGGACTTCTATTTTGAAAAACAACCACCCATATGATTTCCATCTTATCTTTCTGTGCACTGCAGTAAAGATTATCAGTTCTTTGGTATAAGGTTAAAATTGAAAATTAGAGGGAGGATGACTTACCAATAATTTTCAATAGGAAGAGCCCCATAAGAGAGATTATTCTTCTAGAACTCGCTTGCCCTTGTCTTTAGGTTCAATGGGTATCCTCAGACTTCCAAAATTAGACTCCTTCCTAGAGCTGGAGGTTCTACTAGATGTTCCTTCACCATCATGCTTTTGCTTATCCCTATTTCCATCTTCAGTGGGCAATTGATGGATGAGATCCCAATCCACAGACGAGGAGTTCATGCTATGGTTTATTGTTTGCTCAAACTCTTCCAACTCATAATGGTACAAGAGACGAAGGCCGCATTTCTCCACCTTCAAACCTGGGCAGTCAGTTGTGAATGAAGCCTTAATGCAGTTGACTTGATTCAGACAATTTAGAAACGACTCACGCCATCTATAGGATAGCAAAATGCATCCACCTTGCTGTAGCATAACGAGATCTTCTTTAGTCAGGCGATGACCTTCAGTAGGTATCATACTACCAACACCGGTTTCCAAATGATAAATAAGGTCATAATTAGTATCTGATTCCGGAATGTCAAAGTGGGCAGTTGTTTTCACATCTATAGCAAAATAAGCACATAGAACCAACCCCATCCAAGTACTATCATTGTTTGGAGGTAGAGGGATTGTCAACCACGGTTCATCGCTCCGATGACTGAACCACTCAAAAATTTCACTTGAAGGCAAACGGGGATTGTAGAAAATGCATCGATCAAAGCCCTGTGAAACAGAAATATTGTGTTTTATGGGTGAAAGTGAGAGAAATTAAAGACAGGGAGATGGAATACATTGTTTGAGACAGAAAGACAACATAGTTATTAATTACCCGTGGTTCATTTTTGCTGAGTTCATTCTGAATCCAAGACCACATTTTTACATTTATATTCTCAATCTTCTTTTTATTAAGGATGCCCAAAATATCAGACTTGGAGTTCAAGCAGTTCTTGAACTTTTCCACAGAATTCTGGTACAATAGACAAAGGCCACACTTCTGCACCTTCAAGCCATGGCAATTTGTCTTAAATGAAACCTTAATGGAGGCACAATCGTATAGCCAATCAGGAAGCGATCCACGTGGTATATAGGTCAGCCAAGTGAATCCACCTAGCTGTGACATCATGAGATCTTCTTTTTTTGGCCAATAGATATGGCGAGGTTTCACACTCAGACCATTACTTGCTTTCAAGTGACAAATAAGTTTGTAAGAAGATTTTGAATCCATAATGTCATTGAGGTTAGCCACATCCTTTCTAACTGAAAAAAGTGCACATAGGGCAACTCCCATCCAAGTACTTCTATTATTCAATTTTCGAGTTAGACTGAATGTCACGTGGGACTCATAACTTTGAATGTGGAACCAATGCGGTATTTCAATTGGAGGGCAACAAGAATTATAGTCACAGGATCGATCAATGCCCTGTAAAACAGAAATATTGTGTTTAATAAGGGAGAGTGAGAAGTTAAAGAGAGGTAAAGGAAATATTATGTTTGAGGCAAAGCAAAGTCATAGTTTATTAATTACCGGCAAGTGGCTTTCGGAGAGCTGATTCTTAGCTCTACTAGTTTTCTCTTTATAACTAGCTGTTAATTGATCAAAGAAATCTTGATACGCAAATTGCATATTGCAACGATCTCTTATTTCATGAAACCAATCATCACGCATATGGTAGAAACTAAGCCCACATTTTTGCACAATGATACCTGGCCAATCGCTTATAATTGAAGCCTTGATGCAACTGCATTGATTGAACCCATCTAGAAACATCCTACGCGGAATATAGCACAGCCAGAGAAATCCACCCTCAATATCTAGCCACGTAAATTCTTCTCCAATGGTGCGATGGACATGGATTCCTAGCTCTGAACCTGCTACATCCGTTTCCAAAATACAAATAAGGCGGTGAGAAATTGATGAATTGGGATTTTCAATAATTGCAGTTTGATGCTTGTCACTTGAAAAATAAGCATATAGAACAAGTCCCATCCATTTGCTGTCATTGAAAAAATCATTGGATAGGTCGATTTTCAATGACGGCTCATTACTCCGATAGTTGAAATAATCTAAAATTTCCACTGGGGGGAAACAATGCGAACATTTAGATTGCCCATCAAAGCGCTGCAAAATAAATAAAATTATAGGACATAGAGGGGAAAGTTAATGGTGTATTTGAAACAAAGAAAGTACTCATAATTTCTTACCAGCTGGTCATATTCATTGAGTAGAGATCTAACATTGTTACCCACAAGCATACATTCTTCCATGCTTTCTAACATCGTGCCATGACTGCTAATTTGACATTCGAAATCCCGATGTGCAGAAATGAAGGCATTGCAATGCTCTAGTTGTTGCTCAAACTGTAACCGATCATGCTGGTACAAAAGACGAAGCCCACATTTTTGCACCCTCACACTTGGCCAATCACTTACGAATGAAGCCTTAATGTGGCCACATTGATGCAGCATATCCTTTAATGCCTCACCAGGTATGTAGGATATCCAAATGAGTCCAAATAATTGATGTAACCAGTTGTCCTCTTCATCAGTGGTGCGGCAAACAAGGATTTGATTGTCTAGACTAGCTTTACTCGTTTGGAATTGACAATATAGAAAGTGAGATGAATTTGCTGTAACTGCATTTCCTTGACCCCTGGGGATTAAAATAGAAGCATATAGAGCGAGCCCCAACCAATTGTTGTCTTCATACAAATTTGGGGGTATCTCAATTGTCGCCGAGTGCCCAAGACAACAATGATGATTAAACCACCTTGTAGTTCTTCTTGTTGGGAAACAAGAATTATATAAAGTAGAAGGATGAAAGTACTACAAAATAGATACAAAACAGAAATACAGTGTCCAATTAGAGGGAGAGAGAGAAGACTGTTAGAAGTTAAAATTATTTAATTAAGCTTTTTAATATTTGACAATATTATAGTGAATTCATGTGAGAAGTTTGTTGATGTTACGTGGAGAGTTTATAAATGGGAACAAAGAATTCATTTTCAAGTTAAAATTTTATTTCTTGAATACAATAGTGTACAAAACGTTATGTCATGTAAAATCCTAAATGTAGTATTGGATATACCTCTATATTTGTAATAAATAATTATAACACAAGAAATTGATTGTAAAATGAAGATGATCCTAATATATATAAATGTGGGGAGTTTACATAATAATGGCCTGTTTGGGATCTGTTAATTTTGCTGAAACTGAAATTTTTTTGCTAAAAGTACTGTAAATAAATGTAGAAGTTAATTGAAATAGTACAGTAGAACCCATGAATAGTACCAAAAAGTGCAGTGGAGCCCATAAATAGTAGTAAAAATAAGCTGAATAGTAAAATAAGCTAGCAACTTTCATCAATACATGATGTAGTATATAACTATACATATCCCATGCATTATTTCATTCCCAACCAAGAGTTTAAATAAGAGGGGAAAAAAAAAAGTAGTTAAAAGTTTTCTTCCTCTACGTGTGAATGTGAGTTTCTTCCATTTGTGTTATGTGAATCAAGGGCAAAATCGAGAATTTATGCAAAACATGAATAATTTTTTTGACCTTTTAAGAATAAAAAATAGGCTAAAATTCCAAGCTAAATTAATAAATGAAAAATAAAAATATCATTTATTAAGCATTAACAAAATAAAAAATAGAAAATTAGTGTTTTTCAACATTTCAAATCAATCATATTTGATCTGTAGGGGCGGGCTTTGATTCTTAAGTCCAAAAGATAAATGGATTAAGTCTCAAAGAGCCCAATACAATAAATTTGTAGAGAGTGGGCTAAAAAGCTAGGGTTCAATGAATTGGACAACGCCCTCAATGGGCTAAAGATGGGAAGAAAGCAAGGAAAAACAATGAATAGACAAATGTGGTGCATAGGAATTCTTCCTCGGCAATGTCCTAGGAGAGTAGTTCTTGAATATATTTCTTAGATTTGATTACGGTTGTTGTTCTTAATGCTACAGTATTTTCTCTACTGATTTTCTACCTCCCCCCTCCTTGGAAAGTCTCTCCCATTATATAGCTCCCTTCAGGCGATCTTGGCCCTCCATTTGTTAATCGTCCAGGCCATCACTTGAGTGCTTATCCCATCAGACACTTTTCCAGACCCCTTATGAGTTGCGACGACCAAGGCAATACTATTCAAGGGTCTTCTCCATATAAATGCAGCCAGGAGATTCGATGGGATGCATTGAATATATGGACAGCCACCATCCCTTCAATCATGTTAGGGCTAACCCCCTCTCCGAAGCTCTTTCTCAACAGTATGACCGCCTTTGGAAATGTGCCACTGTCGTGGCCTTACCATCCAAGGGGGTGATCTCCTCAAAATGGCATTAGCCTCCTCGGCCTTAGTATGACACGTGGCAACACCACTTTATCAAGTTTTTGTACCCTACAATAGCCCTTCAAAACTCCGGTTTTTTCTCTCTCATCTGAGGAGAAAAGTGGGGTTTTGACCATAGATAATTAATTTCACACGCTTCATTAAATTCCACAAGTGAGGACATCACTTTGCATGCCCCATAATCGTTCTAGCACTTCGAAGTCTGCAGTGTCTTCATTAATTGCTCCAGGCGGCGCTTTGTTTCCCACGTCCTACGGTGAGATGGAGATCCTATGACTGGCATTTTTCCTCAAATTTTGGGCGGGATAACTCCCACCCACTTTCGCCTCCTATATAAGGCGCCTGGTGGATTTTTTTCTCTCACTTTCCCAATCTTCGAGCTCTCAAGACTTCCTAAATCTCCAAACTTTCAAGGCTTCCCAAATCTTCTGACTTTCAAGAAGCTCGTGAAGTGACCCCTATTCTTATTCTTGTAAGTTTCTTCATCCTTAGGCTATTTTCTTCTCGGCCTTCTACTCTTTACTCCTTTTTCGAAAATATTTCCTTCACTTCCCTTTGGTTTGCTCAGATTGGTAGATTCGCTCACCTCGTAGATTCTCCTGCTGGTATGGAGGGATTTAGGGCTAAGTACCACATTCTCCAGTACTGTGCTCCAGGTCAATGGCTAAGTACCATAGAGGGGAAGGGGAGGTCGTCATTCCTATGATTGCCTTCATAAAAGGGGGAATGACGCTCCCCATGGGTAAAGTAACTAAGGACTATCTAATCACCCATAGGTTTTGCCCCCACCAATGTGCGCCAAACCTGTTTAGGGTCTTGGGTAGTGTGGACGCTTTCAACGAGCAAATTAGGCTAAACCTCTCCTAGCACAATGTCATTTGGATGTATGAGTGCCACCTACTCAGAGACGCAAGATATTACCTTAAGTCTAGATCTTCTGTTGTCAAGCTCATCTCGTGCCTCCCCAAATCCAACAAGGGCATGAATGATGACTTTCTGATAGTCTCGGGTGAATGGCATAGCGGTCTTCACTGCCTAGTCCAGGAGGAAGAGCCAGATAGGGTACCTTAGGTTTTGTTTTTTTTTTATTTATTATTATTATTATTATTATTATTATTATTATTATTATTATTATTATTTATTTATTTTTTTTTTAATGTGGGCATTTGCGCTGTAGTTTGCTACTTTTTCATTTCCATTAGTATTCTGTTTATTTCTGATGGATGGCTTCATTATTCTGACCTTGGTTTTGCTTCTTAGATATTTTTGCAGATAAAAAACATGTAGCTCCCAATCTCAACCTCGTCAACATCTTGGACCTTAACAAGGTGCTGAAATTTGAACTGTTTGTGAGTGAAGATAGGCAATTGAAAGCTGTCCACCTCATCCTCGACTTCAAGTCCTTATCGGACAAGTTTCAAG
Source organism: Quercus glauca (assembly GCA_023736055.1). NCBI lineage: Eukaryota > Viridiplantae > Streptophyta > Magnoliopsida > Fagales > Fagaceae > Quercus > Quercus glauca. The sequence continues at coordinate 6,229,017 of CM043323.1, forward strand.
ATGTGGGCCACGCGATAAGAGCAAGTGATCCTAGGCTAGCCAGAATAGACGTCTCGGTGCCAGGATTTTTAGCCCGAGAAGACATTGTGCTAGTAAAGTTACCCTCCCGTCTCTTTCCCCTCAAAGCTGCAGTCTTAAAAGAAGAGACAGCTTCATCGCGGCTGTCACTTGAGGCGGATATAGACCAATTTCGTCTAGAGGAAGAGGGAGAGAAGCAAGAAAAGGCTGTGATTCAAGTGTCAGACTCGGAGGGTGAGCTTGACAGGTCCTCCATCGTACGTTCCCCCAAGTTGATAGTTGCCCAGGTAGACAATAGTTCTGAAGAGGAGGAAGAAGTGGCATTGAATAGGAAGAAAGGCCTGAAAGAACTCCTAGCGGAAAAGAATAAGGGGCTTGTGCAAAAGGGTGCCTTGGGGTCCCAACCCTTTCCTGCTCTCCCCCCCCCCCCCCCTAAAATCCTCCTTCTATAGTTAACCTACTCCCCATGCCCAACTTGAAGAAGAAAAGGAAGGAGAAAGAGGTAGCCGAGGAGGAGGAGATAGTCTCCCAAAAGGAGCTTAAACAGCAAAAGATGGCCAAGGACAAAGGGTGGGCCTCTTCGGTCGAGAGCGGGGAGGACCAGAGTGTGGCCAAGGTGTGCCACCAACACCCTACATGGGCCCTTCGATTGGAGCTAGAAGGGGCAGCCATTCAATGGAACTCTACCATCAACGAGTTCTAGAAAAGGCATTCCCACTACCTAGCCGAGGCCTTGGAACAGCCTTTCCTTCTACCAAAGGATATGGCTGCACTGAAAAATATGAGGCAGCCAGGCCTCTTTCTGTCTCTGAAGAGAGATTTGGCCTTGGTAAGATCCTCAACATACTTCTTTAATATCACATTGGTCATCCTTTTCTTTTTTACTAACATTTTTATCTGTAGTTTCTATGCAGGCCATCCATGAGGTTTTTATAGCTGAGGAATGGGTGAAGGACACCCTAAATGAGGCTAAGGTTGAGGCCAACCTTTGCGCTGAGACTAGCAAGGCCTTAAGCGCTACTAAGCAAAAAAACAAGGAGCTCATGTTGAAGCTGACAGCTGAGGAGACGGAACGAATGAGCACTAAGACCGGCCAAAAGAATGCCTAGGACCAAGCTGAAGAGCAACGCAAAAAGCTTTACTATGCTGAAATTGAGCTAGCCACAGAGCTGAAGGCAGGCATAACCAAGGTCCTAGAGCTGAAGGCAGACTTAAAGAACGCCAAGGAGGTTGCTCAGACAACCAAGGAAGTGGTGAAGGCTTTGGAGCAGGCATTCTATGATCTTAGGGTGCAGGAGATAGAGATCCATTTGGTAAAGGAACTGGTGGAGGTTTGCAGGGACTACTACAAGGAAGTGTGGGCAGAGGCACTTAACTAAGCAGGAGTCCCTGCTGCCTCTAAGTGGAGGAACGTTGAGAACATTTTCTACCCCGTGGACATCCGTGAGGTCCCAGCTGCGCTCCCTCTTCTTGTTGCTCTTGCCCTAACCTCCTCTAAGCAGCCCTCCACCACCCAAGCCTTTCTTCCTTCTCCTGAAGTCCTCAAAGGGCTTGGCAAGGCTAGTGACCAAGGCCAAGGGGTTGAGGCAGCTTAGGGCAAGGGCAAAGAAGTCAAGCCCTTACCATAGGCCAAGGGTACAGAGGCTGCTCTCAAGACCAAGGATGCTGCTTCCAAGGCCAAGGATGTTGATCGCAAAGCTGGCCTTCCCTAAGCCAAGGCATAGTTTTAGGATCTTTTTCTTCTACTTTTCTCTTCTTTTATGTACTTTTTTTTTTTTTTGGCGGCAGCTTGCCACTTTTTATAATGTACTGTCTTTCGTTCAATGAAAAGATATCAATTTTTGCTTTATGAGTGTTTATTTTCCTTGCAATATTTATTTGTGATTGGTGTAGTTATCGTTTTGCCCCCTGATGAAACTTGAGATTGATGATGCTTTTAAGGGTGAATACCCATACTTTAACAAAAGTTAATAGTAATGAATTGTTGCTAATTCAAATAAATTAAACGCATGTAAACAGTGAGAAAAATGACTATGTGTTGGTACTGAAAACTATGCAATCAATAAGGAGGCCTAAATCTTTAGAGATAAATCGCGGTACAACTTTTTCGTCTAGATCTTCCATGAAGTATGCTCCTATGCCTGCTATTGAGGTGATACGGTATGGCCCTTCCTAATTAGGCCCTAACTTCCCCCATGCTGGTTTTTTTGCAGTGCCTACCACCTTCCTCAAAACTAAGTCTCCTAGGTTCAATGGTCTTAACTTCACATCGAAATCATACCCTTGTTTGAGTTTTTGCTGGTAATATGCCAATTGAACCATGACGTTTTCTGTTCGCTCTTCAACTAGGTTCAGGCTCTTTTCTAGTAGGTTGTCATTGACGTTTGGAGCGAATAAACTAGTCCTCAATGTTAAGAAGCCAGTCTTCAAAGAAATCACAGTCTCGGCCCTATATGTCATTGAAAAGGGGGTTTCCCCTGTCGACCTACGAAGGGTAATCCAATATGTCTAGAGGACATGTGGAAGTTCATCCACCCATTTGCCCTTTGCATCATCCAACCTCTTCTTGAGCCCATTCACTATAACCTTATTAACAACCTCGGCTTGCCCATTCCTTGGAGGTAAGTTGGAGTGGAATACCTATTCGTGATACTCAACTTATAACAGTACCTTCTGAAAGCCTTGCTATCAAACTGAAATATGTTGTCTGAGATGAGGGTATGAGGAATCCCAAACCGAGTGACAATGTTCTTCCACACAAACCTCTTGGCATCCACATCCCTAATGTTTACTAGTAGCTCAACTTTAACCCACTTGGTGAAGTAATCAATGCTAACCAAAAACCATCTCCTGTTTCCCGGTGCTTTAGGGAAGGGTCCCACAATGTCCAAGCCCCACTGAGCAAAAGGCCAGGGACTAGACAGATGATTAAGAATGCTCCCTAGCTGATGAATGCTGGGAGCAAATCTCTGACACTGGTCACACTGCTTAAGGGCCCTGTAAGACAAGGATCTGCCCCCTGTATGGCTTCCATAAATCCCCTCGTGCAACTGTTCTAAGAGTGGCTCTACCACTTCAAGATGGATGCATAGCAAATATGGCCCAGAAAAAGAGCACTTGTACAACTTTTTGTCCTCAGATAGCCAAAATCGTAGAGCCTTTCTTCTCACTTTGTCGGCCTCCCCTTTCTCCTCGAGCAAGATGTCATCCTTAAGGAATAGGACAATAGAATCCATCCAACTAGGTCTCAACCTCAATTGATGAATCTAGACCTTCTTCCTTTCTATCTCGACAGGGTTGCATAGATCCTCGACTAGGATAATCCGAGATAGACTCTGCGCCGAGAAGGTTGCAAGAATGGCAGGGGAATCAGCATGCATATTTCTGCTTCTAAGGATTTGGTGTAAGGAAAAAGAGTCAAATATTGATTAAAAGTGCCTAGCCTGGTTTAGGTATTCTTGCATTCTCATATTCCTAGCTTCCAGTTCCTCCTTCACTTGGTCTACAACCAACCTCAAATCTGAAAACATCTCCACTGCTCTCCCTCCCATTTTTTGAACCATAGCCATTCCCACCAGCAAAGTCTCGTACTCAGCCTCATTGTTTGTGGCCAAGAAGCCCAACATTAAGGATTTCTCAATGATGATATTTTCAAGAGATATTACAACCAGCCCACTCCTGATCCCCTTGGTTTGTCAAGCCGTCAACATACACCTTCCAAGGTAGAGGCTCCTGCAAGGTGACCATCCCAACTAATTTTCCATCCATGCTTTGCCTTTCACCGTTTTCTTCAAATGAAGGCTTAGCAAACTCAGCCACTAAGTCTGTAATGACCTGGCCCTTTATAGAGGTGCAAAGCATGTATTTAATATCAAAGGCTCCTAGGATCGTTGCCCATTTTGCAACCATCCCTGTATAATCAGCTTTCCGAAGCAATGATCGGAGAGGAAGTTGGGTTAGAACCACAACAATATAAGCCTAGAAGTAATGTAGGAGCTTCCACGTAGCATGCACTATTGCCAAGATAGCCCTCTTTAGTGGTAAGTAGCAAGCCTCTACCTCATGTAATGATTTGCTCACATAATAAACTAGTTTCTACACCCTATTCTCATCTCACACCAATACCAGACTCACTACATGTAAGGCTACAACAATGTAAGCAAACAAAACTTCATCCTCCTCGAGTTTGGACAAAATAGGTGGCCGAGAAAGATATTCCTTCAATTGCTAGAAGGCTAAGGAGCACTCCTTTGTCCATTCAAATCCCTTCCATTTATGCAACAACTGGAAGAAAGGTCTACATCTGTCCGCTGACTTAGAAATAAATCGATTCAAAGTGGCAGTTGTCCCTGTCAACTTTTGGACCTCTTTGGGATTCCAAGGAGGCTACAGGTCGTGGATTGCTCTAATCTAATCTAGGTCGACTTCAATTCTGCAGTGGGTAACTATATAACCTAGAAACTTGCCAGAGCCCACTTCGAAAGAATACTTAGCGGCATTGAGGCATTGTTTGTGTCTCCTTAGTATCTCAAAAATATTTCCAAGATCATTTATGTGCTCAGACTCGACCTTACTTTTAACCATCATATCGTCTATGTAGACTTCAATGTTCTTACCCAGTTGTGGTTCAAACATCCTTGTCATCATTCTCTAATACGTAAACCTTGCATTCTTTAGCCCAAAGGGCATACTTTGTAGTGATAATTCCCTGTGGGCGTAACAAAAGAAGTTTTCTCCTAATCACCCAGAGCCAATGGTATCTGGTGATATCCCTAGAAAGCATCCAAGAAGATCATCCGAGGATGGCTCGTGGTTGCATTCACCAGCTGATCTATCCGAGGCAGGGGGAAAGGATCCTTTAGACAAGCCTTATTTAAATCTGTGAAGTCTACATACACCCACCATTTCCCACTTTTCTTCTTCACCGCCACCATATTAGCCAACCACTCAAGGTAAAACACTTCCTTTATGGCCCCAGCCCGCTTAAGTTTGAGCACTTCTTCCTTGACAGCATCAGAATGTTCTTTGAATAAGCACCAAGGTAGTTGCTTTTAGGGTGGACAGATGGATTGACGTTTAAATGGTGACAAATGAAGCTCGGATCCACCCCGGGGGTCTTGTAAGCGCTCCATGCAAATACATTAATGTTTTTTATGAGAAAATCTATCAGCTCTTCCTTCTTCCGAGGAGGCAGCTGAATTCTAACCTGGAAGAATTTCTCCTCGTCATTGCCAATAACAACTTTTTCGAGTTGCTCGCACTTAGACCCTTTTGCCACTACCCCAGTAGACAACTCTAGCACCCTTGATTGCAATAAGTCCCTCGTCGTAGAGGCTGAAGCCTCACCCCTGGTCTGATGTTTAATTGTGGCTACCATGCATTGCTTGGCCATGAATTGGTTCCCCACCGGTTCTTCAACCTATACCCTAGACGGAAATTTCACCTTCAGATGCAGGGTGGAAGGTACGGCCCTCATGGCATAAAGCTAAGGCCTTGCCACAATGGTAGTGTAGAGGGAATAGGCATATACCACAATTAAGTTCACTTCCACGACCCTTGTCCCTGGCTGAACAGGTAGTCGGATTTGGCCTTTTGGAAAGACAACCTTATCGTCAAACCCTATTGGGGGGAATCATAGCTGGTCAGGTCCTCAGACTTCAATTTCAATCCCTTAAATAGGTCAGGGTACATGATCTCCCCACTGCTACCCTGATTTACCAGCACCCTCTTCACATCATACCCTCCTATCCTAAGAGTAACTACTAGGGCATCATCGTGTGGTTGCAAGGTTCCCACTTTGTCCTCATCGAAAAAGCTCAAAGTTGGTTGGACCTCCACTCTACTCCTTTTCGAATCAGAGGATAAGCCATCTGCAGACGACTGAGCCATAGACATCACCCTGGATGGCTGAGAACCAATCTTTCCTAGGGCAGCCAAGATAACGCTGATTGTACCCAAAGATGGTCTTGCAAGAGCGTCCCTCTGAGGCCCTAATCCTGCCTGACCTCCTCGTCTGTTAGGCTAATGCAAGAATTGTTGCAACTTTCCCACCTTAAGTAATTGCTCTAAGTGGCTCCATAGAGTCCTACAATCCTCGGTAGCGTGCCTTCGTTCCTGGTAGTACTAGCAATGAAGACTTTGGTTGCACTTCATGAGGTCTCCCCCATCCTATTTGGCCATTGAAAGTATGGCTTATTCTTGATTTTTTCCAGGATTTGGTGTACCAACTCTTGAAATATGGTACTAACTACTTAAGCATTAGTAGATCCAGAATGCCCCACAAAATCTCTCCGATGTCGGTTGTAATTGTACATGTCTTACTTGAGATCCCTTTTGTCCTAAAGGACCACCTTAACCTTCCCTTTTCCCTGTTGCTAGTCCTCTTCGACCTGCTTATACTTATCAATACGGTCCATGAGCTAACACACACTCCTAACTGGTTTCCTGGTCAAAGACTTCCTTAGATCATGCTCGACAGGCAAGCCGACCTTGAAGGTCCTTATAGCTACATCATCGAAGTCCCCATCTATTTCGTTGACATCTCCCAATACCTGTCAAAGTACATTTTCAAGGTCTCTCACTTCCGCATTGCCATAGACAGCAAAGAGTCCAAAGGCCTAGGAACCCTGCTGCAAGTCACAAAACAGGCCACAAACGCCCAAGTAAGCTCTTTAAAGGAGTTAATAGAGCCTTTCTTTAGAGCGTCAAACCACTTCATCGCCACAGGCCCTAAACTGGATGGGAACACCTTCCACATCAAGGCCTCACTCTTGGAGTGCATTACCATTCTCTAGTTGAAATAGCTCACATGCTCCACAGTATCTGTTCTTCCATTGTACATGGTGAATGTTGGCTGAGTAAAACGTCGAGGAAGCTTTCCCCCTTCAATTCTATACATAAACGGTGACCTGGAGATCTGGTTAAGAGCCCTGCTTATAGCATCATTGCCCAGACCTTTGCGAGGTGGACTCTTTCTCCTCCCTTTGTAGTGACGATCTTCGTTGTACGAAAAAACTCACTGGGAGGAGTCCTAGACCTGGGCCTGTAGCTACCATATCCCTCCTCATTAGAAGAAGGGTCAGAATCTGAGGGAGTCCTTCTTCGTCGCTTGCGACGTAGCCTCTTGTGAATACAGTCAATCTCCAACTGTAAGCTTCTGGTATTCTCCTCGTGAGAGATGTGACTCCCACCTCAAGACTGGTTCTGCTAGTTTGCGTGGTATGCACACTAACCTCACGGCCCCTCCTCCGCTCAAGGTTGAGGAATCAATCTTGACATTAGGAACCAATAGACTCCTTTCGGTTTTGCCCTGATCCTACCATGGTTGGACTTTGAACTCCCTAAAGCTCAAGCCTTCCCCACAGACGGCGCCAATTGGAGGGGCAAGATTTGATTCTTAAGTTTAAAAGATGAATGGATTAAGGCCCAAAGAACCCAATACAATAAATTTGTTGAGAGTGGGCTAAAATGCTAAGGTTCAATGAATTGGACAACGCCCTTAATGGGCTAAAGATGGGAAGAGAGCAAGGAAAAATAATGAATAAACAATTATGGTGCACAGGAATTCTTCCTCGGCAATGTCCGAGGAGAGTAGTTCTTGAATATATTTCTTAGATTTGATTACAGTTGCTATTCTTAATGCTACAGTGTTTTCTCTACTGATTTTTTGCCTCCCCCCTCCTTGGAAGGTCTTTCCCATTATATAGCTCCCTTTAGGCGAATCTTGACCCTCCATTTATTGATCGTCCAGGCCACTACTTGAGTGCTTGTCCTATCAAACACCTTCCTAGACCCCTTGTGAGTTACGACGACCAAGGCAGCACTGTTCAGGGGTCTTCTCCACATAAATGCAGCCAGGAGGTTTGGTGGGATGCTTTGAATATGGGGACAGCCACCATCCTTCCAGTCATGTTAGAGCTAACCCCCTCTCCGAAACTCTTTCTTAACAGTATGACCCCCTCTGGCAATGTGCCACTGTCATGGCCTTACCGTCCGAGGGGGTGATCTCCTCGGAATGGCATTAGCCTCCTCAGTCTTAGTATGACACGTGGCAACACCACTTTATCAATTTTCTGTACTCCACATGATCCATTAAAATGGAGCTCAATGTTTTTTTAATCCCAAAAAGCATGTACGATATTAGTTTTTACTAAATTTTGTAGCAATTTCCCTTTTAATATACAAAATCAAAGAAATTATTAGAAAATTATATTTCATTTTGTTGCAAAAATCATTATTCATTATTGAAAATGTACATGCTCCTATATGGGGTGCCTGCAACTCCAAAATTGCAATAGAAACTAAAAGAGATAGTGTAAGTATAAGTATACCCACTTTATAAGAAAACTATTAGGCTATTGATTTCAAAGTCCATATTAGTCATTGACATGATTTAAAAGAATTAATAATTTTTTAAAATTTAAATTGTTAAACTACATTATACTTATATTGGTGAATTTTCATTTTTAAGAGTATTTTTTTCATGATTTGTGAAGTCTTGCTAATAATCTAAAAAATATTTATATGCCTCTTGAGGATCCAAAATGAGATAACAATAACTACATGCTCACTAAATTCATGATTCAAATATTGTAATTGAGAATTTTCTGCATTGATATAGGAAATATTTAGTTAATAATGATACTCAATTGTAAGGTCATCCTACAAATGGTGAAAGAAAAGACCACTATAACAATTTACTTTTGGATCCTAAAAAAAAATTGAAGTGTTATAAGAAACATATAGGCAAATATATATATATATATATTTTTTTCAAAAACATCATCAGAAACATATATGAAACAAATGCCCTGAATCAATCAATGACGTTAACTTTTCAAAAATATCATCAGAAAGAAATGAAACAAAAATGTAAAGATTCATATGAGTAGTTAGTCTTAAGTAATATTGATATGTACCAAATCACTTCCATATACACATCTTGTCAATGTGGGACTATGCAATCTCATGTAGAATCAACAAATATAAGTCTATAACCAAACCTTGAATCTACAAATAACCATACCCAAAACCTCACCACCATGATTAGAGAGAGAAAGCGAGATAGAGAGGGGGGTTTAGGGCCAAGAGAAGGGAAACAAGAGAGAATCACCACCGTGGAGTAGTGGTCCATAGCCATGGAGTTTTGGGTCTAAGCTGAAGATAGATCGAGAGATAATGCGAGATAGAGAGAGAAGGAAGAGAGCTTAGGTTTGGCCATGGTGACTGAGCATAGAGCTCTTGACCATGGAGGTCACTATCATTTGGGATTAGGGTTTTTAATTGGATAAGAAAGAGAAAGAAGTAGAGGTGGATTGAGATAATACCTAGACTATGGAGCAGCAGAACCACGGTTTCAAAATTCAGAACGGACAAAGAACCAAAATAAGAACGGACAAAGACCATTGATTCTCGATTTTCTGGTCAAATCAATGGTCGAACCATGACGTCATAAATAAATAATTAAAAATAATAATAATTTTAAAAATTACAAAATATAGTTAACCGTAATAGAAAATCAACTAATAAGTCAATAACATTTTTATTAACAAATATAGCTAAAAGTATAAAACAATAAACAGAGGCTTCAAAAGAAAATAAACATTAAACATTAATAAAATATAAAATGAAAGAGATAGCAACAAAAAGAAGAAAAAAAATTCATAATCGTTAAAAAAAAAAAAAAAAAAAAAAAAAAAAAGAAGCCCACCTACACACTACACTGCTTTCATTCTAATACTTGGGAAGTATTTGTGTTGGCCAATTTTAGTAATAATTTGGGAAATATATGTGAAGACTCAAAATAATTTGTGGGGTTTGTATGGGTATTTTTAACGAGTGGGCAAATGAAATTGGGTATATTTTTTTTTCTTTTTCTTACAATCTCATCATTCAGATAAGTGGGAAGATGGCTATGTTTAGAATCTCAATCTTCAGATCTTTCTATCAAATTGCAGCTGCTGCATTTTATTTTTTTAAGCAAACCATTCTATAACCGGTCAAACCATTCCGTTCTACGGTTTTGCCGATTCAATCGCCGAATTTTGGTTAAAATTACATTTTTGGTTTTGTGAAGCAACTGGACTAGATTAGTGTCCGGTTCTCGATTGAACTAGCAAGATCGATCCGATTTTTAAAACCATAAGCAGTACCTAGATTTAACCCTCAAAATCCAATCCACCATTAGAAACCCATAGTGTGTGAACTCAAGTTTTGAATCTATTGATTTTGTGAGATAGAAGGAAAAGGGGAATGTAATAGTGGGTAATTGAAAGTTTGGGGAAAATAAAACACGGGAGAGAATTATTCTAATGCAACAAATTTATTACAATATATTAGTATTTTTAAGTCTCTATTGCAAAAAAAGTAATACACCCACATATGTATGTCTATTGCCACTATAATGTCTCTTTGTTGTAATAGCCTTGTTGCAAAATAGTTTTTTTTTTCTTCTTGTAGTGAAGTTATTTACTTTTTTTCTTAGTGGAGTTTTATATATATATATATATATGTGTGTGTGTGTGTGTGTATATATATATATATGAGATTTTTTTTTGGGTTAGTTAAATGGATTTTGTTGTTGTTTTGTTTTAGGATGTTATTAACCTCTTAGGTGATCACTTTAATTTTTGAGTTTTTTGTTTTAAGAGCTCATTTCCAATTTTGGAGGGAGGCCATGCATGATTTTTTTTTTTTTAATAAAAGGCTTCAAATTTGATAAATTAATATGTAGTTATATACTGCTTAATAGAAATTTAAAATCCAAGAGGTTAAAATACTTAGTATTCTCAAAAGAAAAAACAGTGGGAAAATTCCACATTAAAAAATAAGTATGAGTTAAAGATGTATAAAACTTGTGCTGTGCATCCAAAAGTTGGGTCTTTTTAAATATACATTACTGTCAGTTTCTTTAAAATTTTCTCCCCTCTCTTTGTATGTGTGTGTGTTAAAATACTTAGTATTTCAAAACAAATTTAAAATCCAAATTCCTTGACATTAGTGTTTGGAAGTGAGAGACTGTGAAGGTCCACCAACTTCCAACACAGACGACTATATATATTTCATAGAATTAATTGAATTTGCACAAATAGTTAAGAATTCTTACCCGGAAACGATTGTGAGGGTATGAGTCCTTCTCGTAAGAATATTGGGCAGTTACACTAGTCTCCTCCTGAGATATGAATAACCTTTGGGGGTGCAGGTACTCATAGGAGTTCTTTCTTCCAATGAAGTTCTCAGGATAATTATCCCATATACGGCAGAATGACTGGGGATCGCAGGAGTCAAGGAAGCTATCAAATGGGGCAGAGCGTTGCACCAGTATTTGCGTTAACTCTTCCATGTTATGCCGGTATACAGGATTGATCCCAAAACTCAGTGCAAGCAAATCTGGTTCTGAGCTTTCAAGCCAGAATTCGGCCCAAGGGCTTTGACTCCAAAAATGTGCATGCGTTGTACGTGGGATGAACATTACCCAAATGAATGCACGATGTTGATTTAACATGACTAATTCGTTGTCGTCAGTAAATAATCCATTGCATGCTAAACGCCGATAACAAGAGCTGGTCCGGAAAAGGCAACGGAATTGGAACAATAATTTTTTTGCGTACAGTCTCTGACGAACAACGGTTGGATTCCTATTAAATAAGAAAAGACCACATAGTGCAAATCCCATCCAATCAGGATCATTAACAAATTCTGGAGATAGCGGGATCTCCGTTGACTGCTTATCTTCGTAACAAAACCACAGTGGGATTTCACGCTCGGCAAAACAGCAATTGAAGATTTCACCCTCATCGAAGTTTTTCTGGAAAACATGGCGGAAATGTATATCAGGCGCGATCAAAAAAAAATTTTTTTTTTAGATACAATAGTATTTAAACTCAGTAAATAGTTATTATTCTTTGACCATACATCAATGAGTGCCCTTTTGGTGGAGGCTAAATTTGAACTCATTTCCCTTATTTAACAACAAGAAATATTACTAGCTAGTTGAGGAGTTTGAACTAACTAAAATCTGCTAATATATTGGTAATTTTTAACAAAAAGTCTAAAAACACAAAAATTCTTGAAATCATTTTCATGACTAATGAGATGGAATGTTATGATCAGTGATGTTATACCTATGTGAAAGGGATATTATTTCAATCACAACTTAGCACATCAATAATTGTGAAAAATATTGAAAAGAATATTTGTGACCGATTTGGTTCAATGAGTGAACAAGTTGTAAAGTCTTTATTAATTATAATAATACTTAATTGTTAGTCTAAAACCCCCGTTTAGCTAAAAAGATATTCTGATAGAACAGAGTTTCGGAGAGAGAATAATACAACTTGTACCATATATCCTATAAATATGTTGACAGAAAAAATTGGCTCTAGAAATATACTGCATGTGGAGGGGACAATTAATGCTGTAACTGAAAACACATATCAAAAAATAATCTATTCAATTTTATTGAAGGAATATGTAAGTTGTTAAGAATTAAGGTTGATAAACGTTGCTTGTCAGATTCTAGTACAATTGAAATCCAGAAGTTGAAATGCCGAAAGTTGTTTTTAGTGAAAAATACAAGTTGGTCAATTGTTTTGCAGTAAACGAAATTTCTAGACTTATGTAGTTAAAGAAAGTAGAAGTGACTGAGGAAAATTTTTTTTAAAAGAAGATTCTGTTCATACATACAGCAAATACTCTTTTACTTGATTTTAACTGGACAAGATGGAAATTCTTGATTCATTGAAGTTTCAATATACTTTTTCTTTCCAATAATATTTGCAAATTTGGGTTTCCAAATACGATATAATTTGTTAGTTAGAGTTCGTATCAGTTCATATGTCTAGTAATATTGCTAAATTATAAATTCACATTGTTTTTATAGGACGTGCTGTGAAGTTCATGATTTCTCACGAATAGAAGGTTTATTGATACTCAAGGATGATGTTCAAAACTAAGATCATAAATCTGAATGGCTTTGATTAATCAAAAAAATAAAAAATAATTAATGTCTTAATAGCTTAGGAAGGTTCCCTTTACAAAGACGGACTCAAATGATAGTGCATTGATCATCCAAGTACGTGAAGGTGAAGACACTTAGTTCATTATACATAAACTTTTCTTTTTAGCTAAGTGAATGAAGCTTTTAAAGTAGGTCTCAAGTACATTTTAAAAGGGGTACTAACACTATGGTAGTTCTACTCCACTGAACTATCCAATTATGATGATAACTTCAAAATGATGGCATCTGCATCTAGTATTTTCATTAAAAACTGAATTTGAAGGAGGCAATGTAAAAAATGAAAAATTAACCTTAACTTGATTATCCATATCGATGTTTTAAATGTATCTATGAATTCTAAGCTTATTATGTATTTTACTATTAGCAACTATAATAATTTTAGTTGTGAGCAAAAAAGACTAAATTGTGTCTTGTTTATCCTCTGTATGTATTATGATACTAAGGTTAACTTTCTTGAGAGAGAGAGAGAAGGAAAGAGAACCTCTAAACGTGCTTTGATCAAAGATTCACTTGACATAATACTTGCATATTGCTCTTTCCTAGCTGTTGCGAGAAAACCAGTAAATAAGCTCAGACTTGTTTCCGAAGAGGTACAACCCTCTGCTATATTTTCAATTCTTGGTTGAAGGATGGGCATGGGTTGAGGCATCCTGCAGGTATCAAAGAATATATCTTAGAAACGCAACATACTGACATAAAAATTTGATAAATGTCCCATTCAGGTTATAAAAAACTGTTTACAGTTAAAAAAAAAAAAAAAAAAAAAAAAAAACCTTTGCATTGAGGAAGAGAAACCAAAATCTTTGCTTGCCTCCCTTTCCTCAACTTGATGTAACAAATTTTGATAAAAACACTCATGATAGGCATCTGGACTTTCTAACATGCACTGGGCTAATGTTTGCACAAACTTTTCAACATCTTGCTCGTGTACAAGGCGGAGTCCACACTCTTTAATCCGCACATCTGGTTTATTGTGTTCAAATGAAGCCCCGATATGTCGACACTCTTCCAGCCGAAGTAACACGTGGGGGATATAAAATACCAAAATTCGATGGGGTGACTCAACAAAAATGTCTTCAGATTCCTGAAAGACCCTGTGACGAGTGAGGCAAACTCGATGACTAACTAAAGGATTATAAAAGTTGAGAAAACTTGCTAAATCCTTTTTGTCGCCAGATATTGCTGGTTGCTTGTGGACAGTATAATAAGCACACACAGCGATTCCCATCCATCTCCCATCATGTTGCAAATTGGTGGGCAATTTAATTCTTATGTCGGAACAAAAACTTCGGTTACTGAACCAGTCTGGGACTTTCGTATGAGGAAAGACATAATCATATTTATGGTTTCGAGCCAAGTCTCCCTGTAAAATAAAATGAATTAAAAAATAGTTCAAATGAGTGAGACAAAAATATATATAGAAATTTAATGGTCAGTGAATAGGGGAGACCTGATACACTCTTAAAAGCAATGACATTAGCTTTCCTTTAAGCCGGTCATTGGGCTGACTAGATTTCACCTTATCCATCCGGAATTGGGATCTTTGCTTGATCTTGCCTCTAGCTTGTGCAAACTTTTCCAGATCTTCCTTGTAAACTATGCCGGCACCACACATCTTGATCTTGACATAAGGGCTGTCACTCCTAATCAAAGTGCTAATCCAACTGCATTCCTTTAGATGGTCTCTAAGTTGCTGATCTTTAAGAAGGGACTTAAAACTAAATGAACTAGCATGGCGACAGGGTTCAAGTACGAATTCAGAGATGTCACGGACCAGGGGATGTCTATCTACAGGACCTTGAACCATGTCTGATCCACAATTAAATTCGATAAAAACTTTATAATCTTGACTGTTCAAATTTTTATGGACTACAACAACAGCAAACAGAGCAATCCCTATCCAACTACTATTATCATGCAGATCTAAAGGTAGTGGCATTCTTATAGATGGCCCGAGGTTCTGATGGCTGAACCACTCTGGAATTTCAGTTGAATTTGAAAACTGGAAAAAGTGTTTATTCTGATGAACTACTTCCTGTAAAATATTAAGATACATAATTACAATGATGTTCAACGCACGCGTTTGTGTTGTGTGTGAGAGAGATAAAAAGAGATACAGAAATATGATTTTAAGTGAAGAATAGGGGGAGACCTGACACAATCTAGAAGATTCCACCTCATCAAGGTCGCATTTGGATCTTTGCTTGATCTTGCCTGTAGCTAGTATAAACTTCAGCAGATCTTGCTTGTACAGTACACGCGCACCACACATTTTGATCTCGATATAAGTGCACTTGCTCCTGATAACAGCCCTAATGCAACTGCAATCCTCTAAATGGTCTCTAAGTTTCCCGACTGGAATAAGTACCTTCAATCCAAATGAACTAGCATGGAATAAGGGTTCAGGTAGGAGTTTGGAGATGTTAAAGTCCAAGGGACAATTTATGCGTGGACCTTCAATTATGTCTGATCTACAAATAAAGTCAATAAAAACTTCTTCATCTTGACCAGAAGAAACATTGTACAAATTTTTGAGGATTACAACACTAGTAAACAAAGCAATCCCTATCCAACTACTATCATCACGCAGATTAGAAGGTAGCGGGATTGTTACAGATGACCCAGGGCTCTGGTAGCTGAACCACTCTGGAGTTTCAGTTGAATGCGACAACTCGCAATAGCTCTTATTTTGATGAATTACACCCTGTAAAATATAAAAATGCATAAGCATAAAAAAGATGTTCAACGCGCGTGTTTGTGACATTGTGTTGTGTGAGAGAGAGAGACCTCCACAAATCTTTCAAAGGATGGATCCAAGTCACCGTATAAGCTCGGAATGCGGATGAGTGCATTTTGGTCATCATCCTTGCTGTCACAATCAACCATAGTGAACCCTGTTTCACCCGAAGTCCATACAAAAAACTGATTTGAATACTTTTCCAATAAAGGACATCTTCGTGCTGTTACAAACCCTACGCTTAACGGAAGATTTGGCAATGATTGAAGCCTGCTACAATCATTCAACCTAAGAGATTTAAGCTTAGAAAGCTGATAAATACTGTCAGGCAGGCGTGTAAGGTTGTTTTTGCTCAAATCCAGTTCCTGCAACGAGGATAAGCCACTAAGATCATCGGGGAGTCCTCCATCCCATAAATTGCGGTCACCTAGATTTAGAGAGACAATAAATCTTAACATAGGCAACAACAGGTTGATGGCCTCTCGGATAGGGAAGAAACCTTGGAAAAAAACATGTGCAGCACGGATGAGGGAGAATCCGTGCGAAATAAGCCGGGATTTAGGTGGTTGAACCTTACATCCCGATAGATTGAGTGTTTTCAGAGACGGTAAATTGACATTTTTTGGAAAACTTGAAAGGTTTTTGCAACATTGAAGACTCAAGGCCGTCAAGCCAGTCAAACGCTCGAGTGACGATGGCAATTCTTCCACAGCAGTTCCATCTAAATACAGCTCTGACAAGCGTGTCATATTTTTTCCAATCTCTGAAAACTTCTTGAGACTTGAACAGCCAGATAGAATAAAAATTTCAAGAGATTTCAAGTTTATTTCGCAAGGGAGGCCAGTAAGACTTCTGCAATCTTTCAGATTTAACAAAGTAAGCTTCTTGAGAGCTCCAACAGATGGGTGAAGCTCATACAAACTTGTACAGCCTTGAAAAATCAGCCTCTCCAGATGTGGGCATCCGATGAAGTTAGGAGTCTTGACTAAGACTTTAGAGTTGCTAAGATCCAGGAGACTTAACTTGGCCAATTTCTGCGATAATAAATAGATATGGGAAATTAAGTAGTCAAGAACTTGGTCTGCATTAATAAAATAAAAATAAAAAAAAATAAAAAACAAAAACAAAAACAAAAACAAAACTAGCTAGCATGCATTAAGGGAATACTTACACTAAATCCCACTGGTAATTGCTCAATGTGGCTGCGAGGCATGATGAGTTCAACAAGATTGTCTGGTTGAAAGCTCATTGGCAGGAATTTCAAAGGATAATCATGCCATTCCATCATTCTTAACTTATTAGAAAGAAAATTGAGACCATTAGGAAGGTGCACATTTGAAATTTTAAGCAACCTTAGATTTTTCATATTTGAGAAGGCTTCGGCATCCAAGTTTTCTTTATGTGGAGGCGAATTCAGCACCATGCCTTCTACATCATCTTCGGCATTCAAGTCTTCTTTCAGCACCATGCCTTCTACATCATCTGTTCCCTAGTAATCAAGAACAATTAGATTAGGATAGGGAAAGCTGTAGCAAAAAATTTCTAGAATTATTATATTAAAAAATATACACTTCTCTAAGTTTATGTGTACTAATCCACTTACAGTGTTATATTTTAGTACATGAAATACATCCTTATAAAGCCACAACCTACTGCGTATTCCAGGCTCCTGAGGTGATTCACGACTAACAATTCTCCAACCCATCTCTTGTATTAAATCATGCATCCGTAATTTTCCCCCTAAAATGGTAATGAGAAATTTGTCCTTGAGAGTTTCCATATCCTTGTAGCTACCAAAACCTTCTATATGTTCCACTCGATTTTTGTCCTCCCCTTTGAAGAAACATGCAATATCCAAAAATAGAGTTTGCTCTACGTCTTTCAATCCCCTATAATTTATTTCAAGTTTATCAAGAATTTCTCCTTCAGGGATTTCTTTTAATTGATGTAGGTAATCTTCCCATAACTTTCTTGGTTTGTCAATCAAGGAGGAACCCAGAACTTTAAGAGCTATAGGAAGCCCTTTAGCATACTTCACAAAACCATTGGACAAATTCTCAAATTCATTGCTAGGATAGGGTTGCTTAAACACAGTCCAACTGAAGAGCTCCAGGGCTTCATCATTATCTAATCCATTAACCTTATGTATAGTAGTACCCAAGTGATGCCTTTTTAGCAAGTGTTTATCTTTACTTGTGATAATGATCCTACTTCCTAGACCAAACCAACCAGGGCTCCCTGCTAATGCCTTTAGTTGTTCATCTTTGTTAACATCATCAAGAATAATAAGAACCTTCTTATTGCGTAGTCTCTTCTTTATGACTTTAATCCCCTCAAGATGGTTCCAAATGTTTACTTTTTCCATCAATGTCTCAGAAAGAAGCTGTTCTTGTAAATTAACTAGACCATGTTTATCATTTTCAACTGTTTCTCTAACGTCACAAATAAAGCTGTTAGCTTCAAATTGATGACAAATTGTGTTATAAATGACATATGCTAGAGTGGTTTTACCAATCCCAGACATCCCCCAAATCCCTATGAAGTGCACATCCTCTGACAATGTGCTAAATAAGTTCATCATTTCCTTCACACGTGAGTTTATTCCAACAAGGTGCTCAGAATCATCTAATGATTCATAATTCAATTTATCAAATATGCTTTTTGTGATTTCCTGAATATCTTCTGATTCGTGACTGTAATTAAAAAAAAAAAAATTATGAGACAGTGTCCTAGCCACAAAGAAACAAAACATCATTAAATGTAAGATGTTTTGCTTTGTTTCAAAATAAATAAATAAATTAAAAAGGAGGATGTTTTGCTTAAGTAGAGAAATATGAGCCATGTTTTACCGGTCAAAACAACCCCGGAAAAGAAGAAGAAAGGCAAGATGTCCAAATAAAAAACCTATTCTTTTATACTTAAGACAAATTAAACCATATATGGCTATATTTTAATTGTGTTAATTTAAGCACTACAACACTTTCGTTAATTACCATGACAACCAAAACCCTTGCCCAGTCCATTAAATTTTGTGCGAGAAATCTAACACCAACACACACAAAAAAGGTACTCTCTATTCAACCTGTATAGCCCATCATCAATTTATTTTCTCGCATGAGAGAGAGGGGAAAGCTTTATCAAAATGGGAAAAATAAAATAAAATAAAATAAACCACACACACATTAGGATACCGTTACCCCTCTCTCTCTCTCTCTCTCTCTCTCAACTTAAAACATCACCCTTGTCTTCAAAAGAAAAATACCAGAAGGTGGTGGGAATAAGGGTTTTGATTGTCACACTAATGAAAATATGGAGTTTAAATTGAAACAATTAAATATATAGGATTTAATTTGTCACAAAAATAAACTTGTAGGTTTTTTTTTTTGGTAATTGCATTCCCCTACGTTGAGATTTAGGAAAATGGCACTCCACCTCAAATTTAAAGGGAAAAAACAGTTTTCCCCCTTCCCCTCTCCGTTGACATCCGATTGACCAAACTTTGTTAAATCAATATTAAAAATGTTGTGTATTGACCTACCCTTTGTTCAATGGTAGGTTTCCAAAATTATCTTATTTGATAATTAAAATTTATTTTTTAAAATTTTTAATAAAAGTGTTGTGGGGCCTCAATTATCTAACAACCCCGGCCCATTCCATATCGGGCCCAAGGTCCGCACTGAGGAGAAGCAGAGCCTGAGGATGATCGTACGAAGCCCAAATCATCAGGGGACCTCGCCGAGGATACTCACGTCCTCGGCAAACCGACATTTATGGTAGGAAGCTGTCACTCACCCATTAAACGTACTCCGCCAACACTCTGGCCGCTTTAATGGTGAAGTGACTAGCAAACCCTGATGCCTTGGTCACTTCAACTAAATAGAAAGCCTGCAAAGGCAGCTGGGAACTAACAAAAAGCCTACAGAGGCAGATGATGGGACAAACATTTAGACACAGAGTTCGGATAACCGACAAGTAGATGGTAGAGGATTAACTAAACGAGAATATATAAACAGATAGAACCCCCAAAAGGAAGGGAGAGGATCTTGGAGGGGTCCGAGAAAAACCCTTGTGTTTGTCAGTTCTAAAGAAAGATACCCTCAGGCTGAGCCGAGGACGATTATGCTTCATAAACACTTAGCCAAAATCATTATAAAGATCTTCACAAACACTTAACCAAAGTCATGGTGATTATCCTCAAAAACACTTAGTGAAATTACTTTGCTATTATTCCTGTGAATTTCACGCCATTCGTTGTTTGTCTTGCTAGTGTTTAGCCCTTCTACTCACACTCTACAAATTTTATTGTTTAGGGTCCAATATAATTTGAGTCCTTACAATTGGCGTCGTCTGTGGGGAGGACTTGTGCACTAGCAAGTGCGACGGTTGGTGTGAAGAAATCAAGAGCAACACTTTTAAAAAAAAACACACCAAATCAATACAGCATACAACAACAACATTCATTCAGAAGGCAACAATCACAAGAAACAAGAATATGCAAAAAATAAAAGAGATAAAACAGGTCTACTTCTTTATTAATATATGAAGAAAAAGTTACATCTCTTACAAGTGATGCCTGTGGGGCTTGTTCTAAAGCTAACTACAAAGAAAGACGCCTAACAAGGCTGGTTGAGGAACAAAAGAAGGATAGGAAGGCTGGTTGAGGAGCAAAAGAATGATAGGAAGGCTGGTTGAGGAGGAAAAGAGGGAAAGGAGGGCTGGTTGAGGAGCAAGAGAAGAGAAAATGGAGGAAGGAAGGCAACATTGAAGGCGGAAGAGGCCGCGGCACCGGACAGTTCCACCTATGGGTTCCACCTGGTTTCCCTCCCAAGCCCATCATTGCCGGCTTAGAGGGCCGACGGATCCAAATCTGAGGGAGGGAGATTACGTTCTTTCTGGATCCCCCTCCAAACAGCAAGGAGGGTTCCCCCTCTGGTTAGGTTGAAAAGAAGAAGGATCTTTGGTTTCCTCCTGCCCCAACCCCAATATGACGTCCAGGGTCGGGGTGCCATCCTCAGCTCCTGAAAGGGGCTAGGCCTCCTTGAAACCGCCTGTTCCAAGGGCCAGTTCATTTGGTGGGGCTCAAACCGCTATTTTTGCAGAACCCCTGAACAATGTGTTTGTGAGGGTTAAATTCGAATATTTGTGGAGTTTGAAGAAAAAGGTTGTCCCAAAAGCACCTTATATAGAGGGCGAAAAATTGGTGAAAGCCAATCCGCATTAAATCCTGGGGAGAGATTACCGGAGGCAATAACTCCGTCCAGTTTTCAGGCGGCTTATCCGCCGCTAGATCCTCGTAAATCCATAAATGACATTAATGAGGAGGCGCCTCATTAACGAGGAGGCACCGAAACGTCGAAACGCGTTACTCGAACAACCCAAAAGACGCTTTGTAGTCAGAAGAGTCGCGCCAAACGAAGAGGCCAGAACAGAGTATTAACACCTCCTCGGTAAAATTCTAAAACCAGAAAACTAGGTACTGGACAGAACCTAGGCATTGCATGGTCTTCGGACTCAAGCCTCTGGGGAAACCAGCTACTTCAGACTAAAAACTAAGTGTTAGA
Source organism: Quercus glauca (assembly GCA_023736055.1). Lineage (NCBI taxonomy): Eukaryota > Viridiplantae > Streptophyta > Magnoliopsida > Fagales > Fagaceae > Quercus > Quercus glauca. Next base: position 6,250,351 of record CM043323.1, read on the forward strand.
CAGAACCTAGGCATTGTATGGTCCTCAGACACCAGCCTCTGGGGAAACTAACCACTTAAAATCAGAAAACTAGGTACTAGACAGAACCTAGGCATTGCATGGTCTTCGGACTCAAGCCTCTGGGGAAACCAGCTACTTCAATCTAAAAACTAAGTGTTAGACAGAACCTAGGTATTGTATGGTCCTCGGACACCAGCCTCTGGGGAAACTAACCACTTAAAATCAGAAAACTAGGTACTGGACAGAACCTAGGCATTGCATGGTCTTCGGACTCAACCCTCTTGGGAAACCAGCTACTTCAGACTAAAAACTAAGTGTTAGATAGAACCTAGGCATTGTATGGTCCTCGGACACCAGCCTCTGGGGAAACTAACCACTTAAAATCAGAAAACTAAGTGTTAGACAGAACCTAAGCATTGTATGGTCCTCAGACACCAGCCTCTGGGGAAACCAGATGCTTCAGATGAGAAAACTAAATGTTAGACAAAACATAGACATTGCGTGGTCCAAGGACTCAGGCCAACAAAAGAAAACCATTTCCGCATAAAACACTAAGTGCTAGGAAAAACCAAGGTCTTGCATGGTCTTCAGACTCAAACCTATGAGGAAACTAGTCATTATACGGTGATATAAGCACTGGGCAGAAATAGGCTTTTATACTAACCAGAGGCCCAAACCTACGGCAAAGCCAATGCCTCGGGTGCTAAGTGATGAATCCTGCTAGGGACGAAAATCAAGAGAAGACGAGCACTAAAAGCATAACAAACTTAAGCCCCCCTCTCCTGGAAGAGCTAGCAAGGAACTCAGGCGGTAAATTGTAGATTAAGAAGAAAAGAAAACTTACAGAAGTAAGGAAAAACTCCTCGGGCGAGCCTTTTCTACTAAAGAAAGTTGCGGGGACAGTTGAAAGGATGGGTACGCTAACAGAAAAGGCAAGACTAGACAGGCCAAGATGGTAGGCCCGAGAATGTCAAAATCCTCCTCCCCGCCCAGGAGGTCGGACAGCAAAATTTTGAGGGGCTATTGTGGGGCCTCAAATATCTAACAACCCCGGCCCATTCCATATCGGGCCCAAGGTCCGCGCCGAGGAGAAGCAGATCCTGAGGATGGTCGTACGAAGCCCAAATCATCAGGGGACCTCGCCGAGGATACTCACGTTCTCGGCAAACCGACATTTATGGTGGGAAGCTGTCACTCACCCATTAAACGTATGCCGCCAACACTCTGGCCGCTTTAATGGTGAAGTGACCAGCAAACCCTGATGTCTTGGTCACTTCAACTAAACAGAAAGCCTGCAAAGGCGGCTGGGAACTAACAGAAAGCCTGTAGAGGCAGATGATGGGACAAACCTTTAGACACAGTGTTCGGATAGCCGACAAGTGGACGGTAGAGGATTAACTAAACGAGAATATATAAACAGATAGAACCCCCAAAAGGAAGGGAGAGGATCTTGGTGGGGACCGAGAAAAACCCTTGTGTTTGTCAGTTCTAAAGAAAGATACCCTCAGGCTGAGCCGAGGACGATTATGATTCATAAACACTTAGCCAAAATCATTATAAAGATCCTCACAAACACTTAACCAAAGTCATGGTGATCATCCTCAAAAACACTTAGTGAAATTACTTTGCTATTATTCCTGTGAATTTCACGACATCCGTTGTTTGTCTTGCTAGTGTTTAGCCCTTCTACCCACACTCTACAAATTTTATTGTTTAGGGTCCAATACAATTTGAGTCCTTACAAGTGTATTTTAAAATATTAAGCATGAATTTTCCTTATTATTTTTTTTTCTTTTTTCAATGGGTTATGGAGAGATTTGTCGTTGCGCAGTATTTTGAGGCTTGTTAAATTTTTCATTTTTATTTTAAATTTGTTAGTTATTTTTTTACTATACATGGTTAAACATTTCTAAAAATATTCTTATAAAAATTTATAATATTTCATTACTAATATAAATAAAAGAGAAGAATGTTAATTTCTTCAAACCTCAAGAGAGGAAAGTGTATTTTCCCTTCAAATTTGGGGTGGAGCGTCATTCTCCCAAAAAAATTTTGAATTGCATTTCCTTGTAATAATTGTATCCGATACAAACTATATGACACTCTATATGCTTTAGAACTTTTTTAAGGCTCCCCCCACTAAAATAGCAGTTCCTCCTCCCCCTAATCGGAGTAGGCTCACTAATAGTTTAAAAAAAAAAAAATGGCCAAAATGGCCTAGTGATTTCAAAGAAAACGTACCTTTTTAACTTGATTTTATTTTATATAGCTTCTTCTTGTATCAGATAAAGTTTGGGGTTATTTGTATTTTAGAATATTTTATAGGCCTTACTAAATTTTTTTTATTCAATTTAGTAGGTAATCTAGTAATTTATATCGCAAATAAAATATTTTAAGAATTTCACTATAGAGATTTTTTTTTTAAAAAAAAAAGAAAAAACAAATTCATTGTAAAGACAATAATAGATTAATTTTATTCTATGAACATATCTTCAATTGGAGATAATAATTGTGGGGCCCAAATATTTGGCAACCCCGGCCCACACCATATCGGGCCCAAAGCCCATGCCGAGGAGAGCACAAGATCCGAGGATGAGTGGGAGAGGCCCAAGCCATCAAGGAACTTCGCTGAGGATGCCTATGTCCTCGGCAGTCTGACATTGAAGAAGGGAAGCTGTCATCCACCCATTAAATATATGCCACCAACACTCTGGCCACATTAATAGTGAAATAACATGCGAACAGTGATGCCTTGGTTGCTTCAACTAACAGAAAGCCTGCAAAGGCAGCTGATAGGACAAGCCCTCAAACACAGGTTCAGATAGCCGACAAGTGGATGACAGAGATCAACTGAATAAGACTATATAATAGATTGAACCCCCAAAGTTTAGAGAGGGAGGTTGGTTGGCCCTTGAGGGTAGAGAAGCTAAGGGGTTTTCAGGCTCTTCTAGGGCAACCTTTGTATTCGTTAGTTCTAAGGGAAGAGCTCATCGGACTGGGCCGATGACGACTTTTCCCTTAGAACACTTAGCCAAATTCCAGTTATTGGTCTTGTAAACCCACACCGACTGTTGTATCTTTCGTTAGTGCCTAGTCCTTCTACCCATGCTCTACAAATTTATTGTACTGGGTCGCTTGGGCTTGGGTCAGCCCATCCTCAAGAGGGAGGCACCGGAACCGGGTACCTAAAATTGGCGCCGTCTGCGGGGAGGACTTGTGCATCAGCAAGTGCGGCAGTTGGTGTGGAAAGATCGGCAACAACACTTCTTTCAAGTTCGTAAAAAAAAAAAAAAAAAAAAAAACAATACAACCAATAGCAACATACTCATTCAGAAGGCAAACATCACAAGAATCTAAAAGATGCAAGAAGTAAAAGAAATAAAATGGGGCTACTTCTTTATTAATATGTGAAGAAAAGTTACATTTTACAGTAGATGCCCATGCAGGCTTGTTCTAAAATTAACTACAAAGAAAAACGCCCAAATAGGCTTGTGCTGAAGCTAAAAGAAAAAGAAAAGGAGAAGGGCCTAGGCAGGCACGTTTTAAAGTCTGGCTAAGTGTTGGAGGGAGAGGTGGAGACGGACTTATACTAAGGCTGTCGACAACTCCCCAACCAACACTTGCGGCGCAAGGAATGAGAAGGAAGAAGAGGTCGCGGCGCATGACGATTCCACCTCAAGGTTCCACCTGGTTTCCCTCCCAATCCCACAACGACTGGGAGCCGGCAAATCACTACCAACTTGGAGGGCTGGCAGATCCGCACGCGGAGGAAGGACGTTACGTTCCTTTTGGATCCCCCTCCAAACTGCAAGGGGAGTCTCATCTCTGGCTAGGTTGAAAAAAAGGAGGATCTTCGGCCTTTGCCTACCCCACCTCCATTGTGATGTCCAGGATCGAAGTGGCATCCTCGGCTCCTGAAAGGGGCTCGGCTTCCTTGTCACTGCCCTTTCCCAAAGCTGCCTCATCTCGTTAGGCACAAGTTACTGTCCTGGCAAGACTCTTGAAACGCCCAGAAAACAGTGTGTTTGTGAGATTTGAACTTAAGTGTTTGTGAAGTTTCAAGAAAGGATCATCCCAAAATGCCTTATATAGAAAGCAAAAATTGGTGAAAGCCAGCCCGCACAGAATTCTAAGGAGAAATTACTGGATATATTAACTCTACCCAATTTCCAAGGGGCTTATCAGCCGCTGGATTCTCATAAATCCACAAGAATATTAATGAGAAGGCGCCTCGCGCACTAAAGCGTCAAGCGCGTTACTCGAATAGCCCAAAAGACGCCTCGTAATCAGAAGAGGCGCGCCAGACGAAGGGGCTAAACCGAAAAAGAGTCCACCCTCGGCAGAGCAAGCTCGAGGCCGCTGCCACTCCAAAGGCAGACTCCCCAACGCTGAGGATGAGCTCCCTAACTCCAAGCGGTCTAAAAGAACTAGGTACTAGACAGAACCTAGGTTTTGCATAGTCCTCGGACTCAAACCTACGGGGAAACTAGTTACCTCAGAAGACAAGTGTTAGACAGAACCTAGGTCTTGCATATTCCTCGGACTCAAACCTATGGGAAAAATAGTTACTTCAGAACTAAGTGCTAGACAGAACCTAAGTCTTGCATAGTCCTCAAACTCAAACCTACGGGGAAACTAGTTACCTCAGAAGACAAGTGTTAGACAGAACCTAGGCCTTGTATAGTCCTCAGACTCAAACCTCTGGAGAAACTAACTACTCAAGAAGAACTAAGTGCTAGACAGAACTAAGGCCTTGCATGGTCCACGGACTTAAGCCTATGAAGAAACTAGTTATTCCAGAAGACAAGTACCGGACGGAACCAAGGTCTTGCATGGTCCTCAGACTCAAGCCTATGGGGAAACTAGTTACTTCAGAAGACAAGTGTTAGACAGAACCTAGGCCTTGCATGGTCCTCGGACTCAAGCCTCTAGGGAAATTAACTACTCAAGAAGAACTAAGTGCTAGACAGAACCAAGGCCTTGCATGGTCCACGGACTCAAGCCTATGGGGAAACTAGTTACTCCAAAAGACAGGTACCGGACAAAACTAAGGCCTTGCATAATCCTCAGATTCAAGCCTATGGGAAAACTAGTTACTTCAGAAGATTCAAGCCAATGGAGAAACCATCCCCCCACGAAATACCAAGTGTTAGGCAGAGCCAAGGTCTTGTCTGTTCCTCGGCGTCAAGCCTATGGGGAAACTAGCTGCTTCAAGGGAATCCAAGTACTAGACAGAACCAAGGTCTTGCATGGTCCAAGGACTCAAATATATGAGGAAACTAGTCACTTTAGGAGGATCTAAGCACTGGGTAAAACCAAGGTCTTGTGTTGACCGCGGGCCCAAACCTACGGCGAGGCTGACCAATTCGGTACTAAGAATGAGCACTGCAGGGGACGATAATCAATGTAGTCAGCTAAAGCGCAATTGAAGCCAGAATCATGCAAGTAATATATATACGTATATAATATGCGTAAAACGGATAAAAGGAAACAAAATATGCACTTCACTGAATCTTTAAAAAAGTTATACAAGGCAAATGCGCCATTACAATGCTAAAAAATAAAAAAATAAAAAAAAAATAAAAAAGAAAAGAAAAAAAAAAGAAAAGAAAAAAAAAAGAGAAGGAAAACAAGGCAAAGGCGCAACGGAGGATCACTCCCTCAGCTCCATCTCAACTCCCCCCCTAGGGGCCTGGGAGGAAGAGGTCTTAAAGTCCTTGTGGCCCTCACTTGGGACTGCAGCCTGGGGAGGGTCAGTTGGATGAGATACCTCCTTAACAAGAGGTGCTTGGACATCAACTAAGGGGTCCGTAGTCTCCCCAAACTCATCAGCAGTGGGACCCTTGTTTGCCTCAACGGCCTCAGGAGGATCAACTTCCTTGGTGGGCTCGTCCGAAGTGATGGCAGCTGGGATGCCTTCCTCAGAAACAACCCCAATGCCCTCGGCAGCCACCTTGGTCTCAGAACTTGGAGGGGTAGTCTCGCAAATGGCAAGAAGATAATATACATTCTCCACCTTCCACAGGTCGGACGAGGCCTCAACCCCAGCTTGTTTAAGGGCCTCATTCCAAACCTGAGAGCAGTAAAGTTTGTACACCCCTGGCACTTGGGCTCTAAGGCTGTCTTCTGTCTCAGTCACCCCTGCCTCATAGGCCTCCTGCGCGGCCCTGCCTTTGGAGGCCTTAGCCTCGGCCCTAGCAGACTCAGCCTCTTCCTTGGCTTTCAAAATCTCATCCCTAGCAGACTCCGCAGCGCCTCTAACCTTATCTACCTCAAGCACCCTCTCCTCTAGGATCGCGATCTCCTCTCTAGCTATCCTCAGTTGATCCTCTGCCTTGAGCAGGTGGTCCGTTTGATCTAGTGCTAACTTTTTAGCGGCAGAAATGGTCGACTTAGTGGTGTCTCGAGCCTTCTTCATCTCCTCCAACTGGTCCGTCGCCTTTTTTAAATCAGCCTTGGAGGCGTTGAGGGTTTGCACAGCATCTAATAGCTTTTTACGCTCTGAGCCCGCGACCTTGTTCTGGCTACTGGCTATATCCTCCAAACTAAAGGTAGCCTAGATAGCCTACCAATTGAAACCAATACACAACAAATAAGGAGCCAGGAAATAGGAAGTCAAGAGAGTCACAAGCAATCAGGAAACTTACCATGCTCAAGTACTGTTTGAGGCCGAGGAAGACCTCCTTGCTCCTTAGAGCCTCCAGCCGGGCCATGTCCGCAGGGAGTAACAAGGACCTCCCCAATGTGTCAGCCACGAGCGCACCCTCGCCCCCTTGAGGGTCCCTGAGGGAGGCGTCGTCCGTCAGAGGCTTCCCATGAAGCATGGGGGCAGGAAGTCAAGCCTGGACCCTGGCCTGGATGGTGGCCTGTTTCTCCTGGCCTCGGCGTCCAACCCTCGGCTGTTTCAATGTCTGCCGAGCGCCGCCATCGCCTTGGGAAGGATCAGACTCTTCGCCCCCCTCGAGGCCTTTTCCTTTGTCCTTCTTATGCGGAGGACTGGTGGGCTTGGACCCAGATGGCGAACTCTGTTGGGGTGGAGGAGGAGAAAGCTTGGGAGGAGACTTCCCCGGCGCGTCCTTCCCCGGCTGCCCCTCAATCAGGGCCAGCAAGCTCGCCTAGAATCACCTTTTGAAACTCATCTTCGACCGAGAAGGGGCTTCTTCGGATAGAAAGTCCGCTTCAGTTAAACTGGGGTCGTCCAAATCACCAGAAGGGTCCTCGAGCGAATGAAGTTAGTCAAACACGTCAAAATCTCCCTTGGAGGGACCAGAATTGGCAACTTCCTCTTCCTCTAGCTCTTCCCCTTCACCCTCGGCAACTTGAGCTGACAAAGAAATATCTGCCAACGGTATGCCCTCAGGAATGAGAGACCCTTCGGGGATCAGAAATCCGTATTCGACTATAGTGATGCTACGCAGCCGAGGATCTTTAGCTCGGATCACGTGCTTCGGAGCCGAAAACGATTTTTGGATCAGGTCGTATCCTAGGATCATGTGGGCGGCTCTAATTTGGTTGTCGTCTTTATTCACAAAGATCTCCGACCTCAGCATCTTCTCCAAGTCTTTCTTATTGACCTGGCCGAAGTGACGCTCAAAAGCGCGCGGATCTGCATAAAAAAAGCAAGTTCCTGTCAAAAACCAAGCAAAGCGGAGTGCTAAAACACAAAAACTTAGACCCTCTCCTAGTTTGATTGCACCACCTAGTATACCCTTCACTGTTGGACAATGAAGGCCCTCATGCCACTCTCCAGACATAATAAGGAAGTCTTTGCTCAAATCCTTGCTGGACTCAGGGAGGCACTGGATGAGCCGGACCCTATCGTCCCTCGTCTTCGTGTAATAAGACTTCTCCCTTAGGCGCTGAAGGTTGTAGCACCAGTTCACATCATGATGGGTTAGCCTTAACCCCATCTTCTCATTCAGGGCATCCACACAGCCTAAAATTCTAAATACATTAATGGCACACTGTGTGGGAGATAGGCCGAAGTACCTAAGATAGTCCCTCGTCACCGGCCCCATAGGAATCCTCATTCCACCCTCCAGAAAGGCGATTATAGGAATCGCCACCTCACCCTCTTTTCTCATAGTGCTCCACTCCCCCTCTCCACAGTACCTCAAACCCACTGTATCGGGGATCTTGTAGTCAGCGACGAATTTGTTCATCATCTCCTCAGACTTGACTAACTTCTTAAACCTACCCATCCTAAAGAGCTAGCAACGTACTTAGGCGTAAAAGAATGAACCAGAGGGAGAAGAAGACTTACAGAAATGAGGAAATGTTCCTCGGACAGGCCTTTTGTGTTGAAAGGAGGCGTAAGGACGATTGAAGACTTAATCAAGTTCGGCGTATGTGCGCAAGGGCTGTTGAGTGCAAAAGTAAGGAGTCAAATCAGTTCAACTGGGTATTTATACCCCCAATTAAAAATAACCGCACGGACTTTCCTGCCCAATGAGCCAAAAGCATCCCCACCGTCCATTCATCATCACACCGTTAAACGTGGAGGACACAGAACCGTCGAAATTTAATGAAGACGCGCTCTAAATTTCGAAATGTCAGGAACGTCCCCTGGGCAGTTGAAAGGATTTTGACACTGACAGAAAAACAAGGCTCGCCAGGCCAGGACAAGAGCCCGAGAGCATCAAAATCCTCCTCCTCGCCCGAGAAGCTGGATAGCAGAATTTTGAGGGGCTATTGTGGGGCCCAAATATTTGGCAACCCTGGCCCACACCATATCGGGCCCAAAGCCTATGCCGAGAAGAGCACAAGATCCGAGGATGAGTGGGAGAGGCCCAAGCCATCAAGGAACTTTGCCGAGGATGCCCATGTCCTCGGCAGTCTGACATTGAAGAAGGGAAGCTGTCATCCACCCATTAAATATACGCCACCAATACTGTGGCCACATTAATGGTGAAATGACCTGTAAATAGTGATGCCTTGGTTGCTTCAACTAACAGAAAGTCTACAAAGGCGGTTGATGGGACAAGCCCTCAGACACAAGTTCAGATGGCCGACAAGTGGACGGCAGAGATCAACTGAACAAGACTATATAATATATTGAACCCCCAAAGTTTAGAGAGGGAGGTTGGTTGGCCCTTGAGAGTAGAGAAGCTAAGGGGTTTTCAGGCTCTTCTAGGGCAACCCTTGTATTCGTTAGTTCTAAGGGAAGAGCTCTTCGGACTGGGCCGATGATGACCTTTCCCTTAGAACACTTAGCCAAATTCCAGTTATTGGTCTTGTAAACCCACACCGACTGTTGTATCTTTTGTTAGTGCCTAGTCCTTCTACCCACGCTCTACAAATTTATTGTAATGGGTCGCCTGGGCTCGGGTCAGCCTATCCCCAGGACAGAGGTGCCCGAACTGGGTCCTTACAATAAGTTATATATATTTTATATTTAGCGTGGCCCTCAAGACAAATTCTTTGGCTCTACCACTTGAACAAATTAACATTTAACTCTATTAAGTTGTATCTTATGTTCTTTCATTGTATTTAAATATTTTTTAATTGTATGAACTAAATTTTCTAACCACTTCTCTTTCACATTTTTAAGCCTTTCTAGGGTTCAACATAGTTGGAACTTGGAACATAAGATTTAGCAATAGTTAAGATTTTTTTTATTATAAATTAGTTATATAAAAAATTTATATGAAAGAAAATTGTGAGTAACCAAGTGTAAACTACTGTTTAGATGTAATAATAAAAATACGGTAAACAATTAAACAATTGATTTTCTTTATCTAAGAAAATAGCTACAATTATCTTATATATATATATATATATAATATGGAAGATATTCTATATACACCTCAATCCATTTACTACGCAATAATATACATTTTTTTTTATAGATATGTGTTCAAGATACACACTTACAGCTGGTGTAGTTTCACAAGAGTTATACATTTTTTGAACCATTAATTATTATTAGATCTAAGATTGAAAAAACATTCATGGTTATGTCATTACTGTTATCTAGAAATTAGTAATTTAGGCATTAACTCTTCTTATTAAAGGAAAAAAAAAAAAAAAAAAAAACAACAACAACAACAACAATAATCAACTCTCACACTCTCCTCCACATCATCATTTGCTTCCTTTCATTCTCTCTCACATCTTTCTTCTTGCACTATATATTTTTAGGTCTCCACCATTTATTTTTTAACAGTATACATAGCCAAAGTCACAAGTGTTTTAGAGAATAATTGTTGAAGTCGAGAATTACTAAGCATAAAAAAACTCATGGCCAAAGTCAATTTGAAAAATTAGTGTTCTAACAACAGTCAACACTATCTCTCAGCCATATCATCATCTCCTAACATGGTCCTAGAAAGATCTTAAAAAAGATGGGCTTTATTACATCAATATATGCAATGCATCATGGTTTATGGCAAAATAGGTTAGTACTTTCATGGTGCTATTTTTTTTTTTTTGGATAATCAACAAACACTACGAGGACCACCACCTTATGGTTGAAGTTGGAAGGATGGAAAAGTAAAATGATAGAAAATGGGGAGATGGTGGAAAAGTGGGAGAATAGAAAATATCTTAGTTTTTTCTCATGGTGTTTGGTTGGGTGGGTGGAAAAGAGGAAGAATATAAAACTTTTTTGTTTGGCTTAGGAGAAAAGTGAGAGAATGGAAAATGTAATTTATATAAAATTACTCTTATGTCCTTATTTCATTAAACAAGAAATTAACACATTATTAAGTTATTGTCAATTAAAATTAGTTAAATTACGTCTTGTAAAAATTAACATGTTACACATTGTATTTTTTTTTTCTTTGATATTATATTTATTTTATATAAAAAAATGAGAAAAAAGAGCATAGATTGGAGCCTAGACAAAAAACAAGCAGAGAAAAGAAGAAGAAGGAGGGGGAAGGGGGAAGGGGGGGGGGGGTGGGGAGAGAAACGAAGTTAAACAAAAAAAAAGAAAAAAAACTAGAGAACAAATTAACAGGAAACCAATTGATGTTTTGGTTTGATAATAAATAACTATTATTGGGAGCGAACATCATAGATTGGAATTTTTTCCAAAAAAAAAAGTAGAGAACAATACAGCATAGTAGGAAAGAAAAGAAAACAACAGAAATGAGTAAATATATATATATATATATATATATATATATATATATATATATATATATATAAGAGAGAGAGAGATAACATTGCAATTAAGGGTAAAATAGTAAATAAGAAGGCTTAAGCAAAATCACCCCCTATTTTCTCTTCAATTTGAGAAGATGGTTTTGGTGGGCCTAGATAAAAATAGTCAGGCCCATCATTTTTCATCTCATTTTTCATCCCAACCAAACGTTAATGTCCTGCATGACATGGCCCACAACCTCCTCTCATGCTTGCCACACTCCAAATCAACAATTTAATTGCTGACCTCTACAATGAAAGCCACGACAAACCTAAGTAGCTAAATGTACCGTCAATATCTATCTTGCTTTGTGAAAATCTCAGTCACAAACTTTTTTTTTTGAGGAGGAAAGTAACTTATTATTATTAAGTAAAACCGGCTATGTCAGACAAAAAAAACAAGAAATAAAAGTGGTGGAATATCCTCCATCCACACTACAACATCCGAAACACAAACTTAAGTAGCTAATTTGATGAGGATGATGATAGAACTAGATTTTGACTAATATCCAACTTAATTAATTTGCACACAAGGCACCATAATAACATCCAACTTAAATAATTTCACTTGTAGAAAAAAAAAATAAAAAAAATAATTTCACGAAAGATGCAAGATACACTATGACGTTTATAACTTATATTTAAAAATAATAAATAAAAGAATCTTTATTTAGTTAGGAATTAAAGAGGCCACACAAAATAATAAAATACTTCTCTATATAATACTAATAAAAATCATTTTTCAAAATATATTTTTACTTCTAATATTTTCGAGCTTTTAACTAAAAAATAAATAAAAATTGTGCGAACTGCGAAGCAAGGGTTAATAGCCAGTTACATATTATTATATGAAATTAAACTCTCTCTTTTTTTTTCTTTTTTTGAGAAGATATGACATTTAACTCATTCACCCTATTATTTATTACATATTATAATATACTGTTTAGTTAAAAAAGCAACTTAGGCTGTGTTTGGTTCGATGTAAATCAAATTCTGAATGTAAAATGAATGAAGGGAAAAGTAAATTTCTGTAAAAAAAAATAAAATCTGAGTGTTTGGTTCTGTAATGGAAAATAATCTAAAAAACAATACAAACTAGCACCCAACACAGAAACATCTCAAACTGCCACGGAAACATCTCACAGGTTTAAAGCCACTCACAGGTTTAAAGCCACAGAACACAGAATTCCATAAATCAATACAAACAAAAAAAATTATACCAGCACACAAACTAGACAGCAGGAGAGATATCATTCCAGCTGTATGGAAGTCACAGACTCAAAGCGGGCAATTTTTTTTTTTTTTTTTTTTTTTTTTTTTTCCAATTGGTGATTTGGAATTTGTTAAATGTGGGAAAATTGGGGTTTTGTTAGCGTGTTTGCAGGACCACGGGCTGAGCTGCTGAGGAATGGGCCAGGGCCACATAGGAAATGTAAATTTTTGGTATCAAATATAATTTTTTTAGGCTTCTTTTTTTTGGTACCAAATTGATTTTGATGGGTTTTACACTTTTACTTTACTTCTATAGTTTTATTGGACTAGCGCAACAATTTGTTTTTTCATATTATTTTTCAAATAATTAGAACAAAACCATTTCAAAAGTTATCCAAACCATTGATGATATGAAAAGGTAGAATCTTACCTATCCGTTAAATGCCTCCCGCGGATCTTGCTCACTTCTTTCAGTGCAATTCTCCACTTTTGTATCTGTTCTCTGCTAACCTGGCGATCTTCTTCATGCTTGAGAAATGCTTTCCCAAAAGTCTCCCTCTGATTCCCAACATCAGAGGGCATTACATGGTAGAAAATGGGCCGAACTTTCAGCCCCTTCTCTTTCTTGCATTCAAGAATTTTGACAAGTTGATCCAAGCACCACTTTGAAAAGGCATAATTTTTTGAGAGAATAATAATTGCATACTTGGATTCTTCTATTGCTTTCATGAGTTCTAAAGCAATGGGTTTTCCTTCCTCGAGATTTACGTTGTCTCTATAAACAATAATGCCTTTTTGTATCAAAGCAGAATATAGATGATCCGTAAAATTGTTACGGGTGTCCTCCTCATAGAAACTAAGGAAAACATCGTGTTTCCGTTGAGATGCAGAAGAAGAAGATGAGGAAGACGAGGATGCACAGGCTTTTTGAGTGCTCATGGAAGTCATTGGAAACTCACAACTTACAGCTTGTTTATGGAAAAGGGAGTACTAAAAGAGAATGGATTTTTTTTTTTAAGGAAAAAAAGAGAACGGAACTTTTTTTTTTTTTTTTTGAGAAGGAAGAGAATGGAACTTGATCAAAGATTTATGAGAACTACTACCTATAGCTTGTTTAGAGAAAAGGGAGTACTGTCTAAAAGAGATTGGATTTTTTTTTTTTTTTTTTTGAGAAGGAAGAGAATGGAACTTGAGCAGAGCTTTATGAAAACTTCTACTTTCTGTATCCAAGTTTCAGTTATCATTCGCGGTATTAAATTCCTGGCAACGTGGGAGAGGCATTTATAGGTGCTTTAAGTGTTTTTACTTTCACATCTCCATCACCTCTGTGGGAATGGAAAAAAAGATTTTCCTACTTTCACTGTTGCACACTCCATCCACCTCTCTGGGAATGGACCAATCCCCACCCCCCCCACCCCCCCACCTTTTTTTTTTTTTTTTTTTTTTTAACGTGTATTTTTTCAGGTTAAAATAATCCATAATAGTCAAATTATTAATTATTTAGTATTTACCTCTTAAATGAGTTTGTATAAGATTTTTTTAAAACAAATTAAATTAAATTTTTAATTAGTATTGTTTAAATATGATATATTAATTCAAGTTTTAAAAAGTTCTATGTATATCTAGTAATCCAGATCAGTGGCGGATGATCAAAGGGACTAGAAGGGGCCTAGCCCCCCACCCCCCCCCCCCCCCCAAAAAAATGGAAAATATCTATTTTAATATATGATGTAATTATATTTACAAGTAGCTAATTGGGAAAATACAACTTGGCCTCCTTTATTTATTATTAAATTTCTAAATACTTTTTAGTGTAAGCATAGTCAACAAATAATTAAGTAATAATCTTCTCATAATATATGTAAAGAGTGATGATATATATATGTGTGTGTGTATTAGGTTGTGAATAGCATTAGTTTTTTTTTTTTTTTTGGTGTGTAAAATGTAATAATATCTTTCCAAATGTAAATTTTTTTTTAATTCCATGTAATTTTCAATCTTTTTAACCACATGTCTATAGTTTATAATTGATTTAATTACAATATTTGGCTGCCAGCAAATTGTTAAAAAAAACTGTGTTTTATTTAATATTCAGATAACTTATAAATTATAGGGTAAACAATATACAATGACATAGTATTCTTTTAAATCTAAATAAATAAATAAATAGAAACATAAAATATAAAATGAATTCTTCAAAGCATTTTAAATATAATGATAATGATACGAATTTTTTTCTTCTTCTTGAGTTTTTTGTTGTTTAGATATATGGTTTATGTTAATTGTGGCCCCCCCAAAATAAAACTTCTTGGCTCCGCCACTGATCCAGATAACAATGGCAACCTACAGAAATTCTTATTTTTGAATGTTTAAAATCTAAAAATTTATAATGACACCATTGGTGTGATGGTGAAATTTTAAATCAAGCATATGAGTAAGTTTAAAATTAATAATGACACTCTTGACATGATAGTCATTTCACAAATACAAAGTTCTTGTGAGCTAGAAGGGACAAGAACTAGAGTTGTAGTCTCTAGGATTTAATTTCACACATGTATATACTTAGATTATGTTAGAGGAAATTTTCCATTTTGTATCCAAAAAAAAATTTCTTGACAACTGAGCAGCCTCAAAAGTAAATTTCTTTAGAAAATGCAAGCATGTGAGTCTTCTACAATATTTGCTTGGAAAAGGATAAGATTGCCGTAACTAGGCTTGAAGCGGTCATTTTTTACCAAAACAATTTTTTTTTTTTTTTTTTTTTTTTTTTGAGATGGGATAACCAGAACAAATTTGAAAATAAATATTTATAAATAAACAAAAGTTTGATGATTCTTTTCTCAAAAAAAAAAAAAAAAAGTTTGATGATCCTTGACCCTTCTCAGAGATTTCAAGTCTCAAATCATAATTGCACTGGAACAATTCTGTTAATAGTCCAAGTTATAGCTCTGAAGAAAAGTTGACGTTGGCTTTTGCAAACAAAAATATAGCGAATCTTTCGGCATGATCTTTTATTTCCAAAACACCATTTCCTTTTGAAATCATAGGGACTGTTTGGTAAAGTTGTTCTAATAACGTTGTTTATATTTTTTTGGAAATACATGTGAGTGAAAAAATGTGTAAAAATACGTGTAATATTGTTTAAAAACTGAAAACATGTGTTTTTGGAAAATTATTAGGTACTCCCGGAGTACCATAAATGCGTGCTCCCTCCTCTCACATAAATGGTGGGTCCCACCATGAATTTAATTAGTGGGACCCACCATTTATGTGAGAGGAAGGAGCACGCATTTATGGTACTCCGGGAGTACACAATAATTTTCCTGTGTTTTTAAATCATTCCTATCCTAAATCAGAGCTGCCATTCTTAGAAAACTTAGAGGCTGTTTGGTATGGCATTTTAAGCAACAGTTTTCAGTTTTTAAATAATATTACATTTATTTCTATATACTTTTTCATCCACATGTATTTCCAAAAAATATAAACAACATTACTAAAACAACGTTATCATAAACGGACTCTTAATTATTAAAATACGATGTAGGAAAAGGTATGGGGTTTAATTCATATCGACTGTTATTTATTTATTTATTTTATGTTATTATCCAAATTATAGAGAGAAAGGATTTTTTTTTTTTTTTTTTTTTTAAAGAAAAAGAGAGAACGGAAATTGAACAAAGCTTTATGAGAACTTCTACTTTCTATAACAAGGTTTCAGGTATCCAGTGAATGCTTTAGGAATTTTTTCAAGGTGATCATTAAGAAACTTAAATTATGCAAAATCTAATAAGAAGATAATTTTTTTTTTTTGAGAAAATAAGAAGATAACTTCATATATTGTGAAAAAAAATGCAAATACATAAAGTCTTACAATTTATTTCTACGACTTTTTTTATTTTGAAATCGTTGTATGATAATCTTGTTATCAATGCTACAAGCTGTATCTTTTTCAAAATTTTAGTTAAATAAATTTTTTCTTGGATTTTTCTTTTTGTTTGTAAGGGCCTAATATATTGTTAAAAAAAAAAAAAAGCTGCTATGATTTTTTTTATATTTTGAAATCGTTGTATGATAATCTTATTATCAATGCTACAAGCTACATCTTTTTCAAAATTTTAGTTAAATAAAATTTTTCTTGGATTTTTAAGGGCCTAATATATTGTTAAGACTTAAAAGGACCAAAGTTTAAGGATAAAGTTTAATTACAAACTTAGTTGTAGCCTAAGACTACAACTCTCACTGAAAAAATTAACAAGACTAAATATTTTGAAAATCTAACCATTGAATTTTATGTTTTTATATTCTTAAAACACATGTCAAATTTGATGCTAATCAGATGCTATTTATTATTCAATCCATATACTTATTTTTTATGTATAAATTTAGATTACAAAAACTTGAAATTTAAATATTTGATTGATGACATAATTATTGATCTTTGATCTTCGTGAAGTTTTGCTAGGATGAAAGATATAAGAAAAAAAATATAATCCAATTGTGGATTTGTCAAAATTCACATCCAATAAAAAAAAATATCCAGTGGATTTGTAGTCTTAATCTACAACCAAGTCTGTTGCCAAATTAGAGCTGCTGGTGTGAGAGAGGGATTGGAGGTGGCTCGGTAACCTGGGTTATGGAGAGAAATTTGAGAGGGAGAAAGAGTGTGAGAGGGAGAAAGCGTGAAAAGTATCAGGCAAGAGGGAGAGAAAAAATGTAAAATATTTTACTGAAATTTCAAGTGTAAAATATTTTACACAAATTTGCCTAGGGTGATTTGTTTGACTGAAAATATTTTACTTTTGACCAAATATTTTACTACAAAACAAACACTGCAAAATGTGAAAATATTTTCCTGAAAATATTTTACATCAAAACAAACGAAACGTTAATGAGTAGCAAGTAGCTAATTTGATATGCTACACTGGAAAAATAAAAGCAATATTTAATTAATAGAGCAAGATTTTTGCTGTTTGAAGTTGCTAAAATAACATTTTAGTTGTTTTTTGAAGGTTCAATGTGAACTCACTTAGAAGTAAGTTTTGAAAATGCTAGAACCACAAATAATTACACAATTTTTGCACAATTTGCCACATGGCGAGTTGTTGGTGGTGAAGAAAAAGTGATGGGTCCAAGTCTCCACCACTCACGACTCGTCACGTAGCAAAATTGTGACAAAAATTGTGTATTTGTTTGTGTTCCTAGTATTGCTAAGTTTCTCTAGAAGATGCAAGCATGTGAGTCTTTGACAATATTTGCTTGGAAAAAAGATAAGAACAGGATTGTAGTAGACTTGAAGTTGTCATCTTTATCCAAAATAAGGCGAGTTATGAGTGATGAAGAAAAAGTAATGGGTTCACTGGGGTCTATGCCTTTACCGCCAGTGGCAGCTCCAAGAATTTTGTTTAGGGGGATCATTAAAAAACTTAAATTAAAAAATTTTTAATAAAAAGAGAACTTCAATATGTCAAGTTATCGACAAAAAAATATGTTGTTTTACAATTTCTTTCTACAAGTTTTCAAATTTTGAACAGTGATTAGTCACTAGTTGAAAGTTTTGAGGAAATACAGTGGGAAACCTAAAAAAAAAAAAAAAAAAAGATAGTTCATTATGAGTATTTATTGCCAATGTGGGTAGTTATGACCATTTTATTTTGTTAAGTTTGTCTAACATTTTTATTTTTATGCAATTGTTATTATCTATTAATTTGTCATTGTTTTTATAAAAATATTTTAAACTAGATGAATAAACTTAACTCATTGGCTCTATATTAATTATTGACGCACACAACCACACTCATTCATATATAAAATAATACACTACGTGTCTACTTAACCAATTAAATGCTTGAACAATCACTAACTTTACAATTTTTCTTCTTGAATTTTTTTGACTTTATAGCAAAAAGTTATTATGACATGATAACAATACACACACATGTAAAAAACCCCTCTTTATTTCCTAATTATTAAATTATATAAAGTTATATTATATTTATACTGTACACACAAATATCCACACACATCATTATTCATACAAATAATATTATAACAAAAAGTAATGCACACAATTAATATTAGACATACTTACACACATATAATATAATTTATAATAAAGAGTGATACTAATAGTTCACAGACACTTACTCGTACTCTTAAAGTTGGAAATACTTTTAGTAAGGGTGTATAAAATTTAAGTTAGGGTGTGCAAAAATCTTGTTAAGAATAAATTAAAATATTAAATTAACAGAAAAATTTTTAAAAAAAAAAATATATATATATATATATATATTTTTTTTTTTTTTTGTGGAAGTCAGAGGGTTCATTTGAACCCCCTGAACAAAGGGTAGAACCGCCCTTGTTTGCCACTTACGACTTGCCACATGGCAAAATTATGATAACAATTGTGTGTTTATTTGTGGTCCAAGCATTGCTCAGTAAGTTTCTCTAGAAGATGCAAGCATGTGAGTCTCTGACAATATTTGCTTGGATACAAGATAAAAACAGGATTGCCATAGACTTGAAGTTGTTTTCTTTATTCAAAAGAAGGCAAGTTGTGAGTGGTAAAGAAAAAATTATGCATCTATGTGGGTTTATGTATTCACCACTCACAACTCGTCATGCGGTAAAATTATGATAAAAATTGTGTATTTGTTTGTGGTCATAGCATTGCTCAATAAGTTACTCTAGAAGATGCAAGCATGTGAGTCTCTGACAATATTTGCTTTGATACGGGATAAGAACATGATTGCCGTAGACTTGAAGTGGTCATCTTTATCCAAAAGAAGGTGAGTTATGAATAGTAAAAAAAAGTTGTGTGTCTATACTTTCATCACTTACAATTCATCCCGTTGTACAATTATGACAAAAATGGTGTATTTGTTCGTAGTCCTACAATTACTCAGAAGTTTCTTTAGAAAATGCAAGCATGTGGGTCTCTAACAATATTTGCTTGGAAACAAGGTAAGAACAGGATTGTGTAGGCTTGAAGCTCTCATCTTTATCTAAAAGAAAATTTAAAAAAATAAATATGAACAAACAGAAGTTCAATGGTTCACCGTCCATGACCAAGTTCAAAGGTTTAAGTGTCAAATCATAATTGTGATGGAACAATTCTGTTTCTAGTCCTAATGAGTCAGCTTTGAAGAAAAGTTGATACCAAACAAAAGTAAGTTTCTCATCAGTCTAATCATGGCAACTTCCTTGCAAAAGAGAAAAAGAAAAAAAAGGACAATCATCTAAAGAAATTAGAAATGTCGTGACAATGGTGAATTGTATAATTATTTTAGAAAAGGATCGAAGAAAGATCATTACAATTGTTTAATGCTACAGCAAGTTTTTAATAATATTTATATGATTTTTGCATGGGCGGCTTTAGAGCATTCACATTAGGAATACTATATGTCATATGTAGGCAAGATTTAGCATAAAGGCTCAAAAAACCCCCCACATCCAGAATTGTAAAACTCAAGTATTGCAAAAAAAAAATTGCAATATTGCTACAGTGCAATTCTAAAGGTAGAATTGCTTTGTGGCAGTATTGTAAAAAAAAATAAAAAATTATTCTTTCCCACTAAGACACTTTTCTCTCTCTCTTTCATTTTTCTTTACCTTCCTTCTCGGCATGGTCTTGTTATGTTCTCTCCTCTCCTCAAACATGAAACCCTCGTGTGGTGGTGGTAGCGGTAGAGGTAGGCATGGTTTGGTCGATGATCGATGGTGGTGGCGTGGCGGCGCAATTGAGGCGGAGATCGGTGAGGTGGGTTTGGGTGGGTTCCAATGGGGGTTTTTTTGTGGTTGTCTAGGTTTGTGGAGATCGGGTGGGTCGTGACTAGGTTGGTTTGGATTCGGATTGGTTGGTTTGGGTTGGTTTAGTGGTGGTGTGGTGGTGGTGTGGTGATTGATGATGGTGGAGCCGTGGAGGTGGGGGTTGTCGTGGGTGGTGAAGGAATGGGTTTACTGGCATGGGTCTGGGTTTGCTGTCATGAGTGTGGGTTTAGGTTTGCTGTGGGTCTGGGTTTGCCGTGGTGATTGATGATGGTGTGGGTTGCTTTTTTTTTTTTTTTTTTTTTGTGGTGTTGATGGTCGGAGAGGGTGGTGTTTTTTTTGTCGTGTTGAATAGAAAGAATGAGAGATATATTATTTTATTGTATAGAAATATTATTTTAATGAGTAGAATAGGAAAATAAAAGTTGGGATGTTGGGAGTGTTGTAAAATGGTATGGCATAAATGATAAAGTAGATTTTGAGGTGGTAAAATAGAATAGTTTGTAGATTGCTAATGCGAATGCTCTAAACAGCCTAATCAAGGGTTCAAATGAACTAGGGCAAAAAAAAAAAAAAATTATATAAAATTTTTAAAATTTTTTTGTTTTGACCCTTAAAACAAAATTTTGAATGCCTTGAACATCAATTTTGTTTAAATTTAGTTGAAATAATCTTGAATATGCTTAACTTATTGCTATTTTCACAATATTTTCATAATAATTTTAAAATAAAGGTTCAGTGGCAAGTTATAACTGATTTTATTTAGACCTACAATTGACGTCACTTTTTTACATACCTTTAACAACTTGTCATCTAGATTATGTTGTAAAAGTGTTGTGCAGTAACACTACTCTTAAAATTACTCATTCATTTTAAGATAAATAAATAAATAAATTTTATCTAACTCTAGCTTACTTTACTATTGATGGTGGAATGAAACTATTTTTCCTTCCAATTTTCTTCTTCATAAGCAAAAAAATTGCTCCACTTTTAGCAAAAAAAAAAAAAAAAAAAAACACCACCTCTGCAACAAACCTATTTATATTTGTGATTTTTTCCTCATTCTCTTTATCTTTCTTTCTCCCTTCTATGTTTTCTTTCTATCTAATCAAGTAGGATGATAAGTGTTTTATAGATTTCCAAGTCCAAGAAGTCTTTTATTGCTTGCTCCAATTCCAAGAGAATGACCATGTGTATGATTAAAAAGTCATACACTTCAAAAGTAAAAACTTATATCAATTACTATTTTTATTTCTTAGTTTCACTTTTACTCCCAGACCAAATCTTACGTGTATTACTATTCTTCTTTATCATTTTTTTTAAAAAATTGTTAGTACATATAAATATTATAAATTATTATAAGTTTGAAAAAAAAAATGTTTAATTATTATTTAATTATATTTATTTATGCATTCAATGGTTGTTGTCTTATCGATCTTTAAACTATTAATAAATTTTTAGACTATTGTACAATACAGTTTGTATACTAAGTTGTATTTAGAATACTATTTTAGATTATTTTATATAATATTAAAGTTGTATATACAAAAAAAAAAAAAAAAAAAGATCATTTTATTTTGTACTCCTCCTACAACAAATTTATAGCTTCGACACTGTTGACCCCCCTAGAAGAAAAATCCTGAAGCCACCACTGGATTTTTGTCACTAAGTTTGTTTTTACTTCTAATCCTATTTGTTAGGATTTTGCATATCATTAATGGTATTTGAAGAATAAGTTCGTTGCATAAGTTTATTTTTACTTCTAATCTTATTTGCTAGGATTTTGCATATCATTAATGGAATTTGAAGAATAAGTTGGTTGCATTTGCACGATTAACGCGGACAAGAAACAGATGCAACAAGAAGGATAAAGGGAATGCCAATATGGTATTGGACATTGCAGCTCGATCAATCAAGCTTCATTAAATCTCGACTCCAGCTGACTAATCAAGCTCATTTTTCAGCCCATGATGACCCAAGCCTTGGGTTTCATGCCCTAGGTTTCTAGATGCAACGGTTGTGCCTTTGGATTGTTAGGTTGAATCACTTTGGAATTTATATTTCATTGGTTTTCCCTAGGTTACCATATTGCTATGTACTCTTCTTCTCTAATGTGTTTATTTATTACATAATATTGGTAATTGTTTCATTAATCAAGGGCTGTACATAATTAATCAAATTAACAAATTGGGCTTAAAACTGGTTAACAGGTGTTTTAACAAGGATCTAAAAACCAACAAAATACATTGCATAATTGATCTTATTAAACACGTTGGTAATTTGGCTAATTAAAATCAACTATCTGCTGTATTTTTTTTTTATTAATTGCCACCAATTCTCAGATGATTAAGTAAATGATGATATATTTTAACAAGAACAAGAAAGATAAATATACTTATAGGCAATTTCAATATATCGTACCTCACTACCGTGTTCTTTATTCTCACATCACTCCTTCGTATAGTTATTTTGGATAGTTAATTATGGAGGACTGCTTTCCTTATTTTTTATTTTATTTTTTTGTTGTAGTTAATGGCAAATGTGATTCTCATAATGTGATTAAATTACCAAAACCTTATAAATAAGTTCTTTAATTGAGAGTTTGAACTACCAAAACCTTTATAGTTTTCAACCAGCAATAGACGCGCCTCGGTTAGAACCTCATTAGCTGCGTCATTGCTCCAAGTACAAAGATCCTTTATGAAGAAGCATAGATGAGGCATTTTCTCCTAAAAATGACCAATAAGGTTTATAACATTTTTATAAGATCTAAGAGTATTGGCATAAGTTATGCTAAAAGAATATTATTTTGACACTTCAAAAAGTTACTTTATCTATTTTAATACATCATTTTACAATTCAACTACGTGACATCTCTTACTTTTAACACATCACCATTAAAATAACCTAAAATAAAATCAACTTTTTATTAAAAAAAAAGAAAAACACTCCAAAGAAGAACACACGTTAAACAAGAAAAAAAGAAAAAAAATTCAACCACAAAAATGAGAAGCATGACATGTGAGAGGAGAGACAAAAGGAAAAGAAAGTATGTGTTTGGATAGCAATTCTTCTTGCTAAAAGTAGAGTTGCGTTTTCTGTTTTTTTTTTTTTTTTTTTTTTTGGCCGGCTTTTTTGACTTTGGGAGACAAAAATTACTGTGCATGAACAGTGTAGTACTGTTCACGCACTATTCATGCACTGTTTATACATTAAAAAATATTAAAAATAGGACCCATGGTACTATTCACACATTTAAAAATTATTTTGCTATAGTGTTTTCAGCAACAATCAGTTTTCAGTTTTCAGCAATTTTCAGCAACAATAAGCTCTATCCAAACGGACCCAAGAGTAAAATAATTATAGCACATGATACCGTACACTTCTACTTTGGAGTATAGAAGTGTACCATGCCAAATGCTAAATTTTTTTTTTTTGGCATTGGGGAGATCTAAAGTACGGGTGTTGTTTTATGTTTAATATACTAAATGCTAAAAGTATATCATCTGGCACATTAAATGCTAGCGCTCTAAGCCATCTTAGAGCATTCTCATTGAGAATGCCAAATGGTATAAATCCTAAATTTTAGCACCAAATGATCAAAAAACATGCTACATCAAAGCTTTTAAATCCTATAAATTTTACAATCCCGCTACAGTGGACTGTTATCTCTAGCAGCCCACTGTAGAAAGATTGTAAAAAGAAAAATATTTTTTTATTCTCTCTCTCGTGTTTAAGTCCCTCAATCTCCTCCTTCAAACTGTGTCTTTCTGATTCAGACAAAGGAGAAGCACAACCCAATCATCAACCGACTCAATACCCACAAAAATTCACTCAAATCAAATCAAATTCCCAATCAATCTCCTTGCATATATGTTCAGAACCAAAACCCCAATTGCAAAAAATTCCTCTATGGTCTTCGTCTCCCTCTTTCTCACAGCGACGGTTTGCCTCGCCGGAGCCATCGCGAGCCTCGCACTCTTCAAGATCACCTTGGCCCACCCCGCAAGATCACCTCACTGGCTCTTCAAGTTCACCTCGCCGGAGCCACCACAAGCCTTGAGTCGTGGGTATGAGTGGGTGGGTTTTGTAAAATCGAATCTAGGTTGTGGGTGGGTTTCGGCAACCTTGAGTGGTTTTATGGTCGTGGGTATGAGTTGATTGGGGTAGCTTTGGCTAATGGTTGTGGGTTGATTGATTTGGTGGTTGGTTGGTTGTTATGGGTTGTGCTGTGGGTTGAGGTCATGTGATGGGTGGTTTTTTTTTTTTTAAACACTGTTGAGTGCCGTGGTTAGAGGTGAAAAGCTCAGGCCATGGAGGTGGGAGAAGCTTCCAGACCGCGTTGAGAAAGATGGAGATACAGTGGGAGAGACAATCAGAGGGAGAGTGAGAAATAATAATAAAAATGAATAAAAATATTAAAAGAAAGAATATTTAAATGAAGTTGTAAAAAAAATAGAATGTTTGATGTTTGGTATATTGTAAAATGAAGTGTTAAAATTGTAAAAGTAGTGTTTTAAGATGGTAAATGCTAAATTTTTTAAGAAGTTTGATGGGAATGCTCTTATAAATTTATTTTTCAAATAAGTCAATTACTCTTTTCTTTTTTTAGAAAAATAAGTCCATCACTCAATACTTTATAGTACAAATATTCTTCTTTTCTATTACTAAAATTTCAAATCGATTTAGAGTTCAAGTGATAACTCAATGGTATATAATATATATAATCAAATTGATTCATTGCATTTATCATATGCAAAAAATCCTAACAAACCATTTAACCAAAAGAATTAAAATCAAAAATCACATTATTGACAAAAATCATATTATAAAAATGGTTACAACATCAAAAAATTCGATAAATGTTTTTTTGTATCCCTCTGAAATAAATATCATTTGTGCAACATGCACATTATAAAAAATGAAAAGAAAAAAAAAAAAAGAAAGAAGTCTTTGTATGTGCCAAGTAAACTACCAATAATTCATGGTATTCACAATTATCATACATATCTTTGGGATAATTTTTTTTTCCCTACTGTAGATAAGATTTGAACTTGTCAGACCTGTTTTATGTTAAACGTATTTATAATTATCATATACCAATAGATTTTTAATAAAAGCAGAATTTGAACCCAATTTGCCGACATTAAAATTTTATTTAGTTTTCTACGTGTGGGGCCATTGTGTCCCTAACGTGACTCGCTATATTCACCTACTATTAATTTGTTTTTATGTGTAGTTTTCCGAAGAAGTTTTGCTAAGAAAAAAAAAAGTTCTCCAAAGAATGACAGGTTAGTTGACTTGGCTGGCAAAAGAAACATACAGTATCAAATGCTTTTGCAAAAGCCATATCAATTTATCTTGAAATCTTTCTTTAAAAAAAAAAAAAATCTCTCTCTCTCTCTCTATATATGTATATATAGCCAAGTCATTTTTTAGAAACGTATTTATAATTATCATACACCAATAGATTTTTAATGAAAGCAGAATTTGAACCCAATTTGCCGACATTAAAATTTTATTTAGTTTTCTGCGTGTGGGGCCATTGTGTCCCTAACGTGACTCGCTATATTCCCCTATTATTAATTTGTTTTTATGTGTAGTTTTCCAAAGGAGTTTTCAAAAAAAAAAAAATTTTTCCAAAGAAGTTCAGTAAAAAATAAAAAAAATAAAAAAAAAATTTTCCAAAGAATGACAGGTTTGTTGACTTTGCTGGCAAAAGAAACACACAGTATCAAATGCTTTTGCAAAAGCCATATCAACTTATCTTGAAATCTCTCTCTCTCTCTCTCTCTCTCTCTCTCTCTCTACGTGTTACGTGTATATATATATATATATATATCTTGAAAGCAATAATTCAACGTGGACTAGTAATAGGTCCATTATGAGTCTGTCACAACAAATTGGATTAATCCTATAAAAAATAACAAATAGATTACTTGTAGAAACCATCCTGAATTATGGTCAATTTGTATTTTTTTCAATTTTTTTAAGGTTTAAATACAAAATTTACTATTTTCCTCCTAGACCTCAAGCAAGAAGTGCCAACAGAATTTGTTCAATCATCTAAGTTTGAAGTATTCAATTAAGGTCTCTCTCTCCCTTTTTGTTAAATTTTTATTAAAAAAATTTTGGAAAATATTTTTAATCATACTTGTTTTTTTTTTAATTTGAATAAAAAATTAAAATTTGTATAATTAACTACAACATTTAACAAAATTTGATGAAGAGACTTTAATTAAATAAATTTGAAAATTAGAGGATTGAAATGAATAAAAGCAAAGTTAAAAGACTGAAGTAAATTCTAGTAAAACTTAGATGCATTTTAAGTTTTTTTTTTTTTATGTGATATATTTTTCAATTTAAACAATGAAAATTTGTTTATAACCTTAATTATAATAAATCTTGGAAATATATAGATATGCAATTGTTGTTGATTCATATACAAAACACATATATCATGAAAAGGATGATGCATTTAACGAATGTATGTAATAATTATTATTCAATAAAATAGATTTCGAATTCAATCTAGGGGGTTTGCTTTAGTCCCCTCGATTTACTATAGTTTTTTTTTTTAAAAAAGAAAAAAGAAAAACCATAGCTATTTTTTTAAAGAATGACAATTTAGCTTCTAATTGAATGTTGTGTAAAACACAATGAACATTTTGATCCACAAATCACAAATTGCCAATTCAAACTTATTATCAAACAATTAATGTGCAAAACATGAACATAAGCTAATATCAGAATTGATAAACAATCTAAGCTAATTAAAATCACATCCACAATAGAAATTAAAAGGCAAAGATAAAAGAAGAGAAATGCAAACACAAGAACAACACACGATGTGTTATCGAAGAGGAAACCGAAGCCCTAGGTATAAAACCTCTCTGCCACCCTCCAAGCGGTCAATAATCCACTAGAA
This sequence comes from Quercus glauca, assembly GCA_023736055.1. Lineage (NCBI taxonomy): Eukaryota > Viridiplantae > Streptophyta > Magnoliopsida > Fagales > Fagaceae > Quercus > Quercus glauca. The sequence goes on from CM043323.1 coordinate 6,277,400, forward strand.
AATGTAGTTGGGATACATGAACAGCAATAGACCCTCCAAGTCTAATCTACCCAATGTACCTAAGACCTCCAAGCTTCTTGCTCCAACGAGGTTACGCCGAACCTTTTTCTTTTCTAGCTTACCGGATTCCGCTATAGCCAATAGCATTAACCAAGAACCATTGGTTCCTTTCTAACTGCTTCCCAAAGCACCAAAAGACCTTCTCACAGATGTGGGTATGGTGAGAAAATGATTTGGTCAAGAACCTCTCAAGGATGTGTCAATGGAGAGGAAGAGAGTAAAGGAATTTGAAGAGTCTCTTGGGTGAAGATTGTGGATGAATCAATCTTACTTTTCTCTAGGGTTTCTCTCACAAAATTCTCTCTGGAAGCTCTCTACATTTCTTGGGTATAAGAGTCTATATATAGTGGTGTGTATTTGGAATATGAAGAAACAATTTTTCCCAAACAAGGTGGTTTGGCAGCTTGGCCTCGCGATTGGTCTGAGTCACAAGTTCAAGCCGCGAGATAACGGCCTGGCCAGCCTGGAATTTTTGTCCTATAGTGTGACAGCTGGCGTGACCCTTCACCTTCCTGCATGCTTCTCACATGTGCTGCAGTTGGCGGCTTGTTAGTCGCGAGTCAACCATGAGTCCTAACCGCAAGTCTCTGCATCCTTGCACAATCTTGAGCATTTCTTCACACTCTCTCACACACTACCCTTTCATGAATCTCACCTAAATATGAGGTTACTAATTGCTAAAATACAAGCAAATTTGGCACAAAATAAAGCCAATAAGATGGTTGATTAATTTCAACCTTACAATCTCCCCCTTTGGCTATTCCGTGACAAAACCCTGCAACAGACTCTAGACTTAACGCATGAGTTGGGAACAGTTGAGCAAAACTCACTCACACCTAACTCTAGATTCTGATAAGCTCTTGAACCATAGAAACCAGTATCTCCTGAAACACAACAACACAATAATATCATTGTATGCAGAAAAACTTCAAATGCAAATGGAGCAAGCATAATGCGATCAAGCAAAATGGAATAAAGTAATAGACCATGGCTTAACCAAACATGCAATCACTATACAATAGTGATCACAGTGCTCCTTCGCACAAGGAATGAACATCCAGACATGCAAACTAATAAGCTTATTTGCAAAGTATCATTTGCATGTCCAACACTCAACCAATGCATAAAACATATATGTATCTAGGAACAATCCTACAAAGGCACAAGAGTGATGTACTTAAAAAAAATGCATGACATTTAACATCAAGTACTAAAGCTATAAAGCATGGATACAAAAACCTTAAAAGCTTAAAGAAGCAACAGGTACAAACATAAGCTAAGAACCTTAAAAACCTACAAAGGTACCAGGTACAAACAAACATAAACTGAATAACATCTAAAATAAATATATACCAATGAATCACAAGTTTTCTCAAAAGTATGGAAAAAGCATATTCACACAGGAGTTAATAAAAAAAAAACTAGCAAGCAGATTATCTATAAATAAGACAAGTATATGTGTGAGTGTATGTCAACTGTATCAGTTATCAGTTCCCTCCTTTCTGAGCACACAACTCCCCTTTTCAATATGCACATTCCTTCTCATTCTTCTTTTCATTCTTGCGCTGCTCTCCCCCTATCTATGTGCTGCTCTCCCCCTTTTTGGCACGAATAGCTAAAGGCTATCATCTAGCTTTTGCTGAATAACATCCAGTTGTGTCTCAATGGTTGTGAGATGTATTTGAGTTTAATTGTGAAAGGAGTGCAAAAGCCGTTCTAAATCGGAGATCCGATGAAACACATTTGCAATCAAGTGGCTTTGCTTGGTTGTTTCAAATCCAAGGGGAACAGATGGAGTGCCAGTTGATTGTACAGGTGTAACTAGAGCATGAGCTGATGGAGATGCATGTGTGGATGGCTCACTCTTAGGTTTTCTAGAGGAGTGACTCTTGCTTGCTTGGAGAGTGTATATGGAAATTAGTTGAGGACGAGACACAATTTTTCCATCTGAAGGAGGTCGAACACCCTCACGAAGGATGATCTTCATGAAAAGACTACAGAACGGAAGATTTGTTCTTGCTGCTGATCGAGCCACTGTTTTCCCAATGATTTGAAATATGTGGGCACAGATGTCAATCGGGACATCGAAAATGAGGTCACATAGGAATTTAGCCTTTCCAAGACTGATGAAAGCCGTGTTTGACAATGGGTAGAGGTTGGAAAACATGATTAGCTTTAGAGTTGTCAGTTCAGGCAAAAACTGTGTAGTGCTTATAGATGATCCTATGCTTCCCACTTCATGTTCATTCCCAGGAACTTGAAGAATGTCTTGTGCTTGAAGTACTCTGTCTTCATACGGAGTTCGATCCACATTTTCTGGTTTGGTGATGCGAAGAATTTGAGCAATGTAGTCTGCATTAATGGAAAATTTTGTTCCTCGTACCCAACATTTCAATTCTACCCCTGGGTATCTGGCATTAGAGTAGAATTCCTTAACCAATTCTTCAATTGGATCCTCAAAATTCCCAAAAAGGTTAGCCCAATCTCTTTCTTCAAAAATCTTAGGGATAAACGTTGTCCCTAGGGTATCAAACTTGACAATTCGTTTCACAATGGGAGGAGCCTCTTTAAAAGTGTCAGTATAGGTCTTTAAGTCAAGAGGTGTCCTGAATCTCCCAATGGTAGAGTCTCTAGATGACTGAGACAAGAGTCGTGTCCGTTTAGCAACCAGGGTTGACGAGTCATCGGTTACAATGTCTTTGCCTTTAGAGGAACGACGAGTCATCTGCAAAAGAACAAACACACAGCAAAGAACCAAATGCAATACCATAGGGTACAAACATCAGCTTGATTAGATTCAGATATAAGAATGTGAATCAGAGATTTCAGAGAAATTTCATGAACTAGTTCAACCCCAAGAAATCATAAACAACACTTGTTAGGTTCTAAAGACTTAGGATTTAATGTATTTAGAACTCTAATGTGTAATGTTGGCAAACCATAATCAAAATAATATGTTTAGTCTTGTTTAGGCTTGCTCAAAGTTGATTAATTATTGTAAAGTTGGAATTGAGAGGCTGCAGAAGTCTTTGTGACTTTCGGCCTGGCTCGATCGATCGAAGGATAGACTCGATCGATTGAAAGTCGGCCAGATTGTTTTTTCTGCAGAATTTCCAACTCAGCCCTACCTCATTAAATGTTTAGGGTTTTATGTTTTTGCCCTAGGTATATAAGGCAAAACCCTAGCCACGTTTTAGTGAGTTGCTTATGTTGTATTGTTGCTCATACTTTTCTGTTTTGTGTAAATCTCTTGTGAGATCAAGATGAGTTTTCCTTTACACAAAGTTTAGGGTTTTCAAGATAGAGATTACTTCAACATCTTGATGATCAACTCGGTTGTTACCATTGGAGCTTAAAGAAAAACAAGCGGGGAGCTTGTAGCTGATTGAAGAATCCAAGTAAGAAGGAGTCCGTGGATTCGGAACTTGCATGTGATCTTGTCAGTAAGTTCTACGAGTGGGTAGCAGTAGGAAGTCAAGTGGGGAGCTTGTAAGTCCTTTTGTATGAACTTCAATTCTTTCATAGTGGATTCAGATTTACCTTGAGGATAGCTAAGTCAAATCCTCCCCAGGTTTTTACCGTGTGGTTTCCTAGGTCATCATATCTTGTGTTCTTTATTTTTTCGCTGCTTTATATATTCTTGATATGATTGTGTGATTGTGATAACCTAAAATTGCATAAATTTGACTAAGTTAATCACTTGGCTATTAACTAGGTTAATCCAATTGTTGTTTTAAAGATCTAAAAACCATTCAAGTGGTATCAGAGCGGGTAACTCTTCTGTTGTAGATCTTTTGATCTCTGAGCTGATCCTTGACCCCTGTTGTCATGGATCTTTGGAAAATCTTTTTGCTTATATATCAACTTGTCTACTTGTTGTCTTTGCCATTTATTGTTTTTGTTAATTCTTTCCTTGAGTATCTTGGTATAATCATATGTGATAAGAATTATTTATGCTATACTACTTTAATCGCCTTAAAGGCACGTGATTCTTGTCTTTGGTATTTGAATAGTGGTTGTTCCAAGCATATAATAAGAAACAAAGGTTTATTCAAAACACTCTTTGAAGGAAAGATTGGGACAGTCACTTTTGGAGATGGAAGCAAATATGTGATCAGAGGCATTGGAACTGTGGATATTCCAGGATTGCCAGTGTTTGAAGATGTTTGGTATGTTGATGGACTAAAGGCCAATTTACTCAGCATAAGCTAGATTTGTGATAATGGATTAAATGTTCTTTTCACCAATTATGAATATGAGATACTTGATGGAGGAGGTGACTGTATGTGTGTTGGTGTAAGGACAGTTGACAACTGTTATGGCATAACACCAAGTGTGAACAACAAGTGCTTTAGTGCAAAGATTGATCAAGTTGATTTGTGGCATCAACGGTTGGGACATGCCAGTCATAAGCAGTTAGAGAAGATTTCCAAATGTGAGGCAGTTATTGGTTTACCTAAGTTTGAGAAGATAGATAAGTGCATTTGTGGACCATGTCAGATAGGTAAACAAGTGAAATCCAAACATCCGTCTGTGACTAGTGTTCTTCAAACTTCAAGACCTTTAGAGCTACTGCACATTGATCTCATGGGTCCTGCCAGAGTTCAGAGTTTGGGTGGAAAGAAATATATTCTAGTTGTTGTGGATGACTTCACTAGATATACTTGGGTTGTGCTTTTGAAAGATAAAGCTGAGGCTCCTGAGAAGATGATACATCTGTGCAAGAAATTGCAGGTTGAGAAAGATACTGTGATAGCCAGAATAAGAAGTGATCATGGTAGAGAATTTGAGAATACCAAGCTGGCTACTTTCTACAATGATCAAGGCACTCATCAAAAGTTCTCTTCGCCCAAGACACCTCAACAGAATGGGATTGTGGAAAGGAAAAACAAGGTTGTTCAGGAGATGACACGAGTTATGTTACACAACAAAAAGTTGCCAAAATCCTTCTGGGGAGAAGCTGTCAACACTGCTTGTCATACACTCAACCGAGTGTATTTCAGACCTGACTCCAAGAAAACTCCCTATGAACTCTGGAGAGGGAAGAAGCCTGTTGTCAAATATTTCAGAATATTTGGTAGTGACTATTGCATTCTACGTGATAAAGAGAACCTAGAAAAGTTTGATGCAAAAAGTGATAAAGGATACTTTTTAGGATACTCTTCCACTAGTAGAGCTTATAGAGTGTACAATCTGAGAACCAAAACAGTCATGGAATCTTCAAATGTTGTGATAAATGATGAAGAGTGTTCAGAAGCACTTTTAAAAAGCACTGCTCTTGGTCAAGATAAGTCTCTAGAGGTTGATGATTCACTTCCTACTGAGTATGTTGGGAAACATAGTGAGAAAGAGCTGTTGTTGTTAAATGATACAGTTTCAGTACCATCAAGTTCAGAACCATCCATTCCGGTTCGTGAAAATCAACAGGTACAAAGTGAGCTCAGTCCTCTATCTGAACAAAAAGGTACCTCCACATCTTTAGTTAAAGGTCCATCCTCTAGAGTGAGACTGAATCATCCCTCCACAAATATATTGGGTAGTCTGAATGATAATATGAGATTGAGATCAAAAGCCTTGAATGTGATTACTCACTCATGCTATCTGTCCCAATTTGAATCGAAGAAGGTGGATGAAGCACTTCAAGATGCTGATTGGGTAAATTCCATGCATGAAGAAATTCATCAATTCGTTTAGAATGATGTGTGGGAACTAGTTCCTAGACCAAAGAATGTAAATGTGATTAGAACTAAGTGGATCTTTAAGAACAAGTCAGATGAACATAGCACTGTGATCAGAAACAAATTAAGACTTGTTGCACAAGGGTACACACAAGTGGAAGGAATTGACTTTGATGAGACTTTTGCACCAGTAACAAGGTTAGAATCCATCAGGATACTTTTGGCCATAGCAAGTCACCTAAACTTCAAGTTGTATCAAATGGATGTCAAGAGTGCTTTCTTGAATGGGATGATACAAGAAAAAGTATATGTTGAACAACCTAAAGGCTTTGTTGATCCTCACAGACCGGATGATGTCTACAAATTGAAGAGAGCCCTCTATGGGTTGAAATAAGCTCCTAGGGCTTGGTATGACAGATTGACTGCATATCTCACTGAGCATGGATTCAAAAGGGGATTTGCAGATACAACTCTCTTCATAACAAATGATAAGACTGGTTTTGTTATAGCTCAAATTTATGTTGATGACATTGTTTTTGGTGCTACTAATGATTCTCTTGCTCATTCTTTTACAGATGAAATGAAGGCAATGTTTGAAATGAGCATGGTTGGTGAATTGACTTACTTTTTGGGATTGCAGGTAAAGCAAACAGAGTCAGGAATCTACATCAATCAAGCTAAATATGCAAGAAATTTAGTTAAAAGATTTGGACTGGACAAGGCTGCTCATGCTAGAACACCGATGGCTGCTAATGCAAAATTGACAATTGATCCATCAGGTGAGTCTGTTGATGTTACTTTGTATAGAAGCATGATAGGATGTCTTTTGTATTTGACTGCTAGTCGACCTGATATCTCTTTTAGTGTTGGTGTTTGGTCTTGTGCTATCTTGAGATTTTCCTTAAGATCCTTGAGAATCTAATCCCTCTTCATTAATTCTATTTCCACAGTAGCTACCTTTATGGTACCTTGAACATAAGTCAGTAATGATGGTGGCTCCCTGCCATACACCACTTCAAATGGAGTCTTTTGGATAGCCGAATTCCAACTAGTATTGTAACAACATTCTACCCAACATATCCACCTGACCCACTACTTGGGTTTGTCACTAATGAAGCAACGTAAATACATCTCTAAAGTTCTATTCACCACCTCGCTTTGTTCATCTGTTTTTGGATGGTAAGCCAAACTAAAATTGAAATTAGTTTCATTAAGCTGGAACAATTTAGTCCAAAAGGCACTAGTAAAAGCTAGATCACGATCACAAACTATGGTTCTAGGCATAACATGGAGCTTAAAAACATTTTCAAAGAATATTTGGGCAATACTCACTTCTGTGTAAGGATGTGTTACTGGAATAAAATGTGAGTATTTAGAAAGTCTATCTACGACAACCAGGATAGTGGACTTACCTTGAGACATAGGTAGCCCATCCACAAAATTCATGGAGATATCCTCCCAAACTTGACTTGGAATTGACAACGGCTATAGTGAACCAGCAGGAGAAAGTTGTTCCACCTTGTGCCTTCAACAAATTTCACATTCCCGAGTAAATTCCTTGATGTCCTCCATCATCTTAGCCCAGTAAAAATTTGCTCGTACCCTTTGAAATGTTTTTTGGAATCCTTCATGAGAGCTTCCATGAAACTGGTTGATGATATTAACCCTTATATTTGAACTCGATTCAAGGTAAATCTGATCCTTGAATAAGAGTAGACCATCTCTTAGCTCCTAAGGCCCCACTACCTCATCATCCTAAACCTTCTGAATTAGTTGCTGTACTTGAGGCTGAGATTGTTGTTCTTCCCTTATTGCATCAACCCAATGAGGAACAGGGGATGAGAAGGCTAACAATCACTCCTCTTTCATAGCTTCATCTCGACGAGATAATGCATTAATCACTTTATTTTCACTACCCTTCTTGTATTCAATTAAAAAATCAAATCCCATAAGCTTATATAACCAGTTCTGTTGAGCCTCCGTTGTGATTTCTGACTCCAAAGATACTGCAAACTTCACTGGTCTATTCGCACTGTGAATTTCCTTCCCAATAAATAATGCTGCCATTTTTTCATTGCCATGAGTAAGGCAAGCATCTCCTTTTCAAAGGTGGATAACATCAGATTTTTCCCATGTAATGCTTGACTATGAAAGGCAATTGGACGATCTTGACATAGAGCAGCTTCAATATCTGACCCAGAGGCATTACACTCAACCACAAATTGCCTTGTGAAATCTAGAAGTGCCAAAATTGGGGCATAGGTCATTACTTCCTTCAATCTTTGAAATGCTTCTTCAGCCTTGGTAGTCCACTTGAATGAATTCTTCTTCAACATGTAGGTTAGTGGAGTAGCAATCTTACCATAGTCTTGAATAAATTTTCGGTAATACCCCGTTAAACCGAGGAAGCCCTGCATTGCCTTTGGAGACCGAGGTTGAGGCCACTGTACCATCGCTAAAATTTTTTCAAGATCCACAAGAACCCTAACATGAGAGATGATATAGCCCAAATAATGGACCTTAGTTAGGCCAAAACTGCATTTTTTTTAAAAAAAATTTAACATAAAGAGTATGGCTTCTCAGAACCTCCAAAACTTCTTTAAGATGTCATAAGTGTTCGTCCCAAGTTGCACTATAAACTAGGATGTCGTCGAAAAATACAAGCGCAAATCTACGAAGTTGGTTCTTGAACACGTCATTCATTAGTGTTTGAAATGTGGATGGTGCGTTTGTGAGACCGAAAGGCATAACAAGGAACTCGAAGTGCCCATAGTGAGTGCAAAATGCCGTTTTTGGCACATCCTTATCTTGAACACGAATATGATGATAGGCAGAATGCAAGTCTAACTTAGAAAAGAACCTTGCTTCATTTAATTCATCAAGAAGCTCTTCAATAGCTAGAATTGGGAACTTGTCCTTAATGGTGATCCTATTTAATGATTGATAGTCCACACACATGCACCAAGTTCCGTCTTGCTTCTTGACTAATATCACTGGTGAGGAAAAGGGACTATTGCTAGGGCAAATCACTCCAGTAGAGATCATTTTTGTCACCAATCTCCAAATCTCCACCTTTTGATAATGTGGATACTGATACAAGCGAGAACACACAGGCAGGCTGCTGAGTTGTAGTGAAATTTTATGATCATGGACCTAATTGGGAGGTAGACCAGTAGGCTCTCTGAAAGGTTCTGAAAACGAGCCTAATAATTCTTGAAGTTCTAGTGCATCACTCCTTGGTTCTAGCTAGTCATGGTCTTCAATAGCCATGACTTGAACCAACACCCTTACAAGTTGTTTTGATGAGAGAGGATTGATTTCATGGCTGTCCACCACTTGGTCTGTAAGGCCCTTCAAAGTAATCATTTTACCAACACTTTGTAACCTCATAATCATCTTAGAAAAATCCCACATGATTTCTTCAAGTGTACGTAACCATTGAGTTCCCATAACAACATCATACCCTTCAAGAGATAAAATGTAGAAGTCGGTTTTTGTAAAAACTTTCCCAAGCTTTACCATGACACTGACACACATCCCTTTGCCAGTAATCTTTTCTCCAAAAGCTACCATTACTCGAATCATAAGGCCCTTAACTAGTTGCAGCTGAATTTTTTAAGCAAGGGATTCACTCAAAAAATTATGAGAACTCCTTAAGTCTAACAAAACAGTGGCAGGAATGGATTCAATGCTTCTAACAACCTTCATTGTCTTTGGTGCGTGACCCCCACTAATAGCATGCAAGGAAATTCCAGGAGCTTCTTCCTCAAAAGGACCTTCCACTTCCTCAAAAGGACGTTCCACTTCCATGGCCAAATCTCCATCTTCCTCTGTGGTACAAGCCTCAATGAGGAACAATTTCTTGCATCGATGCCCTCATACAAATTGCTCATTGCAATTGTAACAAAGTTCCTTTTCACGCTGCTCTTTAAGCTCAGCGGGTGACATTTGTCGGACTGCAAGGGGGGTTCGTGGTGAGGCATCCTCCCTAGAGACCTGAGGAGCAACTTTGGTAGTTGCAGGAGCTGCCACAAGTGTTCGTCTCAGTGAAGAATTTCTAACTTCATATAATCGGGCTAACCCGATTGCCATAAACAAATTAGTTGGCCTTCCTACTAATACATCAGCCTTGATACCTTCATTCAATCCACTCACAAAGCAACTTACTTGACAAACAGGTGGGAGGTGCCCAACCTTGGCCAATAGTTGCTCAAATTTGGTTTGGTACTCCTTAACAGTCCTAATTTGTTGTAACTTAGTGAGCTCTCCAAAATAGTCATAAAATTGAGTGGGACCATAACGGGCTAATAGCCCTATCTTGAAGGCAGCCCAAGTAAAAGTCTTTACTTCTTGTTGCATCAATTAATACCGCAGTTGTGCTTCTCCCTCTCGATGAAACGAAGCCAACGCTACTTAGTCTTCAATGGGTGTTTCATGGAAGCAAAAAAATTGCTCAACACAACATATCCAACTCGTGGGATCCTCGACTCCATTGAATCTAGGAAAGTTGAGTTTCACCAAATGAGGAGCATATGAATGACTGCTTCCGCTAGAATGACCACCCTCAGTGGCCACTCTTCCTTCTGGCTGCTTGCCATTGCAGTTTTGGGAGCTCTCACCCTCTTCTCGACTGGAAGATAGTGATCCAAGCTAGCGTAAATCTCTGTTAACTGTTCCATTATCTATTTTTGGCTACTATCAAGAGAACTCACGCTCTGTTCTAACTGCTCCACCCTTTGGTCCATCCCTAAGCTTTGATACCTCTTTGGTACGTATAAGACAATATCTTTACCTATGACGATTCTTTGGTGATAACAAAATAAAATAAAATAAAAAGAAAAAAAGAAGAAGAAGATAAGAATTGGATTTTACTGAGGAAACCCTGACCTCTTGAGACTTAGCTTGAAATTAATTCTCTAATGATTTATTCATTATTGTCTTACGGCTTAAATACAGTAATGATAACAACAAAAACGAAATACAAGGACTTGTTCCTAATATGAAGGGATACTGTGGCACAACAACCCAACATGCTAGGGACTCGCTCACAATTGAAAAACAATCCAAACTAAACAACAATCCTAACGTTACAATAGAGATCCTCCCAAAGATAATAACAAACACCTAAAACAGAGGACACTAATAACAATCATCTAAAACAAAGGACTCCAATCCACATCCAAGTAGATACACGCATCAAGATGACCCAGGGCTCTGATGGCTGAATCACTCTGGATTTTAGACCTTTTAGTTTGAATTGAGCCGTACAAATAACCTGAATAAATCCCCTAAAAATTTTCAAAAGGCATAAGTATGAAGATGTTCAATATGTGTGTGTGAGAGAGAGACCTTCGTTGCTGCTTCACGCAAGTGGCCCAAATGTTCGCTTGTAACAAAATGAACACCTTATAATCTTCTTTTGGGTTCATAGCCGATGCAATCAAGAAAACTGAATCATTGTGGCGAATTCCATTGAACCACTTTATTTGAATAATTTTCTAGTGATGTACATCCCCTTACGTTTACGGATACCTTTAACGAAAGATTTGGCAAAGATTGAAGCCGGGTACAATTTTCCAAATAAAGACACGTAAGCTTAGAAAGTTGAGAAATGCTATCAGGTAGGCTTGTGAAATTTTTTTTGTTCAATTTCAGTACTTCCAACGAAGAAAAGCAACTAAGATCATCAGGGAGTGCATCGTCTGATAAATTGCAGTCACTTAGATCTAAAGATACCAAGGAGCTTAACCCAAATAACATAGGCAACGGCAAGTTGATGGACTCTTAGTCCTGACATGGGGCAGGGAAGAAATAATCTATCCCCAAAATAAATCGAAAGATTTGGAAGATTCCATGTGAATACCAGAAATTAGATTGTTGGCCCTTACATCCTGATAGATTGAGAGTTTTAAGAGATGGCAAATTGACACTTGTCGAACACGATATGTTTTTGCAATCTTGAAGGCTCAACAAAGTTTGGCCACTCAAATGCTCAATTGATAATGGCAGTTCTTCTAGGGCAGTCCCGTCCAAATAAAGCTCAGACAACTTTGTCATGTTTGTTCCAATCTCTTAAAATTTCTTGAGCCTTACACAGCCAGATAAAATAAAAATTTCTAGAGATTCCAAGTTGAGCTTGCGTGGAAGGTCATGCAATCTTGTACAACCTCGAAAAATCAGCCTCTGCAGATCTGGGCATCCGATGAAGTTAGAAGTCTTGACTAAGTTTTGAGAGTCACTAAGATCCATCAGTCTTAACTTGGCCAAATTCTGTGATAATAAATAGATATGGACAAATTAAGCAATCAAGAACTTAAATGATATTTATTATAAATTATAAAAAATAAAAAAAACACCAGCATGCCTTAATGGAAAACTTACACCAAATCCCTCTGGTAATTGTTCAATGTGGCTGCGAGGCATGATGAGTTCAACAAGATTGTCCGGTTGAAAACTGTTTGGCATGTATTTCAAAGGATAATCATGCCATTCCATCATTCGTAACTTATTAGAAAGAAAATTGAGGCCTTTAGGAAGGTGCACATTAGAAATTTTAAGCAACCTTAGATTGATCATATTTGAGAAGGCTTTGTCATTCAAGTTTTCTTTATGTGGAGGCGAGTTTAGCACCATGCCTTCTACAAATTTCGTTCCCTGGTAACCAAGAACAATGAAATCAGAGTTAGGAAAAATATAGCAAAAAAAATTGCTAGAATCATAAAATATACACTCCTCAAAGTTTGTCTATATACAAATCCACTTACAATATTTTCCTTTAGCACATGAAACACATCCTTACAAAGCCACAACCTACTGCGTCTTCCAGGCTCTTGAGGTGATTCATGATGAACAACTCTCCAAGCCATCTCTTCTACTAAATCATGCATCTGTAATTTTCTATCTAAAATGGTAATGAGAGATTTGTCATTGAGAGTTTTCATATTATTGGAGCTACCAACACCTATATTTGCCACACGATTTTCGTCCTCCCCTTTGAAGAAACATGCAATATCCAAAAATAGATTTCGCTGTATTTCATTCAATCCCCTATAACTTATTTCAAGTTTATCAAGAATTTCTCCTTTAAAGATTTCTTCTAATTGATGTAGGTAATCTTCCCATACCTTTCTTGGTCTATCAATCAAGGAGGAACCCAAAACTTTAAAAGCAATAGGAAGCCCTTTAGCATACTTCACAAAACCATTGGACAAATCCTCAAACTCTTTTTTGGGATAGGGTTGGTTAACACAATCCAACTGAAGAGCTCTAGGGCTTCATCATTATCTAATTCATTAACCCTATGCATAGTAGTACCCAGGTGATGCGTTTTTAGCAAGTGTTGATCTTTACTTGTGATAATAATCCTACTCCCTAGACCAAACCAACTAGGGTTTCCTACTAATGCCTTTAGTTGTTCATCTTTGTCAACGTCATCAAGAACAATAAGAACCTTCTTATTGAGTAGTCTCTTCTTTATGACTTTGATCCCCTCAAGATGGTTCCAAATGTTTAATTCATTTACCATCAACGTCTCGGAAAGAAGTTGTTTTGTAAATTAACTAGACCCTGTTTATCTTTTTCAACCATTTCTCTAATGTTGCAAATAAAGCTGCTAGCTTCAAATTGATGACAAATTCAGTTATAAATGGCATATGCTAGAGTGGTTTTACCAATCCCAGACATTCCCCAAATCCGCATGAAGTGCACATCATCTGACATTGTGCTAAATAAGTTTATCATTTCCTTCACACATGAGTTTATTCCAACAAGGTGCTCAAAATCATCAGATGATTCACGACTCAATTCATCAAATATGCTTTTTGTGATTTCCTGAATATCTTCTGATTCATGACTGTAATTAAAAAATAAAATAAATAAATAAATAAAAATTGATGATACAAGTATGCTAGCCACAAAGAGACAAAACATCATTAAGTGTAAGATGTTTTGCATTAGTAGAGAAATACGAGCCATGTTTTACTGGTTAAGACAACTCCGCAGAAGAAGAAGAATGGCAATATGTCCAAAAAAAAAAAAAAAACCTATTCTTTTATACTTAAGACAAATTAAACCCTATATGGCTATATTTTAATTGTGTTAATTTAAGCACTGCTACACTTTCATTCCCATGACAACCAAAGCCCTTGTCCCAGTCCATTGAATTTTGTGCGAGAAATCTAACACCGATACACATAAAAAAGGCACTCTCTATTCAACCTGTATAGCTCATCATCAATTTATTTCCTCGCATGAGGAGAGTGGGGAAATTTTATTAAAAAGGGTGGAAAAAAAACACACACACACACATTAGGACACCATTGTCTCTCTCTCTTTCTTATTTGAGTTCAACTTACAACACCACCCTTGTCTTTTTAAGAAAAATACCAAAAGGTGGTGGGAATAAGGGTTTTGATTGTCAGGCTAATGAAAATGTGGAGTTTAAGGTCTGTTTAGATACCGCTTATTTTGCTGAAACTGAAAACTTACTGCTGAAAGTACTGTAGATAAAGATAAAAGTTAGATGAAATAGTATAGTAAGACCTATGAATAGTATCAAAAAGTGCAGTGAGGCTCATGAATAGTAGCAAAAATAAGCTGAATAGTGGCAAAAATAAGCTGAATAGTAAAATAATTTTCATTTATAATCTGTATCCAAATGGAGGCTAAATTGAAACAACTAAATATATAGAATTTAATTTGTCACAAATATACACTTATAGGTTTTTTTTTTTTTTTTTTTTTTTTTTTTTTTTTTTTTTTTTTTTTTTTTTTTTTTTTAATTCCATGAACCTTTTAAACTTCAGCAAAATTAAGCAACCAGCAGGCGTACAAATTTTTTTTTTCCTCGTCTTTTGATACTAAAAAAATCTTATATTAGAGAAGCCGGGAAAAAAATTTGAATTACTTTTCCTTATAATAATTGTATATGGTACAAACTATATGAGACACTATATGCCTTTAGAACTTTTTGAAGGCTTAGTTAGTTAGTTGGTTGTTTGTAGGATTGCAACAAGTTGAGCCAAGTTAGTTATAAATTGCTAGTTGGTTATTTAGCTAGGCAACTTGTATAATAAATACTTGTAATCCATAACATTTTAGATATTGAAGAATGAAACCAATTGCTTAGTCTCTCTCTTAATCTCTCTATTTCTCTATGAAGATCTAGGTCTCCTTGAAGTGGCCTAGAACAACTATTATTCCCATTCACCTTTCTTACTCTTCCACAATTCATATTCATATTCTAACAAGTTCTTAACAGGTTTCCCCCATTAAAATAGCAGTTCTTCCTTCCCCTAATTTGAGTATCCTCACTTAATAGTCTTAAAAAAAAAAAAATAATAATAATAAATGCCTAAATGGCCTAGTAATTTTAAAGAAAACATACATTTTTAACTTGATTTTATTTTATATAGCTTCTTCTTGTATTAGATAAAATTGTAGGTCATGTGTATTTTAGAAGATTTTATAGGTTTCATTGGAATTTTTTATTCAATTTAGTAGGTAATCTAGTAATTTATATCACAAATAAAAAATTTTAAAAATTTTTCACTAAAGAGAATTTTTTTTTAAGAAAAAAATTTGAGATGATAGTAGATGAATTTTATTCAATCAGCATAACTTTAATTAGAGATTGTGGGGTCATGAAGCCCAGTGATACACGTCCACCTTTCTGTACTGGGCTTGAGGCTCATGCCGAGGCTCGTAATCGCACATAAGGCGTACAGTGGTGATCATGACTACCCAGGAAATTGTGCCAAGGATAACTCTGTCCTCGACTAGCCAAAGCCAAGGTAGAAGAAACGTGGCCTGTTGGCAAAGACAATCTTCTAAAGCACTCTAAGGAACAAGGCAAGTACTGCAAGAAAAGCACGCAGCATGACGGAAGAGCAATTCCAAGAAAAGCTACTGCCTCCACATTAAATGCTCCACAACTAACACTCTGGCCGCATTAATGTAGAAATGATACCTGAGCAGTGGCTTTTCAGACTCACAGCTACTACCTAAGAGCTTTGAGTGGAGGTTGATGTGACAAAGGCCAACAACAGCAAATTTGACCTGCACATGTATGGTGGAGATGATGGAGGAAAGTAGTATATAAAATGGAAGGAGCTCTGAGAAAAATGATCGGAGAATTTACCAGAGAAAACACTGTAACAATCTGAATTAGCCTTGTAACCAATGATATTGTAACTCAAGAAATACTAAGTGGAAGATCCTCAGACTTGTGCCGAGGACTAGGTTTCTCGCCCAAATCCATATTTGTTTTACTTATTCATTCTTCAAACCATCTTCAACTGTTGTTACACTTATCACAGCCCAATTTTTCAACCCATTCTCTATAAATTACTTGTATCGAGCCTGTTAGGCTCGAGTTCGCTTACCCCTCTGGAATAGTGCTCAAGCCCAGCCCCTATAGAGATAATAAGTTATATATGTATATATATATATATATATATATATATATATATATATATATATATATATTATATTTAGTGTGGCCCCTAAAGACAAAATTTTGGCTCCGTGTCTTGAACGAATTAATTTTTAACTCTATAAAATTGTATCTTATGTTATTTCATTGTAATTTATAATTGATTGTGAACTAAAATTTCCAACCATCTCTCTTTCTCATTTTAAAGCCTTTTAAGGGGTTCAACATAATTGGAACAAGATTTAGTGTTACTTAGATTTTTTTTTTGTTGATAAATTAGTTATATAACAAATTTATATGAAAGAAAATTGTGAATAAAAGAGTGTAAACTACTGTTTAGATGTAATTAAAAAAAACAATTAAACAATTGATTGTCTTTATCTAAAAAAACACCTACAATTATCATACATAAATATATAATATGCAAACCCATTTACTACCAAATATATACAATTTTTTTTTATAAATTCCAAATATAAATAAATAATTATAAACAACAGTAAGGTATGTTATATATTATAATATATATTTTTTATAAGCATTTTTAATGAGTTTTGATAAGCATTATATATTATTACATGACATTAAACTCAATCACACTATTATTTATTATCTGTTGTAATATATTCTTTTAGTTAAAGAAGCAACTTAAACCACCGCGCACTCT
The DNA here is from genome assembly GCA_023736055.1 of Quercus glauca. Classification (NCBI taxonomy): domain Eukaryota; kingdom Viridiplantae; phylum Streptophyta; class Magnoliopsida; order Fagales; family Fagaceae; genus Quercus; species Quercus glauca. The sequence continues at coordinate 6,294,237 of CM043323.1, forward strand.
TGGCACGATAGTCACTCCACAAATATAAGTGTTTGTGAGATGTAAAAGGTAAAGGTCGGGTTTAAGTCTTTAGGAAGAAGTTTTGAAGTCATGAATTTTTCCTAGGGGAGGACAAGTTAAATATAATAAAATTCTTTATATAAAAAAAGAAAGAATATTACTATATAATTAACTCTAACTCAACAAAGTTGTTTCCTACTTTCTTACATAGTTATATTGATCTTGAACTAAATTTTTTAGCCAATTTATTTTTCTACATATATAGCTAAGCAATCGCTCAAAAACTCATTCTCATATTTTCTCTTGTAATTTATGATCATGTTCAAAGAAACAATATATGTTTCTTTAAGTTCACATCTTTGTGCAATTTCAGCATTTTGGATAGAGAATTGAGCGATGGCCTTCAAATTTTGAACATTTTTTTCTTTTAAAATATGCATGAATGATTTCCTTCATTAAATTACTAATACTTTTTCTCTTACTCTTTTTTTTTTTTTCACGCAAACCATGTAATAAAAAAAAAGATTTAATAATAACAAACTTTAATTACTTAACCGATTTTTCTTGATAAAAAAAAAAAAAAAAAAAAAAAAAAAAAAAAAAAAAAAACCCATTTTTCTTCTTAAAAAATAAAACCTTTTTCAAATAAACAAACGATCAAAGAGATGGAAAGTGGAAACTACTTTTATTAAATTTAAATATGACATAAAATAGTAGAATATTAAAAACTGCAAGCTGTGAACCACAAATTTATAAATATATATATATATATATATATATATATATATATATATATATATATAATAAGTACAATCTGAAACTGTGTTACACTTTGTGGCATCATCCCATCATCTACTAAACTATTTACTTCATAAAAAAATTCAAAAAGGAGAGAGAGTGAGAAAGATCAAAAAGACAAATGTAGAGATCTCCGCAAACTCAAAAAAAAAAAAAAAAAAAAGGTGCTCTCTGGTCATTGACTGAAGATGGATTGGAGCAGAGAAAACGAAAGGGAGATACTGCATAAGGGAAGATTTTGCTATATTCTAATCAGGGGCGGAGGGAAGGGGGGGGGGGGGGGGGCCGGGGGGGCAAATGCCCCCCCTGATGCCCCAAAAATTCTCAAGTAATATATAGTACAAGGTCTTATTTGCATACACAAGACAATCAGCTTTTTTACATACATATTGTACTTGTACTGTGCATTAGTTCACTGTAGGAAAACAATTTCACGTTGGGGCCACTGCAACTCTTTTTAAAAAGTAATAAATCCCAACTTATAATAATATTATAATAAAATAAAACCACTTGTACAGCCTACTTCTCCACCACTATTTTGTTGAATAGAATTATGAAAAAAAAAAACTTCTCTCACTCACTAGTCATTATAGCGCCTCAAAAAAATTGAGGATCACAAAATTTTTCACAACTTTTTATTACAACTATTGCATGGCAGAGTGTGATTATTGAAAAAAAAAAATTGTGAGTTTATGTGTTAGTATTTGTTAATCACTCACAGTCTTCCATATCAAAATTTTGGCAAAAACATTGTGAAATAATTTATGGTTTAGAACTACTCATAGCACCTCTGTTACGTATAGCAATTTTTTCTTCCCTCACCAGCATTTTTCAGTCTCAAACCCAAGTTTTTTTTACAAACCCAAATTTTAATTGTATATGACAATTACATTTGCATATAGTTGTTTATTTATTTATTTATTAATATTTTTTCGAATTAATTTTACTCTCTTTTGATCTTGCCCCCCCTAACCGAAAATCCTGGCTCCGTCACTGATTCTAATGTTTTTTTTTTTTTTTTTTTTTTTTTTTTTTTTTTTTTTTGCATTTTGAGGAATCCTGTTTTGCAAGGGATTGAATTTTTTTTTTTCCCCCTACTTAGCTGATTTGGGAAATTGTTATAAATTTTTTTGTGTTTGGATTTGGAAATTTTTTATTGAATTGATTCAATTGAACCTGGGCAGACGCTATTTTTTTGTGGGTCTTTGTAGTAATTATTTTTTTAAAATAATTTTTTGGGCTTTTCTAAGTATATTTAAGGTTTAAAGGATACCAAAGGAATCGATAAATTTTTTCCTCAAAATTCTAGGGGGGACAGTCAGCTAATTTGCATAAAATTTACATGTAATTTATCATTTTGTTGTTGCTACAAATGAAATTTCAAGAAACTAGGGGGCATGGCGCCCTCTGACCTCTTAACTCTACTAAGACTAAAGTAAAATTTTATTTATCTTAAGAAAAAAAAAAAAAAAAAGCAACTTAAACTTAAAAGTGAGCCACGGAAACATCTCAATTCTCAGCCACAGAACACAGAGTTCTATCAAACAAAACAAACAAAAATAATTATACCAGTACATACACTAGAGAGCAAGAGAGATGCCACTGTACCAGTCATTCCAGCCGTATGGAAGTCAAAGACTCAAAGCAGGCAATTTGGATTTTTTTTTTTTTTTTTTTTTTTTCAATTGGTGATTTGGAATTTGTTAAATGGAAAACTGGGGTTTTGTCAGTGTGCTTGGAGGACCACAGGCTGGGAAGGAAATATTAAATTTTTTGGTATCAAATATAATTTTTTTGGTTTTTTTTTTTGGGGTACTAAATTGATTTTGTTGGGTTTTACTTTACTTCTATAGTTTTATTGGACAAGTTCAACAATTTGTTTTTTCATATTATATTTCAGATAATTAGAACAAAACCATTACAAAAGTTATCCAAATCATTGATAATATAACCAGAAGAAAAGGTTGAATCTTACCTATCCAATAAATGCCTCCCGCGGATCTTGCTCACTTCTTCCAGTGCAGTTCTCCACTCTCGCATCTGTTCCGTGCTAACCTTGGGATCTTTTTCATGCTTGAGAAATGCTTCCCCAAAAGTTTCTCTCTGATTCCCAACATCAGAGGGTTTTACATGGTAGAAAATGGGCCGAACTATCAACTCCTTCTCTTTCTCGCATTCAAGAACCTTGACAAGTTCTTTTAATCACCACTTTGAAAAAGCATAGTTTTTGGAGAGAATAATAATTGCATATTGAGATTCTTCTATTGCTTTCATGAGCCCAGAAGCAATGGGTTCTCCTTCCTCGAGATTTTCATTATCTCTATAGGCGTTAATGCCTTTTTGTTTCAAAATAGCATATAGATGGTCCGTAAAATTTTTACGGGTGTCCTTGCCATAAAAATTAAGAAAAACATCATATTTCCACCGAGGTGTAGAAGAAGATGACAATGACGAGGATGCACAGGCTTTTTGAGTGCTCATGGAAGCCATTGGAAACTCAGTCTATAGCTTGATTCTGGAAAAGGGAGAAATAACAGAGAATGGAATTTTTTTTTTTTTTTTTTTTTGTTTGTTTAGGAAAAAGAGAGAATGGAACTTGGGAAAAGCTTTACGAGAACTTCTTGGCGATGTGGGAGAAGCATTTATAGGTGCTTACCGAACAATCGAAAATAGATTAAAAGTTCATTTTAGACGGTTATTATTTTAATACCTAGACTTTCAATTTTTATCGATTTTGCCTCTAAGTTTGCCTTAATTGTAACGTGATCCTTCCGTCTATTATTGTAATGTAATGAGAATTTGCACACACATTTTTTTTTTTTTTTTTTTTTACAAGTGGTGCTGATTTGGTTAAAAGAGAAGTCACAGTAAAGATTAAAGAGTCCCATTAATGGATGTTTTTAAGGTATTTGGTTAATATATTATTTTAGAAAAGTTTTAATACCATTTTTATAGAAAATATAAAAAATTGTAAACAAGTGGCAGTTTTTAGTAGAATAGTGGACCACATCACTTGTCTACCATGTGAATCTTATAATTTCTCCAGGTTCAGAGGTTTAAGGGTCAAATCATAAATCATAATTGTGATGGAACAATTCAATTACTAGTCCCAGTGGGTCAGCTTTGAAGAAAAGTTGATAGCAAACAAAAATATAGCGAATCTTTCGGCACACCTTTTATGAGTAATTCTAGTACCACAAGAGTTGTGATAAGTGGAGGGGGTGATGATGTGTCCATATATGGACACTCTTTTATTAATCACAACTCACCACAATGATAAGTTATAAATAAAGTTGTGTAACTGAGTGTGGCACCAAAAAATTTTTTCACTTTTATTTCCAAAACCTTTTGAAATCATATAGATTCCAGAGAAAGCTCCCCACCCTCCCCCAAAACAAAATTTAGAAGGATCAAATCTAAGCTGCCATTCTTTTTTCTTTTTTAATTAGACCTGTTATTTTTAGAAAACTTAGGGAGTGTTTAGTAGAGGAGTTTGAGTAATGTTGTTGGGGTGTTTTTAATATACGTATTGGTAAATATATGTGTGAAAATATGTGTTAATATGTTTAAAATACTCTAAAAGTTGCTTGAAATGGCCTACCAAACAGGCCTTTAATTATTAAACATGAAAAAGTTAATGAATGCCGTAAGTATTTTTTTGGTAAATATTTTTTTTTTAAATGCTCTAACAGGACCCTTATTAAAATACAATGTAGGATAAGATATGAGGTTTAATTTGTAATATGTGTTAATTTTTTAATTTTTATGTTATTATCCTAATTATAGAATATAGGATTTCCTTAATTCTAGGTGTTTTAAGGATTTGTTAGTTAAATTAGAGTCCTAATACAATACTATATCAATTAGGATATGTATGGGAATATAATGGGATCAAACTCATTTCACGTTTTCTTTTTATTTCAATTGGTATCAGAGCTTGTAATATCGTGATTCATGATATGGCAAACCACAATAACCAAGGCAACCACCTTATTGACGATGATCATGGAGTGAAATTTCTCACCGTGGCGATTTATGCTCACGATTAGTGGATTCCATGAGATTTGCAACATGCTCATCATCTTGGTTTAGATATATGTGTCAAAGACTGTGATCATAGCTAACAAGACTTCTTAGATATCTTAGATCCTGAAGATTATTGTGCTTATGTAAAGATCTCCGAAGATTTCAAGGTACAACTTGTATCAAGCAATGGTTGATACAAGTTGTATCAAGCAAGCAAGATTGAGAACGATGCAGCAAATTGGTGGAATGATATATAATATTTCATAATGCAAAGAGTGAAAGAGGTAAGCCTTACCTAAAATTTCCTCATGGCCAAGAATGAATATATTGATGGTTAATTTTTTCCTTTTCCCGTGATTATGATGACATATTATTTTACACAACTTATGGTCATAGAGAAAAAAAAAAATTATTTGATGAGGATTATAGTGAGAATCTCAATATCAGTTCATTGAAGATTTAATTTTAGATATTATTAATGAAAAGAAATTTCAATAAAAGAAGTCAAACAAGATCAAGTTTTGACAAAAATTGAAGAGTTGGAAGCCAAACAATTTGAAGAAAGATTGTCTATTGAAGGTGATATTATAGAAGATCTTGAAGAGGCTTAAGAGGAAAATATGGAGTTGTTTGGGGAGAATGACAAAAATTATAAGTTGAATACTGTGAAGGATTAAATTCATGTTAGATATGAAGGTGAGCTCATAACTCTCAAATCTCTGGATCCCATTGACAACACATTTAAGCCTATTCACTTCTGGTACTAACAAATTTAGATTTTGCCTTCAATCCTTTGTTGATTGATGTTGAAAATCAATTGGAGGCCAATGACATCTCAAGGATGCAAGTTTCAAAACCACAAAAACTTAAGGTCGAGTTTCATTCAAGTAGATGTAGAAGAGTCAAATATAGGACAAGATATGGAGTTTGCTTTATATGTATCTTCTGTTAATTTTTGTTTTTTTAGGTAATTTTTGTAATTTTAGGAAATAGAATTTTATTTCCTTGATTCAATGTGTTTTCAAGGGTTTGTTAGTTAAATTAGAGTCTTAATATGGTACTATATCAATTAGGATATTTTAAGGAACATTTTCACTTGAAAATTAAGTTTTTTTTTTTTTTTTTTTTTGGAACCTTTAAGTAGATATTTAATATGCAAAACGAAAATTAAGAGTTCAAAATATCAATAACAGTTTTAAGAGGTTGGTTCTTCTTTTTGGTAAACTCTAGAATTCTTTATTGCAGAGTCAAGGATCCCTTATTGATTAAAAGGTTTTGTGAAGCTAGAACAAGATCTAGCCCATTTCACGTTTCCCTTACTTTTCAAAATAAGAGAATGATACCTTGAGGTTTTTGGAACAATGTTAGAGCTCAAATTTGTTTTTTCTCCACTCAAATCATAACTCGAATTTGATCCCGAAGCTAGTGCCCTGAAAAATCTTATTGTAGTCAAAAGGCCCCAAAGAAACAAAAGCCGAACAAAAAAATGAATGAAAAAAAAATTGTAAAAAAAATAAATACTAGTTAAAATGCTAAATACAACTTTGGAGTGATTCTCCGAAACTTCAAGCCATAATGTGCCTGTTTTTTCCACACAAAGGCCCACATGTACAAATCAATGTGGTCGATTTTGTAGTTTGCACCACCCACACGACACGAAATAAATTGAATGAAACTCATCAATCTAGTCATGCAAAAATTATATGTTGTACCTGGCATATATGCTCGATCTCTCACACATAGGCGGACCCCAAAATTTGTGGGACCCGCCAGTGTGTGAGTGACTGTAAATAAGGGTGTAAATGCAAAAATTCATTTTTTATGTGAGTGACTATTCATTTGGCACATTTAGGTGTGTTTTGATACTACTTTTTTTGCTGAAATTAAAAACTTATTGCTAAAAGTACTGTAAATAAGGGTAAAAGTTAGTTAAAATAGTATAGTATGGCCCATGAATAGTACCTAAAAGTGCGGTAGGGCCATAGATAGTGGCAAAAATAAGCTGAATAGTAAAATAATTTTAATTTTCTATCCCAATCCAAACGCACACTTAATGCTAGTGTTGTAAGCCATCTTATAAATTTACTTTCCAAATAAGTCAATCACTCTTTTCTTTTTTTAGAAAAATAAGTTAGTCACTCGATACTTTATGGGTCATTCTACGGTACCCCCTATTTTTTTTAGGGGGTACGGTACCCACACAAATCATGACCATATATTTGGTGGAGTTTTAATCCTGACGGTTCATTTTATTTTAATGGGTTACAGGTTACTGGTAGAGTAGGTCAGATATATAAACCTAAAATAAAATTCAGATTGTTCCTTTCACGCCGCTCTCTATCCCTCTCTGAGTTTCTTGCCGATTGCTTCTTCAGTTCTTCTCAAAAAACCAGATTGCTTCTTCTTGCATTCTTTCTGTCATTCCCCTTTAGCACCTCTTCGACTTACTATCCAGTGAAGGTTTCTTGAGATGGTCATAATCTCTTTGATATTGTTAAAGGTAAGGATCCAACGATGAAACCTAGTTTCATTGCCATTGTTTTGTATCCCTTTTTCTTTGTTGGTTTTTCAAGGCTACCCATTTGAAAAGGTAGATATATGCAATTATTTCAAAGGATTAATGTCGATTTTTCTATGGGTATTGGGTATGGGGTGGGTGGGGAAGGAATCTTTATTCTTCTCCATGATTTGTTATATGAGTTGATTAACAGTATCAATATTCATTTATTATGTTTTATTTATTTATTATTATTGTAAACTTTCGCATATAAGGGTATGTGGGTTTCTAGTGTTTGTGTCTGTTTGTTCTTTTGAAGTAGCATGTGTATGTGGGTTTGTGTTGTTTTATTGCTTTGCCAGATTAGACCACATAGTGAATATCCGTAAGCATTTGTTAGTTAAACTCACGAGCAAGACAGAGCTTTATGGGTTGGTTCTTATAAATTTGATTGTGCTGGTATTTGAAATGAAATTAGGAGCAGAGGTAGTAATATGGAATGGTGGCATTTACTGTGGTTTAACTTGGCCATTCCCAAACATTCATTTGTTGGTTGGATAGTTATTCTTAGTAAGCTTTCAACCAAAGCTAGAATCTTGCAATGGGGTCTTCCAAGTTCCAGTGGATGGTTTGTGTTTTTTGCAGCTCTGGCATTGAGTTCAGGGACCATTTATTTTTTGGTTCTTCTTTTACCAAGAGGGTTTGGGAAATTACAATTAACTTGTTTCTAGTATCTTTTGCTAAGACTAATTGGCAGGATAGTATGAGTTAGGGGGAAATAATCTTAAAGGAAAAGGCTGAAGAACAACCCTTTGCAAACTAGCTTTGTGGGCTACTGTTTATCATGTATGGAAGCAAAAAATTCTATTATATTTTCTGGGAAGGTATACACTGAAGATCAACTTATTTGCATTATAAAGAAAGATGTTTAAGGGAGACTAGAGAGCAAACTATGCAATTGTGACTCAATGCTTAATCATATCCTTTGCTATTAATGGGGACTCAAATTTGAAATGCTACTACATTATCAAACTAGTGACTGGTCTATCCTATGATGGAGAATTATTGAAAGCCTGGTATTGCTGGATATCTTATGGTGCTCTATTATTGTCAAAGCTTGGAGGATCTGTTGTTTCATTGCTCAACTGTGACATGTTGCTGCTGTGTTAAAAAGTTGTAATAGCTTGATGATGTTAATATATAAATTTTGTTGTAGATTTTGTTTTAGGAGTGGCTAGTTTTAGCTTGATTTGTTGAGATCATGGCACACTGTTAAGGGGTGTCAGCAGTCACAGCCTGCTGTTTTGTTGTAGTGGGTCTGTTATAAACTTTTTTTTACAGAGGCCAGTCTTAGTTTTGCTATGGCTTGGTTGTTTTGCCTTGTATTTTGGTTGATTTCTTAGTCAATAAAAAAACCTCATTGATTCATCAATAAAAATGAAAAAGGAGGTGGTGATGCAAGACAAGGACAGGAGAAATTAAATGATAAAGAGAAGAAAAAATATCACAAAAAGGCCAAGGAATTAGAGGTTATATATAGTGGTATGTTTCAAATGATGGCATGTGAAAATGAGGAAAATATAAGCTTCTTAATTGAATTGAATGATGGAATTCTTCAAAGAAGCAGTGACGAAGAAAGTGGACTTGGATTTTTATTTGATGTTCCCATTGTAAGGTACTTTGTAATTTAAAAAAAAAAAAATGAAATTTGTGTTACATAAGGCCTATAAATTTTGTTTGATGTCTTGAATCTCAAAACATGACAGGAGTAACCTGACGATGACACATATTTTGAGTGCTAGTATGTTCTTTTAAATTTTGTGTAAAAGACACATATTTTGGATACTTTATCGTCTCTCTTGATATATAACTTTTGTAAGGTCCAAATTTTGTGGTCCAGGCTTAAAAGGTTAAGTTTGTGAGCCCAACGAACCCAGAACAATGAATTTGTAGAGAGTGGGTGAAAGAGCTAGGCTAATAGTGAATCTAGCAGCAATTTATTGACATAAGACCACGCTTAAAAGTTAAAAATAACTCAGGTCCGAAGAGGGTTGTTCTTCGTTCAAAGGTAATTACAATTCTTAGAGTTCTTTTACAGATATCTTTTTTTCTCCCCCTCCCCCCCTTCTTCAGAGGCCTATTACATTTATATATACTCCTTCTGCTTCATCATCACCGTCCACCTGTACGCCATCTAAGCTTTCACTTGAGTACATGTCATATCAAATATCTACTTTAGTTCTCCGTGAGTGGTGGAAGCTGAAATTGCACTGTTCAGGAGTCTCCTTCACATAAATGCAGCCAGGAAAATTGTTGCAGTGCATTAAATGTGGTGGTAGCAGCTTTTCCCTTTAGATGTTTCTCTGCTCTTATCATCCCTAGGCATGCCCTAAGCTTGTCCCTATCGTGGAAGTAGTTGGGAAGACCACTCATACTTTCAGCATATTTATTTGATCGAGTCTCCTTGGAGTCCGAGGAGAATGACCTCTTCGGACCAACAGGGTTCTCCTCGGACTGCCCCTACCGCTCGCTTCCAGGAACGTCTTTTCCACTAGGACTCATTCTTGACCTTGTTCTTCTCTTCGGACATATAATGATATTCGAATTGGGCCTCAGGCCCAACACCTAACGTTGAGCTTTCACACCCACAACTTTTTAGTAGTAAAGAACTTCGAAACAATTTTTTAGTTTGAGATTTTAAATGTTGTGAAAAAACTCATGCATTAGGGCTCTCTCTTTCTATTGATATAAAACATTTTAATTGTCAATAATTGGCAAGACATTTTTTTAGTTGGTTATGATGACAAATTTTTAGTTATCATCTTGTCAATTGGATTATCAATGGTCTTTTCATTACCTTATGTATTTATTAAAAAATGTTACTAAAATTAAAATGTAGAAAGTTTAAGAAAATAATAATTGGAAAAAATAGTTTATTGATCTTAAATCCAAATCCAAATCCAAATCCAAATTTAGACATCCAATGGGCTTGAGATTGCTTGGAAGGCCTGAAAAGAAAGAAGCACAAGATCAAAGGTGACTTAGGTGAACTGGCCAAGAACCCTCTGATACTTAAGCTAGTTTTCTCTCTTGAAATCAGGAATTCCAACTCTATAATTGGTGAAAAACTTACTTTGGTTTCATATGAGTGAGTCCTTTTATAGTGAGCTTTGAAGTAGTTACTTGTTTAGTAACTTCCTCAACGTGGATGGAAGTTAGAAGGTTCAGACTTAATATCTACAACTGCTATCAGAAGTTAAGAATTTAGTGGGTAGTTAGAGCGATGAATAAGAATTTTGCTCCTACTTCAGAATAGTAGAATGTGGTCTGAATCATAAGCTTTTGGATAAAAATTTCTAAGTGTTTGGAGGTCGTCCAGGTGACTCCATGCTGGACGACCTTCTTGCACTTGGATGACCTTTCTAGTCTTAAAAGACACTACGGACGAATTGGAGATAGTCAAAATTTTGGTTCTCCATCATATATAAATAATAAAAATATAAACATCAAGAAAATGACATCAACTATCTTATTTTATAGGGAGATATGCTCCTGAATGTGATGGAAGCTACCAAGGGAGATACGTAGGAAGTTAATTGGTATATTCAAATATTTGTGAAAGAAGCCAAGATAATTCTAGCTAATTTTTTTTGTGAACAAGAGTAATTATTGTGGTTGGGCTAATTTCATGGGATGCTTCTTTTTTTTTTTTTTTTTTTTCTTTTTTCGATTTTAGATCTAAATTTTTTAATAACTTAAAAAAAATTACTATCGTGATGAGCGGTTATTAGTAAGTAAAAAAGTGACCTCAGTGATAAGCCTAAATGTAAAATTATGGTCAGATGTGATATTGGTAGTGCTTACTGTGACGATTGAACTGTCAATTGTAAGGGAAAAAAAATAGGGTACCACCGAATGTGATAAAAGTACTATAAGATGCGATGTTGATAAAAGTACTATAATGGAACGGTCAAATTTGAGAATAAAAAAATAGAGTATCACTGAATGTGACAAAAATAGGGTCAGATGCGATGTTGATACTACTTAATGTGACAATGGCACCATCAAATGTGAGAAAAAAGTAAGGGAGCCACCAAATGTAAGAAAAGAACTGTCACATGTGAGGATGGAATCATCAAATGTGAGAAAAAAAAGTAAGGGAACCACCAAATGTGAGAAAAGAATTGTCATATGTGATATTGGAACTGCACAATGTGATGATGTAACCGTCAAATGTAAGAAAAAAAATAAAGGAACCACCAAATGTGACCAAAGAACTAACACATGTGATGTTGAAACTGCACAATATGAAGATGGAACCGTTAAATGTAAGAAAAAAAAAAGTAAGGGAATCACTAAATATGAAAAAAGAACTGTCACATTTGATGTTGGAACTGCACAATGTGAGGATGAAACCGTTAAATGTGAAAAAAAAAAAGTAAGAGAACCACCAAATGTGAGAAAAAACTGTCACATGTGACAAAAGAACTGTCACATGTAACAAAAATAAAACAGATGCGATGTTGGTACTGCTTAATATAACAATGGAACTATCAAATTTAAGAAAAAAAATAAAGGAACCACTATATGTGACAAAAGAACTATCAAATGTAATATTGGAACTGCATAATGTGAGGATGGAACCGTCAAATGTGAGAAAAAAAATAGGGGAGCCACCAAATGTGACAAAAAAACTGACATATGTGATGTTGGAATTGCACAATGTGATGATGGAACCGTCAAATGTGAGAAAAAAAAGTAAGAGAATCACCAAATATGAAAAAAAAAACTGTCACATTTGATGTTGAAACTGCACAATGTGAGGATGGAACCGTCAAATGTGAGAAAAAAAAGTAAATGAACCACCAAATGTGAGAAAAGAACGGTCACATGTGATGTTGGAACTGCACAATGTGAGGATGGAACCGTCAAATGTGAGAAAAAAATAAAGGAACTACCAAATGTGACCAAAGAACTGACACATGTGATGTTGGAACTGTACAATGTGATGATGGAACCGTCAAATGTGAGAAAAAGGTAAGGGAACCACCCAATGTGATAAAAGAACTGTCATATGTGATGTTAGAACCGCACAATGTGAGGATGGAACCATCAAATGTGAGAAAAAAAAGTAAGGGAACCGCCAAATGTGAGAAAAGAACGGTCACATGTGATGTTGGAACCGCACAATGTGAGGATGGAACCTTCAAATGTGAGAAAAAAGTAAGGGAACCGCCAAATGTGAGAAAAGAACTGTCACATGTGACGTTAGAACTGCACAATGTGAGGATGGAACCGTTAAATGTGAGAAAAAATTAAGGGAACTACCAAATGTGAGAAAAGAACTGTCACATGTAATGTTGAAACTGCACAATATGATAATGGAACCGTTAAATGTGAGAAAAAAGTAACCTGGTGTAGCAGGTTATCTATTAGTGGGTACCGTACCCCCCCCCCCCCTTTTTTTGGGGGGTATAGTAGAATTACTCATACTTTATAATACAAATATTCTTCTTTTCTATTACTAAAATTTCAAACTGATTTAGAGTTTTAAGTGATAACTTAATAGTATATAATATATATATAATCAAATTGATTAATTGCAATTATCATATGCAAAAAATCCTAACAAACCATTTAGCCAAAAGAATTAAAATTATAAATCATATTATTGACAAAAATCATATTATAAAAACTAACCTATAACTCCATGCATATGCATGGATATATTTACAAGATACACGTTAAGATGCATAATATAATAACCTTACATATATAATTTAAATATTATTGATAGTCATTCTTTTATATTTTTTTAACTCTTTAAAAAGTCTTGTAAGATTGTTATTAGGTAGAAAATGTAAATTATCTATTTTTTAAATATTTTTATGTTCATTAATTCTAGACTTTTTATACACAATAACTCACTTGAATGGATATTTATGATATGGTCTCACATTTGATTCCAAAATTACTGAATGAAACTCTATCTAAAAATAAATAATTTAGGACAAATTAAAATGGCGCAAAATTGGATTTCAATTGTAGAATCTAATTAGATTTTCTCTAAACTTTACCTATTAATATATATTTATATTTATATTTATATATATATAATTTTTGTGCCAAATGAATTGTTTTTAGTTATAAAAAAAAGACTCATAAATATAAAATCATTCGAACTCTCTTTTCCTCTAATTTTATATACAGTGTTAGATATATGAATATGTTTTTTTTATAATTTATTTATATTAGACTCGTTGTTTTCTACTCTAAATTAACTCATTTAGCACAAAAATTAAAAAAAAAAAAAATCGATTAGATGGAACACATGTCATAAAATTAAACTCTAATTGAAATTTAATTTTTATACTGAACTAACTAACTTGGTTCAAAATTTTAAAAATTTTGATTAGATGGGACACACGGCGCAAAATTAGACTCTAATTGAATTTCAATTTAAAATCTAATTGGATTTCCTCTCAGCTTTACTTATTAATATATATATATATATATATATATTGTTAGGTTATTTAGACCCCTTAAATCACAAATAAATTAACCTAGTTAATTAGCCAAGTGATTAACTTAGTCCAATTCATGCAAATCTAGGTTAACACAATTAAATAATCATATCATGTATATAAAACATATAAAGTAGCGGAAAAATAAATAACACAGTGATATGATGACCCAAGAAACCACACGGTAAAAACCTGGGGAGGATTTGACCTAGCTATCCTCAGGGTAAACTTGAATCCACTATGAAAGAATTGAAGTTCATACAAAAGGACTTACAAGCTCCCCACTTGACTTCCTAATGCTACCCATCAGTAGAACTTACTGACACGACCACGTGCAAGCTCCGAATCCATGGACTCCTTCTTTCTTGGATTCTTTAATCAGCTACAAGCTCCCTGCTTGTTTTTCTTTAAGCTCCAATGGTAGCAACTGAGTTGATCATCAAGATGTTGAAGTAATCTCAACCTTGAAAACCTTAAGTTTTGTGTAAAGGAAAACTCCTCAAAGATCTCACAAGAGATTCACACAAAACAGCAAAGTATGAGCAACAATACAACTCGAACAACTCTAAAAAACGTGGCTAGGGTTTAGTTTAAATACCTAGGGCAAAAACATAAAACCCTAAACGTTTAATGAGGTAGGGCTGAGTTGGAAATTTTGCAGAAAATTCAATCTGGCCGACTTTCGATCGATTGAATCTATTCTTTGATCGATCGAGCCAGGCCGAAAGTCACAAAGACTTCTGCAGCCACTCGATTCTAACTTTACAATAATAAATCAACTTTGAGCAGGCCTAAACAAGACTCAACACATTGTTTTGATCATGGTTTGCCAACATTACAAATTAGAGTTCTAAATACATTAAATCCTAAGTCTTTAGAACCTAACATATATATATATATATAGATGACTTATAAACTTGAATTGTTTTTAGTTCTACAAAGAAAAAGGCTCATAAATATAAAAATCATTTAGAAAATTATGTTTTTTTTTTTTAATGATTTACATATATTGGACTCCTTGTTTTTTACACTAAATTAACTCATTTGGTAGAAAATTTATAAAAAAAAAAAAAAAAAAAAAAAAAAAAAAAAAAAAAAACTTAGATTAGATGGGACACATGTCGCAAAATTAAACTCTAATTGAAATCCAATTTTTACATTGAATTAACTCACTTGACACAAAAATTTAAAAATTTAGATTATATGGGACACATGGCATAAAATTAGACTCTAATTGAATTCTAATTTGAAATCTAATTGAACTTTATCTTAGTTTTACCTATTATTATTATATAGAGAGAGAGATGGTTACAACGTCAAAAAATTCAATAATTGTTTTTGTGCATCCCTCTAAAATAAATATCATGTTGTGCAACATGCACAGTATAAAAAAAGAAAAAGAGAAGCCTTTGTATGTGCCAAGTAATTCACCGATATCACACATTTCTCTGGGATAATTTTTTTTTTCCACTGTTGCAGTGAAGATTCCATGATTAGTTGTTGTTTTGTTTTGTGTTTTTTTTTTTTTTTTACATAAAATAGGATTTGAACTTCTCATGTCTGTTTTATGATAAACGCATTTATACCACCAGGCGCGTTGGTCAATTGGTAAGGGATTGTCCTAACTTAACCAAAGTCTCATGTTCGAGCATTGGGTATGTAGCTACGTTAAAACTCGGTTGGGAGAGCTTTGCCGCCCTTGTGGTCCTACCCGGCTCGAATCCAAATTTAGTCAGAGCCCCTGTGGTTTCGGATACCGGGTGGTTTAACCAAAAAAAAAAAATAAACGCATTTATAATTATCATACACCAATATATTTTTAATAAATGTAGAATTTGAACCCAATTTGCCGACATTAAAGTTTCATTTAATTTTCTGCGTGTGGGGCCTATTGTGTCCCTGACATGACTAGCTTGTATTCACCAACTATTAATTTGTTTTTATGTAGTATATTTTTCCCATTCTTCAGAACTAAGTTTTCCAAAGAAGTTCAGTCCAAAAAAAAAAAAAAAAAAAAGTTTTCCAAAGAATGACAGGTTGGTTGACTTGACTGGCAAAAGAATCGTACAGTTGAATGCTTTTGCAAAAGCCATATCAACTTATCTTTTTTTTTTTGAGATGAATGGTAGAAACTTATCTTGAAATCTCTATAAAAATATATATATATATATATATATATATATATATCTTGAAAGCAATAATTCAACGTGGACCCCTAAGCACGTGAGGAAGTGCCATCATGAATTGGATTAATCCTGAATAGGAAAAATTATGCATGGCAAAGCTATTTGAACAGAGGTGGCACAGATAGACGTGGTATGTATGGACCAAACGGCTATGTAGCATCCAGCCTATTATTATGTGGTCTCCAAGGAACATTAAATGGAAAATACTTGCAATACACAATTAGCCCTAGTTTGTAGAGTCCCAACATGAGTAGAATTCTAGAATATACACGCATTAATGAGTATCTTCCCCATAAGGAAAAGACTTGTTCCGCAAACAAAGGAGTCTGGCCCTACGCTACTATAAAAACCCAATGACCCTCAAGAAAAAGGTACGCACAATTTCTTTAAAGCTTAAACTCTCAAGCATTGTTGGAGCTCTCTTCTGACTTAACTTTCGGAAGGTCTTTGGCTGGTACCCCACCGGTGCCCTTTGATTGGTTCTTCTCTTTTGTTCTTCAAGTACGCCCATTGACGTGTGTGGACGATCAACTCACTGACGATTTTTTGTGCATCATTAGTTGGCGCCGTCTATGGGAAACGCAGTTGAGATTCGTAAGCCATATTATCGTTTCCCGGACAAAAGGGTTGCATGGTACTCACCCGATCTATGGCAACCACTAACAACGTTTAAGGAGAGGAACCACCCACGACGGCTCTGGAGAGACAAATCCAAACTCTCGCCGCTGCCGTGGAGCACCTAATTAAACAAAACCACGACTTGGAAGAACAGTTGCGCCGGAAGAATGCAGCACCAAATGACCAACGAGAAGATCAAGAATGGACCAACGCTGAAAGGAGGAACCTAGAAAGACCTAAGGGCAGCAACGCCCCAAGCAGACCGGAGAGGCAACACATGAGCCTCCCATCCCTCACGAACGTGGCTCCATCCTCTATTGTTGCAGAGATGCAGGCGATGAAGGAACAAATGGAAGTCATGATGAACGCTCTCAAAGGACGAGTATCAAGCGACCTTGTCGACCTAGTCAACAGAACCGACTCACCGTTTACTGCCCCCGTCAATGCCTTTCCTCTATCTCATAAATTTCGCATGCCGCACATAGACAGTTATGACGGAGTAAAGGATCCACTGGATCACCTAGAGACCTTCAAGACCCTAATGCACTTTCAAGGGGTAGCAGACGAGATCATGTGTAGGGCCTTCCCTACAACGCTTAAGGGCCCCGCACGGGTATGGTTCAGCCCACTGACACCGAACTCCATTAGCACTTTCAAGGAGCTAAGCGCTCAGTTCACTATACACTTCATTGAGGGACATAGGTATAAGAAGTCCACCGCGTGCTTGATGAACATCAGGCAGCGAGAGGACGAGACACTGAGATCCTACATAACGCGCTTCAATAAGGAAGCGCTCTTAATCGATGAAGCTAACGATAAGATACTAGTAACAGCCTTCACAAACGGGCTGCGAAAGGGTAAGTTCCTTTTCTCTCTATACAAAAATGACCCAAAAACGATGTCGGAGGTCCTCTATAGGGCTACTAAGTACATGAACGCTGATTACGCACTTTTGGCTCGAGACGAAAAGCCAAGAAAAAGAGAGAGGCAGGAAGATGCCCGACAGGACCGAGATCGAAAGGATGACAAACGCTCCATGCCACCTGCAGGGAAATTCATGAATTTCACCTCGTTGACTGCCCCAATAGACCAGGTACTAATGCAGATCAAGGACGAAGGATCCTTGACCTTTCCTGAAAAGTTAAAGGGAGATCCCAAAAAGTAATCTAGGGACAAGTATTACCGTTTCCACCGTGATCATGGACATGATACGGCTGACTACTACGACTTAAAATAGCAAATTGAAGCCCTTATTAGATAGGGAAAATTGCAGAAGTTCATCAGTAAGAAAAGGATGGATCAGCAACATCAAGAGCAGCCACCTCGACGAGAAAATGAGCGCCCCAGACCACCTATAGGGGACATAAGAATGATCGTAGGGGGCACGGTAACTATGGGGTAGTCCAAGAAGGCCAGAAAGACATACCTCAGGATGGTTCATAACGTCCAGCGAATGGGCACCGTACCAAAGATAGCACGGATAGAGAGCCCGATCGTAGGATTCTCAGAAGAGGATGCCCGACGTCTTCACCACCTTTATGATGACGCACTTGTCGTCACCTTACGAGTGGGGGACTTCAACATGCACCGAGTGCTGATCGACAATGGTAGCTCAGTAGACATCCTATACTACCCGGCGTTCCAGCAGATAAAGATTGATAGAGAACGGTTAATATCGACAAATGCTCTGTTGGTTGGTTTTGGAGGTACGAGGGTATTCCCATTGGGCGCGGTCACGCTTTCAGTAACATTAGGTGATTATCCTCAGCAGTTCGCTAAGGATGTGACTTTCCTTGTGGTCGACTGCTCATCTGCTTATAATGCTATCATCGGACGACCCACCCTTAATTCATGGAAGGCGGTAACATCAACATACCACCTAATGATCAAGTTTCCTACGGAGTACGGGGTTGGAGAGCTATGAGGAAATCAGGTGGCCGCACGCGAGTGCTACATTGCCATGATGGAGATGGAAGATCATCAGTAGACCATGCATATAGAAGAGCAACAGACCATGGCAGAGAAAGGGAACCTACCACCTCGAAACGCTGGACGGGCAAAAGTTGCAGCACCTATGGAACACGGAGCACCTACGGAAATACTACCAGTAGAGAAAATATGAAGAACAACGACGGTCCCTAATTTCCCAATTTATTTAGTTTTTTAGTTTTACTTAGTCAATTTTTTGCTACAATATGTTTTTAAGCCCAATGGGGCAAGTACTTTTCTACAAATGCATGATTTTTTAATAAGAGGAATATTCAGACACAACTATGTTTTCCTACCTGCATTCCTACAAAGTCCACAAGATGGACGGATCACCTCAAGAGGGTAAACACTCCTACAAAGTGAATAGATCATCCCAAGAGGATGAAAATTATAAGTCCACAAATTGGACAGATCATCCAAGAAGGATGAAAATTACAAGTCCATAGAAGAGGACGGATATAAATCTCAGTCCACAAAGTTGACGAATCATCCCAAGAAGATGAAATATGCAAATCCATGACCCCAAGTGGACGACCATCAAGGTGACGAGGTAACACTTAGTCACCTCAACAAGTCCACAACCCCAAGTGGACGACCAACAAGGTGATGAGGTAACACTTAGTCACCTCGACAAGTCCACGGCCCCAAGTGGACGACCAACAAGGTGACGAAGTAACACTTACTCACCTCAACAAGTCCGCAACTCCAAGTGGACGACCAACAAGGTGACGAGTTAACACTTAGTCATCTCAACACGTCCGCGAACAAAAAATGACAACCCAAAAAGTGGACGAACAAAAAATAAAATAAAATAAAATTGACGGATGCATGTCCATTAACAAAAAAATGGACGGATGCATGTCCATGAAGAAAGTGGACGGACATCCACCAAAAAAAAAAAAAAAAGAAAGAAAGAAAGAAAGAAGAAAAGAAAAAAAGAAAAAAAAAAAAAGATGATGACAGGTGCATGGAGGGATGCACGTCTGTGAAAAGAAATGGATCGACACCCCACCCAAAAAAAAAAAAAAAAAAGGAAGGTGGACGGCCACCCCAAAAAAAAAAAAAAAAAAAAAAGGAAGGACGGGTGCATGGAGGGATGCACGTCCATGAAAAGAAATGGATCGACACCCGACCCAAAAAAAAAGAAAAAAGAAAAAAAAGAAGGTGGACAGATGCACAAAAGTGGATAGCCACCCAAAAAAAAAAAGATGTTGCATGTCCATGAACAAAGGTGGACGGACAAACAAATTTTTTTTTTTTTGAAGTAACACTCAAAGGTGGACGAACACAAACACCAAAAAAAAAAAAAAAAAAAAAAATTGTAACACTCAAAGGTGGACGGACACACACACAAACAAAAAATATTTTTGACGAAGTAACACTTAATCGCGTCGGCAAGTCCATGACCCAAAGTAGATGGACAAAATACCTTAAGAATGGCAAGCTAATAGAGGACTACAATGCGTCCCGAAGGTTGAAAGTTCGGGCATCACGCGTCCCAGGACAGTGTATCAATGGCCAACCGTGCAAGAGGATGCCCAATCCTAAGTATAAGCCCAAGACAAAGGCCAACGCTTTAGCAAGACCTCAAGGCTAAACACTACAAAAGGAAGCCAACAGACACCTAATCCTCATCCCAATGGGATGGATCGACAACCAAGGATATCGACGATCAAGGATGCCAACAACGCCTGATTCTTATACAAAATTCAAGTCCTACTACCTACGGGTGGAAGGACGGACCAAGTCACTCACAAGTGCCTAGGTACAAAATTTAAGTCTTCCTACCTACGGGTGAAAGGACGGACCAAGTCACTCACAAGTGCCTCGCTACAAAATTCAAGTCTTCCTACCTACGGGTGGAAGGACGGACCAAGTCACTCACAAGTGCCTTGGTACAAAATTTAAGTCTTCCTACCTACGGGTGGAAGAACGGACTAAGTCACTCACAAGTGCCTTGGTACAAAATTTAAGTTTATGGACCAAGTCACTTACAAGTGCCTTGGTACAAAATGCAAGTCTTACTACCTACGGGTGGAATGACGAACCAAGTCACTCACAAGTGCCTTGGTAATAAATTTAAGTCTTCCTACCTACGGGTGAAAGGACGGACCAAGTACCTCACAAGTGCCTTGGTACAAAATTCAAGTCTTCCTACCTATGGGTGGAAGGACAGACCAAGTCACTCACGAGTGTCTTGGTACAACATTTAAGTCCTACTACCTACGGGTGGAAGGACGGACCAAGTCACTCACAAGTGACTTGGTACAAAATTTAAGTCTTCCTACCTACGGGTGTAAGGACGAACCAAGTCACTCACAAATGCCTTGATACAAAATTTAAGTCTTCCTACCTATGGGTGGAAGGACGAACCAAGTCACTCACAAGTGTCTTGGTACAAAATTTAAGTCTTCCTACCTACGGGTGAAGGGACGGACCAAGTCACTCACAAGTGCCTTGATACAAAATTCAAGTCTTCTTACCTACAAGTGGAAGGACGGACCAAGTCACTCACGAGTGTCTTAGTACAACATTTAAGTCCTACTATCTACGGGTGGAAGGACGGACCAAGTCACTCACAAGTGCCTTGGTACAAAATTTAAGTCTTCCTACTTACGGGTGGAAGGACGGACCAAGTCACTCACAAGTGTCTTGATACAAAATTTAAGTCTTCTTACCTACGGGTGGAAGGACGGACCAAGTCACTCACGAGTGTCTTGGTACAAAATTTTAAGTCCTCCTACCTACGGGTGGAAGGACAAAACCAAGTCACTCACAAGTGCTTTGTAACAAAATTTAAGACCTTCTACCTACAGGTAGAAGAACGAACCAAGTCCTTCACAAGTGCCTTGGTCAAAATTTTAAGTCCTACTACCTATAGGTGAAAGGACGGACCAAGTCACTCATAAGTGCCTTGGTACAAATTTTAAGTCCTACTACCTACTGGTGGAAGGGCGAACCATGTCACCCAAAAGTGCCTTGGTCAAAATTTAGGTCCCCCGCGCTATAAATAATTTCGGGTCAGCTTATCAAAGACTGACAAGTCTTTTAGGATCCAAGTCGAACCGTCACCCCACAGGTCCTTTCACTTCGAGATCACGGACCCATAGGGTGAAAGGGGCAAATGAAGAGGAAAAATTATGCATGGCAAAGCTATTTGGATAGAGGTGGCACGAACAGATGTGGTATGTATGGACCAAACGGCCACGTAGCATCCAACCCATTATTATGTGGTCTCCAAGGAACCTTAAATGGAAAATACTTGCGACACATGATTAGCCCTAGTTTGTAGAGTCCCAACATGAGTGGAATTCTAGAATATACACGCATTAATGAGTATCTTCCCCATAAGGAAAAGACTTGTTCCGCAAGCAAAGGAGTCTAGCCCTACGTTATTGTAAAAACCCAATGACCATCAAGAAAAAGGTACGCATAATTTCTTTAAAGCTTAAACTCTCAAGCATTGTTGGAGCTCTCTTCTGATTTAACCTTCGGAGGGTCTTTGGCTGGTACCCCACTGTTGCCCTTTGATTGGTTCTTCTCTTTTGTTCTTCAGGTGCGCCCATTGACGTGTGTGCACGATCAACTCACTGACGATTTTTTGTGCATCATCAAATCCTATAAAAAATAACAAATAGTTTAATTGTAGAAACCATCATGAATTAGGGTTATTTGTATTTTTCAATTTTTTTAGGCTAAAATGAAAAGTTGACCATTTTCCTCCTAGATGGCTTGGACCCAAGCACATGAGGAAGTGCCAACAGAATTTATTTTAGTCTTCTAAATTTAAAGTTTATTCAATTAAGATTCCTTTCTCAACTTTTGCTAATTTTTTTTTAAAAAAATTATGGAAGATATTTTTTAATCATTAATTGGTTTTTTTTAATTTGAAGAAAAAAATTTTAAAATTTGCACATTTAACTGCAACTTTTAACAAAAATTTGATGAAGTGACCTTAATTGAATAAATTTGAAATTTAGTGGACTGAAATGAATGAAAACAAAATTAAAAGACTGAAATAAATTCTATTGAAACCTAGATGGTAAATTTTGCATTTTAACATTTTTTTTTATGTGACATATTTTTCAATTTAAACAATAAAAAATTGAAATTTTAATCTTAATTATAATAAACCTTAGAAATATATAGGCATGAAATTGTTATTGAACCCACATGTCATGAAAAAGATGATGTATTTAAGGAATGTATGTAATAATTATTATTTAATAAAATAGACTTGGAATTCAATCTATGGGGTTTATTTTAGTCCCCTTGATTTACTCCATCACATCGAAAGAGGCAAGTCACGTATCAATGTTCTGTCAATCATGATAGGAAACTTCTGGCCCAAAAAATTATTACCAATATGGGCCGACCAACTCACTTACTTACCTTTTTCAATTGGGCTAAGCTAAGCAGTCTCCTAGTGATAACTTGGTATTCCAACCAAAACTAAGAAAGAGGAATCAAAAATCTACATTCTTTGGTCGTTGAATCTATGACAGGATGTTTTGTTTTAGAAGAATAATTATTCAAGCAACCTTTACAAACTTTTTGATGCACATGTAATCAACAGTATCTATAAAATCTCTAGCCAAGACAAGCATAAATGAATTTTGCCCCTTCAAATTCAACAGAAGGAATTAAAAAAAAAAAAAAAAAGGTTTGGCATAATTTACCAATCTAGGGATGGGCTGGACTAGTTTGAGAACTTTAGGCTCGACAACATAAAGATGAAATTAATGATTTTTATGATATTCATATGTCTATTTAACATCAATGTATCTTGTAAGCTTTCCTTCACTTCTCTACAAAATTTACTCTTAACAAAAACAAACATCTAAATTTATAAATCTCTAGCCAAGACAGGTATATATGAATTTTGCCCCTTCAAATTGAACAGAAGGAATTAAAAAAAAAAAAAAAAAGATTTGGCATAATTTACCAATCTAGGGATGGGCTAAACTAGTTTGAGAACTTTAGGCTCGACAACATAAAGATGAAATTGATGATTTTTATGATATTCATATGTCTATTTAACATTAATGTATCTAGTAAGCTTTCCTTCACTTCTCTACAAAATTTATTCTTAACAAAAACAAACATCTAAATTTATAAATCTCATCAAAAGTCAAAAATTGACACAAATTTACATCAACAACTGAAAAACACAAATCTACTACCAATTTTACACGTCTACTGAAAATAAATTTACATAATCGAGAAACCTAGGACTAGGAGCTCATTGTCTTGTCTCGTTTGAGGTGATTCAAAGACCATTATGAGACGTCATATTATTGAGGAATTGAGGAGGTCAATCTCGTCATTGTTGCCTACAAGAGCTAGAAGAAAGCTCCACCATGTCCTCCATGAGTCAACTTCATTGTTGAGGTCCTCCAAGAAAATGGTATCCCTATCCTCAGACACACAAAACTACTAAGGTAGAGAAAGGAGAAAAAAAAAAAAAAACACTAATAAAGATGAGAGATGAGGTGCATAGCTTATGCATTCAGCCAAAAAAAATAATAATAATAATTAAGGGAGCCTACACATGTACAAAGAGTGAAATGAAATTATATTAAACCCACAACCGGCTCAACCACTTAGATTTTTTTGAACCTTCATATCCAATTTTTTCTTTTGATAATTCGATAATTACAATGGAGAAGAGAGATTTAATTCTCCACTCTTTCTCATTTCAATACTTGAAAAAAAAGAGGAAGATATATACTGAAAAAGATATGCCACTTTTGAAATTTTGGCCGATTATAAAATTCAATGGAGAAAAATCATGTATGATATGAGGTAATGCTATTGATAGAAAATGACACCATTTTGCTGAACAAATTTAAAATGATATCAATTTTGTCAATAATGTCAGGGAAATTAATGAAAGGTTTTATTCGAAACATTTTGAAAAAGTATAGGATTTAAATTGAAAATTTTGAAAAGAGTACGATCAGTTTAATATTACTGCTATTCCATATTGTTTAAAATACGATTTCTTAAAAAAATAGTGTTGAGGTAAGTCCAAGTTAAGCCATTATAATCACATAACCCATAAGAAATAAATAAATTACACTATAATTGGCAGTCCAAGGAACTCATCACCCAATCAAAGTCCTATATAATGACAGAATGTTTTCCATCTGATTTATCTGTGCAGTAAATATTACAAGTTCTTTTGTATAAACTAAAAATTGAAAATTAGAGGGGGATGACTTACCAGTTACCTGTAAGTTCAGAAGGAAATTAGAGTGACTATTCTTCTAGAACTCCCTTGCCCTTGTCTTTAGGATCAATGGATCCCCTCAGACTTTCAAAATTAGACTCCTCCCTAGAGCTAGAGGTTTTACTATATGTTCCTTCTTCATCAAGCTTTTGCTTATCTCTATTTCCATTATCTGTTGTCAATTGGGGGATGAGATCCGAATCATCAGACAAGGATTTCATGCTGTCACCTATTGTTTGCTTAAACTCGTCCTCGTCATGATTGTACACGAGACGAAGGCCACTTCGCTCCACCTTCAAGCCTGAGCACCGGGCTGTAATTGAAGCCTTAATGTAGCTGCATTGATTTGGACAATTTCGAAGTAACCCACGTGGTATATAGGATAGCCAAATAAATCTGGTACCTTGCTTTAACATTTTGAGATCTTCTTTAGTCAGTTGATAGCCATTGAAAGAGCTTGCAGTACCAATATTTGTTACAAGCTGAAACATCAGGCAATAGTATTCAGAATCCACGATGTGAATGTCAGCAGTCTGATTCATGTCGACAGAAAAAGAAGCACATAGAACCAGTCCCATCCAAGTACTATCATTGTACAAATTTGGAGGTAGAGGGATTGTCACCCAGTGCTTATCGTTCCAATCACTGAACCACTCCAAAATTTCACTTGGAGGAAAATGGGGATCATAGAAAAGGCATCGATCAAACCCCTGTGAAGCAGAAATATTGTGTTTAATGAGCTGAGAGAAATTAAAGAGAGGGAGAGGGAAAATTATGTTTAAGACAGCAAATAATCATAGTTATTAATTACCAATAGGTTGCTTTGGCAGCGTTGATCTTTATGATGGGGGTAAATTTCACCAAGTTGACTCTCAATCCAGGACCTCATTTTTCTATTTCTATTCTTAATCTTCATTCGATTAAGGAAACTCGAAGAATCAGACATGGACTTCATGCAGTCCCCGATTATTTTCTTGAAATTTACCTCGGAATGCTGGTACAAGAGACGAAGGCCGCACCTCTGCACCTTCAAGCCATGGAAATTTGTCTTGAATGAAACCTTAATGCAGGTGCAATCATATAGCCAATCAGGAAACGATCTACGCGGTATATAGGATAGCCAAATGGATCCACCTTGTAGTGACATCATGAGATCTTCTTTAGTTGGCCAATAGATATAGCGAGGTTTCACACTCAGATCATTAGGCCCATTACTTGCTTTCAAGTGACAAATAAGTTTGAAAGAAGTTTTTGAATCCATAATGTCATTGACATTAGCTACATCCTTTGCAACTGAAAAAAGAGCACATAGAGCAACTCCCATCCAAGTAGTGTCATTATACAATTTTCGAGTCAGACAGAATCTCACGTGGGTCTCACCACTCTGAATATTGAACCAATGTGGAATTTCCTTTTGTGGGAAACAAGAATTATAATCTCGGGATGGATCAAAGTCCTGTAAAACAAAAATATTGTGTTTAATAAGTCTGAGTGAGAAATTAAAGATAGGCAGAGAAAATATTATGTTTGAGGTAAAACAAATACTCATAGTTTATTAATTACATACCAGCAGGTTGCTTTGGCAGTGTTGATCTTTAGGTTGTGGATCATTTTTGCAGAGAAGACTCTTTGCTCTACTGGTTTTCTCTATATAACTAGCCATTACTTGATTGGGGAGATCTCGAGACTCATATTCCTCGTTGCAGTATTTTCTTATTACCTGAAACCAAATATCATTCTTGTGGTAGAAACTAAGCCCACATTTCTGCACCATCACACCTGGCCAATCACTTATAATTGAAGCCTTAATCCAAGTGAATTGATTGAACTGATCTGGGAACGACTCACGTGGAATATAGGACAACCAAAGAAATCCATCTTCAGTATCTAGCCACATGAATTCTTCTTTAGTGGTGCAATGGACATTGAGTACTATCTCTGGACCAGCTATATCAGTTTCCAAATGACAAACTAGGTAGTGAGATATTGTTGAATCGAAATTTTCAAGCATTGCAGTTTGACGCTCGTCGATTGAAAAATAAGCGCATAGTACAAATCCATGCCATTCATTGTCATTGTACTCTTTGAGTGTATCAATTGTCACTGAGGGCTCATTAGTGTTATGATTAAACAAAGGTAAAATTTCTACTGGGGGGAAGCAATACGAATATTTGGAGTGCCTGTCAAAGCCCTGTATAACAAATAAAAATTATGAGACGTATGGAGGGAGAATTGATAGTGGAATTGAAACAAAGCAATTACTCATAATTTCTTACCAGCATGTCATTTTCATTGTGTAGAGTCTTAACTTTTTTAACCACTTGCATAAATTCTTCCTTGTATTCAAACTCCGTGGCTCGCTGGCTAAGTTGACATGTAAAATCCCGATGTGCAGAAATGAAGGTGTTGCAATGTTTTAGTTCTTGCTCAAACTGTACCCGATCATGCTTGTACAAAAGACGAAACCCACATTTTTGCACTGTCACACCTGGCCAATTACTTACAAATGAAGCCTCAATGTGGCTGCCCTGATGGAACACATGCTTAAATGACTCGCCAGGTATGTAGGATATCCAAATGTGTCCATTCAGACCACGTAATAACCACTGGTTTTCTTCATCAGTGGTGCGGTAACCAAGGATTTGATCGTCCAGACCAGCTTTACTCGTTTGGAACTGACAGGATAGGAAGTGAGAAGATTTTGCTATAATTCCTTCATTTTGATCCCTGGGGATTAAAAATGAAGCACATAGAGTGAGTCCCAGCCAGTTACTGTCACAGTACAAATTTGGGGGTATGTCAATTGTGACCAAGTGCCCACGACTCTGATGATTGAACCACTTTGGAGTTTGTCTTGTTGGGAAACATGAATTATATGCAGTGGACGGATGAAAGTACTGCAAAATAGAAATATAGTGTCATATGAAATAGAGAAGTCTGTATTTCTTATTATTTGAACAAAAAGTTAAGAATTCTGTTAGAATTATGTAGTTAAATCATTAAATTTACCTATCCTAATAAATTTAATAGAGTATTAGAGCAAAAATTTCTAAATTTGATCCCTGTCTCCTCTACTAAGTTTACCAAATCCTAATAACTTACTTTTTGGACAATCAATAATTTAATAAATTCTTACCCGAAAATGATTGTGAGGGTATGAGTCCTTGTCATAAGAATTTTTGGCAATTCCACTAGTCTTCCCCTGCGAAATGAATAACCTCTGAGGGTGTAGGTCCTCAAAAGAGCTCTTAGTTCCAACGAACACCTCAGGATGACCGTTCCATAAGTAATAGAAACACTGCGGAGAGCAAGAGTCAAGGAAGCTATCAAATGGGGCAGAGCATTGTACCATTACACTCGTTAACTCATCCATGTTTTTCCGGAATACAAGATTGATCCCAAAATTTTGATAAGACAAATCAGGAATAGCGCATTCAAGCCAAAACTCAACCCAATCGGTTTGAGTCCATAAATGTGCATGCGTTGTACGTGGTATGAACAATACCCATATGAATGCACGTTTATTTAACGAAATTAATTCGTTGCTCGTAGCCAATATTCCGTAGCATACTAAACGCACAGGACAAGATTTGGTCTGCATTTTACAACGAAATTGGTAGACTTCAGAACGTCCTGAAGCTAGATTCGTACGAACAAGAGCTGGATGCGTAGTAAAAGAGAAAAGACCACATAAAGCAAATCCCATCCAATCAGGATCATTACAAATATCTGAAGATAGCTTGATTTCCGCTGACCTCTCATCTTGACTGGGAAACCACTGTGGGATCTCACGCTCAGCAAAACAGCAATCAAAAATTTCACCCTCATTGAAGTTTTTCTGGAAAACATGGCAGAATTGTCAATCAGGCGAAAGTCATCATTTTTTTTTTCTATTTTTTGAGATACAATAGTACTTGAAAACTGTAAATGATTTATTCTTTACCATCACGACAAGACACTAATAACATAATTAAAATATGATTCTACATAAACTTTTCTTGTTAGATAAGTGAATGACGAATTCTTAGTTTTTGAGTATATCATTATTGATCAACAATAATAATTTTAGCCGAGAGCAAGAAAGAGTGAATTGTGTATTGTTTATCTTATGAATATATACAATCATACATAGGCTATCTTGAGAGAGATAAAGAGACCTGAAAACATGCTTTGATCAAAGATTCACTGGACATAATACTTCCAAGTTGCCTTTTCCTAGTTGGTACGAGAAAACCGGTATGGGAGGGACTTGTTTCTGTAAAGGTACACCCCTCTGCTATATTTTCAATACTTGGTAGAAGCTTGGGCTTGCGTTGAGGCATCCTGCAAGTATCAAACAACGTATCTTTAATTCAACTTTGGAATTTTATAAAATGACATTTACTTTTCATGTACAATTTTCATTGTAAACTAAACAAATGTGTACAATATTATACACTGTTACATACACTTTACATGAACAGTACAATCTAAACTTATAATTGTTCTTTTATCAATGTTTGCAGGTTAAAAAAACACACACACACTCACACACAAAAAAATCGATTAATTCAGCACAATACCTTTGCAGCAAGGAAGAGCAACCAAAATCTTTTCCGTTGTCAAAGCCTGACACTCTTTCCTCAACTTGATGCGACAGATTTTGATAAAAAAAATCATGATAGGCATCTGGACTTCCTAACATGCACTGGACTAATGTTTCCATAAACTCTTCAATCTCTTGCTCGAATACAAGGCGGATTCCACATTCTTTAATAATCACACCTGGGTTATTGCGTTCAAATGAAGCCCCAACGTGATGACACCCTTCCAAACAAAGAAACAAGTGGGGTATATAAAATACCAAAATTCGATGTGATGACTCAACAAAAATGTCTTTAGAGTCATGAAAGACTCTGTGACGTGTGAGGTGAACTCGATGACCAGCTAAAGGAGTATAAAAGTCGAGAAAACTTGTTAAATCCTGATTGTCACCGGAAATAGCTGGTTGGTTGTGGTTGTGGACAGTATAATAAACACACACAGCGATTCCCATCCATCTCCCATCAGACTGCAAATTTCTAGGCAGTTTAATTCTCATTTCAGAACAAATACTTTGATTGTTGAACCAGTTTGGAACTGTGATAGGCCACAAACTGAATGACCCCTTGTGATTTTAAACTAATTAATTAATTAAGTCAAGTTATTAATTAATCAATTTAACATGCAAATACGTGGTAGCACAAACAAATCACCGAATAACAAAATATGCAGCGGAAAATAAAAGACACGGTGATTTGTTCACGAATGGGGAAAAACCCTAACGGCAAAAACCCCACCGGGTGATTTCAGGTCACCACTCCCGAAACTCCACTATTATCAAATCAAGCGGTTACAAATAAGGAATCCCAAGTACCTTACCAACCTACAGTTGAACCCTTACCCCAATACCCAATTGGACTTGATCTGTAGCGACAGTTCCCTCCTTTGATGCACGGCTCCCAAGTACGTGACTAACCAGATGCACGGATCCCAGTACGCGACTTCAATCACCAACTTTAGAATGAGAGGTTGGCTGCAGAGTTCTTCAGATCATCCTATGCATGAAGATCAGGAAGATGCTTGGTCACAAAACCCTAAGGTGCACAATACACAGCAACTTCTTGAAGAAGATGATCTAGGTTAAGAACTTCGTCTCAGAGCACAATTTGCTTGAACAAGGATTGCTCAATGCTTATGCAACTTGTGTCTTCGTTGACGGCTCTTAAAACACTCCTTAAATATGTTTAGGGTTAGAAGAAAAGAAGGCCCAAAAACACATTCACGGATCCCAAGAAAATCAGATTAGAATTCTGACTTTTTAAGTCTCGACAGCTAGCAGGTGTCGAGGTAGGTGTCGAGCAGGTGTCGAGCTTTAAAACTTCAGCACTTCAACTTGCTTTTTCTTGGACAGACTTGATGACTTCAACACTTGATCTTGAAACATAGTTTCTTGAAGTATTAAAAACACTTAGAACTACCCAATTACAAGTAGAGTGCGTTTTGTCAAAGGATTAGCCAATTTACATAAATCATGACATATGTTCCTAACATGTAAACACATATGTCCTAACAATCTCCCCCTTTGGCAATCCGTGACAAAACCACAACAAACAAATGAACATATGAGAGAAGTCATAAATCACTCAACTCATATTCACTTGTTACATACAATAAAATCTATCCTAACACAAACTCTTGAAGAACTTTGCAAAAAGAGAGTTTATGGCAAGTAGACTTTGACAACCTGTATTTCTGAAACACTTATAAACAAAACTCATCAAGGCATCTTGTGTGAAACAGAAATAATTAGATTGCATACAAATATAAAGAACATGTGTATATAGAAAGAAAAGAAACAACACATGAAGAGATAGGTGAATAAGAAAAACATACATCCACATATATAGAAAGATAAGTACAATGTATGTAAAATTGATATACAAGACCAATGTATCTATAAAGAAAGAAAAGAAAAGGATACATCATAAGCCTCACTACATCCCTCAAAAAGTATGAACACTCCCCCTATCAAAATGTCCTATACTAACTCTCCCCCTAAGATGACTACTCTCATAATCCCAAAACTACTCCCCCTTTTTGTCACGAGTGACAAAGGGTAGAGTGTCATGTAGACATCTCATCAGTAGAGCTAGCATCTCCATCATCATCATCTGAAGCATCATCGTCATCACTATCATCATCATCATCCTCAGCATCAGAATCTGAAGCAACTGGAGGAGGTGGTGGAGAAGCCTCAGATGCAAAACCACCCATGGTCGCCTGCCGTCGTGCAATACGACCAACACGAACGTTCACCTGATACAACTCAGTGGTGAGTGTATCAAGGCGAGCATCCATGCGCTGCAGCTGCGCCATAATATCTCCAAGGGATACATCGCTGGAGGAAGGAAGAGAAGTCGATGTAGATGGAGCAGATCTGGATGGAGCCGAACGGGAGGGCGGAGTGAAATCCGGCTGTCTCGCCCTGAACTGTGCCTGGCTACGT
The DNA here is from genome assembly GCA_023736055.1 of Quercus glauca. Taxonomy (NCBI): domain Eukaryota; kingdom Viridiplantae; phylum Streptophyta; class Magnoliopsida; order Fagales; family Fagaceae; genus Quercus; species Quercus glauca. The sequence continues at coordinate 6,326,134 of CM043323.1, forward strand.
TTTACGGTAGCGGCATCTATGGCAGAGATGTGTGTGAAGTGGTCGGAGACAGGGAAAGGGATGGAAAAATGGCGTAGTATCCTCGTGATAGCGGAAGGAAAGACAAGCTTATCACGGGACGCCGCATCTAAATGAACATCTATGATAGAAAAAATGAAGTGAGAGGGAAAATCTATCGTGAGATGCTCAAGTAGAGAAAGCAAGAAACGAGCACGAGGCTCTGTGATAGAGTTATAATGGGAGAGAGGATGAAGTACAAATGTCATCACCATGTTAAGGAATCTAGGACCTTTAGCAAAAGGTCTACATGATGTGTACATATGCTCACCCCACTCAGAAGGGCGCTCACAGAAAGCAGAAATGAGCTCATCCCTGGACACAGTCCTCAGTCGCTCACAAGTAGGATAGTCAGGAAACTCTATCCTAGGGACATGAAGCACATCCGCAACCAGCTGCGGTGTGACAGCAATGCGCGTACCTCGAACGCGAGTGAAAAAGAGAGGTACTGAACGATCAATCCCGTGCATGTTGGAGTAAAACTCCTGAATCAGCACGAGAGGACAAGTGACCGGGACGTCACACAGTGACTCCCATCCCCTACTGTGAATGACAGAGGGAAGGTCAGTGTCGGCGAAGTCCGCCAGAACAACGTGGCGTTCCGAATGAACACCTCGTTTAGAGAAGTTCTCAGTAAATGCCTTGTAGGCATCTCCATCACGGAACCGAAGGTTATGAGGAGCATGATCAGAAGATGAAGAAGCTCCAGAACGCAGAGGGTTCCGAGCCGGAGTGGATTTACGTTTAGGTGCCATAGATGCAACTAACGTAAAATAGAAAGAAAAGAGATAGAGAGGGAGACAATCAGAAAAGTCCCAAACAGTTCAAATATGACAATATGTTGAACAAAAATGTACGTATGCATGGGAATGCATGGTCATGTGACATGCTAAACAATAAAAACATCATGGGCTCAGCCCAATCCAATCCTAGCAGCACACATTCAAGAATCACACAACTAAATGTATGAAAATATCATTCTAATGCACATGGAATGCAATGTATGACATTTTAAACACTTTTTATTGAAATCCCAACCCAAAATTTCAACAAAAACTCAAAGATTTTGAAAAACCCAAAGTTTTCAAAAAAAATCCAAAACCTAAGTTTTAAAACATGATATGCATGAAAAACAAAGGAAAACAAGATCATACCAAGTGATTTGATGCAAGAAAGGCTGAAAAATCACTTGAGAACGAGATTGGATTGAAGAAAAGAGCTCTGGAAGTTGAACCGCCTCGGACAGATCGAAGAGAGATCGAGAAATGAAGGAGAAATCGCGATCGAAGCTTTTATAGGATCTCCAGTAAATCTCGACAGCAGAGGTGTCGAGAGGTATCGAGATGCTGTCGAGGAAGGTATCGAGAAAAATGCCTTCGACAGCTGAGGTATCGAGGAGGTATCGAGGTACCAAACAGCTCAACCATCATCAGAAGCTCGATCGATCGAAGAGGTGTCGAGAAGGTATCGACCAGACAGAGAGTTCTCGATCGATCCACCAGGTGTCGAGGAAGTGTCGAGATTGCGATAAGAAAAAGCTTTAGAGGCTCGACAGCTGACCAGGTATCGAGGAGGTATCGAGAAGGTGTCGAGCCAGCTTTGAAATGCAGTTTTTCGAGATTTGAAAAACACAGACATATATGCAATCAAGACATGCACCTCAACCATGATCCAATCAACATATAATACTCTCAAAAATCATCTCTCAATGAAAATTTAAGCACATGGATCTCCCAAAACACACACACACACTAAACAAGTCTAACAAATTTTAAATTTCAAAAATAAGTCATGACAGTTTAGTGAGCATACAAAAGCACATGTAAAACCTTTGTGATGGCCAAATCACATTGTACCTGCACATGTATCAAAAGTAGCAAAGAATATTGCGTGTTGTGTGTGAAAAACATCGCAAGATTGCATAAGTGTATACATGTTATGACGATCTGAGATATGAGAAAATAACTTTAACTCACACACAATCATAACCGTTTGATGGGGACTATCACCTTTGAGGTACATCCTATAACTCCCACATCTCCTAGAATACACGCTTGCAACCATTTTTAAAGCATTTTTAATCTTTTTGCTTTTTATTTCTTTGCATATTTTCTTTTTAAGCATATCATACATGGGCTTATGAGAAAGAAAAGAAATACACATTGATATTTGACATTTCAATTTTGCTATGCCTAAGCACACAAATGTCATTGACATCACACTTTTGCTATGCCGAAACATACAGATGTCATTAATGATTGGCGGGCAACAGTGGTGAGATGGTTATTAATGCCTTTCTCTTAGGATTTTCTAGTCCTACCCGTCAAAAAGAGTGATATGAGTGTTAAGTCTAAGAAATAACCTAATCTTACTCATCACAAACACGAGCCACAAAGCTCACTTGCTTAGTTGTGCATAAAGATGCTCATCTAAGCTACAAGAGATACAAAGTTTAGAAAACTTTGTTTCATTGGCCATCTAAGGTACACAAGTACCAAAGTACACAAAACACACACTGTTTTTGTATTTTTCAATTTTTCAAAAATTTTTTTTTTATTTTATATCAAAAACAAAATAAACAAAACTGAAAGTAAACACACAAAAACATGTTAACAAAGCAAAACAATGCATAAAACTAGATGCAAATGCATGAGGAAGAGAAGGAAGATAGGGAAATCAATCCATGGAGATAACACCAATGTTTTGACGAAGGAATTCAAAACGTTTACTGTCAAGAGGTTTGGTAAACAAATCAGCCTTCTGATCATCGGTGTTAATAAACTCAAGAGTGAGAGTACCATCTTCGACAAGCTCCCTAATGAAGTGATGTCGAATCTCTATGTGTTTGGTTCTAGAATGTTGAACCGGATTCTTAGAGATATTTATGGCACTGGTATTGTCACAATAGATAGTAAGATGATCTTGACAAAGACCATAATCATGAAGAAGTTTTTGCATCCAGAGGAGTTGTGTGCAACAGCTACCAGCAGCAATGTACTCAGCTTCAGCAGTGGATAAGGAGATGGAGTTCTGCTTTTTGCTCATCCAAGAGACAAGATTGTTGCCTACATAAAAACAACCCCCCGAGGTACTCTTCCTATCATCAGCATTCCCAGCCCAATCCGCATCGGAATATCCAGCTAAGACATTATTAGTGTCCTTGCTGTACCACATACCGAACTCAGCGGTAGTTTTGACATACTTTATAATTCTTTTTAAAGCAGTCATATGTGATTCTTTGGGATTAGCTTGATATCTAGCACACACTCCAACACTATAGCTAATGTCAGGCCTACTAGCAGTAAGGTAAAGAAGACTACCTATCATGCTTCTATAAAGAGAAGGATCAACACTCTTGCCTAATACATCTATAGTGAGTTTAACATTGGGGCTCATAGGGGTACGAACAGAACTAGCAGAATCCAAACCAAATTTTTTCACAAGATTCTTAGCATACTTAGATTGAGATAGAAATATACCTGAATCTTGCTGACGAATCTGCAGTCCAAGGAAGTGAGTCAGCTCTCCAATCATGCTCATCTCGAACTCGGCTTGCATGAGCTTTGAGAAGTCATGAGCAAGTTCATCCTTAGTTGATCCAAAGATAATGTCATCAACATACACTTGAGCAACTATCAACTCGCCATCTTCCTTTTTGATGAAGAGAGTTTGATCAGCTTTTCCTCTTGTGAACCCATGCGACACCAGATATTGTGTGAGTCTGTCATACCAAGCTCTAGGGGCTTGCTTCAACCCATAAAGTGCCTTTTTGAGATACAACACATGATCAGGAAAGTGTGGATCAACAAATCCTTTTGGTTGAGCCATATACACATCCTCTTTAAGTAGCCCATTCAAAAAGGCAGTCTTCACATCCATCTGATAAAGCTTGAAGTTCAGTTGGCATGCTAAGGCAAGCAGAATTCGAATGGACTCCATACGAGCAACTGGGGCAAATGTTTCATCATAGTCTACTCCTTCCATTTGAGAGTATCCTTGAGCCACAAGTCGAGCCTTGTTTCGAATCACATTGCCTTCTTCATCGGTCTTGTTGCGGAAAATCCACTTTGTACCAATGATGTGCTCGCCCTCTGGTCTAGGTACAAGAGTCCAAACATCATTCCTCTGAAACTGGAGCAGTTCATCATGCATTGCTTCAACCCAACTTTCATCTTGTAGTGCTTCCTCCACTTTCTTTGGTTCAACCTGTGACAAGTAGCAAGAATAAGACACAAAGTTAGCAACACATTTATCAACTGTTCGTTTCCTTAATGTGAGTTCATTCAAATTTCCCACAATAACTTCTGGAGGATGATTCAGTTTAATTCTGGAGGAAGGTCCTTTTTCCTGAAGAGATTCAGACTCAGGTGAAGTCGGGATTTCTGCTGACTCTTCCACAACACTGGGAGTACCAGGAGCAATAGGAGATATGGGTTCTCGGTCAACAATGTCTTGAACTTCCGTAGGTTCAGGGGGAAGAATTTCCTTGGGAAGTTCATTACTACCTTTCTCAGAATTAGACTCTGAAGACTCATCAATGACTACATTAACAGTCTCCATAACCTTCATGGTCCTTTTGTTGTATACCCGATAGGCCTTGCTGGTAGAAGAGTAGCCCAGAAATATGCCTTCATCACTCCTAGAATCAAACTTTCCCACATTCTCTCTATCCTTGAGGATGAAGCAAGTACTTCCAAAGATTCTGAAATACTTTACATTTGGCTTTCTACCTTTCCACAACTCATAGGGAGTCTTTTTGGTACCGGGTCTAAAGTACGCCCTATTCACTGTATGACATGCAGTGTTTATGGCTTCTCCCCATAGGTTTCGAGCCACATCTTTGTTATGCAACATGGCTCTGGCCATCTCTTGAATAACTCTATTCTTTCTTTCTACCACACCATTCTGTTGAGGTGTAATAGGTGCAGAGAATTCTTGAGATATACCTGATTTCAAGCAGAAGGATTCCATGTATGAGTTCTCAAATTCTTTACCATGATCACTTCGAATTCGATCAATCTTCAAACTCTTTTCATTCTGCAGTCTTGTGCACAAGGCCTCAATGTGCTCAGGAGCATCAGACTTGGATCGAAGTAAGATGACCCAAGTGTATCTAGTGAAATCATCTACCACTACCATGATATATCTCTTACCACCAAGAGACTCAGTTCTGGTTGGACCCATAAGATCTAAATGTAACAATTCCAACGGTCTAGAGGTAGCGGATGCCTGAGTGCTTGGATGCTTAGCTTTTGTTTGTTTTCCAAGTTGACATGGTCCACAAACCACATTGCTCATTCTACTAAGCTTTGGTATCCCCAAGACAGATTCATGCTTAGAGACAATAGATAGATGCTTGTAACTAGCATGTCCCATTCGTTGATGCCATAGATCTTCATTTGGTAGACGAATACTATTACACACTATATCAGCATCAGGAACCAATCCATAACAATTGTCCAAAGTTCGAACCCCACTGATGAGCTTCTTTCCGGACTCATCCATGACAAGACACTTTCCTTTTGAGAACAGCACCATGAAGTCTTGATCACATATCTGACTTATGCTCAGTAGATTCACCCTTAGTCCTTCTACATAGAGAACATTTGCAATGTCTGGCAGCCCTGGCAGAGATATGATTCCTTTCCCTTTAATCTGTGACTTGCTTCCATCACCAAAGGTCACATTACCTCCTTTCTTAGGCTCGAAGATCTTGAAGAGAGATCGATCTCCGGTCATGTGTCTTGAGCAACCACTGTCAAGATACCAAAGGCATGTGTCCATTACTTTAAATGCAGATTTCATCATGAAACACACTTAATGCTTGGATGACAAATCATAGGGAATGGTTCTTTCTCTCAACTGCCTTCTACTAGCTAAGCCTTTAACTTTTACTCTTCTCAGACGAACTCCTCTGCACATTTTCATTCTGAGACAGTCTAGTTTCTTCTTAGCCAAACTGAGATCTTTTACCATAGTCATTACAAGTGAATTCAAATAACTTTTAGACTTGTGTTTTCTGAGACACTCAAACAAATAGTGATTAGAAAAACAAGATGTATTTGAAAGCATAGATCTCTTAAAGCTGGTCATAGCCATGACAAACAGGGGTCAATGGATCAATCACAGCAAAGATTAATAACTAATCAGAGTGTGCCTGCTCTGATACCACTTGATAGGCCACAAACTGAATAACCCCTTGTGATTTTAAACTAATTAATTAATTAAGTCAAGTTATTAATTAATCAATTTAACATGCAAATACGTGGTAGCACAAACAAATCACCGAATAACAAAATATGCAGCGGAAAATAAAAGACACGGTGATTTGTTCACGAATGGGGAAAAACCCTAACGGCAAAAACCCCACCGGGTGATTTCAGGTCACCACTCCCAAAACTCCACTATTATCAAATCAAGCGGTTACAAATAAGGAATCCCAAGTACCTTACCAACCTACAGTTGAACCCTTACCCCAATACCCAATTGGACTTGATCTGTAGCGACAGTTCCCTCCTTTGATGCACGGCTCCCAAGTACGTGACTAACCAGATGCGCGGATCCCAGTACGCGACTTCAATCACCAACTTTAGAATGAGAGGTTGGCTGCAGAGTTCTTCAGATCATCCTATGCATGAAGATCAGGAAGATGCTTGGTCACAAAACCCTAAGGTGCACAATACACAGCAACTTCTTGAAGAAGATGATCTAGGTTAAGAACTTCGTCTCAGAGCACAATTTGCTTGAACAAGGATTGCTCAATGCTTATGCAACTTGTGTCTTCGTTGACGGCTCTTAAAACACTCCTTAAATATGTTTAGGATTAGAAGAAAAGAAGGCCCAAAAACACATTCACGGATCCCAAGAAAATCAGATTAGAATTCTGACTTTTTAAGTCTCGACAGCTAGCAGGTGTCGAGGTAGGTGTTGAGCAGGTGTCGAGCTTTAAAACTTCAGCACTTCAACTTGCTTTTCTTGGACAGACTTGATGACTTCAACACTTGATCTTGAAACATAGTTTCTTGAAGTATTAAAAACACTTAGAACTACCCAATTACAAGTAGAGTGCGTTTTGTCAAAGGATTAGCCAATTTACATAAATCATGACATATGTTCCTAACATGTAAACACATATGTCCTAACAAACTGTAATATGAGGAAACACATAATCATATTTATGGTTTCGTGCCAAATCTCCCTGTAAAATGCATTTAAAATATAGTGTTCAATGAGTGAGACAAAAAGAGAAACAGAAATACAGTGTTCAGTGAAGAATAAGGGAAGACCTGATACACTCTTAGAAGCAATGACTTGAGCTTTTCTTTCAGCTGAACTTTCGAGTCACTTTGGTCATCAGACTTACTAGATTCCAGTTCCACCTTTTGCTGATCTTGCTTTAACAGTCCATGCTCACCAATTATTGAAGCTTGTGTAAACTCTATCAGCTCTTTCTTGTACAATATACGCGCACCACAATTTTTTATCTCAATATAAGGGCAGTGGCTGCTAAACGAAGCTTCAATGGAATTGCATCCCTCTAAATGGTCTTCACGTTCCCCAGCTGGAAAACGTATTTTAAATCCAAATGATCTATCATCTAATAAGTATTTAGGTACTTCAGAGATGTTAAATGCGTTCAACTGTATCTGATGGATAGGACCTTCAACCATGTGTTTTCTATAAATAAAGTCGATATTAACTTCATAATCCTGACTAGAAGAAACATTGTAAGAATTTTCATGGATTTCAACAACAATAAACAGAGCCATCCCTGACCAACTACTATTATAATGCAGATCAGAAGGTAGTGGGATTGTTACTGATGACCCAGGGTTCTGAGGGCTGAACCATTCTGAAATTTCAGTTGAAGATGTAAACTCCATAAAACTCATATCTTTATGACTTCCATCCTCCTGTAAATATTAAATTGGATAAGTATAAAGATGTGTTTGTGTTATCTGTGTGCATGTATGTGTGTGTGTGTGTGTGAGAGAGAGAGAGAGAGAGTGAGTGACCTCTATAAATCTTTCCCAGAGTGGGTTGGGGTCATCGAAAGGTACTCCTGGAGAGGGGTAAACTGCCATTTTGTCATCATCCTTGTCGTCACAAATAACAATAGTGAATCCTGTTCCACCCGAAGTCCACACGAAGTTTTGATTTGAATAATTTTCCAGTGAAGTACATCTTCTTGCTGTTACATATCCTACACTTAAAAGGAAGATTTGGCAATGATTGAAGCTTGCTACAACCATTCAAATTAAGATGTTTAAGCTTAGAAAGCTGAAAAATACTATCAGGCAGGCATGTAAAATTGTTTTTGCTCAAATCGAAATCCTGCAACGAGGATAAGCCACTAAGATCATCAGGGAGTGCTTCGTCCCATAATATGCGGTCAGCTAGATTTAGAGATACAATAAATCTTAACCTAGGCAACAACAGGTTGATGGCCTCTCGGATAGGGAAGCCACCTTGGAAAAAAGCATGTGCAGCACGGACGAGGGAGAATCCGTGCGAAAGCCAGGATTTAGGTGGTTGAACCTTAAATCCCGATAGATTGAGAGTTTTCAGAGACGGCAAATTGACACTTGGAAAACTTGAAAGGTTTTTGCAACCTTGAAGACTCAAGACCGTCATGCCAGTCAAACGCTCCAGTGATGATGGCAACTCTTCCACAGCAATCCCATCTAAATACAGCTCTGACAAGCTTGTCATATTAGTTCCAATCTCTGAAAACTTCTTGAGACTTGAACAGCCAGATAGAATAAAATTTTTAAGAGATTTCAAGTTTAATTCGCAAGGGAGGCCAGTAAGACTTCTGCAATCTTTCAGATTTAAGAAAGTAAGCTTATTGAGAGCTCCGACAGATGGATGAAGCTCATACAAACTTGTACATCCTTGAAAAATCAGCCTCTCCAGATTTGGGCATCCGATGAAGTTAGGAGTCTTGACTAGGACTTTAGAGTCGCTAAGATCCAGGAGTCTTAACTTGGCCAATTTCTGCGATAATAAATAGATATGGGAAATTAAGTAGTCAAAAACTTAATCTGCATTTAAAAAAAAAAAAGAAGAAGAAGAAGCAAAACTAGCATGCATTGAGGGAATACTTACACTAAATCCCACTGGTAATTGCTCAATGTGACTGCAAGGCATGATGAGTTCAACAAGATTGTCCGGTTGAAAGCTCATTGGCAGGAATTTCAAAGGATAATCACGCCATTCCATCATTCTTAACTTATTAGAAAGAAAATTGAGGCCGGTAGGAAGGTGCACATTTGAAATTTTAAGCAACCTTAAATTTTTCATATTTGAGAAGGCTTCGGCATTCAAGTTTTCTTTATGTGGAGGCGAATTCAGCACCATGCCTTCTACATAATCTGTTCCCTGGTAACCAAGAACAATGAAATCAGGGTTAGGAAAAATATAGCAAAAAAAATTGCTAGAATCATAAAATATACACTCCTCAAAGTTTATGTCTATATACTAATCCACTTACTGCATTTTCCTTTAACACATGAAATACATCCTTATAAAGCCACAACCTACTGCGTCTTTCAGGCTCCTTAGGTGATTCACAACTAACAATTCTCCAACCCATCTCTTGTATTAAATCATGCATCCGTAATTTTCCTCCTAAAATGGTAATGAGAAATTTGTCCTTGAGAGTTTCCATATCCTTGTAGCTACCAAAACCTTCTATATGTTCCACTCGATTTTTGTCCTCCCCTTTGAAGAAACATGCAATATCCAAAAATAGATTTTGCTCTATGTCTTTCAATCCCCTATAACTTATTTCAAGTTTATCAAGAATTTCTTCTTCAGGGATTTCTTTTAATTGATGTAGGTAATCTTCCCATAACTTCCTTGGTCTATCAATCAAAGAGGAACCCAGAACTTTAAGAGCTATAGGAAGCCCTTTAGCATACTTCACAAAACCATTGGACAAATTCTCAAACTCATTTTTAGGATAGGGTTGCTTAAACACAGTCCAACTGAAGAGCTCCAGGGCTTCATCATTATCTAATTCGTTAACCTTATGTATAGTAGTATCCAAGTGATGCCTTTTTAGCAAGTGCTTATCTTTACTTGTGATAATGATCCTACTTCCTGGACCAAACCAACCAGGGCTCCCCGCTAATGCCTTTAGTTGTTCATCTTTGTTAACATCATCAAGAACAATAAGAACCTTCTTATAGCGTAGTCTCTTCTTTATGACTTTGATCCCCTCAAGATGGTTCCAAATGTTTACTTTTTCCATCAATGTCTCAGAAAGAAGCTGTTTTTGTAAATTAACTAGACCCTGTTTATCTTTTTCAACTATTTCTCTAACGTCACAAATAAAGCTACTAGCTTCAAATTGATGACAAATTCTGTTATAAATGACATATGCTAGAGTGGTTTTACCAATCCCAGACATCCCCAAAATCCCTATGAAGTGCACATCCTTTGACATTGTGCTAAATAAGTTCATCATTTCCTTCAAACGTGAGTTTATTCCAACAAGGTCCTCAGAATCATCTAATGATTCACAATTCAATTTATCAAATATGCTTTTTGTGATTTCCTGAATATCTTCTGATTCGTGACTGTAATAAAAAATTTAAAAAAAAAAAAAAATTATGAGACAGTGTGCTAGCCACAAAGAAACAAAAATCATTAAATGTAAGATGTTTTGCTTAAGTAGAGAAATATGAGCCATGTTTTACCGGTCACTTTCCCCCCTCACCCTCTTCCTTGACATCCGATTGACCAAATTTTGTTAAATTAATATTAAAAATGTTGTGTACTGACCTGCTCTTTGTTCAATGGTAAGTTTCCAAAATTATCTTATTTCATAATTAAAATTTATTTTTTAAAATTTTTAATAAAAGTGTATTTTAAAATATTAAGTGTGAATTTTCCTTATTATTATTTTTTTCTTTTTTCAACGAGTTATGGAGAAATTTGTCGTTGCAAGTGTTTTGAGGCTTGTTAAATTACCACATGCGGTGGTCACTCCACTAGTATAAATACTAGTGGGGTGTGAGGGGTAAGGGCTAGGGTTTAAGTCTACAGGAGGAAGTTTCACACATATACACTTAGATTAAACTAGAGTAGAAATTCTATCTTGTATAAAAAAAAAAAAAAAAAAAAAAAAACTTGTTAAATTTTTCATTTTTATTCTAAATTTATTAGTTATCTTTTTACTAAACTTAGTTAAACTTTTCTAAATATATTCTTATAAAAATTTAGAATATTTCATTACTAATATAAATAAAAGAGAAGAATGTTAATTTCTTCAAATCTCAAGAGAGGGGAGTGTATTTTCCCTTCAAATTTGGGATGGAGTGTCATTCTCCCAAAAATATTTTGAATCACGTTTCCTTATAATAATTGTATCCAGAACAAACTATATGACACTCTATATGCCTTTAGAACTTTTTAAAGGCTTCCCCCACCAAAATGGCAGTTCCTCCTCCCCCTAATTGGAGTAGGCTCACTCAATAGTTTTAAAATAATAATAATAAAAAATGGTTAAATGGCCTAGTGATTTTAAAGAAAACGTACCTTTTTAAGTTGATTTTATTTTATATAGCTTCTTCTTGTATCGGATAAAGTTTTAGGTCATTTGCATTTTAGAATATTTTCTAGGTCTCATTGAAAATTTTTTATTCAAGTTAGTAGGTAATTTAGTAATTTATATCGCAAATAAAATATTTTAAGAATTTACCTATAGAGATTTTTTTTTTTTTTTTTTTTTATAGAAAAAACAAATTCATTGTAAAGACTATTAGATTAATTTCATTCTATGAACATATCTTCAATTGGAGATAATAAGTTATATATATTTTATATTTAGCATGGCCCCCAAGGCAAATTCTTTGGCTCTGCCACTTGAACAAATTAACATTTAACTCTATTAATTTGTATCTTACGTTCTTTCATTGTATTTAAATAATTTTTAATTGTATGAACTAAATTTTCTAACCACTTCTCTTTCACATTTTTAAGCCTTTTTAGGGGTTTAACATAGTTGGAACTTGGAACATTAGATTTAGCAATAGTTAAGATTTTTTTTTTTAAATTAGTTATATAAAAAATTAATATGAAAGAAAATTGTGAATAACCTATTGTAAACTACTGTTTAGATGTAATAATAAAAATAAACAATTAAACAATTGATTTTCTTTATCTAAGAAAACAGCTACAATTACACACACACACACACACACACACACACACATAATATGGAAGATATTCTATATATACCTCAACCCATTTACTACGCAATAATATACATTTTTTTTTATATATAGATATGTGTTCAAGATACACACCTACATTTGGTGTAACTTCACAAAAGTTATACATTTTTTGAACCATTAATTATTATTAGATTTAAGAGTGAAAAAACACTCATGGTTATGTCATTATTGTTATCTAGAAATTAATAATTTAGGTATTAACTCTTCTTATTAAAGGAAAAAAAAAAAAAAAAAAAACCAACAACATCAACTCTCACACTCTCCTCCACGTCATCATTAATTTGCTTCCTTTCATTCTCTCTCACATTTTCTTCTTGCACTATATGTTTTTAGGTCTCCACCATTGATTTTTTAACAGTATACATGGCCAAAGTCACAGGTCACAATTGTTTTAGAGAATAATTGTTGAGGCCAAGAATTTCTAAGGATAAAAAAAACTCATGGCCGAAGTCAATTTAAAAAATTGGTGTTCTAACAACAGTCAACACTATCTCTCAGCCATATCATCATCTCCTACCATGGTCCTAGAAAGATCTTAAAAAAGATGGGCTTTGAAGAGGAATAATATGATATGATAGAACCTTCATATGAACGGACCGCTCCCCTCCATCTACCAGACGGATCAATGATCCAGGACTGAACGGACTCAATGTAGACGGGTGCAAGGTCCGAGGGAGATCTGATCTTGTTATTTCCTTATCTCTAAAAAACCCTAAATGGGAATACTTGTGGCGCACACCACATAATGATATCCTAGTGCAAATAGGATTCTGTTGACCGCATGCATTAATGAAGGATCTTCTCGATAAAGAAAAGATACTTGTCCATTACGTTTGGGACTCCTTAAGAGAATTTCTACAAGGAAAGACTTCGACTCCAAATAGAAGAGGTTCACTTTCGACTATTATAAAAAGGATTAATACTCTTACTTATGGAGGTACGCATAATTTACCCTCTCTAGCACGCTAGAGTTGTGAGAATATTTTTGACTTAACCTTCGGAGGGTATTCGGCCGGCACCACACCGGTGCTCTTCGCAAGGCTTTTTTCTTCTCTTTGTTGTGCAAGTTCACATTCGAGCGCGCAGGTATCGTGTGGCTTACTGGTGAAATTCTTAACATCATCAGCTGGAGCTGTCTGTGGGAAGGCTTAATCTTGGTTAAGATTCATAAGCCATACTATCGTTTCCCAGACCAAAGGGTTGCATGGTACTCACTCGCTCGATGGCAACCACTAACGACGTTCAAGGAGAGAAACCACCCACGACTGCTCTCGAGAGACAAGTTCGAACTCTTGAGGCCGCCGTGGAACGCCTCACTAAACGAAACCTCGACTTGGAAGAACAGTTACGCCAAAAGAATACAGCACTGAATAACCAACAAAAAGACCAAGAAGGGACCAACGCTGCAAGAAAAAACCAGGAGAAACCTAAAGGCAGCCACGCCCCGAGCAGACCAGAGAGGCAGAACTTGAGCATGCCATCCCTCACAGATGTGACTCCACCACATATTGTCGCAGAGATGCAAGCGATAAGAGAACGAATGGAGGTTATGATGAATGCACTTAAGGGGCGAGTTTCCAGTGACCTTGACGATCTAGTCAACCGCACTGATTCGCCTTTCACTGCAGCCGTGAACTCCTTTCCTCTACCACACAAGTTTCGAATGCCACAGATCGACAGTTATGACAGAATAAAAGACCCTCTGGATCACCTAGAGACGTTCAAAACCTTGATGCACCTTCAAGGGGTTGCGGCTGAGATAATGTGCAAGGCATTCCCCACCATGCTAAAGGGAGCCGCGAGGATTTGGTTCAGTCAATTGACACCAAATTCCATCAGCACCTTCAAGGAATTAAGCGCCCAGTTCACATCTCACTTTATCAGGGGACATAGGTATAAGAAGTCCACGGCGTGCCTGATGAGCATCAGACAACGAGAGGACGAGACACTGAGATCCTACATAACCCGCTTCAATAAGGAAGCACTTTCAATTGATGAGGCCGACGATAAGATACTGGTAGCAGCCTTCACAAATGGGTTGCGAAAGGGTAAATTTTTGTTCTTTCTATACAAAAATGACCCGAAAACCATGATGGAGGTTCTTTACAGAGCCACCAAGTACATGAATGCGGAAGACGCTTTGCTGGCCTGGGACAACAAGCCAAGGAAGAGAGAACGATCGAAAGACACCCGGCAGGACCAAGAACGGAAGAAACTCAAAACAAGAGACCGAAGGGACAACCAGTGCCCTAAGCCCCCAGGAAGAAGGTTTACAAGCTTCACCCCGTTGAATACCCCAATAGACCAAGTCCTAATGCAAATTAAGGACGAAGGGGCTCTAACATTCCCAGGAAAACTCAAGAGTAATCCGAGCAAGCGGTCCAGAGACAGGTACTGCCGTTTCCATCGCGACCACGGTCATGATACATCTGATTGCTACGACTTGAAGCAACAGATTGAGGTTCTTATCAGACAAGGAAAATTGCAAAAGTTTATCAGAAAAGAAAGGACGGATCCTCCACCTCAAAAGCAGCAACTCCGAAGGGAGAATGAGCGTCCTAGACCCCCAATCAGAGACATAAGGATGATTGTGGGAGGAACAGCAACAACAGGCTCGTCCAAGAAGGCCCGAAAAACTTATCTCCGAATGATTCAGGACGTCCAATTGACGGGCTCGGTTCCGAAGATAGCCCGAAGGGATAGCCCAATAATTGGGTTCTCAAAAGAAGATGCACGACGTCTTCATCATCCGCATGACGATGCACTAGTCGTTACCCTACGAGTCGAGGAGTATAACATGCACCGAGTGTTGGTCAACAATGGCAGCTCAGCGGACATCCTATATTATCCCGCATTCCAACAAATGATGATTAATAAGGAACGACTGATACCAACGAACGCCCCGCTGGTGGGGTTTGGAGGAATGAGAGTATTCTCGTTGGGTGCAATCACACTTTTGGTGACGGTAGGAGATTATCCTCAGCAGATCACTCGAGATGTGACATTCCTCGTAGTTGACTGCTCGTCAACGTACAACGCTATCCTTGGACGACCTATCCTTAACGCATGGAAGGCAGCCACCTTAACATACCACCTGATGATTAAGTTCCCCACGGAGTATGGGGTCAGGGAGTTACGGGGGAATTAAGTGGCCACTCGTGAGTGCTACTTAGCCATGTTGAATATGGAGGACCACCAGCAGACAATGTGCATAGAAGAATAGCGAGTCACTGCAAAACCCATTGAGGAACTGGAAGAAATAGCTCTAGACGCATCAAAACCTGAACGAACGACTAGGATAGGGACATTGGCCAGCCAGCCCATACAGCAGGCCCTCAAAGCATTCCTCAAGATAAATCAGGATGTTTTCGCTTAGAGCCACGAAAACATGCCCAGGATTAATCACTCAGTCATGGTTCACAAGCTGAATGTGAACCCTACGTTTTCACTCATAAGACAGAAAAAACGAGTATTCGCTCAAGAACGGGACAAGGTAATAGCAGAAGAAGTAAAAAAGCTACTCGAGGTAAACTTTATTCGGGAGGTATATATTACCCCGACTAGTTAGCAAACGTGGTGATGGTCGAAAAAGCTAACAGGAAGTGGCGAATGTGCGTCGACTTTACGAACCTCAACAGAGCATGCCCAAAGGACAGTTATCCGTTACCTCGGATTGATACACTAGTAGACTCAACGGCAAGACATCAACTCTTAAGCTTCATGGATGCCTTCTCCTGCTACAATCAGATTAAGATGGACGAAGCCGATCAGGAGAAGACTTCTTTTGTCACAAGCCAGGGGCTTTTTTGTTACAAAGTAATGCTGTTTGGGCTCAAGAATGCAGGAGAAACGAACCAAAGACTAATGAACAAATGTTCGCGCACCAGATTGGGAGGAATGTACAGGTATACGTCGACGACATGCTTGTAAAAAGCCTTCTGGAGCAGGACCATCTAAAAGACCTACAAGAGACCTTCAACACTCTCAGGTCGTATAATATAAAGTTGAATCCGAACAAGTGCGTATTCGGAGTAATGGCAGGGAAATTCTTGGGATTCATGGTATCCCAAAGAGGAATAAAGGTCAACCCGAAAAAAATACGGGCCATTATAGAGTTAAAACCACCGGAGACGATGAAAGAGGTGCAGAGCTTGAATGGCAAAATTGTGGCCTTAAACAGATTCGTTTCTAAAGTAACGGACAAATGTCTACCGTTCTTCCGCACCTTGAGAAAATCTTTCAAATGGACAGATGAGTGTCAGAAAGCATTTAAGGACCTAAAGAAATACCTTGCCTCTCCACCGCTTCTCAACCCGGCCAAACCAGGGGAAGAGCTATACCTATACTTAGCGGTTTCGCAAGCAGCGATCAGCGCGATCTTAATAAGAGAAGAACAAGGAACTCAATTACCCGTCTATTTCATAAGTAGGGGTTTCTGGGGGGCAGAAGAAAGATACCCCCAGATGGAGAAGTTAGCCTTCGCACTAGTAACTGCAGCTCGAAAGCTCAAGCCATACTTCCAGGCCCATGCCATCATAGTCTTGACGGATCAACCTCTAAAGAGAGCCATGAGAAGTCCTAAAGCTGCCGGATGAATGGCCTTATGGGCAATAGAACTAAGCGAGTTTGATATACAGTATCGCCCACGAACTCCAATAAAGGGCCAAGCAGTGGCAGACTTCATCGCTGAGTATACCCCATTAGAAGGCAATGGGGTAGACACCCTCAAAGAATGGAGCATCTACACGGACGGATCTTCAAACAAGCAAGCTGGAGGAGCTAAAGTGGTAATCCAAACCCCAGACGTGGATAAAATCGAGTGCATGGTTCGATTGGATTACATAACGACAAACAACGAGGCCGAGTACGAAGCATTAGTGGCAGGATTGGACCTCGCAATGGCAGCAGGTGCTGAAATCATGGTCGTACATTGTGACTCCCAGGTAATAACAAGTCAAATTAATGGCATCTACGAGTGCAAAAATGAAAGGATGAAGAAGTACCTAGAAAAAGTCAAGAATCGGATCGACGGCCTCAAAATGCAATTCATTCAAATCCCAAGGGAAAAGAATGAATGTGCCAACCTCCTGGCAAAAGCAGCCTCAGCAGAATCTATGCTAGTCCCCGATCAAGTATTGTCGTTTGTCCAAACTTCCTCAATTATTAACAACAGAACAGAAGTGCATGAGGTGGATTCTAAGAATGATTGGACCACGCCACTATTAGCCTACCTGAGGACGGGCACACTACCAGACGAAAAAGAGGCAGCCAGAAAACTAAAAGTCCAAGCCTCGCGATTTGTGCTAATCAATAACCTTCTATACAAAAGGAGATTCTCACGACCATATCTGAGGTGTTTGAATCACGATGAGGCAAACTACATAATGAGATAAGTCTATGAGGGCATCTGTGGAAACCATTCGGGGGCACGATCCTTAGTACACAAATTGATCTGAGCGGGGTACTACTGGCCTATGATGCAAAAGGACGCGCAAGGCTATGTCAAGACGTGTGACAAATGCCAGAGGTTCAGTAATTTAATCAAGCAACCAACCGAGGAGCTGACACCCATGACGGCCCCTTGGCCATTCGCCCAATAGGGACTAGACATCATAGGCCCCTTCCTGACAGCGGTAAGACAACTAAAATTTCTGGTAGTTGGTATCGACTACTTCACCAAGTGGGTGGAAGCAGAGCCCCTGGCCACTATCACGGAGAAAAACATTCGAAATTTCGTTTAGAGAAATATTATTTGCAGGTACGGAATACCAAGAGTGCTTATCTCCGATAATGGAAAACAGTTCGACAACAGCGCATTTAGGAACTTCTGTTCGGAGTTGGGTATCAAGAATCATTACGCCTCGCCCGCACACTTACAGGCCAACAGACAGGTCGAGGTTACGAACCGAACCCTGCTCAAGATAATCAAGACCCAGCTCGAGAGGGCAAAGAGTATCTGGCCTGACGAACTACCAAGCGTCTTGTGGGCATATCGTACAACAGTAAGAGTACCTACTGGAGAAACGCCGTTTCGGCTGGCAAATGGGACTGATGCAGTCATCCTAGCGGAGGTAGGGCTTACGAGCTATCGCGTGGAGAACTATAGCGAGGATAAGAACGAAGAAGCCTTGCGGCTCCAACTAGACTTGGTGGACAAAGTCCGGGCTACAGCAAAGTAGAGGTTGGCGCGATACCAGAACCTAATTGCAAAATATTACCACTCCAATGTCAGATATAGAGACTTTCAAATCGGGGATCTTGTGCTACGAAAAGTAATGGGAGCTACTAAAAATCCCTCTCAAGGAAAGCTCGGCCCCAACTGGGAAGGACCATACAGGATCTCATCTTGGTAAAAGAAAGGGACCTACCACCTTGAAACACTGGGCAGAAAGAAGTTGCAACACCCGTGGAACACAGAGCACCTACGGAGATACTACCAATAGAGACGACATAAAGGGCATCAACGCCCCCCCAATTTTCCAGTTTATTTCTAAGTTTTCACTAGTTTTTACTTCGAACAGCTATTTCCATTATTTTTTTTTGCTTTGAACAATTCTTTCTACAAGCGTTTTTTTAAGCCCAAAAGGGCAGGCACCCTTTTTTTTCCCTACGTGATTTCTTTCAGACTCTACTGAATTTTTCCTGCTTAATCTACTTAGTTCAATATCAGACAGTTAAAAATGTAGTCCACATGATAGACGGATCATCCCAAGAGGATGAAAATCTTAAGTCCTATAGAGGACGGATAAAAATATAGTCCACATGATGGACGGATCGTCCCAAGAAGATGAAAATCTTAAGTCCTATGGAGGACGGGTAAAAACGTAGTCCACATGATGGACGGATCATCCTAAGAGGATGAAAATCTTAAGTCCTATGGAGGACAGATAAAAATATAGTCCACATGATGGACGGATCATCCCAAGAGGATGAATATCCAAAGTCCTACGGAGGACGAATAAAAACTTAGTCCACATGACAGACGGGTCATAGAGGACGGGTCACCCCTGGAGGGTTAAAAACTTAAGTCCACAAAGTGGACAGATCACCCCAGGAGGGTTAAAATCTAAAGAACATAAAGTAGACGAATTTCCTCAAAGAGGATCAAAACAAAGTTCATAGGATGGACGGATCCCCCTAGTACAGCTAAAATTCAAAGTAGACGGATCAAGTATACAAAACAATTAAATAAAGCTATATTATAAAATCTACAAGGTGGACGAATATAAAACAAGTCCACAAGGTGGACGGATCATCCCAAAAGGACGAAAAATCCGAAGTCCATAAGATGGACAGATATAAAATAAAGTCCACAAGGTGGACAGATCATCCCAAGAGGATGAAAGACCCAAAGTCCGAAAGGTGGACGGATATTTTGCTAAGTCCACAGGGTGGATGGATCATCCTAAAGGATGAAAAAATTCCAAGTCTTCAAGATAGACGGACATAAACTAATTCCACAGAGTGAACGGATAAAAAAGAGCAAGATAAGCAAATGCATCAACGAACGGATATATTCCATATAAAAAAAAAAAAAAAAAAAAAAAACATCAGAAAGGTCCACGGAGCCCTTAAAGAAAATGTTTATATCACCCCAAAAACCAGGACAAGGAATCATGAAGTTGTTCACATAATGTTGCTTAAAAAACTAAAATATTACAAATTATAAGTCTGCTGCAGGGGTGTTTTTCTTCTCGGTATGAAGAGCTTGATCATCCTTAGGATCACTCTCAACCACCGTCTGGTTCACCACCATCTGGCCATCCTTAGGGTCCTTGGGAGCTTCAGGGTTAGGGGGGTTCTCGCTAAATAGATCGTCTGTATCATCTGATTGGGCAGGCTAGGCAGATGTTTGCTCTGGGGCATCAATATTGACGGCTGACAAGTCCAGCTCTGGATTTAAGGCCTTCACCTGACGGTGGCATCATCAAAACCATCGTTATATGAAAGGCTAAGCTCTGTTATAAGGGCCTCGGAGTCGCGATACTCCCGGATCGCAACCTCCTTCGATTGATGGACCTCCTCATCCTTTTTCTCCAGAGCTTTCTTCAGGCCCTCCGACAGCCTGATGTATTCGTCCCTAGCCTTTTCAACCGTCTTAAGTTTTTTCTCTTGGGCGACCTTCCAGGACTTCAACTCAAGTAACTCATCCTCCTTCACCTTGGCCTTATCACGAACACGGTCTAAAGTCACCTCGTGATTAAGGCACCATCCCATCATCCCCTTCATCATAATCATAGCCTGGAAGAAAACATAAGTTAAAAAAAAAAAAAAAAAAAAAAAAAAGAAAGGTAGGGAGGGGACGGACCCCAAGACGACGGATGTGTTACCTGAGCAATACTGAAAAGGACCGTCTCCCCCATCGCCTCCGTCGAATGATTACACAAATCCTCATAATCCTCAATGGTTATGATGGACGAGAGCCTCTCAAGGGCATATTTGGAATCTTCACGGAGCAGAACGGGAGGTTTCTTCTGACTTCTGGACGGTTCGGTCATCAGGCCCTTACCGACCCTATGCTTCACAGGTGTGACCGTCTTGGTCCCCTCGGCCAGCAAGCCTATGATGGGCTCTAAGGAAACTTTTGGTTTTTTCGGTGCACGATCACCCTTAGACGGTTGTTTTCTTTTTGCTTGTTTGCTGGAGCCCGTCCCCATAGGGTCCACACCAGCTTCTTTGTTTTTGGCAGCTTGTAATCTGACAGCCGTTCTCCTTTTGGCGTCGTCCATCTCTGAAGAGGTAGACGTATGTCAAATGTAAGAATAAAATGAATTTGAAAAAGGAAGAACGACGGACTTACGTTCACGGGTGCGCTCTTCGTTCTTAATTGCCACCGGAGTTGGTTCGGGTCCGTCACAATACCAATGAATGGTATTGAGGTTGACGAGTTTGGCCCAGGTTCGTTCCTCTGGTGTGGTCTTGGAAAAAAAATTTTCAAGGAAGCCAAACTCCTCGAGTGTGACTTGTGGGCGCCGACGGACTGTACAAAAGTTGACGGACATTAAAACACAACGGTTATTACATGGACTTTGAGTAATTGATTATTATATGACGGGTTCATACCAGACTGATTTAATATGCCCCAAACCTTGTCGACAGGTATGTAATCCGTTTCCCCTGGATGACACATCCAACCGTCGCCCTCAAGGAAAAAATAGCGGCTCTTCCAGTCTCTATTTGAGTCCGGGGTTTCATAAATCACTTTCAAGACGGGACTCCTAGGGACAAAACTATACATCCCCCTTGATTTATCTATCTCGTCTGGACGATAGCAATGGAAGAATTCTCATATCGTCAACCTTCTACTACCGTCGGACATGTCTCTGTACAGGACCTCCATTACTATGAAGACCCTTCAGGCATTTGGGGATATCTGGCTGACGGATAAACCCAGGTATTTATGGAGTTTGCAGTGCAGGGAACTCAAAGGGAACCTGAGGCCTGCCTTGAGCATCTGCTCGTACACTCCTACATGGTCTACTCCTTCGTAGTAACATTTTTTTGACTTATAGGGTAGACGGATGGGGATGTAGTCTGGGATCTGATAACGGGCCTTAAGAGTGTTAAAATGTGGTTCCTTGATGGTGGATGTAAAGGCATTCACCGTCCATTCTAGAAGCATGATGAACTCCCTAAGTCCATCAGCTCCCACGACAGATCTAACTATTTGATCTTCATCATCATCAGAGCCCTCTTCTATTTCGACCACTTCCACATCCTCATTTATTGAGGACGGGGAAGATGAAAATGAACTCCTCTCGCTTAGATCGTTTTGGTCTTTATGACCTAACGGGTATACCTCTTCAAAGTCCACCCCATCACGGACGACCGACTGGTTACTTGACGCACTAGACATGACCTACATATAATGACAAAACCTAAGACTCTGACGGGTTTGGAAAGAGCGACGGAGGCATAAAGTAAGAAAAAATAATAACATAATATCATAAGAGACCTGAAGATAAACGAGAAGACGGATGGAAGATTGCTTACCAAGATAGCGAAGGAACAAACGAAGTTGCTGACGACGGGCGCAAGATTTGAACGGATGGATCTCTAACAGGAGTGACGGATGTGCTCTTGCAATATATTTTGGCAGAAAGAAAAGAAATGAGAAGGGGGGGGGGAATGATATTTATAGAAAAGGTGCACGGAAGACGAAGCGACACCTCGTTTTGAGACAACAGCCATTAAAGGAGTGACACGCGTCACAGGTCATAAATGAGTTCCTGATAACCTATCAAGGTACGGACAAAAAGTTCTCAGAGCAAGTATTGAGGCTTTTGGTTAGAAATTTTGAATCGTCACCCCATGGATCCGTTTGCTTATACTGAACGGACCCATGGCGTGAGGGGGCAACTGAAAAGGAATGATTTGATACGATAGAATCCTCATATGAACAGACCGCTCCCCTCCATCTACTAGATGGATCAATGATCCAGGACTGAACGGACTCAATGTAGACGGGTGCAAGGTCCGAGGGAGATCTGATCTTGTTATTTCCTTATCTCCAAAAAACCCTAAATGGGAATACTTGCGGCGCACACCACATAATGATATCCTAGTGCAAATAGGATTCTGTTGACCGCATGCATTAATGAAGGATCTTTTCGATAAGGAAAAGATACTTGTCCATTACATTTGGGACTCCTAAAGAAAATTTCTACAAGGAAAGACTTCGACTCCAAATAGAAGAGGTTCACTTTCGACTATTATAAAAAGGGTCAATACTCTCACTTATGGAGGTACACATAATTTACCCTCTCTAACACTCTAGAGTTGTGAGAATATTTCTTACTTAACCTTCGGAGGATATTCAACCAGCACCACACCGATGCTCTTCGCAAGGCTTTTTTCTTCTCTTTGTTATGCAAGTTCACATTCGAGCGCGCAGGTATCGTGTGGTTCACTGGTGAAATTCTTGACATCATCAGGCTCCATTACATCAATATATGCAAAGCATCATGGTTTATGACAAAATAGGTTAGTACTTTCATGGCGCTATTTTTCTTTGGATAATCAACAAACACTCCAAAGACCACCACCCTGTAGTTGAAGTTGGGAGGATGGAAAAGTAAAAAAATAGAAAATAGGGAGAGGGTGGAAAAGTAGGAGAATTAAAAATATCTTAGTTTTTCTCATGGTTTTTGGTTGGATGGGTGGAAAAGTGAAAGAATATGAAACCTTTTTGTTTGGTTTAAGAGAAAAGTGAGAGAATAGAAAATGTAATTTATATAAAATTACTCTTATGTCCTTATTTCATTAAACAAGAAATTAACACGTTATTAATTTATTGTCAATTAAAATTATTTAAATCACATCTTGTAAGAATTAACACGTTACACATTGTATTTTTTTTTTCTTTGATATTATATCTATTTTATATAAAACAATGAGAAAAAAGAGCATAGATTGGAGTCTGGACAAAAAACAAGCAGAAGAAGAAGAAGAAGAAGGAGGGGGGGAGGGGGGAGAAACAACGTTAATAAATTTTTTTAAAAAAAAAATAGAGAACTGATTAACAGAAAACCAATTAATGTCTTAGTCTGGTAATAAAGAATTATCATTGGAAGCGGGCGTCATAAATAACTCTCTCCAAAAAAAAAAAAAAAGTAAAGAACAATACAACATAGTAGGAAGGAAAAGAAAACAACAAAAAAGGAGTAAAATAAAAATAAATAAATAAGAGAGAGAGAGAGAGATATAACATTAAAATAAAGGGGAAAATCGTAAATAAGAAGGCTTAAGCAAAATCACTCTTATTTTCTCTCCAATTTAAGAAGATTGAGTTTTGGTGGGCCTAGAGAGAAACAGCTGCGCCCTACCATTTTTCACTCCAACCAAACATTAATGTCCTCCATGATATGCCCAAAGCCACCTCTAATGCTTGCCACACTCCAAATTAACAATTTAATTGCTGACCTCTACAGTGAAAGTAACGGCAAACCTAAGTAGTTAAATGTACAGCCAATATCTGTCTTGCTTGGTGAAAATCTCGGTCACAAACCTAAGTAGCCAGGGGCAGAGACACATAGTGGCTTGAGGGGGTCGAGGCCCCTGCAAAAAAAAAAAATTTTCCCATTAAAGTAGGGAGAAAAAATAATTGAGCCCCCCCAACATTTCACATCCAGCCCCCCTACCCGTTTCTCACCCATTTTCCCAGCACCCAATCAAAAATTAGGAACACCTCAAATTAAAAAAAAAATTTATATATCTGTTCTACTTTCAAGCAAAAAAAAAAAAAAAAAAAAAAAAAAAAAAAGCACAAAACAAATTTGAACTAAAATCTGAAAAAAAAAAAAAAAAAAAAATGTAACAGAGCAAACCAAGCCCACGGCAAGCCAAGCCCACGGCGAGCCCAAGCTCGCTCACGACTAGCCCACGGATTCTCAACCAAAAAAAAAAAAAACCAGTACAGGCACGTCGCGTCGTCGCTGGCAGTCGCAGAGAGTTGAAATCCATCCCATCAGAGAAATCAATCCCCAAATCCCCAATACTAAAGCTCATCAAACCCCCAATTCCCCAATACTACTCATCAAACTCAGCAAACTAAAACAAACAGAGTGTTTATCAAAAAAAAAAAAAAAACCCCCAATACACAAACCAAACCCCCTAACCCAGTAACCCACTTACCCACGGACCGTTGACGTCGCCGTCTCTGCCAAACTACCTCTGCTCCGGTGCTCGGCCTCCCTCAGACGGTGCTCCCTCCAGCGGTCCGGCCCTCCCTCAAGGTATTTCTCACTTTTTCTCTCTGACTCTCTCAGTCTCTCTCTCTTTATCTCACTGAACATTTGAATCTTTCTTTTCGCAGATCGTAGCGGACCAGGCCAGCGGTCATCGCCTCATCGCCATCGGACTCGGAGATCGCCTTATCGGCCATCGCCATCGGAGATCGCCTCATCGGCCATCGCCATCGGAGATCGGAGATCGCCTCATCGCCACGACGCCATCGGAGATCGGAGATCGCCTCATCGCCTCGCCTCTGCTCCGGTTTTTCTCTCTAACTCTCTCTCACTCTCTCTCTCTTTATCTCACTGAACTAAAGGAAAAAATGAAAGAATATTTTATATTTATGATGTCTCTCTAACAGTCTAACTTTTTATTCTTATCTTTAAATTTTTATCTGTGATCTCAGATTCTCGTGTCTCTCTCTTGTCTCTTTTGATCTGTGCCTCACTGATTGGCTGATTTTGCCTTTTTCTGTTTTAACGTTTTTGTCTTTTTTTTTTTTCTTTTTTTTTTTTTTTAATTTGGCTTTATGTTATTACTTTTTATTGTTGGTCAGTCAGTGACTATTTTTTTTTAATTTAGCTTTATCTTGTCACTTTTTGTTATTGGTCGGTGACTCATTGGTGTTTAGTGAAATATTAATTGGCATTTAGTGTAACGTGTGTTATGATTTGTGATTGGTATTGTGAAATTTTCTGATTGCAGCTAGCTATTGATTAAAGCAATGTAATGTGCAACACATTACATTGCTTTAATTATAACAAATAAATTAAAACAAATTAAAACAATATAATTAAATTAATCAATATAACAAATTAAAGTAGTACAATTAATAGCAAATAAATTAAAGCAATATAGTTTATTGTTAAACTAAACAATAATAATTAAAGCTATATAATTAAATTAACCAATACATTATAAAAGACAAATTAATTAAATTATTTTTGTTTTTGTTTGAGGGGTTATTATTAATTAAAGTTGTATTAAAAATGGGTTGACTGTTTAAATTATAGTGAAAATTTTGTTTTTTTCTTGAGTATGAATAACATTCATATAACTAAATAAAAATTTCTAATTAAATTTTTTTTAAAAATTCTTTTCAGGTTAATTTTTGAGTCATATTCTTAAAACTAAAAGAATTATGAGCAAACGAAAAACGATTGATGCATTCTTTAAGAAAAAAGATGTTAGCAATTCAGAAATTAGGACACCTGTGGCTGTAGAAACAAATGTTAATACTTCAATGCCTGATGAACATCCCTCCAAATGTCCAAAACTTCAATTTGAAGAGATAGATCGTGATCCAGGATCACGTAAACAAATATGTGAATTTCCTATCAACAAACAAGATGAAATCCGACGAGCTTATCTCATAGAAGGTCCATATCAACCTGTAAATATAGAATATCCATACAATGATGATACTCATCGTCGTCGATTTCAACCTTCATGGTATAGTTCACATAAGGATTGGTTAGAATACTCACCTTCAATGGATGCGATATATTGTCTACCTTGCTACCTTTTTAGTAAGAAACCAATAGGTCGTCCCGGATCAGATGTATTCATTTCAAGAGGTTTTAATAATTGGAAAAAAGTGAAAGATGGAATGAATTGTCCTTTAATTCGTCATGAAGGGAAAGAACCAAACTCCCCACATAATAATGCTATGAAATGTTGCGATGATTTAAAGAATCATTCACGGCATATTGACAAGCTGATTGAGAAACAAACGTCAAAAGAATTAGAGAATAATCGATTGCGGCTCAAAACCTCAGTAGAGTGTGCTCGATGGTTAGCATTCCAAGCTTGTGCTTTTAGAGGTCATGATGAAAGTCTTGATTCAAAAAATAGAGGTAATTTTATTGAATTGATAAAATTCACATCAATTTTCAATGACAAAATAGCTAGTGTTGTCTTGGAAAATGCACCAGGAAATGCCAAATATACATCACCCACAATTCAAAAAGAGATTTTGCATATTCTTGCTAGTAATGTGCGAAATGCTATTCGTGAAGAAATTGGCGATGCAAAATTTTGCATTCTTGTTGATGAAGCTCGGGATGAGTCGAAGAGAGCAAATGGCCATCATTTTGAGGTTTGTTGATAAGAAGGTTTCATTAAAGAGCGTTTCTTTCATATTGTGCATGTTAGAGACACTACTGCATTGACTTTAAAGAATGAGATATGTGCTGTCCTTTCTCATTACAACCTCCACATTGAAAATATTCGAGGTCAAAGATATGATGGGGCTAGTAACATGCGTGGTGAATGGAATGGATTACAAGCTCTTTTTCTTAAAGATTGCCCATATGCTTATTATGTACACTGTATGGCTCATAGGTTGCAATTAGCTCTAGTTACAGCATCTAGAGAAGTAAAAGTTGTTCATCAGTTCTTTGATCATTTGGTTAATATTATCAATATTGTTGTTGGTTCTAGTAAGCGTAATGATGAATTACAACATGCTCAATCAGAACAAGTTGAGAATATGATTGCTTCTAATGAAATTGAGACTGGAAGAGGGGCAAACCAGATTGGTACTTTGCAACGAGCTGGAGATACTAGGTGGGGATCTCATTTTCATTCTATTTGTAGTTTGATTAACATGTTTGATGCTACTTGCAAAGTTATCAACACTATCTCTGAGGAAGGGGCTAACTATAAACAACGCGGTGATGCCGATGGAGTTTATCAGGTATTAACATCATTTGAATTTATTTTAATCTTGCATTTGATGAAAGAGATAATGGGAATTACTAATGTTCTTTGTCAAGCTTTGCAACAACGTTCTCAAGACCTTTTAAATGCCATGCATTTAGTTTCAACTACAAAATCACTTATTCAAAAGTTGAGAGATGATGGATGGGAGCCTTTACTTGCTAGTGTTATAGCATTTTGTGAGCAACATGAAATTGATATTCCTGATATGAATGCTCATTACACTAAAGGTCGAGGTAGATATCGTCGTCAAGATGAAGATTTAACAATGGAACATCATTTTAGAATTTGCATATTTACAGTTGCAATAGACTTTCAATTGCAAGAATTGAAAAGTAGATTTGGTGAGTTAACAACGGAACTTGTCATTCTTAGTTCAGCTTTAAATCCCAAAGATGCTTTTAGATTATTCAAAATTGCTCATATATGCAATTTAGTTAAGAAATATTATCCTCAAGATTTTACTGAACATGAACAAGAACTTTTGGAGTCTCAATTGCAACATTATGAGCTTGATGTGATAAAACATCCAGATTTTCAGAATATGAGTACAATTTCCGAGCTATGTAGGGGATTAAAAATTTCAGGAAAGTCTAATGTCTATTTTTTTATTGATAGACTTATTCGTCTTGTGTTGACCCTTCCAGTTTCTACAGCAACTACAGAACGAGCTTTCTCAGTTATGAAGTTGTTAAAAACAAGACTTCGCAATAGAATGGAGGATGAGTTTTTGGCAGATAATATGATAGTTTATATAAAGAAGGAAATTGCAGGGAATTTCATTATAGAGATGATAATGGATGAATTTTATTCCATGAAAAATCGTCGTCAGGCATGATTTGATCCGGTTGATGACCCGACCTGACTTGAATAATGTTGCATGGTTTTTAATGGGAGATTTACTGAGGCTTAGTCCATGGAGCGGAGGCTTGGGTAGACAAAAAATTTTTGGCCCGTTTTGTAGCCCATTGTGAATCCTGTGCGCAGGATATAAAAGCCTTTTTTTTTGTGATTAGGGTTTTGTCTTGTTGTTGTTTTTGAGAAAGAGAAACACTGTAGCAACACATTGTAATTTTTTTTTATAATAGTGAAATTCCTGCAACTCTGTGGACGTAGGCAAATTGCCGAACCACGTAAATACTGTCTTGTGCGTGTGATTGTTTTTCTTTTGGCATTTAGTATATTTATGTTACAACCCAGCCCCCCCATGCATTTATTCCTGGCTACGCCCCTGTAAGTAGCTAATTTGATGAGGATGATGATAGAAATAGATTTTGAGTAATATCCAACTTAATTAATTTGCTCACAAGGCACCATAATAACATCCAACTTCAATAATTTCACGAAAGATGCAAGATACACTATGACGTTTATAACTTATATTTAAAAATAATAGATAAAAGAATCTTTATTTAGTTAGGAATTAAAGAGACCACACAAAATATAATACTAATAAAAATCAATTTTCAAAATATATTTTTACTTCTAATATTTACAAGCTTATAAACTTAAAAATAAATAAAAATTGTGCGAAGCAAGGGTTAATAGCCAGTTACATATTATTATATGAAATTAAACTCTCTTTGTTTTCTTTTTTTGAGAAGATATGACGTTAAACTCATTCACACTATTATTTATTATATATTATAATATAATGTTTAGTTAAAGAAGCCACTTAAAGTTAAAAGTAGTTCACCAAAAAAAAAAAAACTTAAAGTTAAAAGTAAGCCACGGAAATATCTCAGCCACAGGTTTAAAGCCACAGAACAGAGAGTTCCATAAAACAATACAAACAAAAAAATTATACCAGCACACAAACTAGATAGCAGGAGAGATATCATTCCAGCTGTATGGAAGTCACAGACTCAAAGCGGGCATTTTTTTTTTTTTCCAATTGGTGATATGGAATTTGTTAAATGTGGGAAAATTGGGGTTTTGTTAGTGTGTTTGCAGGACCACGGGCTGAGCCGCTGAGGAATGGGCCAGGGCCACATAGGAAACGTAATTTTGGTATAAATATAATTTTTTTAGGCTTCTTTTATTTTTTGGTACCAAATTGATTTTGATGGGTTTTACACTTTTACTTTACTTCTATAGTTTTAATGGACTAGTGCAACAATTTGGTTTTTCATATTATTTTTCAAATAATTAGAACAAAACCATTTCAAAAGTTATCCAAACCATTGATGATATGAACAGAAGAAAAGGTAGAATCTTACCTATCCGTTAAATGCCTCCCGCGGATCTTGCTCACTTCTTTCAGTGCAGTTCTCCACTTTTGTATCTGTTCTCTGCTAACCTGGAGATCTTCTTCATGCTTGAGAAATGCTTTCCCAAAAGTCTCCCTCTGATTCCCAACATCAGAGGGCATTACATGGTAGAAAATGGGCAGAATCTTCAGGCCCTTCTCTTGCTTGTATTCAAGAATTTTGACAAGTTCATTCAAGCACCACTTTGAAAAGACATAATTTTTTGAGAGAATAATAATTACATACTTGGATTTTTCTATTGCTTTCATGAGTTCTGAAGCAATGGGTTTTCCTTCCTTGAGATTTACATTATCTCTATAAACAATAATGCCTTTTTGTATCAAAGCAGAATATAGATGATCCGTAAAATTGTTACGGGTGTCCCCCTCATAAAAACTAAGAAAAACTTCGTGTTTCCATTGAGATGCAGAAGAAGAAGATGAGGAAGACGAGGATGCACAGGCTTTTTGAGTGCTCATGGAAGTCATTGGAAACTCACAGCCTATAGCTTGTTTATGGAAAAGGGAGTATTATTAAAAGAGAAAGGAACTTTTTTTTTTTTTTTTTTTTTTGAGAAGGAAGAGAATGGAACTTGATCAAAGATTTATGAGAACTATTACCTATAGCTTGTTTATGGAAAAGGGAGTACTAAAAGAGATTGGATTTTTTTTTCCTTATAAGAAAAAAAGAGAATGGAACTTACTCTTCTTTTTTTTTTTTCTTTTGAGAAGGAAAAGAATGGAACTTTTTTGTTTTTTTTTGGGGGGAGAATGAGGAAGAGAATGGAGCTTGAGCAAAGCTTTATGATAACTTTTACTTTCTGTGCGAAGGTTTCGAAACTTTTCAGTAAAATGTCTTAGGTTTGAAACTATTTAAAGAAATATTAGTGTTTTGAAACTCGATTTTTGTTACAAGTAAACTACGAATTCATGGTATTGACCATTATCATACATTTCTTTGGGATAAATTTTTTTTTCCCCTATTGCAGTGAAGATGCCATGATTAGTTGTTTTTTTTTACATAAGATAGGATTTGAACTTGTCATGTCCACATATTTATAATTATCATACACCAATAGATTTTCAATGAAAGCAAAATTTGAACCCAATTTGCCGACGTTAAAGTTTCATTTAATTTTCTGCGTGTGGGGCCATTGTGTCCTTGACATGACTAGCTGTGTTCACCGACTATTAATTTGTTTTTATGTATATTTTTCCTATTCTTCAGAACTAAGTTTTTCAGAGTATTTCTCAAAAAAAAAAAAAAAAAAAAAAAAGTTTTTCGAAAGAATGACAGGTTGGTTGACTTGGCTGGCAAAAGAATTTGCCAAAGCCATATCAACTTATCTTGAAATCTCCAATATATATATATATATATATATATATATATATATATCTCGAAAGCAATAATTCAACGTGGACCAGTAATAGATTTTGTGAGTCTGTCACATAACACATTGGATTAGTCCTATAAAAAAAAAAAACAATTAGATTAATTGTAGAAACCATCTTGAATTGGGGTTAATTTGTATTTTTGAATTTTTTTAAGGTTTTAATGCAAAATTCACTATTTTCGTCTTAAATTTCAAAGACTTTGTGCATAAGAAAGTGTCAACAGAATTCATTCGGTCCTTTAAGTTTGAAGTATTCAATTAAGGCCTCTTTATTACTTTCTGTTAAATTTTTGTTAAAAAAATTTGGAAAATATTTTTAAATCATAATTAGTTTTTTTTTAATTTGAAGAAAAAACTAAAATTTGTACAATTAACTACAACATTCAAAAAAATTTGATGAAGAGACTTTAATTAAATAAACCTAAAAATTAGAGGATTGAAATGAATAAAAGCGAAGTTAAAAGACTAAAATAAATTTTAGTAAAACTTAGATAATGAATTTTTCGTTTTAACATTTTTTTTTTATGTGATGTATTTTTCAATTTAAACAATAAAAATTTGTTTTTAACCGTAATTATAATAAATCTTGGAAATATATAGATATGAAATTGATGTTGAATTCACATATAAAACACATATGTCATGAAAAAAATAATGCACTTAACGAATGTATGTAATAATTATTATTCAATAAAATAGATTTCAAATTCAATCTATGGGGTTTACTTTAGTCCCCTCGATTCAATCTGATCCCCTCGGTTTACATTTTATTTTATTATTTTATTATTTTTTTCACATCTCGTGTCTTTCTCTGTGTTTTATGCTACTATTTGAAATAAAAAGTGATGGTTCTCATTGATTTGTGGGTCTCATTGATCTGTCTCTGATGTATGAACTGATTGGCCATGGCCCCATAGAGTAATTGGTCGGTGTTAATAGTGACCTTTTTCTCATGGGTTCATGTGCGTGGCATTTGTTAGTTGGATACAAGTTTTTGCTTAAGAACAGGATTACTTGGAAACAAGATAAGAACAGGATTACTGTAGAAAATAAAAAAATAAAAAATAAATATGAACAAACAGAAGTTCAATGATTTCACCGTTCATGACCAAATTCAGAGGTTTAAGTGTCAAATCATAATTGCGATGGAACAATTCTGTTACTAGTCCCCACGTACTTTTATTTCCAAAACCTTTTGAAATCATAGATTCTAGAGAAAGCTCCCCATATCTGAGTTGCCACTCTTTTTTATTTTTTAATTAGACCCGTTACTTTTAGAAAACTTTGGGGTTGTTTGTACAGGATTTTGAGCAACAATTTTTAGTTTTTAAACAACATTACACGTATTTTTATATATTTTTTCACCCACACATATTTCAAAAAAATACAAATAATGTTACTAGAACAACATTACCAAACGGGCATTTAATTATTAAAAATAAAAAAGTTAATGAATGCCCTAAATATTTTTTTTATAGGAAATATATTTAGAAAAAAAAAATGCTCTAATAGGTCCTTTATTAAAATACTATGTAGGATAAGATATGGGGTTTAATTTGTATTGTGTTAATTTTTTTAATAATTTTTATATGTTATTATCCTAATTATAGAATATAGGATTTGTCTTTTAGTATTGGGCGTTTGTTCCTTTCGCAAAAACTTTTCAGCAAAATGTCTTCTATCTGAAACTATTTAGGGAAATACTCTTATTTCGAAACTCGATTTTCTAAAAATCGAGTTTCAATTTAAAACTTGATTTTTGGACAATCGAATTATAGCAAACTGAAAAAAAAAAAAAAAAAAAAAAAAAAAAAAAAAAAAAAAAAAAAAAAATCTAAGTTCAATTTCAGTATAACTCAGATTGTCCACAAATTGAGTTTTACAATTGAAACTCGATTTTTTAAAAATCGAGTTTCAAATAAGGGCATATCCCTAAATAGTTTTGTAGGGTCAAGATTTGTAACCCAAGTCCAAATGATTTGGATTATGAGCCCAATGAACCCAAAATAATGAATTTGTAGATAGTGGGTGAAAGAGTTGGGCTGGTTGTGAATTAAACAACATTCAACAAAGGCAGTACTGATAAATCAATGTAAGAACAAAATTGAAACTTAAATATATTCATGTCCGAAGAGACAAACTTTTGTATAGATCATTCTTAGAACCACAACAGACTTTTTTCCTTTCTTTTTTTATTTTTTCTCCTCCCATCTGTAGGAGGTCTCTTATATTTATATAATTTTCTTTTAGACTATCTTGGTCGTCCACTTGTTTTCATCTCAACGTTCACTTGAGCATATATCCCATCAGATGTCTTTGTCGATTCTCCATGAGTGGCGGTAGTTGAGATTGCACTATTCAGAGATCTTCTCTACATTAATGTGACCAGAAAAGTTGCTGTAGTGCATTTAATGCGATGGTAGCAGCTTTTCCTTTAGATATTTCTCCGTTCTTATCATCTCCATACGTGCCCAAAGCTTATCCTTATCATTGGAATCGCTAGGAAGATCACTCGAACCTCCCAAGTATTTGCTTGATCGAGACTCTTTATATCTGAGGAGAATACACTCTTCGGACTACTGATGCTCTCTTCGGACTATACTCCTCGATCATTTGCAGGTATATCTCTCCCACATGGAATCCTTCTCAATCATTTTCTTCTCTTCAGGCACACCTTAACCTTAAAATAGGGCCCCAGGCCCAATACACAATGTTGAGTTTTTACCCCCACAAGTTTCATATAGGGGGCATTTTGCTGAAAAAGTTTGTGAGAAATGAGAAAAACCCCATTTTGGCCTAAATTAGAATCACAAAGAAAAAAAATTATTTGATGGTTAATTTTTTCCTTTTTCCTTGATTATAATGAGTTGATGACATATTAATTTACACAACTTATGGTCATAGAGAAAAAAAAATTAATTTGATGACGATTGTAGTAAGAATCTCAATATCAGTTCATTGAAGATTTAATTTTAGAACTTTCAATTAAAAAAAGTCAAAAAGGATCAAGTTTTGACAAAAATTGAAGAGTTAGAAGCCAAACAATTTGAAGAAAGATTTTCTGTTGAAAGTGACACTATAGAAGTTCTTGAAGAGGCTCAAAAAGAAAATATAGATTTGACTGGGGAGAATGACAAAAATTATAAGTTGAATACTTTTGGTAGTAACAAACTTTGATTTTTCATTTAGTCCTTTGTTCGTTGATGTTGAAAATCAATTGGAGGCAAATGAGATTTCAAGGATGCAAGTTTCAAAACCACAAAAACTAAAGGTCGACTTTTATTCAAGTAGAAGGGTCAAATATAGGACAAGATATGGGGTTTACTTTATATCATTTGTTAATTTTTGTAATTTTAGGAAATAGAATTTTATTTCCTTGATTCAATGTGTTTTCAACGGTTTGTTAGTTAAATTAGAGTCTTAATATGGTACTATATCAATTAGGATATGTTAAGGAACATTTTTACTTGAAAATTAAGTTTTTTTTTTGGGTACCTTTTAATAGACATTTAATATGCAAAACGAAAATTAAGAGTTCAAAATATCAATAACATTTTTAGAGAGGTTTGTTCTTCTTTTTGGTAAATTCTAGAATTCTTTATTGTGGAGTCAAGGATCCCTTATTGATTAAAAGGTTTTGTAAAGCTAGAACAAGATCTAGCCTATTTCATGTTTCCCTTACTTTTCAAAATAAGAGAACGATACGTTCAGCTTTTTGGAACAATAGTAGAGCTAAAATTTGTTTTTTCTCCACTCAAATCATAACTCGAATTTGATCCCGAAGCTAGTGCCCTGAAAATCTTACTGTAGTCAAAAGGCCCCAAAGAAACAAAAGCCAAACAAAAATATGAATGAAAAAAAAAAATTGTAAAAAAATAAATACTAGTTAAAATGCTAAATAAAACGTTGGAGGCATTCTCCGAAACTTCAGGCCATAATGTGCCTGTTTTTTCCACACAAAGGCCCACACGTACAAATCAATGAACTGTTTTGCAGTTTGCACCACCCACACGACATGAAATAAATGGAATGAAACTCATCAGTCTAGTCATGGCAACTTCCCTGCAAAAGGAGGAATGAGAAAAAAATACATTGCGTAATTCATCTTGTATACCACGGTCTAGTCATGCCACCACCCACACGACACGAAATAAAAGGAATGAAACTCATCAGTCTAGTCATGGCATTAGCAACTTCCATGTAAATGGGGAAAGGAAAAAAACAAAAAAGAAAAAAAAAAAAAAAAAAAAAAGACAATTATTTGAAGAAATGACTAATCACAATTGCGATGGAACAAGTATTGTGTCCCAGTGAAGTCAGCTTTGAAGAAAAGTTTATTTGGCTTCTGCAAACTTTGTTTGTTACCTAGCTAAACTTGTTTTCTTTTTTACTTTCTCCGCATGAAATGCCTTTAATTTTCAAGGGCTATGAGGACGATGCTGTGGGACAAGGCGGATGACAGGGAACTGAGTAAAGAGTACACTCACGGGTTTGAAATTGACTTTTTTTTTTTTTTTTTTTTTTTTTAATTTCACATCTCGTGTCTTTCTCTGTGTTTTATGCTACTATTTGAAATAAAAAGTGATGGTTCTCATAGATTTGTGGGTTTCATTGATCTGTCTCTGATGTATGAAGTATGAACTGATTGGCCATGGCCCCCTAGAGTAATTGGTCGGTGTTAATAGACCTTTTTCTCATGGGTTCATCTGCGTGGCACTTGTTAGTTGGATATAAGATTTTGCATATGGAATTTTCTGCTGAAAGAATCATGGTTTGTTTGATTGCCTCAAACATTTCTTTCAAACCTTTTTGGCCACTTGCTTTCCAAGTGTGAGGGCCAGATCTCTCTCTCTCTCTCTCTCGTTTAAAGTCTTTGGTACATCATTAAACTGATATGTATCTTTTATGTATTTTTTACATGTTAATTAGGCCATTACAAGATCAATATATGTCAAATGCAATGTATGAATAGATTAAGCACCAAATTTATAGGAACGAGAATCATTAAAAAATTTATATATTTCATTTCTTTTGGTGATACATATATATTAAGTAATCAGCCCTTGTCTTCATTTGCATGAGTGCGGGGTACTTATTAGTTACTCCAGTTTCATACAGCTATGCAAGTAGACAAGCATCCAAGGAGGGTTCATAACTGCGAATCTTAGGGGCCGTTTGGTATGAGATTTTGAGTAACAATTTTCAATTTTTAAACAATATTACATGTATTTTTACACTTTTTTTCATCTATACAAATTTTCAAAAAATACAAACGTTACCAAATGAGGCCCGACCTTTTTTTTCCAAAACGTTTTGAAATCATAGATTCTACAGAAGGCTCCCCACTCTCAGCGCCCCCCCCCCCCCCCCCCCCCCCCAAAAAAATCAAATCAGAACTGCCATTATTTTATTTTATTTTATTTTTTAAAAATGCCACTCTTTTCTTTAAAAAAATAATGCCATTTTTTTTGTTGAATTAGATTGGTCATTCTTTGAAAAAAAAAACTTAATTATTAAAATGGAAAGTTAATAAATGCTCTGAACATATTTTTTTTAGAAAATATTTTTATAACAAAATATAAAAATAACTTTTTTTTCCATAAAATTTGTATCAAATTTTTATTAAATGGTCCATTAACAAATGCTCTAAGAATATTCTTTAATAATCCTAATTATAGAAGATATGTTAAAGAATATTTTTACATGAAAATTATGTTTTTTGGAACCTTTAAATGGACATAATATGCAAAACAAAAATTAAGAGTTTAGATTATCAATAATATTTTCAGAGAGGTTTTTTCTTCTTTTTTGTGGATTCAAGAATTCTTTCTTGTGGAGTCAACGATCTCTTATTGATTTATAGGTTTTGTGAAGCTAGAACAAGACCTAGCCCATTTCATGTTTCTTTTAGGTTGTGTCTGACATTGGCTTAAAAAGCCAGTTTTTTTTTTATTATTTAACTTATTTTTGGTATTATACATGGGTCTGATTGCACTTTTTTATCTTATTCATGAGTCTTAATGTACTATTTCAACTGCTTTTTAGCTTTATCTACAGTATTTTCAGCAAAAAGTTTTCAGTTTCAACTAAATAAGTTATTTCCAAACGAACTTTTATTCTTCAAAATAAGAAAATGATACTTGTGAGTCTTTTGGTACAAGTGGTATTTTTGACTCTCCCTATATGGTAGAGCTCAATTTCATAAGAGCTCAAATTTTTCTTTCTGCAGTCAAATTAGAACTCGAATTTGATCTGAAGCTAATGCCCTTAAAATCTTGAGTCATTCTTCGAGACTTCAAGCCATAATGTGCATTTTTTTTCCACACAAAGGCCCACATGCACAAATCAAAGTGGTCATTTTGCACCACCCACACGACACAAAATAAAAGGAATAGAACTCAGTCTAAACATGGCAACTTCCATGCAATAGGGGGGGGGGGGGGGAGGGGGGGGGGGGGGGGGTGACAACTATCCAAAGAAATGACATAAATGATGTGACAATGGTGAATTGTATAATTGTTTTAAATGGACAAAAGGAAAGATCTTTAGAAATTAGAATTGTTTAATGCTACAACAATTTTTAATAATATTATATAACTTTTGTTACTAAGTTTATTCTTACTTTTAACCCTATTTGTTAGGATTTTGCATGTCATTAATGGAATTTGAAGAATCTGTTGGTTGCATTTGCACGATTAACATGGACAAGAAACCGGGGCAAAAAGAGAAATCAAAGGAATGCCAATATGGTATTGGGCATTGCAGCTCGATCAATCAATTGAAGCTCAACTCCAACCGACTAATCAAACTCAATTTTTAGCCCATAATCACCCAAGGGATATTGCCATTGTTACATTGTATATTGGCAAAAGGCTTTGAGTTATAACTAGATAAGGTTTTTTGAGATTATGCAGTATGTTAACGTTCTTCTCAATCAACTTGACAACATCACAAACTAATTCTAATAAGATATCCATCGACAAAATTTATGCTTTAGAGATTGAAGTCATTTGTTTAGTGCATTCTACTCTACATTCCTGATATTATTTGCTAAATTGGGATCAGAATGTTCATTCCTCATTCTTTGCCTTACACTCATTTATGTGAAAACTGTGTATGTCTCATTGTTTACTCCTGGGTTCTTTAAATTTCTTTGTTATTTATTTGTTTTCTTTCTCTCTTTCTTTTGTCTGTGTCTAAGTTAAGGATGATAAGTATGCAATGAAAGAAAAAGGCAAAATGGAAGACAATGGCTTTGCCAACCAGTCACAAGGCAAAATGATTAAGGTTTTCAAATCTGTGTAAAAAAACCTTCCAAATTATATTCATTTCTATTAAAGAGTACTTGAAAAATGTAATATTGATTTTTACACTTGCTAAGATTTACTTGGAAAATTATTCCATGAGAATTTGAAAAGCTATATATTGGATAAGGTTTCAGTGTTCACTTGAAGGTGGGAAATTTTCACCATGTGGTAACCAAACATTTCTTTCTATTATATGGGTCAAATTTAATATGGTAGATTTGCTTTGATATAAATGAAAGCTCTCTTGCATTCTCATATCTAGGATTGAATATTGGAGAAAATATTAATATTTGTTGTTATACTGTTGCATTTTCTTTCCTATGTAGTTTGTCTCCCTATTTTTAATCTTTAACTCAATGTTGTGATAAAGAAAACTTTGTCATTGACTCACTATATAGTTTGAGTAGGTTGATCTCGTGATACGTTGCTACTAAACTAATTTTGAATATATCAAAATGTATATGTTTCTTCACTCTAATTTAGTTTATTTTTCTTTATAATATATATATATATATATATATATATATATATATATACAACATTCTCCAAAACTGTCTTATATAAAACATCAAAAAATTACCTGTGCGTCACATAGGTAACTTACTAGTATATTATAATGATATGTGGATGCATATTATGATAACACTTATTCATTTCCAAAGCAAACTACAATGATATGTGGCAACTTCCTATATTTAATTGGTATGATTTGAACAAACAATACCATGTGTCAAAAAAATATTTGTACATGTCAATATGTCTGCCATAATCCTAAACACGTGGCATATAATTTAAAATTTTGAATGAAGTAAATGCATTTTATTAGTATGGTATTTAAGTTTATATTTTTATTCTTATTTATCACCATTAATTTTAATTTGTCATTTGTCACTCCCTAAAAAAAAAAATTGTCATTTGTCTATTTATTTTCCTAACAATTCGCTTTAAAAATGATATTCAAGTATTTTGTTCTAAAAAGAAATACTTTAATTCAGTAATATATGTATAATTTAATTATCTTATATATATATATATATATATATATATATATATATATATACAAGATATAAATTTTACTCTAACATAATCTAAGTGTATATGTGTGTAAAACTCCCTCTTGGAGACTTGAACCCTGGCTCTTGCCCGCCACACCTCACAAGCACTTATACTTGTGGAGTGACTATCGCACCAAAAGAGTGCGGTGGTGTATAATCTAATTATCTAATAAGGTGTTAAATGGACAAAGTTTAGCAATAAAATTGGTTGTAGCCTAAGGTTACAACCTTACTCAATAAAACAAATATTATTACATATTTTGAAAATCTAATCATTGAATTGCATATTCTTTATATTCTTAATATATATTTCAAATTTAGTATCAATTGGATATAATTTATTATATGATTTAAAAGTTTATATTTTATGCACAAATTTAAACTATAAATACTTGTAATTTAAATAATTTATTGATGACATCGCTATTAATATTTAATTTTCTAGAAATTTTGCAAGTATGGAGCATATAAGAAGAAGATAAAATCTAATTGTGAATTTATCAAAATTCACCTCCAATAAAAAGATATTGAGTAAGGTTATAGCTTTATATTACAATCAATTTTATAGCTAAATTTTGTTTGTATTAGATATTATAAAAGTTGGATTCCAAACTAGTGGATGTACAAAGTGATGACACGTGCCTCTTTGCCAAGGAAAATTATTAGGTATTCCCGGAATACCATAAATGCATATTCTT
Organism: Quercus glauca; assembly: GCA_023736055.1. Classification (NCBI taxonomy): domain Eukaryota; kingdom Viridiplantae; phylum Streptophyta; class Magnoliopsida; order Fagales; family Fagaceae; genus Quercus; species Quercus glauca. Next base: position 6,366,588 of record CM043323.1, read on the forward strand.
CCCTCTCACATAAATGGTAGGTTCCATCATGAATTTAATTAGTGAGACGCACCATTCATGTAAGAGAAGGGAGTACGCATTTATGGTATTCGAGGAATACACAATAATTTTCCCTTTGTTAATGCATATAACAATAAATAGTGTAATCTTTAAGAGTGTAAATATATCTAATTGATTATAGAGCAAAATTTTCTTCTTAAATTACTATAAAAAAAGTAGTTACATGTTGAGGTTAATAATAATAATAATAATAATAAATTTCTAACAATCGATTCCAAACAATGCCATAGAAGAAAGAAAAAAATGTCGTAAATATATCGTTTGTGTCTACACTTATCCCTCATTTATTATTAATGCTCCCTCCGTCCCACTTTTTTTGTCCTCTATTCCATTTTGAGATGTCCCAAAATATTATCCTGTTTCTAAAATAAAAGTTATTAATTTACTAATGTTTCTATTATACCCCTATTAATTTACTAATTCAATTTTTTGATAAATTTTTTTAAGGGTAGTTTTAGAAACTTATACATTTTTAAAAGGTAGACAAGACAATAAATGATGTTCCCTTAAAAAGTTTGACCTTTCAAATATGACAAAAAAAGTGGGACGGAGGGAGTAATAACTATGGATATAAAAATCCTACTAAATGCACAATCAATATCTTCCCATAATTCCCATAATATATATATATATATATCTTCCCATAATTAAATCTATCATAATTACAAAAGGAAGCATAAGCGTCAAATTTTCACTTTTTAACCATATACATAGAAAATGCATATAAAATGTTCCTAACATTTAGCTTTGGAGATTTTTTTTAAGAACTTATTTTGGAATCATAATTAAATACATCATAATTAGAAAATTGATAATTAACATAGTACTTCCAGGTTGCCCTTTCCTAGTTGGCAGGAGAAGACATAGTAAAAGAGGCCGGGACTAAATTTTCTCCAACTGCCCGCAGCAAAAACTTGATTTAAAAGAACTTATCTTTAGTTCAAACAAAATGGATTCAAGTGAAATTATAACCTTTGCAATGAATTGAGGAGTAGCAAACAAAAACACTATAGATTTTGTTACAGATGTGCTACATGTAAGATAGTATCTTTACTTATGATGGTTCTTTGGTGATAACAATAGGTAAAAAAGAAAGATAAGAATTGGATTTTACTGAGGAAACCTGACCTCTTGAGACCTAGCTCGAAATTAATTCTCTGATGATTTATTCATTATTGTCTTACTGCTTAAATACAGTAATGATAACAACAAAAACGAAATACAAGGACTTGTTCTTAATATGATGGGATACTGGGGCACAACAACCCAACATGCTAGGGACTCACTCACAATTGAAAAACAATCCAAACTAAACAACAATCCTAACGTTACAATAGAGATCTTCCCAAAGATAATAACAAACACCTAAAACAGAGGACACTAATAACAATCACCTAAAACAAAGGACTCCAATCCACATCCAAGTAGATACATGTATCAATTCACGCCCCTCTTGAGAAGGCCCTTGTCCTCAAGGGTATACTGAGGAAACTGCAACTTCATAGCTGTTAAGTCTTCCCACGTGGCATCACTAGTTGGTAAGCCTTGCCAATGCACAAGTACTTCAATTCTGTTGCGATGAGCCATTTGATCCAATACTGCCTGTGAACTTACCAGTAACTCATCTTGGTCTCCCATAGTAATAAGTAGCTAGGGTTGGGCAAAAACTTTGGTGCCTAGCTTCTCCTTTAACAAAGACACATGGAAACCTGGATGTATATGAGAATCTGAAGGTAATTCCAATTTGTAAGCCACTTGTCCAATACATTGCAGGATGCAAAATGGACCATAATAGCGCGGAGCTAACTTCGTGTTTCGGCACAAAGAAAGAGAGACTTGACGATATGGCTGAAGCCGTACATACACTCAAGTCCCTTCCTCATAGATCTTTTCCCTATGCTTCAAATCATATATTTTCTTCATTTGGTCTTGTGCCATCTTGAGATTTTCCTTGAGATCCTTGAGAATCTCATCCCTCTTCATCAATTCTATTTCCACAGTAGCTACCTTTGTGATACCCAGAACATAAGTCAACAATAATGGTGGCTCCCTGCCATACACCACTTCAAATGGAGTCTTTTGGATATCTGAATGCCAACTAGTATTGTAACAAAACTCTACCTAACATATCCACCTAACCCACTGCTTGGGTTTGTCACTAGTGAAAATACATCTCTAAAGTTCTATTCACCACCTCGCTTTGTCCATTAGTTTGTGGATGGTAAGCGAACTAAAATTGAAATTAGTTTCATTAAGCCAAAACAATTCAGTCCAAAAGGCATTAGTAAAAGCTGGATCACGATCACAAACTATGGTTCTAAGCATACCATGGAGCTTAAAAACATTTTCAAAGAATATTTGGGCAATATTCACTGCTGTGTAAGGATGTGTTACTGGAATAAAATGTGAGTATTTAGAAAGCCTATCTACCACAACCAAGATAGTGGACTTACCTTGAGACATAGGTAGCCCATCCACAAAATCCATGGAGATATCCTCCCAAACTTGACTTGGAATTGGCAACGGCTATAGTAAACCAGCAGGAGAAAGTTGTTCCACCTTGTGCCTTCAACATATTTCACATTCCCGAATGAATGCCTTGATGTCCTCCATCATCTTAGCCTAGTAAATATTTGCTTGCATCCTTTGAAATGTCTTTTGGAATCCTTCACTTCCATGAAACTGGTTGATGATATTAACCCTTATAGTTGAACTTGATTCAAGGTAAATCAGATCCTTGAATAAGAGTAGACCATCTCTTAGCTCCCAAGGCCCCACTAAATCATCATCCTAAACCTTCTAAATTAGTTGTTGTACTTGAGGCTGAGATTGTTGTTCTTCCCTTATTGCATCAACCCAATAAGGAATGGGGGATAAGAAGGCTAACAATTGCTCCTCCCACTTTATTTTCACTACCCTTCTTTTTTTCAATAAAAAAATCAAATCCCATAAGCTTATGAAACCAGTTCTATTAAGCCTCTATTGTGATTTTCTGACTCCAAAGATACTGCGAACTTTGCTGGTCTGTTCGCACTATGAATTTCCTTCCCAATAAGTAATGTTGCCATTTTTTCACTGCCATGACTAAGGTAAGCATCTCTTTTTCATAGGTGGATAACATCAGATTTTTCCCATGTAATGCTTGACTATGAAAGGAAATAGGACGATTTTGAAGTAGAACAGCTCCAATACCTGACCCAGAGGCATTGCACTCAACCACAAATTGCCTTGTGAAATCTGGAAGTGCCAAAATAGGGGCTTGGGTCATTGCTTCCTTCAATCTTTGAAATGCTTCTTCAGCCTTGGTAGTCCACTTGAATGAATTCTTCTTCAACATGTTGGTTAGTGGAGCAGCAATCTTACCATAGTCTTGAATAAATTTTCAGTAATACCCCATCAAACTGAGGAAGCCCTGCATTGCCTTTGGAGACCGAGGTTGAGGCCACTGTACCATCGCTGAAATTTTTTCAGGATCCATGAGATCCCCTTCTCAAGAGATGATATGGCCCAAATAATGGACCTTAGTTTGGCAAAACTGCATTTTTTTTTTTAATTTAACATGAAGAGTATGGCTTCTCAGAACCTCCAAAACTTCCTTAAGATGTCGTAAGTGTTCATCCCAAGTTGCACTATAAACTAGGATGTTGTCAAAAAATACAAGCACAAATCTACAGAGTTGGTTCTTGAACACTTCAGTCATTAGTGCTTGAAATGTGGATGGTGCGTTTGTGAGACCAAAAGGCATAACAAGGAACTCAAAGTGCCCATAGTGAGTGCAAAATGCCGTTTTTGGCACATCCTCATCTTGAACTCGAATCTGATGATAGCCAGAATGCAAGTCTAATTTAGAAACGAACCTTGCTTCATTTAATTCATCAAGAAGCTCATCAATGCTGGAATTGGGAACTTGTCCTTGATGGTGATCCTATTTAATGATCATTAGTCCACACACATGCGCCAAGTTCTGTCTTGCTTCATGACTAATATCACTGGTTAGGAAAAGGGACTATTGCTAGGGAGAATCACTCCAGTAGAGAGCATTTCTATCACCAATCTCTCAATCTCCACCTTTTGATAATAAGGATACTGATATGAGCGAGAACACACAGGCTGGCTGCCGAGTTGTAGTGGAATTTTATAATCATGGACCCAATTGGGAGGTAGACCAGTAGGCTCTCTGAAAAGTTCTAAAAATGAGCCTAATAATTCTTGAAGTTCTAGTGCATCACTCCTTGGTTCTAGCTATACATGGTCTTCAATAGCCATGACTTGAACCAACACCCTTACAAGTTGTTTTGATGAGAGACGAAGGATTTCATGGCTATCCACCACTTGGTCTGTAAGGCCCTTCAAAGTAATCATTTTACCAACACTTTGGAATCTCATAATCATCTTAGAAAAATCCCACATGATTTCTCCAAGTGTACGTAACCATTGAGTTCCCATAACAAAATCATACCCTTCAAGAGATAAAATATAGAAGTCGGCCTTTGTAAAAAATTTCCCAAGCTTTACCATGACACTGACACACTTCCCTTTGCTAGTAAGCTTTTCTCCAAAAGCTACCATTACTCGAATCATAGGGCCCTTAACTGGTTGTAGCTGAATTTTTTAAGCAAGGGATTCATTCAAAAAATTATGAGAACTCCCTGAGTCTAACAAAACAGTGGCAGGAATGGATTCAATGCTTCCAACAACCTTTATTGTCTTTGGTGCGTGACCCCCACTAATAGCATGCAAGGAAATTCCAAGAGCTTCTTCCTCGAAAGGACCTTCCACTTCCATGGCCAAATCTCCATCTTCCTTTATGGTACAAGCCTCAATGAGGAACAATTTCTTACATCGATACCCTTGTACAAATCATTCATTACAGTTGTAACAAAGTCCCTTTTCACATCGCTCTTTAAGCTCAGCGGGTGACATTCGTTGAACTGCAAGGGGGTTTCGTGGTGAGGTATCCTCCCTAGAGACCTGAGGAGCAACTCTGGTAGTTGCAAGAACTGTCACAGGTGCTCGTCTCAGCGAAGAATTTCTAGCTTCATATAATCGGGCTAACCCGATTGCCTTAGACAAATCAGTTGGCCTTCCTACTAATACATCAGCCTTGATACCTTCCTTCAATCCACTCACAAAGCAACTTACTTGACGAACAGGTAGGAGGTGCCTAACCTTGGCCAATAGTTACTCAAATTTGGTTTAGTACTCCTTAATAGTCCCAGTTTGTTGTAACTTAGTGAGCTCTCCAAAATAGTCATAAAATTGAGTGGGACCATAACGGGCTAATAGCCTTATCTTGAAGGCAGCCCAAGTAAAAGTCTCTGCTTCTTGCTGCATCAATTGGTACCGTAATTGTGCTTCTCCCTCTAGATGAAAGGAAGCCAACGCTACTTGGTCTTCAATGGGTGTTTCATAGAAGCAAAAAAATTGCCCAGCCTGGCATATCCAACTCGTGGGATCCTCGGCTCCATTGAATCTGGGAAAGTTGAGTTTCACCAAACGAGGATCATATGAATGACTGCTTCCGCTAGAATGACCACCCTCAGTGGCCACTCTTCCTTCTGGCCGCTTGCTATTGCAGTTTTGGGAGTTCTCTCCCTCTTCTCAGCTGGAAGATAGTGATCCAAGCTTGGCGTAAATCTCTAGTAACTATTCCATTATCTATTTTTGGTTGCTAACAAGAGAACTCATGCTCTGTTCTAACTGCTCCACCCTCTTGTCCATCCCTAAGCTCTGATATCACTTTGGTAAGTATAAGACAATATCTTTACCTATAATGGTTCTTTGGTGATAACAATATAAAAAAATAAATAAATAAAAAAAGAAGATAAGAATTGGATTTTACTAAGGAAACCCTGACCTCTTGGCTCAAAATTAATTCTCTAAAGATTTATTCATTATTGTCTTACGACTTAAATAGTAAATACAGTAATGATAACAACAAAAACAAAATGCAATGACTTGTTCCTAATATGAAGGGATACTGTGGCACAACAACCCAACATGCTAGGGACTCACTCACAATTGAAAAACAATCCAAACTAAACAACAATCCTAACGTTACAATAGATATCTTCTCAAAGATAATAACAAACACCTAAAACAGAGGACACTAATAACAATCACCTAAAACAAAGGACTCCAATCCACATCCAAGTAGATACACGTATCAAGATGACCCAGGGCTTTGATGGCTGAATCACTCTGGATTTTAGACCTTTTAGTTTGAATTGAGCCGTACAAATAACCTGAATAAATCCCCTGTAAAATTTCAAAAGGCATAAGTATGACGATGTTCAATATGTGTGTGTGAGAGAGAGACCTTCGTCGCTGCTTCACACAAGTGGCCCAAATGTTCGCTTGTAACAAAATGAACACCTTATAATCTTCTTTTGGGTTCATAGCCGATGCAATCAAGAAAACTGAATCATTGTGGCGAATTCCACTGAACCACTTTATCTGAATAATTTTCTAGTGACGTACATCCCTTTGCGTTTACAGATACGCTTAACGGAAGATTTGGCAAAGATTGAAGCCGGGTACAATTTTCTAAATGAAGACACGTAAGCTTAGAAAGTTGAGAAATGCTATCAGGTAGGCTTGTGAAATTGTTTTTGTTCAATTTCAGTACTTCCAACGAAGAAAAGCAACTAAGATCATCGGGGAGTGCACCGTCTGATAAATTGCAATCACTTAGATCTAAAGATACCAAGGAGCTTAACCCAAATAACATAGGCAACGGCAAGTTGATGGACTCTTGTTCTGGACATGGGGCAGGGAAGAAATAATCTATCCCCAAAATAAGTCGAAAGATTTGGAAGATTCCATGAGAATACCAGAAATTAGATTGTTGGCCCTTACATCCTGATAGATTGAGAGTTTTAAGAGATGGCAAATTGACGCTAGAAGAACACGAAGTGTTTTTGCAATCTTGAAGGCTCAACAAAGTTAGGCCAGTCAAATGCTCAATTGATAATGGTAGTTCTTCTAGGGCGGTCCCGTCCAAATAAAGCTCAGACAACTTTGTCATGTTTGTTCCAATCTCTGAAAATTTCTTGAGCCTTACACAGCCAGATAAAATAAAAATTTCTAGAGATTCCAAGTTGAGCTTGCGTGGAAGGTCATGCAATCTTGTACAACCTCGAAAAATCAGCCTCTGCAGATCTGGGCATCTGATGAAGTTAGGAGTCTTGACTAAGTTTTGAGAGTCACTAAGATCCATCAGTCTTAACTTGGCCAAATTCTGTGATAATAAATAGATATGGACAAATTATGTAATCAAGAACTTAAATGATATTTATTATAAATTATAAAATAAAAAAACAAAAAATAAAAAGCACCAGCATGCCTTAATGGAAAACTTACACCAAATCCCTCCGGTAATTGTTCAATGTGGCTGTGAGGCATCATGAGTTCAACAAGATTGTCCGGTTGAAAACTGTTTGGCATGGATTTCAAAGGATAATCATGCCATTCCATCATGCGTAACTTATTAGAAAGAAAATTGAGGCCTTTAGGAAGGTGCACATTAGAAATTTTAAGCAACCTTAGATTGATCATATTTGAGAAGGCTTTGTCATTCAAGTTTTCTTTATGTGGAGGCGAGTTTAGCACCATGCCTTCTACAAATTTTGTTCCCTGGTAACCAAGAACAATGAAATCAAGGTTAGGAAAAATATAGCAAAGAAAAATTGCTAGAATCGTAAAATATACACTCCTCAAAGTTTATGTCTATATACTAATCCACTTACAGTATTTTCCTTTAGCACATGAAACACATCCTTACAAAGCCACAACCTACTGCGTCTTCCAGGTTCTTGAGGTGATTCACGATGAACTACTCTCCAAGCCATCTCTTCTACTAAATCATGCATTTGTAATTTTCCCTCTAAAATGGTAATGAGAGATTTGTCATTGAGAGTTTTCATATTATTAGAGCTACCAACACCTTCTATATTTGCCACCCGATTTTCGTCCTCCCCTTTGAAGAAACATGCAATATCCAAAAATAGATTTTGCTGTATTTCATTCAATCCCCTATAACTTATTTCGAGTTCATCAAGAATTTCTCCTTTATAGATTTCTTCTAATTGATGTAGGTAATCTTCCCATACCTTTCTTGGTCTATCAATCAAGGAGGAACCCAAAACTTTAAAAGCAATGGGAAGCCCTTTAGCATATTTCACAAAACCATTGGACAAATCCTCAAAATCTTTTTTAGGATAGGGTTGGTTAAACACAATCCAGCTGAAGAGCTCTAGGGCTTCATCATTATCTAATTCATTAACCCTATGTATAGTAGTACCCAGGTGATGTCTTTTTAGCAAGTGCTGATCTTTACTTGTGATAATGATCCTACTTCCTTGACCAAACCAACCAGGGCTTCCTGCTAATGCCTTTAGTTGTTCATCTTTGTCAACATCATCAAGAACAATAAGAACCTTCTTATTGAGTAGTCTCTTCTTTATGACTTTGATCCCCTCAAGATGATTCCAAATGTTTAATTCATTTACCATCAACGTCTCAGAAAGAAGTTGTTTTTGTAAATTAACTAAACCCTGTTTATCTTTTTCAACCGTTTCTCTAATGTCGCAAATAAAGCTGCTAGCTTCAAATTGATGACAAATTCTGTTATAAATGGCATACGCTAGAGTGGTTTTACCAATTCCAGACATCCCCCAAATCCCTATGAAGTGCACATCATCTGACATTGTGCTAAATAAGTTCATCATTTCCTTCACACGCGAGTTTATTCCAACAAGGTGCTCAGAATCATCTGATGATTCACGACTCAATTCATCAAATATGCTTTTTGTGATTTCCTGAATATCTTCTGATTCATGACTGTAATAAAAAATTTAAAAAAAAAAATTTTTGATGATACAAGTATGCTAGCCACAAAGAGACAAAACATCATTAAGTGTAAGATGTTTTGCATTAGTAGAGAAATACAAGCCATGTTTTACTGGTCAAAACAACCCCGAAGAAGAAGAAGAATGGCAACATGTCCAAAAAAAAACCTATTCTTTTATACTTAAGACAAATTAAACCCGATATGGCTATATTTTAATTGTGTTAATTTAAGCACTGCTACACTTTCATTCCCATGACAACCAAAACCCTTGTCCTAGTCCACTGAATTTTGTGCGAGAAATCTAACGCCGATACACACACAAAAGGTACTCTCTATTAATTCAACTCTCTATTCAACCCATATAGCTCATCATCAATTTATTTCCTCGCATGAGGAGAGTGGGGAAATTTTATTAGGGGGGGGGGGGGGGGGGGGGAACACACACACGCACACATTAGGACACCATTACCTCTCTCTCTCTCTCTCTTATTAGAGTTCAACTTACAACACCACCCTTGTCTTTTTAAGAAAAATACCAGAAGGTGGTGGGAATAAGGGTTTTGATTGTCACGCTAATGAAAATGTAGAGTTTAAGGGTTTGTTTAGATACCGCTTACTGTAAAAGTTAGTTGAAATAGTACAATGGGTCCTATAAATAGTATCAAAAAGTGCAGTGAAGCCCATAAATAGTAACAAAAATAAGCTGAATAGTGAAATAATTTTCATTTATAATCTGTATCCAAACGGAGGCTAAATTGAAACAATTAAATATATAGAATTTAATTTGTCACAAATATACACTTATTTAAAGGTTTTTTTTTTTCCATGAACCTTTTAAACGTCAGCAAAATTAAGCAACCATCAAGCGTACAACTTTTTTTTTTACTTGTCTTTTGATACTAAAAAAATCTTATATTAGAGAAGCCGGGAAAAAAATTTGAATTACTTTTCCTTATAATAATTTCATATGGTACAAACTATATGAGACACTATATGCCTTTAGAACTTTTTGAAGGCTTAGTTAGTTAGTTAGTTAGTTAGTAAGTTGGTTGGTTGTAGGATTGCAACAAGTTGAGCCAAGTTAGTTATAAATTTCTAGTTAGTTATTTAGCTAGGGAACTTGTATAATAAATACTTGTAATCCATAACATTTTAGATATTAAAGAATGAAACCCATTGCTTAGTCTCTCTCTTAATCTCTCTATTTCTCTATGAAGATCTAGGTCCCCTTGAACTGGCCTAGAACAACTACTATTCCCATTCACCATTCTAACTCTTCCACAATTCATATTCATATTCTAGCAAGTTCTTAACAGGCTTCCCCCACTAAAATAGCAGTTCTTCCTTCCCCTAATTTGAGTATCCTCACTCAGTAGTCTTAAATAATAATAATAATAATAATAAATGCCTAAATGGCCTAGTAATTTTAAAGAAAACATACATTTTTAACTTGATTTTATTTTATATAGCTTCTTCTTGTATCAGCTAAAATTGTAGGTCATGTGTATTTTAGAAGATTTTATAGGTTTCATTGGAATTTTTTATTCAATTTAGTAGGTAATCTAGTAATTTACATCACAAATAACATCTTTTAAAAATTTTTCACTAAAGAGAAAATTTTTTTTAAAGAAAAAATTTGAGATGATAGTAGATGAATTTTATTCTATGAACATAACTTTAATTGGAGATAATAAGTTATATATATATATATATATATATATATTATATTTAGTGTGGCCCCCAAAGACAAAATTTTGGCTCCGTGTCTTGAACGAATTAATTTTTAACTCTACAAAATTGTATCTTATGTTATTTCATTATAATTTATAATTGATTATGAACCAAAATTTCCAACATCTCTCTTTCTCATTTTTAAGCCTTTTTAGGGGTTCAACATAATTGGAACAAGATTTAGTGGTAGTTAAGATTTTTTTTTTTTAATAATTTAGTTATATAGCAAATTTATATGAAAGAAAATTTTGAATAAAAGAGTGTAAACTACTGTTTAGATGTAATAAAAAAAAAATTAAACAATTGATTGTCTTTATCTAAAAAAACACCTACAATTATCATACATAAATATATAATATGCAAACCCATTTACTACCCAATATATACAATTTTTTTTTTTATAAATTCCAAATATAAATAAATAATTACAAACAACAGTAATGTATGTTATATATTATAATGTATATATAATATATATTTTTTATAAGCATTTTTTAATGAGTTTTGATAAGCATTATATATTATTATATGACATTAAACTCAATCACACTATTATTTATTATCTATTGTAATATATTCTTTTAGTTAAAGAAGCAACTTAAACCACTGCGCACCTTTGGCGCGATGATTATTTTATAAATATTAGTGCTTGTAGGATGTGGGAGGTAAAGGTCGGGATTTAAGTTTTCAGGAAGGAGTTTCACACACATATATACTTAGATTTAGTGGCAGAGCCAAGAACTTTTCCTATGGGAGGACAAGCTAAATATAATAAAATAATTTATATAAAAAAAGAAAAGAATATTACTATATAATTAACTCTAACTCAACAAAGTTGTTTCCTACTTTCTTTCATAGTTATATTGATCTTGAACTAAATTTTTTAGCCAATTTATTTTTCTACATATACAGCTAAGCAATCACTCAAAAACTCATTCTCATATTAAACAATTGATTGTCTTTATCTAAAAAAACACCTACAATTATCATACATAAATATATAATATGCAAACCCATTTACTACCCAATATATACAATTTTTTTTTTTTATAAATTCCAAATATAAATAAATAATTATAAACAACAGTAATGTATGTTATATATTATAATGTATATTTTTTATGAGCATTTTTTAATGAGTTTTGATAAGCATTATATATTATTATATGACATTAAACTCAATCACACTGTTATTTATTATCTATTGTAATATATTCTTTTAGTTAAAGAAGCAACTTAAACCACCGCGCACCTTTGGCGCGATGGTTATTCTATAAATATTAGTGCTTGTAGAATGTGGGAGGTAAAGGTCGGGATTTAAGTTTTCAGGAAGGAGTTTCACACACATATATACTTAGATTTAGTGGCGGAGCCAAGAACCTTTCCTATGGGAGGACAAGCTAAATATAATAAAATAATTTATATAAAAAAAGAAAAGAATATTACTGTATAATTAACTCTAACTCAACAAAGTTGTTTCCTACTTTCTTTCATAGTTATATTGATCTTGAACTAAATTTTTTAGCCAATTTATTTTTCTACATATACAGCTAAGCAATCACTCAAAAACTCATTCTCATATTTATATTTGTAATTTATGATCATGTTCAAAGAAACAATATCTGTTTCTTTAAGTTCACATCTTTGTGCAATTTCAGCATTTTGGATAGAGAATTGAGCAATGGCCTTCAAATTTTGAACATTTTTTTTCTTTTAAAAATATGCATGAATGATTTCCTTCATTAAATTACTAACACTTTTTATCTTACTCTTCTTTTCTTTTTTTTCATGCAAACCATGTAATAAAAAAAAAATTTAACAATAACAAACTTTAATTACTTAACCCATTTTTCTTTTCTTTTTTGATAAGTAACTTAACCCATTTTTCTTCTTAAAAAGTAAAACCATTTTCAAATAAACAAATGATCAAAAAGATGGAAAGTGGAAACTACTTTTATTAAATTTAAATATGACATAAAATAGTAGAATGTTAAAAACTGCAAGCTGTGAACCACAAATTTATATATATATATATATATATATATAATAAGTACAATCTGGAACTGTGTTACACTTCGTGGCATCATACCATCATCTACTAAAGTATTTACTTCATAAGAAAGATTCAAAACGGAGAGAGAGTGAGAAAGATCAAAAAGACAAATATAGAGAGATCTTGGCGAACCCCCCAAAAAAAAAAAAAAAAAAAAAAAAAAAAAAAAGAAAAAAGAAAAGAAGGAACAAAGAGAAAGAGGTGGTCACTGATCATTGACTGAAAATGAATCGGAGCAGAGCAAACAGAAGGGAGATACTGCATAAGGGAAGATTTTGCTATACTCTGATTTTAATTTTGTTTTGCTTTTTGAGGAATCCTGATTTGCAAGGGATTGATTTTTTTTTTCCCTTACTTAGCTGATTTGGAAAATTGTTATAAATTTTTTTGTGTTTGGATTTGGAAATTTATTATTGAATTGATCCGATTGAACTTGGCCAAACGCTAAGGGGGTGTTTGGTGAGTGTTTCTAAATAACAATTTTCAGTTTTTAAACAATATTTTATGCATTTTTACACACTTTTTTAACTACACGTATTTTCACAAAAGTTTTTAAACAATAATTTTTAATTTTTAAAAACATCTACCAAATGGGCCCTAATTTTTTGTGGGTCTTCGTAGCAATTTTTTTTAATAAATTTTTGGGCTTTTCTAAGTATATTTAAGATTTAAAGGAGACCAAAGGAATCAATAAATTTTTTTCTCAAAAGTCTAGGGGGCCAGTCAGCTAATTTGCATATAATTTACATGTAATTTATCGTTTTGTTGTTGCTATAAATGAAATTTTAAAAAAAAACTAAGGGCATGGCGCCCTCTGACCTCTTTACTACTGCTTAAATTAGACAAAAGTAAAATTTTATTTATCTTAAGAAAAAAAAAGGCAACTTAAACTTAAAAGTGGACCACGGAAACATATCAATTCTCAGCCACAGAACACAGAGTACTATCAAACAAAACAAACAAACAAAAATAATTATACCAGTACATACACTAGAGAGCAAGAGAGATACCACTGTACCAGTCATTCCGGCCGTATGGAAGTCAAAGACTCACCGCAGGCAATTTGGATTTTTTTTTTTTTTGTTTTGTCTTTTCAATTGGTGATTTGGAATTTGTTAAATGGAAAACTGGGGTTTTGTCAGTGTGTTAGGAGGACCACAGGCTGGGAAGGAAATATAAATTTTTGGTATCAAATATAATTTTTTTGGTTTTTTTTTTTTTTTTGGGGTACTAAATTGATTCTGTTGGGTTTTACCTTACTTCTATAGTTTTATTGGACAAGTTCAACAATTTGTTTTTTCATATTATATTTCAGATAATTAGAACAAAACCATTACAAAAGTTATCCAAATCATTGATAATATAACCAGAAGAAAAGGTAGAATCTTACCTATCCAATAAATGCCTCCCGCGGATCTTGCTCACTGCTTCCAGTGCAGTTCTCCACTCTCGCATCTGTTCCGTGCTAACCTTGGGATCTTTTTCATGCTTGAGAAATGCTTCCCCAAAAGTTTCTCTCTGATTCCCAACATCAGAGGGCTTTACATGGTAGAAAATGGGCCGAACTATCATCTCCTTCTCTTTCCTGCATTCAAGAATCTTGACAAGTTCTTTTAAGCACCACTTTGAAAAAGCATAGTTTTTGGAGAGAATAATAATTGCATATTGAGATTCTTCTATTGCTTTCATGAGCCCAGAAGCAATGGGTTCTCCTTCTTCGAGATTTTCATTATCTCTATAGGCGTTAATGCCTTTCTGTTTCAAAGTAGCATATAGATGGTCCGTAAAATTTTTACGGGTGTCCAAGCCATAGAAACTAAGAAAAACATCATATTTCCACCGAGGTGTGGAAGAAGAAGATGACAATGATGAGGATGTACAGGCTTTTTGAGTGCTCATGGAAGCCATGGGAAACTTACAACCTATAGCCTGTTTATGGAAAAGGGAATTTGATTTTTTTTTTTTTTAAGGAAAAAAAGAGAATGGAATTTTTTTTTTTTTTTTTTTTTTTTTTTTTTTTTTTTTTGAGAAAGAGAAAGAGAGAATGGAACTTTAGCAAAGCTTTATGAGAACTTTTTCTGTATCAAGGTTTCAGAATCATTCGCGGGAGAAGCAGGTATAGGTGCTTAAGTGGGAACATGACCAAAAATGCACCCACCAAACACATTGACACCTAGACTTTCAATTTTTAGCGATTTTGCCTTTTAAGTTTGCTATAATTGTTAATGTGATACTTCCATCCATTATTATTATCATTTCGCTAATTCGTGTTATGTACAGGAACTTACTTTATTTTTGAGGTAAATTAAAATAATTTTATAAAATTTTAAATTGATTAAAAAATTACACCATTGCATGATTTGCTCTTATATAACTTTAATTTGTGTTACAATTTGATGAAAAATTCATTGCTTAAACTTGCAATGACTTATAAAAAAATTGTCAGAAAAATTCAAATACTGTAAAAAAAATAATTCAAAATTTTAGATAATAAAACTTCTGAAAAACCAAAAGATATTAAAGAATCAAATAATTCATTGTTTAGAAATTATTAAAACAAAACAAAATATATATGACTAAACAATAAAGAATATAAGAAAAAGATTGTGTTACATTCAAAAGAATAATCTATGGTTATAACTATTTAGTTTTCTTTCATATGTGTTTGGTTGAGAGGATGGAATAATAAAGAGATAGAAAACTTATTTGTTTGGATAAGAAAAAAAATATGAAAATAAAATATGAAAAAATTTACAATTATATCCATGTTAACTTAAACAAAAAGTAACACATTTTTTATTAAAAAATTGTATATGAATCGTACTTTATTTTAAATAAAAAAAAATAAAAAAATAAAAAAAAAAGACAAGAAGTTCAAAAACCCAAAACTTTTTTATCAAAAAACAAAAAACAACTAACGGTTGAGAAAAGAGAGGATAAGCACATAGGAATTAAGAAAGAAAAGAAAAAAAATGAGGAAAGGATCGGCACGAAAGAAATAAGAAGTCAAATGAAGAAAAGTGGTAGGTCCACTTGGGTTCATGCATTCAACATACACAACTCGCTAAATGACAAAATTATGATAAAAATTATGTGTTTGTTTGTGGTTTGCTTAGTAAAGTTTCTCTAGAAAATGCAAGCATGTGAGTCTCAGATAATATTTACTTGGAAACAAGATAAGAACAGGATTACTGTAGAAAATTAAAAAATAAAAAATAAATATGAACAAATAGAAGTTCAATGATTCACCGTTCATGACCAAATTCAGAGGTTTAAGTGTCAAATCATAATTGCGATGGAACAATTCTTTTACTAGTCCCCACGAGTCAGCTTTGAAGAAAAGTTGATAGCAAACAAAAACATAGCGAATCTTTCGGCATGAACTTTTATTTCCAAAACCTTTTGAAACCATAGATTCTAGAGAAAGCTCCCCAGATCTGAGCTGCCTTTCTTTTATATTTTTTAATTAGACCCGTTATTTTTAGAAAACTTAGACCCTGTTTGGTATAAGATTTTGAGGAATAATTTTCAGTTTTTAAATAACATTACACGTATTTTTACACACTTTTTTACGCATACATATTTTAAAAAAAATACAAACAATGTTACTAGAACGATGTTACCAAATAGACACTTAATTATTAAAAATGAAAAAGTTAATGAATGCCCTAAATATTTTTTTTATAAGAAATATATTTAGAAAAAATGCTCTAACAGGTCTTTTATTAAAATACTATGTAGGATAAGATATGGGGTTAAATTCGTACTGTGTTAATTTTTTTAATAATTTTTATATGTTATTATCCTAATTATAGAATATAGGATTTTATTTCCTTAATTCTAAGTGTTTTAAGGGTTTGTTAGTTAAATTAGAGGGCCAAAATGGCATTTGTCCCTTTTGCCAAAATTTTCCAACAAAATGCCCCATGTCTGAAACTATTTAAGAAAATTTCCTTATTTTGAAACTCGATTTTTGGATAATTGAGTTATAGCGAACTAAAACTAAAAAAAAAAAAAAGAAAAATTGTAGAACTCGAGTTCATGGAACTCAAGTTCCTGGAAAATATTCAAGTGGAACTCGAGTTTCAAAAAAAAAAAAAAATTTCTAAGTTCAATTTCACTATAACTTGATTGTCCAAAAATCGAGTTTTACATTTGAAACTCGAGTTTCTAAATTGAGTTTCAAAATAAGGGCATATCCCTAAATAATTTTGGACAGAGGGGCATTTTGCTAGAAAGTTTATGAGAAATTGGTAAAACCCCATTTTGGCCTAAATTAGAGTCATAGAGAAAAAATATTTATTTGATGGTTAATTTTTTCCTTTTCCCTTGATTATGATGAGTTGATGACATATTAATTTACACAACTTATGGTCATAGAGAAAAAAATTTATTTGATGAGGATTGTAGTAAGAATCTCAATATCAGTTTATTGAAGATTTAATTTTAGATATTATTAACGAAAAGAACTTTCAATTAAAAAAGTCAAAAAGGATCAAGTTTTGACAAAAATTGAAGAGTTAGAAGCCAAACAATTTGAAGAAAGATTTTCTGTTGAAAGTGACATTATAGAAGTTCTTGAAGAGGCTCAAAAAGAAAATATGGATTTGATTGGGGAGAATGACAAAAATTATAAGTTGAATACTTTCGGTAGTAACAAACTTTGATTTTTCATTTAGTCCTTTGTTGGTTGATGTTGAAAATCAATTGGAGGCAAATGAGATGTCAAGGATGCAAGTTTCAAAACCACAAAAACTTAAGGTCGACTTTTATTCAAGTAGAAGGGTCCAATATGGGACAAGATATGGGGTTTACTTTATATCATTTGTTAATTTTTGTAATTTTAGGAAATAGATTTTTATTTCCTTGATTCAACGTGTTTTCAAGGGTTTGTTAGTTAAATTAGAGTCTTAATATGGTACCATATCAATTAGGATATGTTAAGGAACATTTTTACTTGAAAATTAAGTTTTTTTTTTTTTTTTTGAGAACCTTTAAATAGACATTTATATGCAAAACGAAAATTAAGAGTTCAAAATATCAATAACATTTTTAGAGAGGTTTGTTCTTTTTTTTGGTAAATTCTAGAATTCTTTATTGTGGAGTCAAGGATCCCTTATTGATTAAAAGGTTTTGTGAAACTAGAACAAAATCTAGCCCATTTCACGTTTCCCTTACTTTTCAAAATAAGAGAATGATACCTTGAGCTTTTTGGAACAATGGTAGAGCTCAAATTTGTTTTTTCTCCACTCAAATCATAACTCGAATTTGATCCCGAAGCTAGTGCCCTGAAAATCTGACTCGAGTCAAAAGGCCCCAAAGAAACAAAAGACGAACAAAAAAATGAATGAAAACAAAAATTGTAAAAAAATAAATACTAGTTAAAAATTAAAATGCTAAATACAACATTGGAGTTATTCTCCGAAACTTCAAGCCATAATGTGCCTGTTTTTTCCACACAAAGACCCACACGTACAAATCAATGTGGTCTAAATGGAATGAAACTCATCAGTCTAGTCATGGCAACTTCCATGCAAAAGGGGGAAAGAGAAAAAAAAAATACATAGAGTAATTCATCTTTTATACCACGGTCTAGTCATGCCACCACCCACACGACACGAAATAAAAGGAATGAAACTTATCAGTCGTCTAGTCATGGCATTAGCAACTTCCATGTAAATGAAAAAAAGAAAAAAAAAAAAAAAAAAAAAAAAGACAATTATTTGAAGAATTTGAGCCCAAATTGCCAACATTAAAGTATTTATAATTATCATACACCGATAGATTTTTAATGAAAGCAAAACTTGAGCCCAATTTGGCAACATTAAAGTTTCATTTAATTTTCTGCGTGTGGGGCCATTGTGTCCCTGACATGACTAGCTGTATTCACCTACTATTAATTGTTTTTATGTATATTTTTCCTATTCTTCAGAACTAAGTTTTCCAAAGAAGTTCAGTCAAACAAAAAAAAAAGTTTTTCCAAAGAATGACAGGTTCGTTGACTTGGCTGGCACAAGAATTCGCCAAAGTCATATCAACTTATCTTGAAATCTATAATATATATATATATATATATATATATCATGAAAGCAATAATTCAACGTGGACATAGACTTTGTGAGTCTGGCACATAACACATTGGATTAATCCCATAAAAAATAACATATAGATTAATTGTAAAAACCATCTTGAATTAGGGTTAATTTGTATTTTTCAATTTTTTTTTTTAAGTTTAAATGCAAAATTCACCATTTCCTTCCTAGACTCCAAGCATTTTGTGAATGAGGAAGTGCCAACAGAATTCATTCGGTCCTTTAAGTTTGAAGTATTCAATTATGGTTTCTCTCTCACTTTCTGTTAAATTTTTGTTAAAAAAATTTGGAAAATATTTTTAAATCATAATTGGTTTTTTTTTTTAATTTGAAGAAAAAACTAAAATTTGTACAATTAACTACAACATTCAACAAAATTTGATGAAGAGATTTTAATTAAATAAACTTAAAAATTAGAGGATTGAAATGAATAAAAGCAAAGTTAAAAGACTAAAATGAATTCTAGTAAAACTTAGACAGTGAGTTTTTCATTTTAACATTTTTTATGTGATGTATTTTTCAATTTAAACAATAAAAATTTGTTTTTAACCTTAATTATAATAAATCTTGGAAATATATAGATATGCAATTGTTGTTGAATTCACATGCAAAACACATATGTCATGAAAAAAAAATGATACATTTAACAAATGTGTGTAATAATTATTATTCAATAAAATAGATTTCAAATTCAATCTATGGGGTTTACTTTAGTCCCCTCGATTTAGTATAGCTTTTTTTTTTTTTTTTTTTTTTTTTTATAAAGAAAAACCATAGCTATTTTTTTAAAGAATGACATTTTAGCTTCTAAAAGCTTCGCATGCTTCAATGTGAACTCTTTTTTAAAAGTAAGGGGTCGTTTAATAATGCTGTTTTAGTAACGTTGTTTGTATTTTTTGAAAATATATGTGGGTAAAAAAGTGTATAAAAATATGTGTAATGTTGTTTAAACACTAAAACTGTTGTTTAAACTCACCAACCAAACAACACCTAAATTTTTCTAAAATATGTGAGTCTCTGATAATTGTTTGGAAACAAATTAAGAACAGGATTGCCGTAGGCCAAAATGGCCAAATACCACTTTTTTTTTTGAAATTTTTAGCAAAAAAACACTGTTTTGGAAATAAATAGCAAAGTATCACTTTTTCTAGAACTCGAGTTTCAGAAACTCGAGTTCCTCATCAATTCTGCCGGAATTTGTGCGATTAAAAAAAAATTATGTGGTACTCGAGCTTGGTAAACTCGAGTTCCATGCAACACAATACTCGAGTATACCAGGCTCGAGTGCATTTTATAAATAAAATGCACATAAAAAAAATATTTACATGGTACTTGAGTTTACCAAACTCGAGTACCGTGTAAATTTTTGTTTTTGTTTTTTTTGTTTTGGTTTGGGGATAATCAACAAATAAACATAAAGGTAAAAATAAGTAGCTTTTTTATATTTTTATTTATTTAAACAAAAGCATTGTAAAATATAGAGATTTTAATTTCAAAATATGAATTTAATTTCTACATTAATTAAAATTGTTCATTGTTTTCTCATAAAAATTGTTTACTGTTTTCTGTATAAACTATTTCTACGATTTTGCATAAAATTATTTTCTGTTCAGCATTATTTAAGAAATTGTTCACTCTCTTGTCTGCATAAATTATGTTTGAATTTTCTGTTCAGCATTATTTAAGAAATTGTTTGAAAATATAGAGATTTTCATGTTTGAATTTTACAATAATTGAATATATTTTTCTACATTGATAAAATCTGTTTCTACATTAATAAAATTTGCTCTCTGCACATCATATTTACTATATATTCAAATCTACTTACTGCATTCATAAAATCTGTTTTTTGCATTAATTAAAATTGTTCACTGCTTTCTCATAAAAATTGTTCACTGTTTTCTGCATAAACTATTTCTAGCATTCTGCATAAAATTATTTTCTGTTCAGCATTATTTAAAAAATTGTTCACTCTATTTTATGTGTATATTATTTTCTGTTCACTATTTAAAAAATTGTTCGTTGTTTTCTCATAAAACATCTAGTGAAATCATGTTTTCTAAATTTAAAAGTCAAATCTGAATGCTTTTTCATGTTTAAATTTCACAATAATCGAATTTGTTTTTCTACATTGATAAAATCTGTTTCTACATTAATAAAATTTGCTCTCTACACATTATGTTTACTATATATTCGAAGTTGCTTACCGCATTTATAAAATCTGTTTTTTGCATTAATTAAAATTGTTCACTGTTTTCTCATAAAAATTGTTTACTGTTTTCTGCATAAACTATTTTTAGTATTGGCGCAGTTATTGCACTTAAATGGTTTTTGTGTTTTTTTAAATATGTAACCATATGAATAATGGACAAACTCCATGAAAGAAAAATGAATGATTCATATAAATCACCTAACAGTAAATGCCTCGAAAAATTCAAATTTGTAAAAAAGTTCGAATTAGTTAAATGTAAAACTGTTTATTAAGTAAAACTGTTCACTGTTTTCTCTTGAAAATTGTTTACTATTTTCTACATAAACTATTTCTAGTATTCTGCATAAAATTATTTTCTGTTCAGCATTATTTAAAAAATTGTTCACTCTCTTTTCTGTATAAATTAATCTCTGTTCACTATTTAAAAAATTGTTCACTGTTTTCTCATAAAACACCTAGTGAAATCGTGTTTTCTAAATTTAAAAGCCAAATCTGAATACTTTTTCATGTTTAAATTTCACAATAATTGAATTTGTTTTTCTGCATTGATAAAATCTGTTTCTATGTTAATAAAATTTGCTCTCTACACGTCATGTTTACTGTATATTCGAAGCTGCTTACCACATTCATAAAATCCGTTTTTTGCATTAATTAAAACTGTTCACTGTTTTTTCATAAAAATTGTTCACTGTTTTCTACATAAACTGTTTTTAGCATTGGCGCAGTTATTGCACTTAAATGGTTTTTGTGTTTTTTTAAATATGTAACCGTATGAATAATGGACAAACTCCATGAAAGAAAATGAATGATTTGTATAAATCACCTAATGGAAAATGCCTCAAAAAATTCGAATTTGTAAAAAAGTTTGAATTAGTTGAATGTAGAAATTCGAGAAAAATCGATGGAAAATCAATGAACGTACCAAATCGTGAAGGTGTACATACGATGTACAAATAGTCTAGACTTGTTGAGAAATTTGATTTCGTTAATAGTACAAAATAATAAAAATTCAATGAAAAAGTATGTGCGTTAGATGTATAGATCGTATGAATTTGTTTAAAAATTTGAATTTGTTGAATGTACAAAACTGTGAAAACTCAAGGAAAAAATGTGTACATTAGATGTACAGATAGTACGAATTTGTTGAAAAATTCGAATTCGTTGAGTGTGTAAAATCGTGAAAATTCAAATGAAAATTGAAGAACATACCAAATTGAGTAAACTTAATGGAAAATTAATTACATTAGATGTACAGATCCTCCAAATTTGTTTCCAAATTTGAAGTCGTCAAATGTACAAAATTGTGAAAATTCAATTTAAAACTATGTACTAATGTACTAATCATCCTGATTTGATGAAAATTTCAAAATTGTTGAACGTACAAAATCGTGAAATCTTAATGGAAAATCGAAATTGCTAAACGTACCAAATCATGAAAATTCAATGGAAAGTTGTGTACATTAGATGTACAAATATTCTGGACTTGTTGAAAAATTTGATTTCGTTGAAAGTACAAAATCGTGAAAATTCAAGAGAAAATTGTGTACATTAGATGTACAGATCGTTCGAATTTGTAAAAAACAAAATTTAGATGTACAGATCATTCAAATTTGTTGATTGTATAAAATCTTGAAAGTACAAAATAAAATTGTGTAAATTAGATGTACAGATAGTCTGAATTAGTTGAAAAGTTTGAATTCGTTAAATGTACAAAATCGTGAAAATTAAATGGAAAACTGTGTACTAATGTATTGATCATTCGAATTTGTTGAAAAATTTGAAATCGTTGAATGAACAAAATCGTGTAAACTCAACAGTTAATGAACAATTAATCTTTAGATTTGCAAATGTTGAATGTACATAATCATCATTTGTCAGACATTAACAACAACATTTTGTATTGCATAGAACGTGTAGACATTAACAACGTCTAATGTTCGTTGTAGAAATTTTTGGAAATCATCATTACTTGAATCTGAGAAGTCTGAAATATCTCTTTCATCATCTAACGCAGTAACTTCATTAATAGACTTGATGGCTCACTCTTGCGCCTTCCCCTTTAGATGCTTCTTAGCTTTTTGGATTGCATGAAAACGGTCTAATCGCCTTTGCATTTGATTGTTCTCTTGTTCAAGACGAGCAAGTATGTTGGCAGGTTCATCTCTAGGTAACTCGGCTGAGCGTGTCTTAGGAACTCGTAATCCATGCCATCGACAATACACCTCCAACTCACACCTCTTCTTGTATAGGATTGACCATGGTGGTTCTGCTACGGTGAACTCTATGGCGGTAGTATCTGTACTTAGTTTTGTAGGTTTGCCGACCATGATGTGCCCGACGCTTCCAAGACTCTCGTACGTGTATATTGGCATATTAAGGAAATCTCTCTTCTTTCCAACCCATTTCCCTCCATAGTTTCATAAACTCGAGTTCCAGAAAAAGTGGTATTTCCCTATATAGTTCCGAAACAGTGTTTTTTTGCTACAAATTTCTGAAAATGGTGGTATTTGGCCATTTTTTCCCACGGATTCTTCTATGTCTCTTTAATTTTGCCGCCCAAATAGTTGTATTTTTTTTTTATTATAAAACAAATAATTTGCTATTAAAGTAGAATTGGTTTAGAAACTTATGGTAGTAGATTGTCTGTCTTTATTTTTATTGATCTGGATATATTGCATGGAGCCTTTTAAAGTGGAATTGTTTGGGAACTTTGAATGGTTAGTTGCTAAAATTTTATAAAATCAGTTTATTATAGTGTGAATTGTAGCGCTGACCTGTGTACATAGTATGTGTTTTGTTTGTATTTGGCTTTTTTTGTTTGTACAATTATTTGTTTATTTGTGATTTGGCTTTACCTATGGAAAATGAGTTAGTAAAAATTCAATATTGATGATTTCTGTCATTTAAAAGAAGGCCTTTTTCTCTTTTAATAGATAAATTGTATTTTAATATATTAAGAAATAATTATTTTGTATTTTTTATTTGTTGATAGTTTCTTAATACTAAATAGATGATATACATTTTTTGTTTATATTTTAATCCCCTCAATCAAACTTCTATCTCCATCTCTGAATCCAAAATGGCCGAAACAAATCGAAATGACCTGAAATTATTGCCGGGGTGGAACATGAGGTGTTACTACCGAAACAAAATGGTAATATAATATCTATTTCTAAGGTTCTACTATTTTTAAGCTTAGTGTCCATTTACAACTTATTTAGCTATTTGCTAAACATTTTGCTGAAAGTGTGCTAAATGATATTTGTACTTTGAAAAAATTTGAAAAGGTGAAAAATAATGCAGGAAAAAATGAGGTTTTAAAAAACTGTACACAAAAACTAAAAGTTAAAAGTTGAAATTGATGCCAAACAGACTCTTATCTCTCTAAAGGTTTTATTTTTTTGCATAATTTTTTTCTTCTTTCTTAGATAGTTGTAATAAATAAAAGAGAAAAAAAATGTTCTAGAATTAAATAATTTAGCAAGCAATAACTGTGCAATAATACCATATTTTTATTAGAATCCAACAACTCCTCAGCTATAGTGTGTGTATGTATATTTTGCTAGCACATAGAGTATTAGAAGTGAATTTAACCCAACGAAAGATTTGTTAAAATTCACATCCAACAAAGAAATATTGCGTGATGTAAAATAACTTAGAGTTACACAAAGTGTATCTAGGACCCAAATCCACATGTCTATCATACTCTCAAATCTAACGCCATCTCCATCTAAATAGTCTCCCCTTGATCTACCTACCTAAAGCTCGAGCTAATGAACTCACATTCTTGTGTATTTTTTTTAAACACATCTATTTTTCCTACATCACCAAACAAATAACATGAATCTATTATTTCTCGCATTACTTTGGATTCAAACTATCTTTCTTGTACTCATTCTCATCCTCTCTTTGTCATTGATTTTGAAACAAAGGAAAGTCAAGAAAGCAGCCAACCTTCCCCCAGACCCTCCAAAGCTTCCTGTTTGGTTTTAGACCCCTTAAAAATAACCAGATTGCGCAGCCTAGTTAATTAGCCAAGTTGTTACTTAGTCAAATTAAGCAATTCTAGGTTAAAACAATCAAATAATCATATCAAGCATATAAAGCAGCGGAAAAATAAATAACACATGATATGATGACCCAGGAAACCACACGGTAAAAACCTGAGGAGGATTTTACCCACCTATCCTCAAGGCAAACCTGAATCCACTATGAAAGAATCGAAGTTCATACAAAAGGACTACAAGCACCCCGCTCGACTTCCTAATGCTACCCACCAGTAGAACTTACTGACACGACCACGTGCAAGCTCCGAATCCACGGACTCCTTCTTTCTTGAATTCTTCAATTAAGTACAAGCACCCCCGCTTGTGTATCTTTAAGTTCTTGAATCTGCAACTGAATGATTATCAAGGTTTTGATAATATCTCCACCTTGAAAACCCTAAGCTTTGTGTAAAGGAAAGCTCCTTAAAGATCTCATAAGAGATTTACACAAAACAGCAATATGAGCAACAACCTTAGAGAGGTTTGGGTACAAAACCCTAAAATACCAAAGAGGCACAAGAGGCACTCTAATCTCTCCAAAAAGCTCTAAAAAAACCCTCCTAGGGTTAGCTTATGATGTCCTTTAAATACTGGAAAAAACGGCTCGCGATTTGGGCTTCAAACGAATAAGTTATGGCCTTTTTACTTTTACTGATTTTGCTGATCTGCTACTTTCGATCGATCGAAAATTAGATTGGATCAATCGAACCAACCAGCTTGTAACTCATTTGTTTTTATCCTGAACTTGAAGTTTTTGTCTTGGGCTTCAATGTAGACCATTCTAAACTAATGAGACTTAGTTTTTGTCATGTTTTGTTATGGTTTGCCAACATTACAAACTCAAAACCTAACAATCTCCCCCTTTGGCAATCCATGACAAAACACACATACAACATAATGCCTATATACAATAAAATGCCCATTTACAAAAATAATGCTCATAACAACAAATTCAATCCTAACTACTATCCATTAGTTGCAAGTGTAGACAGCAGCTTTGTTGAATCAACCTGTGTATTCCTGAAATACTCAACAAACACATAAACGCATGTGTGGCAGAAAATAGTATATAAACAGGTATAACATTCTTGTAAGATTCACACAACACAAAATAAAGATATATATCAATGAATCAACTCAGAAATATAAATTAATAAGCAGTGAATCATAAGACAACAAGAATGAAAAGAAAAACATGTATATCAATATATTAATCAATGTTACTCCCCCTAACATGAATATCCCCAAAAATGATATACAAAGTGAAGCACCTAGATACAATCTAAATAAACTCCACACAATCTCATGCTAACAAAACAAAAAATCACCCGCTAACAAAAAATCTCCCCCTATCAACAAAATCTCCTCTACAAGTCAAAACTCTACTCCCCCTTTTTGTGACGGAATGCCAAAGGGTAATCACAAATTGCCATCAAAAGGAGGTGGAGAGAGGGAATGTAGGCGCGCAAGGTCAGCTCGCAAAGCTCGCATCTCATCAAGCAAATCCACCAAAATCTGACCATGAGCCGCCTGAACGGTCATGACAGACTCCAGGGTACGACGAACATCGAAGTCGGCCGAAGGAGGTGGAGGAACAGCAGTAGCACCTATAAGATCAGGAACAGCCTCACCAGCAGGACCTATAGTCTTAGGATTTTATGTATTTAGAACTCTAATTTGTAATATTGGCAAACCATGATCAAAACAATGTATTTAGTCTTGTTTAGGCTTGCTCAAAGTTGATTAATTATTGTAAAGTTGGAATCGAGTGGCTGCAGAAGTATTTGTACCTTTCGGCCTGGCTCGATCGATCGAAAATTAGACTCGATCGATCGAAAGTCGGCCAGAACGTTTTTCTGCAAAGTTCCAGCTCAGCCCAAACTCTATTTAAACGTTTTGGGGTTCAAATAAAACTCTTATACATATAAGGGAAACCCTAGAATGTTTTTGGGACTTTAGAGAGAGAGATTAGAGTGCCTCTTATGCCTCCTTTTATTTTTAGGGTTTTGTTCCCAAACCTCTCTAAGTCTTTGTTGCTCATATTTGCTGTTTATGTGAATCTCTTGTGAGATCTTTGAGGAGCTTTCCTTCACATAAACTTAGGGTTTTCAAGGTAGAGATTATTTCAACATCTTGATGATCAACAAAGTTGCAACCATTGGAACTTAAAGATAAACAAGCGGGGAGCTTGTAGCTGATAGAGGAATTCAAAGAAAGAAGTAGTCCGTGGACTCGGAGCCTGCGCGTGGTCGTGTTAGGAAGTTTTACTGGTGGGGTAGCATTAGGAAGTCAAGCGGGGAGCTTGTAAGTCCTTTTGTAAGAACTTCAATTCTTTCATAGTGAATTCTGGTTTGCCTTGAGGATCGGTGGGTCAAATCCTCCCCAGGTTTTTACCGTGTGGTTTCCTAGGTGATCATATCATTGTGTTCTTTATTATTTCCGCTGCTTTATATGTTTTATATGCATGATATGATTATTTGATTGTTTTAACCTAGAATTGTTTAATTTGACTAAGTAACAACTTGGCTAATTAATCTAGGCTACGCAATCTGGTTGAGTTTTAAGGGGTCTAAAACCGTACAAATTCAATCCTAACTACTATCCATCAGTTGCAAGTGTAGATAGCAGCCAAATCGAATCAACTTGTATATTCCTGAAACACTCAACAAACGCATAAACGCATGTGTGACAGAAAAACAGTAAATCAACAAATAAATTCTTGACTTCACAAAACACAAAACAAAGACATATATCATGAGTAACTCATAAATATAAATCAATGAGCAGTGAACAAGAAACAGAAATAAAAACAGAAGTAAACTAACTCTCCCCCTAAGTTAGATACAACAAAAAGTTTTTATTTATATTCTCCCCTTTCAAAAATAATTTCAACTCCCCCTAAACAAGACAAACAAGATTCCCATAAATCAACAAGTTCTCCCCCTTTTTGTCACGTATTGACAAAGACAACTCATATAAAGAGTAAACAGTCAACATACGCAATAAAGGATAAGAAAAAATAGAGAATCAAGGGGAACACAAAACAATTCAACTCTATAGAAAATAGAGACAGTTCCCCCTATGAACAACACAAGTTAAAAATAAGCTTCCCCCCCTATAAAAATAGGGAAAACAAATAAGTTGTGGGAAAAACAGTTTTGGAGAAAAATAAAGGGGGTGGGGAACAGCACCAGCACCAGCACCAGCAGGATCAGGAACATCCTCACCAGCAGGACCAAAGTTAAAAAACACACAAACCAAAGTTAAAAACTAAGATGAGGATACACATGAAGAAAAAATATTCTCTCTTTCAATAAAATGCAAACATGGTATTATGTGACCCATAAACAGTTGCATGAATAGAGAAAATATTTGCACATTGATTATCCATCATATCTCTTAAGAAAAATATTTTCTACAGTTCACACATAAAAAAGGCATATATTAGAAAGTACATAGCTCAAAAATTAATCAATCAATTTTTTGATCAAGTTGAGTACCCAATATAGCAAAGTGTATGAATGCTATGTGTGAAAACAATGAGAGATATGACTGTAAAACTGCAAGATGGATACAGAAATTAATGCAATGCATGTGAATCTGAAACACAAACCAAGGGCAGACTGCAAGTTAGCACAAAGACAATATAGAATAAAAATCTATATGATGCATGAACAAATACAATGCCATGATGCATGTACTAATGCAGTAAAAATTAAGTTCAATTTAATTTCAAATTGACAAAATCGGCTTGAGCAGGGAATTTCTATCAAAAACCCCAAAAAAATTTGAAAACCACTTGTTGAATTTTTAAACAAATTGATGAATTGAGCATCACATAACACAACTCACAGAGTATAATGCTTAATTACATCCAAACAACAAGCCAATTTCATCAAATTCAACTCAATTTCACAAAAGCCCCAATTCGGATCAAGAACAAACCCTTTTTAAAAAACCTGATTCGCGACTTTCGATTGATCGAAAAATACATTCGATCGATCGAATGAAACAGTCATTTTTAAACAAATTAAAGCACTTTTTCGATCGATCGAAAATCAGAATGGATCGATCGAACTGGGCAGAGTCTCACAAAAATTTTGAGAAAAAACACAGTTTTGAAAAACACAAACCTAATTTTGAAAACAACTCCTCAAAACATTAAACAACGAAAACTAAATGCATGAGTATGAGATGGAATGTTTTTTTCAAAAACCCAAATTTTTAAACCCAATTTTCTCAAAAACAAGTTTCAATCATTCTCCCATTGAATTTTCTCAAGCAACAAATATGTTGTGCACAAATCTCAAGATATTTTCAAAATTTTCAAACTTGAAACACATTTTGCATTAAAATCAAGGAACTTTTAATCTTGGATGGCCACAACAAAATCACACACAATATAATGTACCAAGTTTAACAAAGAGTAACTTGTGTAGTGTGTGCAACTAGCAAAAGTTTGAGATACATGTGAGGTGATATGTGAATAGTAATCAAACACAAAGTCTACAAAATTCATCACATAGAATTTAAAAGAGACTATCACCTAAAGAGTTACATCCTATAACTCTCACATCTCCTAGAACAAAAGCTTGCAATCATGTAAGTTTCTTGAAATTTTGCCTCTTATATATGTGAAATGGCATTCAGCCTAATAGTACACACCGGTTTGAATTAAGTGAATTGGCATCAAGCCTAATAGTACACATCAGTTTTAATTTAATTTGAGGCTACACCTTATATTCTTTTTGTGCATGTGTTACACTTTCTCGAGCACAAAATCTTCTGATATGCACTAAGATGTTCATGATTGGCTAGTGAACAGTGGTGAGATGGTTATTTATACCTTTCTCAAAAGGATCAAGTCCGACAGTCAAATAACATATGACTTCAAGATCAAGACAAAGTGATTAATAACCACAAACATCTTTCCCACACAACATGCACTACAAAGTTTCAACTAGTCAAGTGCAATATATAAGCTCATCAAAACTAAACAAGGTACATAAACTTGTTATGTAAAGATAATATGGCCAATCCTTGATTATAAATCCAAGATCTATAATACAAAACACAAAAATCTTTTTGGTTTTAACAAACGTTATAACCACTTGTTGAGATTTTGAAAAAAAATTTATGACCATAAACAAAAAAACACACATTGTGCTAAATGATCAATGCAAATGCAATGCATGACAGTGCTTAACTAAGCTATAGAGGGTACACAAACAAGAAATATCAATTTCTTAATTAACCCTTGAGTACATGTACAAACTAGTACATACTTACACAAAATCAGAAATAGCTTAGTACAAACTATTCAAGTTTCTCCACAATGTCAAGCATGTTCTAAATCAAAAGGGATATCATAACTCATGTAATCCTCAAGAAAAATAAAACAAGACACAAAATAAAATATTTTTGTCTTTTTGAAATTTTTCAATGTTTTTGGATTTTTTTTTAATAAAAAAAACTTAGAAAAAAAACAAAACAACCAAAAACAAAAACAAGACATGTCCACAAACAATAGAAAGAATTAAAACAGGGACAAGTCAGCAACACTTACCTTAAAAGCTCTTTTCTCACCCATATAGCACGAGTCTTCGGCTTTGTAGGTGAAAAACCATGAGAAGCAGAGTGTATTTGAGGAATTACACCAATCTTCTGAGACAGACTAAAATCCTGGAAATTCCTTTCACAAGCCAACAAGCTTAAATTTTTCAAAAGCATATGAAACAATTTATATGGACTTATGGCAGGAGAAATATCATCACATATCCTAGATTGACATACAGAATGCTTAAGTTTCAATTTATGACAATTAGGACGAATGTGACCACGGACACCACAAAAGTGACAAACAGGAACAAATTTAGGAACATCAGTATTCCTAACAGCAAGTCTAGTCTCAGATTTCAGTTTTTGCCTTATCAAAGAACAATTTGGTCTAATGTGACCAACAACACTACAATGGTGACAAGTAGGCACAAAAACAGATTTGTTATGCTCTCTAACAGTAGGTTTAGACTTAAGTTTAGACTTAAGTTTAGAAACTTCAGCGTCTACATCAGAACTTTTACCTTTGTCTAACCTAGCACAATAAGCCTTTTCTTTATTATTCCTCTTAAAAGGAGGGATATAAACTTTTTCAGTTTTAGGCTTAAGAGAAACAGAAACAATTCTGTTATCATCAGCAGGCTCTGTTTCTCTTAAGCAGGCTTGGTACTAATCAAATTTTCAAGTTTAGCTTTAGATTCAACTAACTCTTTTTCCAAGCTTTTCATCTTCTCATCTTGAGAGGAAATTTGATTTCTCAAAAATTCATTCTTTTTATTAGATTCCTCTAATCTAACAATCAATTCCTCTTTCTCAAGATTAGCCAATTTTAACTCTTCCTTGAATCTCTTAGAAATTTTCAAAGATTTAGATAATTCCTTACAAAGAGTTTCAAAAGCATCAAAAAAATCAACAGAAACAATAATGTCCTTTTTATTCAAATCATCACAAGCATCATCAAAATCAGCAGAAGCATGAGCAGAAACATGATCAGAAAGACACTTCAAATTATCCATGACAACAGGGGTCAAGGATCAGCTCAGAGATCAAAAGATCTACAACAAAAGAGCTACCTGCTCTGATACCACTTGTTAGGTTTTAGACCCCTTAAAACTCAACCAGATTGCGTAGCCTAGATTAATTAGCCAAGTTGTTACTTAGTCAAATTAAACAATTCTAGGTTAAAACAATCAAATAATTATATCATGCATATAAAACATATAAAGTAGCGGAAATAATAAAGAACACAATGATATGATCACCCAGGAAACCACACGGTAAAAACCTGGGGAGGATTTGACCCACCGATCCTCAAGGCAAACCAGAATTCACTATGAAAGAATTGAAATTCTTACAAAAGGACTTACAAGCTCCCCGCTTGACTTCCTAATGCTACCCACCAGTAAAACTTCCTGACACGACCACGCGCAGGCTCCGAGTCCACGGACTACTTCTTTCTTTGAATTCCTCTATCAGCTACAAGCTCCCCGCTTGTTTATCTTTAAGTTCCAATGGTTGCAACTTTGTTGATCATCAAGATGTTGAAATAATCTCTACCTTGAAAACCCTAAGTTTATGTGAAGGAAAGCTCCTCAAAGATCTCACAAGAGATTCACATAAACAACAAATATGAGCAACAAAGACTTAGAGAGGTTTGGGAACAAAACCCTAGAAATAAAAGGAGGCATAAGAGGCACTCTAATCTCTCTCTCTCAAGTCCCAAAAACGTTCTAGGGTTTCCCTTATATATATAAGAGTTTTACTTGAACCCCAAGACGTTTAAATAGAGTTTGGGCTAAGCTGGAACTCTGCAGAAAAACGTTCTGACCGACTTTCGATCGATCGAGTCTAATTTTCGATCGATCGAGTCAGGCCGAAAGTTACAAATACTTCTGCAGCCACTCGATTCCAACTTTACAATAATTAATCAACTTTGAGCAAGCCTAAACAAGACTAAATACATTGTTTTAATCATGGTTTGCCAACATTACAAATTGGAGTTCTAAATACATAAAATCCTAAGACCTTAGAACCTAACAAACTCCCCCTTTGGCAATCCGTGACAAAACACAAATTAAAAGCTCAAAGTTTACAAGTAAAAAGCCCTTTACAAAAGGTAATGCTCATAAACCAAATTCAATCCTAACTACTATCCATCAGTTGCAAGTGTAGACAGCAGCCAAATCGAATCAACCTGTATATTCCTGAAACACTCAACAAACGCATAAACGCATGTGTGACAGAACAAGTGGTATCAGAGCGGGTTGCTTTTCTGTTTGAGATTTTTATCTCTGAGCTGATCCTTGACCCCTGTTGTCATGGATTCTTGGAAAATCTTTTTGCTTATTAGTCAACTTATCTACTTGCTGTCATTGCCATTTGTTGCTTGTATTAAATATTTCGTTAAGTATCTTGGCATAATCACATGTGATAAGAATTATGTTTCTTATACTGCTTTAACCGCCTTAAAGGCACGTGATTCTTGTCTTTGGTATTTGGATAGTGGTTGTTCCAGGCACATGACAGGAAATAAAGATTTATTCAAATCACTCTTTGAAGGAAAGATTGGGACAGTCACTTTTAGAGATGGAAGTAAATCTGTAATCAGAGGCATTGGTACTGTGGATATTCCAGGATTGCCAGTGTTCGAAGATGTTTGGTTTGTTGATGGATTGAAGGCCAATCTGCTCAGCATTAGCTAGATTTGCGACAATGGTTTAAATGTTCTTTTCACCAAGTATGAGTGTGAAATACTTGATGGAGGAGGTGACTGTACGTGTGTTGGTGTAAGGACAGCTGACAACTGCTATGGGATAACACCAAGTGTAAACAACAAGTGTTTTAGTGCAAAGATAGATCAAGTTGATTTATGGCATCAACGGTTGGGGCATGCCAGTCATAAGCAGTTAGAAAAGATTTCCAAAAGTGAGGCAGTTATAGGTTTACCTAAATTTGAGAAGATAGAGAAGTGCATTTGTGGACCATGTCAGATAGGTAAACAAGTAAAATCCAAGCATCCATCTGTGACCAGTGTTCAAACGTCAAGACCTTTAGAGTTACTACACATTGATCTCATGGGTCCTGCCAGAGTTCAAAGTCTGGGTGGAAAGAAGTATATTCTAGTTGTTGTGGATGACTTTACTAGATATACTTGGATTGTACTTTTGAAGGATAAAGTTGAAGCTCCTGAAAAGATGATCCATCTGTGCAAGAAATTGCAGGTTGAGAAAGATACTGTGATAGCCAGAATCAGAAGTGATCATGGAAAAGAGTTTGAAAATACCAAGCTGGCTACTTTCTGCAATGAGCAAGGCACTCACCAAGAGTTCTCATCTCCCAAGACTCCTCAACAGAATGGAATTGTGGAAAGGAAAAATAGGGTTGTTCAGGAGATGGCACGAGTCATGCTTCACAACAAAAATTTGCCAAAGTCTTTCTGGGGAGAAGCAGTCAACACTGCTTGCCATACACTCAACCGGGTGTATTTTAGACCTGATTCTAAGAAGACTCCCTATGAACTCTGGAGAGGGAAGAAACCTGTCGTCAAATATTTCAGGATATTTGGCAGTGACTGTTACATTCTACGTGATAGAGAGAACCTAGAAAAATTTGATGCCAAGAGCGACAAAGGATACTTTCTAGGATACTCTTCCACCAGTAGAGCTTATAGAGTGTACAATCTAAGAACCAAAACAGTCATGGAATCCTCAAATGTTGTGATAAATGATGAAGTGTGTTCAGAAAGCACTGTTCCTACTCAAGATAAGTCTTTAGAAGTAAATGACACTCTTCTTACTGAGGATGTTGTCAAACATAGTGAGGAAGAGCTATTGGTGTTAAATGATACAGTTTCAGTACCGTCAAGTTCAGAACCATCCACTCTAGTTCGTGACACTCGACAGGCACAAAGTCAACTCAGTCCCTCATCTGCACAGAAAGGTAATTCCACTTCTTTAGTCAAAGGTCCATCCTCTAGAGTGAGACTGAACCATCCCTCCATAAATATATTGGGTAGTCTGAATGATAACATGAGGTTAAGATCAAAAGCATTGAATGTGATCACCTACTCATGCTATCTGTCCCAATTTGAATCGAAGAAGGTGGATGAAGCACTTCAAGATGCTGATTGGGTAAATTCCATGCATGAAAAACTTCATCAATTCGTTCGGAATGATGTGTGGGAACTAGTTCCTAGACCAAAGAATGTAAATGTGATTGGAACTAAGTGGATCTTTAAGAACAAGTCAGATGAACATGGCACTGTGATCAGAAATAAATCAAGACTTGTTGCACAAGGGTACACACAGGTGGAAGGAATTGACTTTGATGAGACATTTGCACCAGTAGCAAGGTTAGAATCCATCCGGATATTGTTGGCTATAGCGAGTCACCTAAACTTCAAGCTATATCAGATGGATGTCAAGAGTGCTTTCTTGAATGGAATGATACAAGAAGAAGTTTATGTTGAACAACCTAAAGGCTTTGTAGACCCTCATAGACCGGATGACGTCTACAAATTGAAGAAAGCTCTCTATGGGTTGAAGCAAGCTCCTCGGGCTTGGTATGACAGATTGACTGCATATCTCACTAAGCATGGATTCAAAAGGGGATCTGCAGATACAACACTCTTCATAAGAAAGGATAAGACTGGTTTTGTTGTAGCTCAAATTTATGTTGATGACATTGTTTTTGGTGCTACTAATGATTCTCTTGCTCATTCTTTTGCAGATGAAATGAAGGCGATGTTTGAAATGAGCATGGTTGGAGAACTAACTTATTTTTTGGGATTGCAGGTAAAGCAAACTGAGACAGGAATCTACATTAATCAAGCTAAATATGCAAGGAATTTGGTTAAAAGATTCGGACTGGACAAGGCTGCTCATACTAGAACGCCGATGGCGGCTAATGCAAAGTTGACAATTGAACCATCAGGTGAGTCTGTTGATGTTACTTTGTATAGAAGCATGATAGGCTGTCTTTTGTATTTGACTGCTAGTCGTCCTGATATATCTTTTAGTGTTGGTGTTTGCTCTAGATTCCAGTCTAACCCTAAGGTTTCTCATTTAAATGCTGTTAAAAGGATTATAAAATATGTGAGTGGAACCTGTGATTATGGTTTATTTTATAGCAAGGAGTCAAACTTGTCTCTTGCTGGCTTTTCTGATTCTGATTGGGCTGGGAATGCTGATGACAGAAAAAGCACCACTGGAGGGTGTTTTTATGTAGGAGCCAATCTTGTGGCTTGGATGAGTAAGAAGCAAAATGCTGTTTCTCTATCCACTGCTGAGGCAGAATATATTACTGCCAGGAGTTGTTGTTCACAGCTCCTTTGGATGAAGAAACTTTTAGGTGATTATGGGATTCCTCAAGATAACATGGTTGTCTATTGCGATAACTCTAGTGCTATAGATATATCTAAGAATCCGGTTCAGCATTCTAAGACAAAGCACATTGAGCTTAGGTATCATTTCATTAGGGATTTGGTTGAAAAGAAAATAGTTGCTCTTGAATATATCCCTACTGATCGTCAAAATGCTGACATCTTTACCAAACCACTTGATGGAAGTAAGTTTGAGACACTTCGTTAAGTGATTGGTGTGCATCGTTGTCCCTAGCTGTTTTGGCTTCCTTGGTCCTTGTGCTTCATTGCTCTATTCTGTTGTGACCATTGTTCTTTGATTTTTATGTTTTTCTTTTGTTCTAGGACTTGCATTGCATTACATACATACATTTCATTCTAGGATTTATTTGTTTTCTCTTTTAATAATAATAAATAAATAAATAAATAAATAAAAGGAGAAAGCAAAATCTTTGTGAACACTATTTTTCTTGATTTTTTGAAAACAAGGTTGGTCATTCTTTTTACGCATGTCATGTCTTGTGTACTTTGTTTAACTTTGATGAGCTTATTTACTGCACTTGACTAGTTGAAACTTTATAGTGCATGTTGTGTGGGAAAGATGTGTGTGGTTTTTAATCACTTTGCCTTAATCATGAAGTCACTTGTTCTTTGACTGTCGGACTTGATCCTTTTGAGAAAGGCATAAATAACCATCTCACCACTGTTCACTAGCCAATCATGAACACATTAGTGCATATCATAAGATTTATTGCTCGAGAAAGTGTAGTACATGCACAAAAAGAACATAAGGTGTAGCCTCAATTAAAATTAAAACTGGTGTGTACTATTAGGCTTGATGCCAATTCACTTAATTCAAATCGGTGTGTACTATTAAGCTGAATGCCATTTCACATAAATAAGAGGCAAAAATGCAAGAAACTTACATGATTGCAAGCTTTTGATCTAGGAGATGTGGGAGTTATAGGATGTAACTCTTTAGGTGATAGTCTCTTTTAAATTATATGTGATGAATTGTGTAGATTTTGTGTTTGATTGCTATTCACATATCACCTCACATGTATCTTAAGTTTTTGCTAGTTTCACACACTACACAAGTTACTCTTTCTTAAACACTGTACATGCTAGTGTGTGTGTTTTTGGTCTGACCAACCAAGTTTGAAAATATCTTGAGATTTGTGCACAACATATTTGTTGCTTGAGAAAATTAAATGGAAGGATGATTGAAACTTGTTTTTGAGAAAATTGGGTTTAAAAATTTTGGGTTTTTGAAAGAGCATTCCATCTCATACTCATGCATTTTGATTTCATTGTTCAAATGCTTTGAGGAGTTGTTTTCAAAATTGGGTTTGCATTTTTCAAAACAGTAATTTTTTCTCAAAATTCAGTGAGCCTCTGCCCATTTCGATCGATCCAGTGTGTTTTTCGATCGATCGAAAAAGTGTTCCAGAATGTGTTAAAATGATTGTCACATTCGATCGATCGAATGTAATTTTCGATCGATCGAAGATCGTGAAGAAGCTTTTTTAAAAGAAGAAATCTGACTTTTTCAAAGTACTATTTCAAAAACTTTTTCAAACTTTTCTTTTCTCTCTCCGACGAGGCAGGCTTCCAGTCAATTTTTTGTCGTTTTCGTCCAAATTTTTTGCAAGAAATCTCTCTCCTCAAGCCGGTAAGACTCTTTTGCCCTTCCTTTTGCTTTTATTTTCATGATTTCATGCATTTTTCATGCATTTTAGAGGAGATTTTCGGACTTTGCATAAATGGGAATTTCTGTTGATTCAAGCCTTTTCTTTTGCAATTGATCATTGGGTTTTTGTGAGGACACACTATATACTTGATCTTAATGGATTAATTTGATCTAGGGTTTATGTTTGATCCGAATTGGGGCTTTTTGTGAATTTAAGGTTAATTGATGAAATTGGCTTGTGTAATTGATGCAATTGGTTATTATAATCTGCTTTCAACGGTGTGTAATGATTAATTCTTCAATTTGTTGCACAATTTTTCAAGTGGTTTTCAAATTTTTAGGGTTTTTGTCAAGAAACTCTATGTTCAAGCCAATTTTGTGTAATTGAACTTAATTTGAACTTGTTTACTACATTAGTACATGCATCATGGCATTGCATTTGTTCATGCATCATATAGATTGTTATTCTTTTTTTGTGCTAACTTGCAGTCTGCTCTTGGTTTTGTTTTTGTGCTTTTTGGTTTTCTCTTTGTGTCTCTGTCCTTTCCTTAGTACCATGCCTAGGAAGACTAGAGCTCGTAGAACTATCCCCACTCCTACTCCCCCTTCTTGTTGGATTTTAGACCCCTTAAAACACAACCAGATTGCGTAGCCTAGATTAATTAGCCAAGTTGTTACTTAGTCAAATTAAACTATTCTAGGTTAAAACAATCACAAAATCATATCATGCATATAAAACATATAAAGCAACGGAAATAATAAATAACACAAGATATGATCACCCAGGAAACCACACGGAAAAACCTGGGGAGGATTTTACCCACCGATCCTCAAGGCAAAACGGAATCCACTAAGAAAGAATTGAAGTTCTTACAAAAGGACTTACAAGCTCCCTGGTTGACTTCCTAATGCTACTCACCAGTAAAACTTCCTGACACGACCACGCGCAGGCTCCGAGTCCACGGACTACTTCTTTCTTTGAATCCCTTGATCAGCTACAAGCACCCACGCTTGATATTCTTTAAGTTTCAAAGGCAGCAACCAAGTTGATCATCAAGATGTTAAAGTAATATCAATCTTGAAAACCCTAAACTTTGTGTAAAGGAAAGCTCCTCTAGATCTCACAAGAGATTTACACAAAACCGCAATGTATGAGCAACAATACAACTTGTGCAACTCTTAAAAACATGGCTAGGGTTTGCCTTATATACCTAGGGCAAAAACATAAAACCTTAAACGTTTAAAGAGTTAGGGCTGAGTTGGAAATTCTGCAGAAAAACGTTCTGGCCGACTTTCGATCGATCGAGTCTAATTTTCGATCGATCGAGCCAGGCAGAAAGTTGCAAATACTTCTGCAGCCACTCGATTCCAACTTTATAATAATTAATCAACTTTGAGCAAGCCTAAACAAGACTAAGTACATTGTTTTGATCATGGTTTGCCAACATTACAAATTAGAGTTCTAAATGCATAAATTCCTAAACCTTTAGAACCTAACAAACTCCCCCTTTGGCAATCCGTGACAAAACACAAATTAAAAAGCTCAAAGTTTACAAGTAAAAAACCCTTTACAAAATAATGCTCATAAACTAAATTCAATTCTAACTACTATCCATCGGTTGCAAGTGTAGACAGCAGCTTTGTTGAATCAACCTGTATATTCCTGAAATACTCAACAAACACATAAACGCATGTGTGGCAGAAAATAGTATATAAACAGGTATAACATTCTTGTAAGATTCACACAACACAAAATAAAGATATATATCAATGAATCAACTCAGAAATATAAATCAATAAATAATGAATCATAAGACAACAAGAATGAAAAGAAAAACATGTATATCAATATATCAATCAATGTTACTCCCCCTAACATGAGTATCCCCAAAAATGATATACAAAGTGAAGCACCTAGATACAATCTAAATAAACTCCACACAATCTCATGCTAACAAAACAAAAAATCACCCGCTAACAAAAAATCTCCCCCTATCAACAAAATCTCCTCTACAAGTCAAAACTCTACTCCCCCTTTTTGTGACGGAATGCCAAAGGGTAATCACAAATCACCATCAAAAGGAGGTGGAGAGGGGGAATGTAGGCGCGCAAGGTTAGCTCGCAGAGCTCGCATCTCATCAAGCAATTCCACCAAAATCTAACCATGAGCCGCCTGAACGGTCATGACAGTCTCCAGGGTACGACGAACATCGAAGTCGGCCGAAAGAGGTGAAGGAACAGTAGCAGCACCTACAGGATCAGGAACAGCCTCACCAGTAGGACCTGTAGAAGATGAAGGTGGAGGAGGAGCACTACTAGACGGTGCAGACCTAGGGTGTTTAGAACCAGCTCGAAGATGAGCAGCCCTCTGTCTAAAAAAAGACGCACCTATGGGAGCTATCACATGAACAGGCTCAAAAGTAGGGAAATCCTCTAAACCAAGATAAAGTAAAATCCTATGAATGAAAATAGGATGTACAAGAGCATGAGCTGTAGAAGAACTCCTATAAACTTCGTTCAAAGAACGAAGAAAAAGATGGAGAAAACTAATAGGAGCATCAGTCACAAGAGCATACAAAAATACACACCTCTCAAGAGGAATGGTGTGCAGATGAGAAATAGGCCAAAGAGAGTGACAAGCTATCCTAAAGAAGAGATAGATAGACTCAGTAAGCTCAACGGTGGTGATCCGAGGATCAGAACCCCACTGGATAGATGACCCAGTGATGTAAGATATGACATCACTCAACTCTGGTGACTCATCATAGGGATAGACAGGATGCCTAACCAATGGTACCTTAAGAGCATCAGCCACTACATCAGGAGTAATGGAGTACTCTACACCTCGTATCCAACTCCTAACTAGAGTGTTGGAATCATAGATGCGAATCGAGATGTTCGAGAAGAACTCTCTAATCAAGGTAACCGGAGGAGGAGGGTTAGACACAGTTAACAAAGGTAACCATCCCCTGCGCTCAAAGTTTGCCCTAATGGCTGGATCAAGCTCATCTAGAATGACAGAACGCTCAGCCCAAATCTTCCTCTGAAGATTGAGCTTCTCATAGAGCTCTTGGTTTTTCTCACTCGGAAACCTATCTCAGTCAAAGGAAGGGGGGAAGGAGTAGGAGTGGGGATAGTCCTACGAGCTCTAGTCTTCCTAGGCATGGTGCTAAGCAAAGGACAGAGACACAAAGAGAAAACCAAAAAGCACAAAAACAAAACCAAGGGCAGACTACAAGTTAGCACAAAAAAAGAATAACAATCTATATGATGCATGAACAAATGCAATGATATGATGCATGTACTAATGCAGTAAACAAGTTCAAATTAAGTTCAATTACACAAAATTGGCTTGAACATAGAGTTTCTTGACAAAAACCCTAAAAATTTGAAAACCACTTGAAAAATTTTGCAACAAATTGAAGAATTAATCATTACACACCGTTGAAAGCAGATTATAATAACCAATTGCATCAATTACACAAGCCAATTTCATCAATTAACCTCAATTTCACAAAAAGCCCCAATTCGGATCAAACATAAACCCTAGAATTTTCAATTTTTCACAAAACTCAAAATTGATCAAATTAATCCATTAAGATCAAGTATATAGTGTGTCCCCACAAAAACCCAATGATCAATTGCAAAAGAAAAGGCTTGAATCAACATAAATTCCCATTTATGCAAAGTCCGAAAATCTCCTCTAAAATGCATGAAAAATGCATGAAATCATGAAAATAAAAGCAAAAGGAAGGGCAAAAGAGTCTTACCGGCTTGAGGAGAGAGATTTCTTGCAAAACATTTGGACGAAAACGACAAAAAATTGACTGGAAGCCTGCCTCGTCGGAGAGAGAAAAGAAAAGTTTGAAAAAGTTTTTGAAATAGTACTTTGAAAAAGTCAGATTTCTTCTTTTAAAAAAGCTTCTTCACGATCTTCGATCGATCGAAAATTACATTCGATCGATCGAATGTGACAGTCATTTTAACACATTCTGGAACACTTTTTCGATCGATCGAAATGGGCAGAGGCTCACTGAATTTTAAGAAAAAATTACTGTTTTGAAAAATGCAAACCCAATTTTGAAAACAACTCCTCAAAGCATTTGAACAATGAAATCAAAATGCATGAGTATGAGATGGAATGCTCTTTCAAAAACCCAAAATTTTTAAACCCAATTTTCTCAAAAACAAGTTTCAATCATCCTTCCATTTAATTTTCTCAAGCAACAAATATGTTGTGCACAAATCTCAAGATATTTTCAAACTTGGTTGGTCAGACCAAAAACACACACACTAGCATGTACAGTGTTTAACAAAGAGTAACTTATGTAGTGTGTGAAACTAGCAAAAACTTAAGATACATGTGAGGTGATATGTGAATAGTAATCAAACACAAAGTCTATACAATTCATCACATAGAATTTAAAAGAGACTATCACCTAAAGAGTTACATCCCATAACTCCCACATCTCCTAGATCAAAAGCTTGCAATCATGTAAGTTTCTTGCATTTTTGCCTCTTATTTATGTGAAATGACATTCAGCCTAATAGTACACACCGGTTTGAATTAAGTGAATTGACATCAAGCCTAATAGTACACACCAGTTTTAATTTTAATTGAGGCTACACCTTATGTTCTTTTTGTGCATGTGCTACACTTTCTCGAGCACTAAATCTTATGATATGCACTAAGGTGTTCATGATTGGCTAGTGAACAGTGGTGAGATGGTTATTTATGCATTTCTCAAAAGGATCAAGTCCGACAGTCAAAGAACAAGTGACTTCATGATTAAGGCAAAGTGATTAAAAACCACACACATCTTTCTCACACAACATGCACTACAAAGTTTCAACTAGTCAAGCGCAGTAAATAAGCTCATCAAAGTTAAACAAGGTACACAAGACATGACATGTGTAAAAAGAATGACCAACCTTGTTTTCAAAAAATCAAGAAAAATAGTGTTCACAAAGATTTTGCTTTCTCTTTTTTTTTTTATTTTTTATTATTATTAAAAGAGAAAACAAATAAATCCTAGAATGAAATGCATGTATGTAATGCAATGCAAGTCCTAGAACAAAAGAAAAACACAAAAATCAAAGAACAATGGTCACAACAGAATAGAGCAATGAAGCATAAGGACCATGTCAGAAAGACTCAGTTAGTTCGAGTCTTTTGCATCCAAAACTTTTTAGGTGCACCCCGAGCATTGGAGTTCTTATTCACATTAGAGTGATTCCCAACTCCAGAATTGGAATAAAGGTTTAACGCCTTTACCAATTCACCAATTAGTGCCATAGGATCTTGTGCTTGAGGCATAGGCACTTTTGGTCTTTTTGCTCTCTTATCAGCTTGAAGCTTGTAACAGTTAGGACGGATATGTCCAGACTTACCACAATAATGACAAACCCAAGCAGGTTTACCATGCATCTTATCCTTAGATTTGGTAGGCTCCTTAGGTTTAGATTCCCTTAAGTCTACCCTAATCTTCTTAGGTGGTGAAACTTCTACAAGTTTAACAACCTCACTCATATGGGGTTTAATGGTTTCACACACAACCTTACTCACTATAGGTTCAGAAGAAGAAGAAGAAGAAGAAGAAGAAGAAGAAGAAGAAGGAACAAAGACAGTGGAATGGGGTCCAGAATCAAAGATGCTTTCAACATATCCTAACCCAGCTTTATCAGAAGGATACTTTTGAACATTCAGCATGTGATCAAGTTTAGAACTAGCAGATCTAGCAACAGATAAATCATGTTCCAAAGTTCTAACTTTATCAAGCAAAAGCATGTTTTCAGATTTAACATTATTCAAAAGATCATTAGCATCAAACAATTTTACAAGCAAGTTCTTCTTTTCAAGCTCAAGAGCATCAATTTTCTTCAGGCCTAGATCAACTTTCATAGCATCTTTTGCAGCAATTTTGCAAAGTTTGTTGTAGGCCTCTTGAAGATCTGCATCTTCAGAAAGTTCCCCATCAGCAGGGTTCTCCTCAGCAGATATGCTTTCATTTACTACAGCAGTAGCAGTGAAAGTAATGAAGTTTCCATCCTCGTCACAACCGGACTTATCATCAGAAACCTCATTATCACTAAGGGTTACAACCATAGTTTTACCCTTATTTCTCAAGAAAGTAGGACATTCAGATTTGACATGACCATACCCTTGACAACCAAAGCACTGAGGACCCAAAGAATTATTTGAAGATTGACCTA
This sequence comes from Quercus glauca, assembly GCA_023736055.1. Classification (NCBI taxonomy): domain Eukaryota; kingdom Viridiplantae; phylum Streptophyta; class Magnoliopsida; order Fagales; family Fagaceae; genus Quercus; species Quercus glauca. The sequence continues at coordinate 6,410,451 of CM043323.1, forward strand.
CTTGTTCTCTAGGTTTTTCAAAATTATTAACCTTAGTGGGATCATTCTTCCTAAAGTTTCTAGGTTCAGCAGTGTTGGTATTCCTTGCCTTCCTATTAGTGTTTCTAAGGAAATTTCTAAAGTTCTTGACAAGGTAAGCTATCTCAGTAGGAGAGTGCTCATCATCAAATCCACCAACCTCAACATCATCAACAGACTTAAGAGCCATTGATTTGGATGTGATAGTCTTGGGTAATTCAGACTCATAGGACTGAAGAGATCCTACAAGCTCATCCACAGGGATGGAGTCAACATCCTTACTCTCAGTAATGGCTGTCACTTTGGGTCTAAAGTTTTCAGTTAAGGATTTAAGAATTTTCCTAACAACTTTAGGTTGATCATAGACTTCACCCAGATTATAAGCAGAATTAACAATATCATTAAGTTTAGCATAAAACTCATCAAAGGTTTCATCATCAGACATTCTAATGTTTTCAAACCTAGAAGTTAATTGCTGCAATTTGTTTATCTTAACAGCCTTTGTGCCTTCATGCACAGTTTGGAGGATTTTCCAAGTAGTATGAGCAACCTCAACATTAGAGATCCTCTTAAATTCCTCCATTGAAACAGCATTGAAGATGGCATTCATAGCTTTGCTATTGAAGCCTGCTGCTTCTTTTTCAGAAGTTTGCCACTCACTCACAGGAGTAGTGGGCTTCTCCCATCCGTATTCAACGGAATTCCAAACCCTCTCATCTATGGATTTCAAGAATGCTTTCATCCTTACTTTCCAGTATGCATAGTTGTTCCCATCAAAGTGAGGAGGAACAAACAGAGAGTGTCCATGCTCCATGACAACTGGGGTCAAGGATCAGCTCAGAGATAAAAATCTCAAACAGAAGAGCAACCCGCTCTGATACCACTTGTTTGGTTTTAGACCCCTTAAAAACAACCAGATTGCGTAGCCTAGTTAATTAGCCAAGTTGTTACTTAGTCAAATTAAGCAATTCTAGGTTAAAACAATCAAATAATCATATCAAGCATATAAAGCAGCGGAAAAATAAATAACACAAGATATGATGACCCAGGAAACCACACGGTAAAAACCTGGGGAGGATTTTACCCACCTATCCTCAAGGTAAACCTGAATCCACTATGAAAGAATCGAAGTTCATACAAAAGAACTACAAGCTCCCCGCTCGACTTCCTAATGCTACCCACCAGTAGAACTTACTGACACGACCACGTGCAAACTCCGAATCCACGGACTCCTTCTTTCTTGAATTCTTCAATCAAGTACAAGCACCCCCGTTTGTGTATCTTTAAGTTCTTGAATCTGCAACTGAATGATTATCAAGGTTTTGATAATATCTCCACCTTGAAAACCCTAAGCTTTGTGTAAAGCAAAGCTCCTTAAAGATCTCATAAGAGATTTACACAAAACAGCAATATGAGCAACAACCTTAGAGAGGTTTGGGTACAAAACCCTAAAATACCAAAGAGGCACTCTAATCTCTCTAAAAAGCTCTAAAAAACCCTCCTAGGGTTAGCTTATGATGTCCTTTAAATACTGGAAAAAACGGCTCGCGATTTGGGCTTCAAACGAATAAGTTATGGCCTTTTTATGTTTGCTGATTTTGCTGATCTGCGACTTTCGATCAATCGAAAATTAGATTGGATCAATCAAACCAACCAGCTTGTAACTCATTTGTTTTTATCCTGAACTTGAAGTTTTTGTCTTGGGCTTCAATGTAGACCATTCTAAACTAATGAGACTTAGTTTTTGTCATGTTTTGTTATGGTTTGCCAACATTATAAACTCAAAACCTAACACTTCCCATCATTGGCAACCTCCATCAAATTGGAAACGCCAACCACCATTCCCTGTGGAATCTCTCTAAACAATACATACCTACCATGCTCCTACAATTAGTATTTGTTCATTGTATCATGATACAAGATTGTGTCCACAAATGTGAGATTATAGTTTTATTGAACGAGATGAAATTCGATGAGCTTACATTAAATTTAGCCCCGCCCCCACGTTTAAATCCTAGCTCCATCCTAGTCTCTTATCTCTTCATCTTGACTAATTAGTAGCTTTGAAACTACTATACATTGGGTATGATATTGTCACATGAATTGTCCTCACGACACAACATTTAATTTGCACGATTTCACTAGGTGTTTTATGAAAAAATAGCGAACAACTTTTTAAATAGTGAACAGAAAATAATATATGTATAAAAGAGAGTGAACAATTTTTTAAATAATGCTGAACAGAAAATAATTTTATCCAAAATCGTAGAAATAGTTTATACAGAAAACAGTAAACAATTTTTATGAGAAAACAATGAACAATTTTAATTAATGTAGAAATTAAATTCATATTTTGAAATTAAAATCTCTATATTTTACAATGCTTCTGTTTAAATAAATAAAAACATAAAAAAGCCACTTATTTTTACCTTTATGTTTATTTGTTGATTATCCCCAAACCAAAAAAAAAAAAAAAAAAAAATTTACACGGTACTCAAGTTTGGTAAACTCGAGTACCGTGTAAATTTTTTTATCTGCATTTTATTTATAAAACGTACTCGATTCTGGTATACTCGAGTATTGTGTTGCATGGAACTCGAGTTTACCAAGCTCCAGTACCACATAATTTTCTTTAATCGCACAAATTCCAGCTCAACAGTGCCACGGTGGCAGAATTGATGAGGAACTCGAGTTTCTGAAACTCGAGTTCTAGAAAAAGTGGTACTTTGTTATTTATTTCCGAAACATTTTTTTTTGCTAAAAATTTCAAAAAAAAGTGGTATTTGGCCAAAATAGTGTTTTTTTGCTAAATTTTTTTATAAAAAAAGTGGTATTTGGCCATTTTGGCTGATTGCGTAGGCTTGAAGCTGTCATCTTTAACCAAAAGAAAATTGAAAAAGAAAAAATAAAGGCTTTTCTAAAAGATGCAAGCATGCGATCAGTCTCCGACAATTGCTTGGAAACAAGTTAAGAATGGGACTGCCGTAGGCTCAAAGCTGCCATCTTTAACCGAAAGAAAATTGAAAAAAATAAGGTGTAAATGCACTTTTAGTCCCTACATTTTGACGTTTTTCCATTTTAGTCCTTACATTTTATTTTTTCCACTTTTAGTCCCTAAACCAATTAACGTGTTCCATTTTAGTCCTTGAAGCACTATTTCGTCAGCCAACTAACAGAGAAACTGACCTGAGCATTAAAATATTATTAAAAAAATTATTTAACATTTTTTAAATGCCAAAATTAAAAAAAAAATTAATTACTCAATTTAATGTTACTGTAGAAAGAATAGAAACCCATCGAATCAAAGAACACGAAACCCAGCAACCCAGCAACCAAAATAACACGATCTCAAAGACCCAGCAACCCAGCAATCAAAGAATACGATCTCAAAGACGCCACTTTGCTCGACCCTGGCTCCTGGCGGCTAATCTTCAAACCTGACTCCTCCTCCTCCACCTCGGCCCCACCCGATCCAGTCCCCGCCTCGGAGTTCGATTCGCTCTTGATAGGGTGGCCATGGAGATCGACACCTTGTAAGGTATCCTTGGCGGCCTTAGCGACTTCGATTCGCTTGAAGAAGACGAAAGTGTAGCTGTGAGAAGAGTAGGAGGTGATGCTATCGAGTGCACCGCACTGGGCAAAGAGATCCATGAGATCTGAGTCCGCAACGTCGCTGGCATGGTTGTTCATCATCATTGGAGTCCTCGGCGTCTCCGATTTCTTCGGAGTCGTGCCGATTCTTCCTGGCCTGGTGCTCATCATCATCGATTTGTTGTTCAGAGGCGGCATTTGCGGATCAATTGGGAATTTGGGTCTCACCACAGAGAGAGAGAGAGAGAGAGAGAGTGATTGGGTTTGGAGAGAGAGAGAGATAGAGAGATTTGATTTTGGGAAATGGTCTAGAGAGAAAAAAGAGAAGTGGATGAGAGTGAAAAGAGGGGTGGATGAGATTTGATTGGGTTTGGTGGTTTCGGGTTGCTGCTGTGTTTATTTTAAATTTCTGGGTTTGTTTTTTTCTTGTGGGATTTATTATTTTTCTGGGTTTATGGGTTTGATTTGTTGGAGGATTTAGTGGAGGAAAGAGATTTTGAATGAATTTTTGCATGTGAATTTTTGCATGTTTAATTTTCTGGGCAACCTTTATGTTCTTTCCTGAAGAACATGAAGAACATGTTACTTTGTTCTTCCGAAAATAATGAAAAGAAAAAAAAGAAAAAAATTTTAATTACTTTTTTTAATTGGTTTATGTTTGTTATTGTGTTCTTTGTGTTTGTGATCTTGTGTTAATGTTTAAATTTGAGTTTGTGTTTTTTGTATTTGGTAAGAATATGAATCATAGACGGGGAAGAACATAAAGAACATGAATATGTTCTTTTGAGTTCATCAAAAAAAAGAATATGTTCTTCTGGAAAAAAAAAAATTGGAATAAAAGAAATTTATTTTAATTAAAAGAAAGTAATTTTTTTTTGAAAGAAAATAATTTTTTTTGTTTGTTTTTTTTATTTTTTTAATTAAAATTGAGTAATTAATTAATTTTTTTTAATTTTGGCATTTAAAAAATGTTAAATAATTTTTTTAATAATATTTTAATGCTCAAGTCAGTTTCTCCGTTAATTGGCTGACGGAATAGTGCTTTAAGGACTAAAATGAAACGCGTTAATTGGTTTAGGAACTAAAAATGAAAAAAATAAAATGTAGGGACTAAAAGTGCATTTACGCCAAAAAATAAATATGAAATAAAAAGTGATGGTTCTCATAAAATTGCGGGTGTTGATCTGTCTCTATTGTATGAACTGATTGGCCATGGCCCCATAGAGTAAATTTTTTTTTTTTTTTTTGATGAGCCCCATAGAGTAATTGGTCGGTGTTAATAGTAACCTTTTTCTCATGTGTTCATGTGCGTGGCACTTGTTAGTTGGATACAAGTGTTTGCTTATGGAATTTTCTAAACATGGCATCTTGCCAACTTCCATGCAAAAGGGGGGGAAGACAACTATCCAAAGAAATGATGTGACAATGGTGAATCGTATAATTGTTTTAAACGGATAAAAGGAAAGATCTTTAGAAATTAGAATTGTTTAATGCTATAACAATTTTTAATAATATTTATATAACTTTTGTTACTAAGTTTATTCTTACTTCTAACCCTATTTGTTAAGATTTTGCATGTCACTAATGGAATTTGAAGAATCTGTTGATTGCATTTGCACGATTAACATGGACAAGAAACCGGGGCAAAAAGAGAGATCAAAGGAATGCCAATATGGTATTGGGCATTGCAGCTCGATCAATCAATTAAAGCTCGACTCCAACCGACTGATCAAACTCAATTTTTAGCCCATGATCACCCAAGCCTTGGGTCTCATGCCCTAAGTTTCCAAATGCAACAGTTGTGACCTTGGATTGTTAGGTTAAATCCCTAAAGTAGTTTTTACTTTGAAATTTATGTTTATTTGTTACATAATATTGGTAATTGTTTCATTAATTAAGGGCTATACATAATTAATCTAACAACTTGAGCTTAAAACTGGTTAATAGGTGTTTTAAGTTTTAACAAGGATCTAAAAACCAACACAATATGTTAAGTTTTTAGATCCCTGTAAACTAGATTGTTTAACCTAATTAATTAACCAATTGAATACTTAGGTATATTATTCAGATCTAAGTTAAAACAAAACAATCATATCATTCAAAGCAGTGGAAAAGTAAATAACACAACGATATGATGACTTAGGAAAGCCAAACCGGTAAAAAACCTGAGAAGGATTTAATCTATTTATCCTCAAGGTAAAATGCAAATCCACTAGAAAGAAATAAAGTTTACAATAAGACCACACTTCTGAAAGGTACATGAGTCGAAGGCCACACTTCTGCACCGTCAAGCCAAGGCAATTTGTTTGGAATGAAACCTTAGTGTAGGCACAATCAGATAGTCAATCAGGAAAAGACTCACGTGGTATATAGAATAGCCAAATAAATCCACCTAGCAGTAACAAAGTGAGATCTTCTTTAGTTGGCCGATAGATATGGCGAGGTTTCACGCGGCCAATATTTGTTTCCCAGTGACAAATAAAGTTGTAAGAAGTTTTTGAATCCATAATGTCATAGACTTCAGTCACATCCCTTCTGACTGAAAAAAGAGCACATAGAGCAACTCCTATCCAAGCACTACCATTATACAATTCTCGATTTAATGTCATGTGGGACCCATCACTTTGAATGTGGAACCAACGCGGAATTTCAATTGAAGGGAAACAAGAATTATAGTCGCAGGATCGATCAAAGCCCTGTGAAACAGAGATATATTGTGTTAATTAAGTGAAGAGAGTGAGAAATTAAATAGATTGAGAGGAAACATTATATATGTTCGAGGCAAAGCAAACAGTCATAGTTTATTAATTACGTACCAGCAGGTTGCTTTGTTGGTTCTTAGGTTGTGGGTCATTTTTGCATAGTTGACTCTTTGCTCTACTGGTTTTCTCTATATAACTAGCCATTACTTGATTGGAGAGATCTTGAGACTCGTATTCGTTGTTGCAATATAATCTTATTTTCTGAAACCAATTATCACGCATGTGGTACAAACTCAGTCCACATTTTTGCACCAGCACACCTGGCCAATCACTTATAATTGAAGCCTTAATCCAAGTGCATTGATCGAACCGATCTGGAAATGACCCACGTGGAATATAGGACAGCCAAAGAAATCCATCTTCAGTATCTAACCAAATGAATTCTTCTTTAGTGGTGCAATGGACATGGAGTACTACTTCCGGACCAGCTATATTAGTTTCCAAATGACAAACTAGGTAGTGAGAAATTGTAGAATTGAAATTTTCAAGCATTGCAGTTTGATGCTCGTCAACTTAAAAATAAACACATTGAACAAGTCCCATCCATTCACCATAAATATCCATTGTCACTGAGGGTCCATTTCTGTTATGATTGAACCAATGTAAAATTTCTACCAGGGGGAAGCAATAAGAATATTTAGAGCGCCCATCAAAGCCCTGTATAATAAATAAAATTATGGGACGTAGAGAGGGAGAATTAATGGTGCGTTTGAAACAAAGCAATTACTCATAAGTTCTTACCAGCAGGTCATTTTTATTGAGTAGTCTTTTAACTTTTTTTTTTTCACTTGCACAAATTCTTCATATCTTTCTAACTTTGTGGCTCGCATTTTAACTTGACATGTGTAATCCCGATGTGCAGAAATGAAGGCATTGCAATGTTTTAGTTCTTGCTCAAACTGTAACCGATCATGCTTGTACAAAAGACGAAACCCACATTTTTGCACTGTCACACCTGGCCAATTACAAACAAATGAAGCCTCAATGTGGCTGTCCTGATGCAACATATGTTTGAATGCCTCACCCGGTATGTAGGATATCCAAATGTGTCCTTCCAAACGACGTATTAACCACTGGTTTTCTTCATCAGTGGTGCGGCAAACAAGGATTTGATCGCCCAGGCCAGCTTTACTCATTTGGAACCGACAGTATAGGAAGTGAGATGAATTTACTAAAACTACTGCTTGATCCCTACGGATTAAAAAAGAAGCACATAAGAGTAAGTCCCAGCCAATTACAGCCATTGTACAAATTTGGGGGAATGTCAATTGTGACCAACTGCCCACGACTTTGATGATTGAACCACTTTGGAATTTGTCTTGTTGGGAAACATGAATTATATGCAGTGGACGGATGAAAGTACTGCAAAATAGAAATAAGTGTCCAATGAGTGGGAGAGAGAGGATTGTATTTCTTATTAGTAGCACAAATAGTTAAGAATTCTTACCCGGAAATGATTGTGAGGGTATGGGTCCTCGTCATATGAATATTTGGCAGTTCCACTATTCTCCTCCTGAGAAATGAATAACCTTTGAGGGTGCAGGTTCTCTAAAGAGCTCTTAGTTCCAACGAAGACCTCAGGATGAGAGTCCAATGTGTCATAGAAACACTTCGGGGAGCAAGAGTCAAGGAAGCTATCAAATGGGGCAGAGCATTGTACCATTATACGCGTTAACTCGTCCACGTTTTCCTGACATACAAGATTGATCCCAAAATTTTGAACAGACAAATCTGGAATAGAGCTTTCAAGCAAGAAATTCACCCGTGTGCTTTGACTCCATAAATATGCATGCGTTGTACGTGGGATGAACATTACCCAAATGAATGTCCATTGATTTGACGAAACTAATTCGTTGCCCAAAGATAATAATCCATAACATACTAAACGCTGAGGACAAGAGTCGGTACTCATTTTACAACGGAATTGGGAGACTTCAGAACGTTTGAAATCCAGATTCGTACGAACAACAGTTGGATGCATATTGAAAAAGAAAAGACCACATAGTGTAAATCCCATCCAATCTGGATTATTACAAATATGTTGACATGGCTGCAGTTTCACTGACTGCATACTTAGATAGCAAAACCACCGTGGGATTTCACGCTCAGCAAAACAGCAATTGAATATTTCACCCTCATCAAAGTTCTTCTGGAAAACATGGTAGAAAACTAGAAATGTATATCAGGGGTGATCAAGGTAGTCCTTTTTTTTATCCTTTCTTTCTATTAATTAACTTCTTTAAGTTTACTATATATATATATATAGAAAATTAGAGTTGAAATCTATGATGAATGCTCAATGATGATATTCTTTAGCTTCAACTCTAGACACTAATGATTATAATTATTATTTTTGTGCAAGTAGAATTCAAACTTAGGTCCTTTATTCAATAGTAAGAAAATTAACCAGTTGAAATAACTATAACACACTATGATATTGGTAATTTTAACAAAACGTTTTAAAATACAAAATGAGTGATGCTAAAATACTAAATTACATTATTTTTGCTACATAGAATTTACAACTAACATGTTGCTAATTACCAAAAACAATAATTCAGACATTCATTTATTAAATGATTAAAGTAAATTACATTCATTGTCACGTTAATTTGTAAGCTTTATATATTTAAAATTGTAATATCCCCAAAATTTTCAAAATAATTTCACCACCAAGATGGCATGTTGTAATTGGTACTAATAATAGTATTTTCAATAGTGTATCCATGTGAAAATAATATTATTCTAATCAAAACTTATCAGGTAGCTATGAAACGTGTAGGGAAAAAAGTTTTGACCCTCTAGCACTAATTTTAATTCAATGCTGTGAGTAGTCTAAAACCCCTGTTTAGCCCGAACGAAATTTTAAAAGCACTGGATTTCAGAGATAGAATAAAAGTACTCGGAGTACTATCCTGTAAATATGTTGATGAAGAAAAAATTGGCTCTAGAAATATACTTAGTGGGGGTGACAATGCTGTAACTGAAACCACATAACAAAAGATAAACTTTGCATCTCAGATTCTAGTATAAAATCCAAAGATTAAAATGCTGAAATTTGTTTTTAATAAAAACAATAAATACAAAGTTGGTTAAATGGCTTTCAACGAAATTTGTAGATTTCTGTAGTTAAAGAAAGTAAAATTGATTGAAGTTTAAAAAGAAAAAAATAATATTTTAGATCCTGTTCATGCATAGCAGAAATACTCTTTTAATTGATTATACCTAGGCAAGCTGGAAATTCTTGATTTCCTTGATGTTTCAAAATACTTTTGGTTTCCTATGGGATATGCAAATTTTTGGTTTCCAAATGAGATACAATTTTTTAGTTAAGAGTGTGTATCGGTTCATATGTCTAGTAATGTAGGTAAATTACAAATTCAAATGAATTTATAGGATGGGACTTGTATTGTGAAGTTCATGATTTCTCACGAATAGAAAGTTTTAGGGTAAATTTCACAAACATACCCTGAGGTTTGGCATAATACCAATCAAGTCCAAAGGATTTAAAAACTGGCCACTTCAGTCCTTAGACCCAAACGGCTTATAACGCTGTTACCTATTTTTAATTCTATTCCAAAACTCTCCTCTTTCTCTCATCTGTGTCCTTCATTCTCTTTTCTCTTTTTCTCTAACTTTCAGAGCTTTCCTAGTAAACAAACAAGAAGAGGAAGAAGAAATTGTAGAACACATTCCCAGTAAACAAAGAAGAAGAAAAAAAAAAATTCCCAGTAAACAAACAAGGAAAAAAAAAAAAAAAAAAAAAAAAAAACCTTGAATGGAACCAACAATCAAAACAAAATTTCATTTAATGAGAGTAAAACACAACAACTCAGTTCATTTGAATATTTAAATCCAAATCAAAGAACCTGCTGTCAAGAACCATACCAAAAATCAACGTCAACACACAAATCAAAAACCAATCTCAGCTTCAAATCCAAAACCAAACCCATCAAATCAAAACCCCTATAAAAATCTTCTCAAATTCACAAAAATGTCAAACCCCAGCACAAATTCAAAATCCAATCTGAGCTTCAAATCCAAAACTAAACCCAACGAATCAAAACCCCAAAAAAAAATCTTCTCAAATTCACAAAAATGCCAAACCCCAGCACAAGCAACTCACTCCATTACCAAAACTCTGGCTCTCTATGAAAAATCTCCATCACATCTCTATGTTGTAAACAGGTTGAATCAGTGAGTGACCCATCGTGTGAAGGTCACATTGGGAGCTTCCCACTCTTTTGATTCACGATCTCATCCACTTGCATGCAATTGCAACTCTCTAGCCTCTGCTTTTAGTGAGTGACCCATCGAGTGTGAAGGTTGGAAATGTCTGGATCACGGCTTGGTCGAGACCATGGCGGTGCATTCGTTCTGTGACTGTAACTATGGAGGATGAATCAACATGGGAAATTCTAGAGGCAACAGCCACACGCCTCTGCCGATCCAAACCAAAAAACCCACAAAATATTCAAACTAATACCCACAAAATTCCAAAGCCAATCCACAAAAAAAACCCAAATCTTCTAGCACAGATCTAACCAAAACTCACAAACCACCGCAACTCCACCACTGCGGCACACCACAAAGACAAAGAGAGGTTAGAGAAAGGGACAAGGAAGCCATATAGAAAGAAGAGAAAGAAGAGCTCTGGGACAAAGAGAGATTTAGAGAGGTCTGACATAGAGAGAGTAAAACAAGCCCTTCCTCCCTTTTACATTGATCATAAAAACCCTTCATCTCTATTACTGGGATCGTGTTCTTCAATTTCTTCTTCTAATATGAGTCAGAGAAGAAGAGGAGAGAGACTGAAGGAGACAGATGAGAGAATGAGGAGAGTTTTGGAATAGAATCAAAAATAGGTAACGGTGTTATCAGCCGTTTGGGTTTAAGGACTGGAGTGATCAGTTTTTAAATCATTTGGACTTGATTGGTATTATGCCAAACCTCAGGGTATGTTTGTGGAATTTACCCAAAGTTTTATTGATATTGAAGGATGTTAGTGAATCAAATTTATGATCATAAATCTGAATCAGTCAGGATGGAGGGTTTTTTCCCCCCCATACAAAGACATGCAGAGTCAAAAGATAGTGCAGAATTTGATCATTCAAGCATGTGACGGTGAAAACATTTACTTTCTTACAGTAATTAACAGGGGATTCTGCATAAACTCATCTTTTCAGATAAGTGAATGAAGCTTATATGGTAGGTTTCAATTTTATTGTAAAGGAGTCATGTACTATGGTGATTCTACTACTTCTACATGAACCATTCAATTATGATAACTTCAAAATAATGACATCTATTTGTAATATTAAAATATATTGAGTAACTATACTAATTTTAGTGTGAGCAAAAAAGCTAAATTGTCTCTTGTTTATCTTATGCATGCATACTGTGATACTTAGGCTAATTTTCTTGAGAGAGAGACCTGTAAACATGTTTTGAAAGATTCAGTTGACATAATACTTGCATGTTGCCCTTTCTTAGGTAGTAAGAGAAAACCAGTAAAAGAGGGACTTGTGCTATATTTTCAATACTTGGTAGAAGCTTGGGCGTGGGTTGAGGCATCCTGCAAGCATCAAACAACAAATCTTTAATTCAAACACACACACACACACAAATCGTTTCCATTCAATTCAGGTACAATACCTTTGCAGTGAGGCAGAGCAACCAAAATCTTTTCTGTTGTCAACTTGATGTGACAGATTTTGATAAAAACAATCATGATAGGCTTCTGGACTTCCTAACATACACTGGACCAATGTTTCCATAAACTCTTCAACATCTTGCTCATATACAAGGCGAATTCCGCATTCTCTAACCTTCACACTTGAGTTATTGTGTTCAAATGAAGCGCCAATGTGACGACTCTCTTCCAGCCAAAGAAACAAGTGGGGTATATAAAATACTAAAATTCGATGTGATGACTCAACAAAAATGTCTTTAGAGTCCTGAAAGACTCTGTGACGTGTGACGTGAGCTCGATGACTAGCTAAAGGAGTATAAAAGTTTAGAAAAATTGTGAAATCCTGATTGTCACCAGATATAGCTGGTTGCTTGACAGTATAATAAGCACACACAGCGATTCCCATCCATCTCCCATCACAGTGCAAATTTCTAGGAAGTTTAATTCTTATGTCAGAACAAATACTTCGATTGCTGAACCAGTTTGGAACTGTAATATGGGGAAACACATAATCATATTTATGGTTTCGTGCCAAGTCTCCCTGTCAAATGCATTAAAATATAGCGTTCAATCAGAGTGAGACGACGACGACAACAACAACAACAAAGCTTTATTACCAAAATTTTAGAGCCAGTTATGAATCTTCAACAAATTAGTTATGGCTGGCCATATATATTCTTTTACTCTATTCTTTTTTATCTAAAGTCATACTCTCTTTTACTTAATTAATTGAAATATATAAAGGTCCAATCCAAATATAATTCAACTATCTAAATTTTCATACTTTAGGAGTTACCCAAAACTTAAAGAGTGTAATTTGAAATTTAGCTTAATTATAAATATATATATATATATATATTAAATTAATGATGTATAAAAAAATGGACTTTCAAAAACTTATGTGTCAACATTAGAAGAAATCAACAAAAAGTCGAACACCTTTGATTTTATGTACATTATACATTTTCACAACAAATCTTATGTGCTAAGTTATTACTGATTCTAATTTGAATCTATAACTGAAATTACTTTTTCTTCTCCACTAATAACAATCTGTCACTTAAAATTTGTTATGAAATTGTTTGGGGCATGGCATTTCTCCTAGTCCTTTTTTTTTTTTTTTTCTTCCTTTTTGTTACAATAAATTGGGCGGAGAGACTCAATATTATTAAATTACAATATTCTAGTCCTAAATTGCGTAATTAATATTCAATTTCTGTGTGGCTAATTTGAATAGAGAATGAAATGTCAATTATTTTTATTGAGAAAATTTATGTTATGATTTGAGCTTTATTATAATGGAACTTTAAAATTACTAAATCTAAGATGTCCTTACAAACCCATAATGTTGTGTTTTTTTTTTTTGGTAAGTCCATAATGTTGTGTTTTTATTTGAGTAAATCTCCAAAATTCACTTCATCATATTTTGGGTTTTATTTTTCGGATAATTTTAAATTCTCAGCACCAAAAAATAAAAAGATGATACTTGAGCGAATATAAAATCAAAATGTCTAGGATCTCCAGCTATTGCCCATTCAATTATGTTGTAGCCTTCTCCCCCTCTAGGAGTTTATGCAGAGTGAACCAAAAAAGTCTGTAAAAGAAAATCAAACTGACAATGCACTCATTTTGTGCTATGGGGATTTTTCTTTACCTGAGGAACTCCAAGTCATAAGAAAGTTCAAATGTAAAGGAAACTGCCCCAGCACCAAACAAGTTTACCAGCACCACCAAGCACCTAGCAGCCCCCTTCACATGAATTGGGAAAATCTTCAAGAGAACAGGTTTATCCAAGTACTGGTGTCATCGCGCGAGATTGGGAAGCGGAACCTATCACAATCATGATTATAAAAATTGCAAAGCATGAAATACCAAGCTCATTGAATCTATAACAGTATGTTAAAACAATTTTTAGAAGAATAATTATTGATGCAAACATTAACAATTTTAATGCACATGGAATCAGCTGTATCTCTAGCCAAGACAAGGACAGGTTGACATGGACAATTCTTAAGAAACACAAATGAAAATCAACTCATTCACCTAAGGAATTAACTTTCAATTGTTAAGAGGAAAGCGCAAGATGCAGCTTGCCTCAATCGCTGCATAAACTACAGGTCGTGCAAGCTAATAAACGACAGAGTTATTAGAGAGTTTATTAACGGAGCACGAGACATGCACGTGATTTCTAGTAGTGTAAATCAGCTAGTTATTTCTGTATTCATTCTCTAACGGCTAGTTTAAAAGTTTTAAGATTAGTTTCAGTCCTTAATATAATCTCTCTGTTCTTAGTATAAATAGCAGAACCTTGTGTAAATGTAATTCTCTCACCAATATACAGAGATTACACTCTCTCAATCTTCTGTTTAAGTAAGCTTTTAAAATCGTAGATTTCAGCTAAAATCTTTATCGAATAAGCAATAAGGAAAAAAAAACAAAACAAAAATCCTGTAAATTCAAGAATAGAGCGCCCACACACACAAGAACTTTCTGCGGATATTTGGTTCGTGTTGATCTAAACGCCACAAGAAATTTAAGATGAAGAGGAACCCTCTTAAAGATAGTAAAGCTTTTAACATCATATATTTTATCGGGTCCGGCTCTCCTCCCGTTCAAAATTCTTCAGTTTTCTCCTGTTTTTACCCGGATGAAAGACGCGTGGCACATAAAGCATCTGAAGGTCAAAAACATGCCACATAAAAACATCATTTATCTCCATCTAACCCACCCCTTTCACTCAGCAACCTCCATCCACAAACCCACCTCCCATATACACCAACAATCTTGGCAAACGGACGGCAAGAAGCCATTGGAATGGTGCCGGAGATGCCACCCACTAACACCCATGGTGATTTTCATCTCCTTAGAAAGGCCACTTGGTGATTGTCAATTTTCACTTTTTGCTCATCACCAGCTTGCACTTTTTGGTCTCTGAGAATGTGTAAGAAAAGATATGAAATTGAAATCTTGAAGCTTTTATCAAAAAATGGAAATTGAAATCTTGCATATGGGTAAGTTTCCTTCCTTTCTTACACTGCTTCCTCTCCTCTTCTTCTCAAAGCTGCATAGAAGAATGTCCCAACTATGGTTGGTCCCAGCAAAGCAACCATTTTCTTTTAAGAAAACAAAAAATAAAAGTACAGTAGCTGCAAAACCTTCGTAGCATTGCTATTTGTTGTCATGGGTGTTAGTGGATGGCGTCTCCGGCACCATTCCGATGGCTCCTTGCCGTCCGTTTGCCAAGATTGTTGGTGTATATGGGAGGTGGGTTTGTGAATGGAGGTTGCTGAGTGTAAGGGTTGGGTAAGATGGAGATAAATGATGTTTTTATGTGGCATGTTTTTGACCTTCAGATGCTTTATGTGCCACGTGTTCTTCATCCGGGTAAAAACTGGAGAAAACTGAAGAATTTTGAACGGGAGGAGCCGGACCCTATTTTATCTAACTTCATTGTATTCCTCATTACGAGAGTAACGAGACCACCATTATTGACTGTGAACAAGAAAAGATTGGGTGTTTATCTGTTTTCCCATTTCCTGTTTCCATATTTTGCAGGTGAGTTTGACACGAATCTCATAGAAAACACTCTTCTGAAGATCAAGTTCAAGGTATTACATCTCAAGCACAAGCAGAGAATGAACCATGGAAGAATGAATGCGGTAATCTTCACGTTGCGCTGCTGAGACCTGTACGTGAATGTTGCGTGGAAGCAAAAGTTTTGTCCAGAAAACAACCTGCATTCAAAATATTTTCATTGTAGTTTTGTTTTTTGTTTCTGATCATAGAAAGTAATGAATTGCACATTTCTAATATGGTTTATTATATAGCAGATTGCTGGTATTAACTATATATTAAGAAAACATTTTCTGAACCATTCTTTTATGCCTCTGTTTATTACCTTACTTTGCTATTGAAAAAGAAAGAAAAGAAAGAAAATTAATTTTGCCATTAGTCCTTCCTTCAATGAATAGTTGCTACAGATCTACCAGAGATTCTCTCACTGAAGTTTTAGTTGGGCCTCTACACAAGCGTATGATACAGCCCATTCCTGCAGCAAGTGGGCCTTGAATAGGGTGTGTTTAGTGTTGTTTTAACCGGTGATGTCCTCTATGCTCTAGCCCCTCTTTCCTTTTTAATTTTTTTTTTTAATATTTGTTACAATAATTTGGACAAAGAAATTCGAGCCTTGATTTTCTTAAAGAGATCAGACAATGTCATTGAATTAAAAGATTTTTGGTCTGTCATTCTAGTCCAAACTTGTGTAATATAATATTCAATTCATGTGGTTGGTTTAAATAAATTAGAAAATTTTAGATTTTAAATTTAGATTAAATAATTTGAATAGAGAATGAAATGTCAAACAGGCCACCCCAATTTGCAAGCAAATAAAAGCTCCCAATGACCAAAAAAACTGAAAATCGGAAAGGAAGAACACAACATATGTACATGTAAATAGACCACTAGCTCAATTATTCAATTTCAAGATAGCAAAATACCAAAAATTACCAATAGATTATAGATCAAATAAGCCTATCTCAAAAGTAACTTTAATTGCAAAATACCAATAGATTATAGATTTAAGTGTAAGGCTGTGTTTGGTTTTACGGAAATTGATTTCTGAAAAATATTTTATGCATTTACAAGTGTTTGGGGGTGACAAAAAATACTGATCAATCGAAAATTGTTTTTTGATTGACTGTAAAATAAGAGCACTTATAATGAAAATTGGTTTAATGTTTATTTTTCCGTAAACTATTTTCTGTCTCACTCAAAACTTATCAATCGAACCTTCACCCCCCACACCACACCTCACATGTCTGCCACCCAACCACTACCCCCACTAACGTCCCTAGTCTCCAGTGGCCAACTACCGTAGGTGATAGGCCACCGGCCATTGCCACCACCGATAACGATCATGATTTTTTTTTTTTTAATCTAAAAATTCCTAATTTTTATTAGATATGTTCTTGAGAGATGAGAAAATGTGAGAAAGCAGTAAAAAATATATTTTTCATGGCATTTTCTAGAACGCAACCAACACTCTAAATGTTGCCTAAAAAGCAAAGTTTTGTCCAGAAGACAACCTGCATTCAAAATATTTTCGCTGTACTTTTGTTTTCGTTTCTGATCATAGAAAGTAATGAATTGCACCTTTCTAAGGTGGTTTATTATAGCATATTATTGGTAATAACTGTATTAAGTATTAACTATGTTGAGTAAAACATTTTCTGAACCATTCTGTTATGCCTCTTTTTATTACCGTCTTTTTCCATTGAAAAAGAAAAAAAAAAAGAAAGAAATTGATTTTCCCATTAGTCCTTCCTTCAATGAAGCTATGCTCGATGACCAGTTGTTGTAGTTGCTACAGATATAACAAGAGATTCTCTCACTGTCGTTTTAGTTGGGCCTCTAGAGAAATGTTGAAGTAACATAGCAGCCAGGTATTCAGCGGTTAAACGACAAAGAGGCTGAACAAGATGAGAAGAAAACGACACTAAGTAGCCTTGCAGTTAGAAATAAGGCAGTGAAGGAAATGGCAGCGTTTGGTATAATGAAGACACACAGCCCACATAGCTCACACGTGAGAAGAAGCAAGGGAGATTCAGTTATCAAAGAGCCAGTTGTCACTCATCTATTGGTTGAAGCCTTATGCAACTGCACAGTGTAATTAGTTAGAAAATTAGTTAGGGAATTCCTAATTTCCCGCTTCTTTGCTTTCTCTGGTTTTGTATATAAAGGAAGGGTAGTTATTTATGTAAACTCATTCTTCATAATCAATATACAGTTTTCAATCAGAGTCCTCTTTACTCTCTCTAAGCTTCTTTGAAGTTCTGTTATGGCCTGTTTGGAAGTTTAGAGAGGGAGGAGAGCAAAGGAGAGAGTAGAGGGGAGGAGAATAGTAGAGAGGAGAGTAGAGGAGAATGATTTCCCTCTACCTTGTTTGGATATTTTTAAAATTAATAAGGAGGAAGGGAGTAATTAGCCATTCCCCTTGTATAATTTTGTTAATATAATAAGGGTAAATTAAGTAATTTACTTGGTCAATAGTTTATGTACTCTACTCCCCCTCCAAATCTCTCCAATTTGGGGGAATTAAAAATTGGGGGGGGGGGGGCTAGAGGGAGTTGAAACCCCTCCAAACCCCTCTCCCTCCTTCCTTAAAAAACTTCCAAACAAGGTAATTGGATTACTCTCTCTCCCTCTACTCTACTCCCCCTCCTTTTTTAAACATCCAAACGGGCCATTAGTTTCCAAAGGATTCTTTTCTTTACAAGAAGCCTATGAAGCAGCCCATTCCTGCAGAAAGTGGGCCTTGAAGTTAGGTGCGTTTGGTATTGTTTTCACTGGTCCTGTACTCCTGGCCTCCTCGTTTTGGTTTTTCTTTTCTTTTTCTTTTTTTTTTTTTTCTTTTTAATTTAGCCTTTGTTCTCTTAAGGAGATCAAGCAATGTCATTGAAATACAAGATTTTTTGTCTGTTATTCTTATCTTAACTTCTTTAATATTCAATTCCTGTGGTTAATTTAAATAAATTAGAAAATTTTAGTTTTTAAATTTAGATTGAAATATAATTTGAATACAGAATGAAATTTCAATTATTTTAATTGATGAAAAATTATGGAAATATTTGAGCTTTATTAAAATGTAGCATTGATTTAACTAATTATCGTGTGTTTTTATTTGAGTAAATCTCCAAAATCCACTTCATCATATACATATATTGGTTTTTTATTTTGTATAAAACGTGTTGTTAAATTTATATAAAGTAATTTACACTAATAGTCATTCTTCAAAATCCCTTGATTTTTTTAAAATAATCTAATCCAAAGTCCAAACAAAACATTTTTGATATTGGAAAACTTTGCAAAAATTGGATAGAAGCAGTAATCCCTGCATTATTTTACATAAGCACAAGTATACATATTATGCTTGTTAAAAATTGTCTCTGCTGTCTATTGTCCAACCCACAAATAATTTTCATTTCATCTTCCCTTCTTTTGCCCAAAAATTTAATCTACTTGATGCCCAAAGAATTTGTTAATAAAACAGATGATTTAAATTCTTCTTGCCGTGTTCAAACTTGAATTCTCAACACCAAATGAAGATGATACTTGAACCAAAATAAAATCCAATGGTCTAGTATCTCCAGCTATTGTCGATTCAAATATTTGTAGGCTTCTCCCCCTCTAGGATTCTATGCAGGGTAGATGAAAAAAGTCTGGAAAAGAAAATCAAACATAGGAGTGACAGTGTCAGTTGTAAAAAATGCAAACTGATAATACATTCGTTTGGTGCTAAGGGAAAATTTTTCCTTACATGAGGAACTCCATTTCGTAAGAAAATTGAATGTAAAGGAAACTACCTACACACTAAACCAGTTCACCAGGACCATCAAGCTACTAGCAGCCCCCTTCACATGAATTGGGAAAATATGCAAGAGAACACATTCAAGATAAGTTCAATGAACATGGAAGAAGCTATATTCAATAATTCTCTTTATGTAAGTAGTATTGGTGTCACTGCCTGAAATTAGGAAGGGAAACCAATTACAATAATTACTATAGAAACTGCAAAGCATGAATACTAAGCTCATTGAATCTGTAACAGTTTGTTATGCACTTGCAATCAACAGTATCTATAAAATTAAAATCTCTAGCCAAGACATGGAGGATTGATCACTAACCAAGACAGGGTGAACAAGTACTCCTGATTGCAGTGGGAAATGCTCAATATCAGCTTATATAAAATTTCCTCTCTCCCATTCTTAAATCACAATTTGAAATTGATTGAACATAAATAAAACCCAAATGTTATATAATAGAAATCCAAATTGAACAGAAGGATTAAATAAATAAATAAATAAATAAATAATTGGCATAACCTACTGTGCTAGGTTGAGCACTTTAGACTCAACAAACATAAATAGGAAAAAAAAAATTGATGCTTTTTATGATATTCACAGGTCTATTTAATATCAATGCTTCTAGAAAGCTCACCTTCACTTCTTTGCAAATTTACTCTGAACAAAAAAAGACATTTAAATTTATAAATCTCATCAAAAAGAAAAAAAAAATTACACAAATTTACATCAACAACTGAAAACATAAATATACTACCAATGTTACACATTTACTGACAAATCAATATATATATAAAAGCAGAGACCTCATGCGAGAGTGCATGAGGTCATGCCATGTGGCGCTCTAATTTGGTTTTTAGTTTCTTTTACCTCTTTTTATTAAGTATTTTTCACCGTTACCCAAAATATCACATTAACTTATTTTTACTGTTACCTCATTAACTAACTAAGTTTACACCACAACTTTCTTTTTTCTTCATGTCTTTTACCATACCCACCATTTTAGTATTAAAAACAAAAGTACAAAAAATAAATAAATAAATAAATAAGGTACTAACCCAATAACTAAGGGCTAATATAACTAATCCAATAAGGTACTAGGGAGAGATAGAGAGACACAAAAATATTTTTGATTGTTAAATGAAACGCATTGTTCCACAATCCAAAATAAAAAATTTGAGATTGACAAAGCATTTGTAAGAGAGAGAAAGAAAGGAATTTGAGGGCCACCACCATCGTCATGCTGGCTAGCCTCCCACCACCACAATGCTAGCCGGCCTCCCACCACCATCAAGCCGGCGAAACCTCAATGGGTATTTTTTTTTTAATTTTTTTATATTAATTCTTACCATGAACCCATTACTACCAAAATTTTATAAAAATTATGCTATAATATATGTATAACATTCTCAAAACCATCAGTAGAATGTGATGTTTATAAGAATTGTAGCCAAAGTGCATTACCTAAACTATGCTAATCTTATTTAAATGGTTAAAAATTAACTCTTTTTATTGAGATCATAGTCTTAGAGACAAAAGTCCAAAGTTAAGTTCTTTTGTTTTTGTACAGATAACTTGCAAGTAGTGGAGCGTAATGCTCTAAGAGCCCGTTTGGATTAAGAGGGGAAAGAGGGAGAGTGGAAGAGAGTATATTAGAGTTGACTGAAAATAGGCTAATTTTTGGCCAAATCTACTTTATTCACCCTCCCTCCCCTTCAATCCAAACGGACCATAAAGTAGAGACCTCATACGGGAGTATGAGATCATGTCATGTGGCGCTCTAATTTTGCATTTAGCATTTTTTACCCCTTTTTTTTTTTTTTTTTTTTTTACTGTTACCCAAAATATCACATTAACTTATTTTTATTGTTACCTCATTAATTGACTAAGCTTACACTACACCTTCCTCTTTTATTCATGTCTTTTAGGCTTTAGCATACACGCCATTTTAGTATTAAAAACAAAAGTACCCAAAAAAAAAAAAAAAAATTAAGGACTAATATAACTAACCCAATAAGGTCTAGAGAGAGATAGAGAGACACAAAAATATTTTTGATTGTTAAATGGAACGCATTGTTTCACAATTACCAAAATAAATAAAAAATAAAAAATTTGAGATTAATAGAACATTTGTAAGAGAGAGAAAAAAAGGAATCTAAGGGGCCACCACCATCATCATGTTGGCTGGCCTTCCACCACCATCAAGCCAGCGAAACCTCTACATGTTTTTTTTTTTTTTTTTTTGTTAACTTTTACCATGAACTCATTAGTACCAAAATTCTATAACAATTATGCTATAATATATATATAACATTCTCAAAACCATCAGTAGGATGTGATGTTTATAAGAATTGTAGCAAAAGTACCTAAACTATGCTAGCCTTATTTAGATGGTTAAAAATTAACTCTTTTTATTGAGATCATACTCCTAGAGACAAAAGTCCAGGGTTAAGTTCATTTGTTTTTTTACAGATAAATTGCCAGTGGTAGAGTGTAATGCTCTAAGGGCCTGTTTGGATTGAGAGGGAAAGGAGGGAGAGTGGAGGAGAGGAGAGTAGAGTAAAGTTGGCTAAAAATAAGCTAATTTTGGATCAAATCCGCTCTACTCCCCCTCAATCCAAACGGACCATAAAACATTGAAAGATAATCACAAGCAGCATATGCAATTAGTGTTTTCCTAAGTCCAACACGTTCTTTCTTCTATTTTTGCCCAATCAAAATAAGTGCTTCCCCTATTTAACTTCAAGTGAGTTAGTGCTTCTTTTTTGTTTTATTACAATCATTCATAATTTGCAGAGTTAAAGATAAAAATTATGTTAATGGAAATAAAAAAAAAGAAACCTCATGCGAGAGTACATGAGGTCTTGCCATATAGTGCTCTAATTTTACATTTAACATTTTTTTATCTCTTTTATTAAGTATTTTTTTACTGTTACTCAAAAGTTTACATTAACTTATATTTTACTGTTATCTCATTAATCTCCCATTGATTGCCTTAGCTTATACCACACATTTTCTCTCTTCTTCAATTCTTTTAGCATATCCACCATTTTAGAATTAAAAACAAAAGAAAAAAAAATAATAATTAAGGACTAATACTAATAACTAACCATATTCTCTCAAAAAAAAAAAAAAAATGTAAGGCATTAGGGAGAGATAGAGAAACACGAAAATATTGTGGACAATTAAATGAAACGCATTGTTTCACTATTACCAAAATAAAATACTTGAGTTTGACAAAGCATTTGTAAAAGGAATTTGAGGGGCCCGCCACTTCTTTCATATTGGCCTCTCCCCACCATCAAGCCGTCAAAATCTCTATGGATAACTTTTTTTACCATAGTTTTAAATCATTTATATAACACACACATATACACTTGCTCACACTATCTATTAATATCGCATTATCGATGAGTGAAAGGCAGCGAGAGAGTTGGGCGTATTTTCATTTCATGGTATGCAATATGTGAACACAACACAGATTAGTTGATTTTCATGGTCTTATTACTCTTTTGTATTTATTTTTGGTTTCATGATTTAAAAAGAAAAATTAAACTTACATTGAGAAGGCTACAAATGTGCAGTGAAGTTACTAATCTAATTTTTAATATCTCAAAATGTATATGTTTCTTTACTCAAATTTAGATTATTTTTTCATTTAAATATATGTATAACATTTTCCAAAAACATCTTACATAAAATATTACAAAATTATCCGTGCATCGCACGGGAAACTTACTAGTTTACATAATCAAGAACCTAGGAACTCTATTAAACTCGCCACCTGCCCAGCCACCCAAATTATTTTTTGAACCTCCATACCCAATTTCAACTGACCCATACCTTCAAAATAGTCCTCAATGCTTCGGGTCAGATAGGTTTGGTCAGATGGATCAATTAGATTAGCCTTAGGACAGTCCCTTTCACTCCAAGCTCAACCCTGTACAAAGTAGGCAAAATTAAACTCTTATCATTTTTAAAAGGTTTCAAATAAGCCCATCCATTATTTTCCTGTTAACGCTGCTAATAGAAAACTACACCATTTCACTGAATTACATATCAAAACGTTTTTTTCATCGATGATGTTTGGCAAATAATGGAAGGGTTAATTGAAACCTTTTGAACAAGCATAGTTTAAATTGAAATTTTTGAGAAGTGTAGGATTAGTTTAAAATTACTCCTAAACAATAGGGTTTGAAATATAAATTATTAAAAAATGAAAAATGAAAAATGAAAAAAAGAAGAAAATAAGGTTGAGGTAAGTCCAACTTAAAACATGGTAAAATTATATCTTCACATAATCACATAATAAAAAAAACAAAAAAACACAGTTGTTGCACAGTCCAAGCAATTTATGGTTTCAGAATGAGTTACTAAACTTTTACTGGTTTTTATCCTTACCCGCCATTGACATTATTTTTTTAACCTATCACTAACAATCTGCCACGTTAGCCGATGTGAAAATGTTTTATCAATTTTTTTTTTGTCCATTGACTTTCTCTTTTGAGAAACAATTTCCCATTGTCTCAAAGAATGTTTTCCATCTTATTTTTCTGCGTAGTAAAGATTATCATTCTTTGGTATGAGGTTAAAATTGAAAATTAGATGGAGGATGACTTACCAATAAGTTCAGAAGTAAGAGCCCAATAAGAGAGATTATTCTTCCAGAACTTGCTTGCCCTTGATTTTAGGATCAATGGGTCCCCTCAGATTTCCAAAATTAGACTCCTTCCTAGAGCTGGAGGTTCTACTAGATGTTCCTTGACGGATGATATTCCAACCATCCAACGAGGAGTTCAGGCTATGGCTTATTGTTTGCTCAAACTCTTCCAAATCATCAGACGGGGAGTTCATTTGCTCAAACTCTTCCAAATCATAATGGTACAATAGGCGAAGGCCACATTTCTCCACCTTCAAACCTGGGCAGTCAGCTCTAAATGAAGCCTTAATGCAGCTCACTTGATTCAGACAATTTTGAAACGACCCACGCCCCTCATAGGATAGCAAAATGCATCCACCTTGCTGTAACATCACGAGATTTTCTTTAGTCAGGCGATAAGCGACAAGAGGTCTTACACTACCAACATTGGTTTGCAAATGATATACAAGGGCATAAGTAAAATCTGAATCCAGAATGTCAAAGTGGGTAGTTGGATTCTCATCTATAGCAAAATAAGCACATAGAACCAAACCCATCCAAGTACTATCATTGTTCAAATTTGGAGGTAGAGGGATTTTCAGCCAGGGCTCGTCGCTCCGATGATTGAACCACTCCAAAAATTCACTTGAAGGCAAACGGGAATTATAGAAAATGCATTGATCACAGCCCTGTGAAACAGAAATATTGTGTTTTATGGGTGACAGTGAGAGAAATTAAAGAGAGGGAGATGGAATATCTTGTTTGAGACAGAAAGACAACATAGTTATTAATTACCAGTGTGTCAGTTTTGCGGATTACATTCTGAATCCCAGACCAAATTTTTCTATTTGTATTCTCAGTCTTCTTTTGATCAAGGATGCCCAAAAACTCATACTCGGACTTCATGCAGTTCTTGAACTCTTCCACCGAATGCTGGTACAATGGACAAAGGCCACAATTCTGCACCTTCAAGTAATGGCAATTTGTCTTAAATGAAAACTTGATGGAGGCACAATCATATAGCCAATCAGGAAACGACCCACGTGGTATGTAGGTCAGCCAAGTGAATCCACCACCTAGCACTGACATCATGAGATTTTCTTTAGTTGGCCAATGGATATGGCGAGGTTTCACACTCAAGCCATTCATTGCTTGCAAGTGACAAATAAGTTTGCAAGAAGATATTGAATCCATAATGTCATTGAGACCAGCCACATCCTCTGTAACGAAAAAAACTGCACATAGAGCAACGCCCAGCCAAGTACATCTATTATACAATTTTCGAGTTAGTCTGACTGTCACGTGGGACTTGTCACTTCGAATGTTGAACCAACGCGGAATTTCAATTGGAGGGCAACAAGAATTATAGTCACAGGATCCATCAAAGCCCTGTAAAACAGAAATATTATGTTTAATAAGTGAGAGAGGGAGAGGAAATATCAGGTTTGAGGTAAAGCAAAGTCATAATTTATTAATTACCGGCAAGTGGCTTTGGGAGAGCTGATTCGTAGCTCTACTAATTTTCACTTTATAACGAGCTGTTAATTGATCGTTGAAATATTGAGATTCATGTTGGTTTTCCATAATGCAATGATCTATTATTTTCTGAAACCAATCATCACCATTATGGTAGATACTAAGCCCACTTTTTTGCACAATGATACCTGGCCAATCGCTTATAATTGAAGCCTTGATGCAACTGCATTTATTGAACTTATCTAGAAACGGACAATATGGAATATAGCACAGCCAAAGAAATCCACCCTCAATATCTAGCCACGTAAAATCTTTTTTACTGCTGCGGTGGACATAGATTCCTAGCTCTGGACCAGCTAGGTCCGTTTCCAAAATACAAATAAGATGGTGAGAAATCGATGAAGGATCTTCAATAATTGCAGTTTGATGCTTATCGCTTGAAAAATAAGCACATAAAACAAGTCCCATCCATTTGTTGTCATTGAAAAAAGCATTGGATATATCAATTTTCACTGATGGCTCATTACTATGATAATTGAAACGATGTAAAATTTCCACTGGGGGAAAACAAAATGAATATTCAGAGTGCCCACCCTGCAAAATAAATAAAATTATAGGACATAGAGGGGGAAGTTAATGGTGTGTTTGAAACAGAGAAAGTACTCATAATTTCTTACCAGCTGGTCATATTTATTGAGTGGAGATACAACTTCGTTAGGAATGTTAGGCATATGCGTCCATCCTTCCTCTTGTATCGTGCCACTACGGCTAAATTGACATATGAAATCCCGAAGTGCAGAAATGGAAGCATTGCAATGTTTTAGTTGTTGCTCAAACTGTGACAGATCATGCTGATACAAAAGACGAAGCCCACATTTTTGCACCATCACGCTTGGCCAATCACTAACAAACGAAGCCTTAATGTGACCACATTGATGCAGCATATCCTTCAAGGCCTCACCAGGTATATAAGTTATCCAAATGAGTCCAAAGAATAGATGTAACCAGTTGTTTTCTTCATCAGTGGTGCGGCAAACAAAGATTTGATTGTCTAGACTAGCTTTACTCGTTTGGAATTGACAATATAGAAAGTGAGATGAATTTTCTGAAACTGCATTTTCTTGATCCCTGGGGATTAAAATAGAAGCATATAGAGCGAGCCCCAACCAATTGTTGTCTTCGTACAAATTTGGAGGTATCTCAATTGTCACCGAGTGCCCAAGACGACAATGATGATTAAACCACCTTGGAGTAGACATGGCAAAACGGGCGGGTCGGGTCGGGTTCGGGTCGGGTCAATCGGGTTTGCGGGTCAAACGGGTCACGGGTCAAAACGGGTCATTTTTAAACGGGTCAATCGGGTTGCGGGTCAATCGGGTTGCGGGTTGGGTCGGGTCGGGTCGGGTTGACCCGTATTTTTCAAACAAAATTTTTTTTTTTTTTTTTCAATTTCAAAAAGACTAATATCAAACTAAAAAGATAAAGAAAGAAGAGCAACTCACATTGAGAGTGCAAAAGATCTAGATTTATATTCAACTTCCAACAAAAGCAAAACAACTACATCTTGATTTAATGCATGGAACTTACGCTGTTAAGCACATATTTTTTTCATATACAACTTACAAGCCTTCCACCGCCTTTGTCATTAAGTAACCAACTCAAAATTTCTAACAAGCATCTTTTTTTTTTTTTTTTGATACCAAGAACAAGAAGTACAAAACAAACGACATTAAGAGTTCATATACAAAGCTGATTCAACCAGCGTTAGTTCAAAGGCAGTAAAGTTGCCTGCTTAGCTACAATACTTATATAATTAACTAGCAAAAAGGGCACTAAAATCATTTTGTAGAGTAAGCCACATTGAACAAGAAAGTTAAGGTTAGCAAGCCTATTAGAATCCTGCCAATCCAAAGCTCTCTTGCTTTAGGTTTCTAAAAATAGAGTTTGCACAGTTTGTTTGTATAATACTAATATACTATAATTGATTAATTCATTGTTTTGTGGCTGAAACGGAGTGGACTACAGCTAGCCTAGCAGCAACTCAGCAAGCATAAAGGCATAAAGGCTAAAGCATTGAAAGTGAATGGGATTTTTTTTATTTTTAATGGTTGTGACTACTGACTTGTGACTTGTTAGAAAGCCTCCTGTCTAAGCCCTTGCCCCTTGGCCGGTTGAAACTTGAAAGTTGGAACTTGGCCCTTGACTAGTTGACTTGCCTTGTCACTTGTGTTTCACTGTTTTGTTTGTAGTGACTTGTCACTTGTGTAATTGTGTTTTGTTTGTAGTGATTTGAAGACTTCAATGACTTGTACAATACTCTTGTCTTAGTCTTTGTCTACTGTCAAGCATTGCTTTATTAATTATTACTAGTTTTGATACTTTGTGCCTTATGTACAAAGTATCAGGACGTAATTAAAAAAAAAAAAATTTGAGATTTTTTTTTAACGGGTCGGGTCACGGGTTATTCAGGTCGGGTCGGGTTGACCCGCAAAAAAATCGGGTCGGGTCACGGGTCAACCCGTTTTTGCTTCGGGTCAAAAAAATCGGGTTCGGGTCGGGTATTTTTCGGGTCGGGTCGGGTCGGGTCAGAAAATTCTGACCCGTATTGCCATGTCTACCTTGGAGTTCTTCTTGTTGGGAAACAAGAATTATATAAAGTGGATGGATGAAAGTACTACAAAATAGATACAATACAAAAATACAGTGTCCAATTAGAGGAAGAGAGAGAGAAGACTGTTAGAAGTTAAAATTGTTTAATTAAGCTTTTTAATATTTGACAATAATATAATGAATTCCTGTGAGAAGTCTGTTGATGTTAAGTGGAGAGTTTATAAATGGGAATAAAGAGTTCATTTTCAAGTTAAAATTTTATTTCTTGAATACAATAGTGTACAAAATGTTGTGTCATGTAAAATCCTAAATGTAGTATTGGATATACCTCTATATTTGTAATATTTAATTATAACAAGAAATTGGTTGTAAAATGAAGAGGATCCTAATACTTAAAAATGTGGGGAGTTCATATAATATATGTAATTGAGATAAAGGTTGCATGGTGTAGTATATAACTATATATATCCTATGCATTATTTCATTCTGAACCAAGAGTGAAATAGGAGAAAAAAAAAAGTAGTTAAAAGTTTTCTTCCTCTTCGTGTGAATGTGAGTTTCTTCATTTAGTGTTATGTGAATCAAAGCCGAAACCGAGATTTTATATGTGTGGGCAAAATTTGAATAATTTTTTTGACCATTTAAGAATAAAAAATACACTAAAATTCCAAGCTAAATTAATAAATGAAAAATAAAACTATCATTTATTAAGCATTAACAAAATAAAAGATACAAAATAAGTGTTTTTTAATATTTCAACTCAATCATATATGATCCATTAAAATGGAACTCAATGGTTTTTATATCCCAAAAAGCATGTACGATATTAGTTTTTACTAAATTTTGTAGCAATTTCCCTTTTAATATAAAAAATCAAAGAAATTATTTGAAAATTATATTCCATTTTGTTGCGAAAGACATTATTCATTATTGAAAATGTACATACTCCTATATGGGGTGTCTACAACTCCAAAATTGCAATAGAACCTGAAAGAGATAGTGTAAGTATACTCACTTTATAAGCAAATTATTAGGCTATTGATTTCATAGTCCATATTAGTCATTGACATGATTTTAAAAAATTAATAATTTTTTGAAATTTAAATGTCGAACTACATTATGCTCATAACGGTGAATTTTCATTTTTAAGAATATTTTTTCATGATTTGTGAAGTCTTACTAATAATCTAAAAGATATTTATATGCCTCTTGAGGATCCAAAATGAGATAACAATAACTACATGCTCACTAAATTCATGATTCAATTATAGTAATTGAGAATTTTCTGCATTGATATAGGAAATATTTAGTTAATAATGATACTCAATTGTAAGGTCATCTTACTAATGGTGAAAGAAAAGACCATTACAACAATTTACTTTTGGATCCTAAAATGAAACAATCGAAGTGTTATAAGAAACATATAGGCAAAATAGGATTTTTTTTTTTTTTTTCAAAAACATATACGAAACAAATGCCTTGAATTAATCAGTGACGTTAACTTATCAAAAACATCATTAGAAAGAAATGAAATAGGATTTTTTTCAAAAATCAAAAGGTGATTATATACATCCCATACAGGCAGTTCAGAGAGCTCACATCACAATCAATACGAAACAAAAATGTAAAAATTCATATGAGTAGTTAGTCTTAAGTAATATTGATATGTACCAAATCACTTCCATATACACATCTTGTCAATGTGGGACTATACAGTTCCATGCAGAATCAACAACTATAGGTCTATAACCAAACCTTGAATCTACAAAAAACCATACCCAAAACCTCACCATTGTGATTAGAATGAGAAAGCGAGATAGAGAAGGGGGGGGGGGGGGGGGGGGGTGGGGGGGGGTGGTGTGGTGTTAAGGGCCAAGAGAAGGGAAACAAAGAGAATCACCACCGAAGAGTAGTGGTCCATAGCCATGGAGTTTTGGGTCTAAGCTGAAGAGAGATCAAGAGATAATGCAAGATAGAGAGAGAAGGAAGAGAGCTTAGGTTCTGCCATGGTAACAGTGCTTAGAGCTCTTGGCCATGGAGGCCAGCCACTGTCATTTGGGATTAGGGTTTTTAACCTAGCTTTAAACCTCAAAATCCAATCCACCATTAAAAACCCATAGTGTACGAACTCAAGTTTTGAATCTTTTGATTTTGTGAGATAGAAGGAAAAGGGGAATGTAACTGTGAAAAATTGAAAATTTGGGAAAATAAAACGCGGGAGAGAATAATTCTAATGCAACAAATTTATTGCAACAAAAAGAAATATACCCACATATGTATGTCTATTGCTCTCTTTAATTTGTTGCAATAGCTTTGTTGCAAAATAGCTTCTTCTTCTTTTTTTCTTGTATTGAAGTTATTTACTTTTTTCTTAGTGGAGTTATATATATATATATATATGATATTTTTTTTGGGTTAGTAAAAATGGATTTTGTTGTTGTTTTGTTTTAGGATGTTACTAACCTCTTAGGTGATCACTTTAATTTTTGAGTTTTTTTGGTTTAAGAGCTCATTTTCAATTTTCGAGGGGAAAAATTATTAGGTACTCCCAGAATACCATAAATGCATACTCCCTCTTCTCACATAAATAGTGGGTCCTACCTTGAATTTAATTAGTAAGATTCACCATTCATATGAGAAGAGAAAGTATGCATTTATGGTACTCCGGGAGTACACAATAATTTCCCTTTGAAGGGAGGTCATGCATGATTTTTTATTTTTATTTTTTAATAAAGAGCTTCAAATTTGATAAATTAATATATATAGTTATATACTACTTAAAAGAAATTTAAAATCCAGGATATCCTCGACGTCAGTGTTTGGAAGTGAGAGTCTATGAAGGCCCACCAACTTCCAACACAGACGACTATGGGTCCGTTTAGATAGTATTTATTGTTGCTGAAAGTTGCTAAAAACTGATTGTTGCTGAAAACACTGTAGCAAAATAATTTATCGTGGGACCCACTTTTAATATTAAATATTGCGTGAACAGTGCATAAACAGTACACGCACAGTGTTTTTTTCTCCTAAAAGTCAATAAGTCCGGCTGCTAAAAAAAAAAAAACTGAAAACGCAACTTTCCTTTGAGTGAAAAGTAGTGCTATCCAAACTGGGTCTATATATATTTCATAGAATTAATTAAATTTGCACAAATAGTTAAGAATTCTTACCCGGAAACAATTGTGAGGGTATGAGTCCTCCTCATAAGAATATTGAGCAGTTACACTAGTCTCCTCCAGAGAAATGAATAACCTTTGGGGGTGTAGTTCCTCATAAGAGTTCTTTGTTCCAATGAATACCTCAGGATGATTATCCCATATATCGCAGAATTCCCAGGGATTGCAGGAGTCAAGGAAGCTATCAAATGGGGCAGAGCATTGCACCAGCATTTGCCTTAACTCTTCCATGTTATGCCGGTATACAAGATTGATCCCAAAACTCTCTGCAGACAAATCTGGAACTGAGCTGTTAAGCCAGAATTTGGCCTCAGTACTTTGACTCCAAAAATGTGCATGCGTTGTACGTGGGATGAACATTACCCAAATGAATGCACGTTGATTTAATGTAACTAATTCGTTGTTGATATTCAATAATCCATTGCATACTAAACGCCAATAACAAGAGCTGGTCCGGAAAAAACAGCAGAATGGGAACGCTACAGTTTTTTTTGAACCCAGACTCTGTCGAACTGCAGTTGGATGCCTATTAAATAAGAAAAGACCACATAGTGCAAATCCCATCCAATCAGGATTATATAGCGGGATTTCCTTTGACTGCTTATCTTCGCAACGAAACCACTGTGGGATTTCACGCTCAGCAAAACAGCAATGGAAAATTTCACCCTCATCGAAATTTTTCTGGAAAACATGGCAGAAATTTATATCAGGCGTGATCAATGTTTTTCTTATTTTTTTTAGATACAATGGTATTTGAAATCTGTAAATGGTTATTATTCTTTGACCATACACCAATGAGTTCCCTTTTGGTGTAGGCTAAATTCGAACTCATTTCCCTTATTTAACAACAAAAAATATTATTAGTTGAGCAATTTGAGCTAACTAAAATTTACTAATATATTGGTAATTTAACAAAAAGTCTAAAAACACAAAAATTGTGAAAAATATATTGGTAATTTCACGACTGATGAGATGGTATGTTATGATCAGTGATGTCATACCTATGTGAAAGGGTTGTTATTTCAATTACAACTTAGCATGTCAATAATTGTGAAAAATATTGAAAAGAATATTTGTGACCGATTTGATTCAATGAGTGAACAAGTTGTACAGTCTTTATTATTTATAATAATACTTAATTGTTGGTCTAAAACCCCCGTTTAGCTAAAAAGTTATTCTGAAAGAACAGAGTTTCAGAGAGAGAATAATACAACTTGTACTATATATATATATATATATATATATATCCTATAAATATGTTGACAGAAAAAATTGGCTGTAGAAATATACGGCATGTGGGGGAGACAATTAATGCTGTAACTGAAAACACATCAAAAAATAATCGATTCAATTTTATTGAAGGAATATTTAAGTTGTTAAGAATTAAGGTTGATAAACGTTGCCTGTCAGATTCTAGTACAATCGAAATCCAGAAGTTGAAATGCTGAAAGTTGTTTTTAATGAAAAATACAAGTTGGTCAATTGTTTTTGCAGTAAATGAAATTTCTAGACTTATGTAGTTAAAGAAAGTAGAAGTGATTGAGGAAAATTTTTTTTATAAAAGATTCTGTTCATACATAGAGCAAATACTCTTTTACTTTATTTACCTTGACAAGATGGAAATTCTTGATTCCTTGAAGTTTCAATATACTTTTGCTTTCCAATAATATTTGCAAATTTTGGTTTCCAAATACGATATAATTTGTTTGTTAGAGTTTGTATCAGTTCATATGTCTAGTAATATTGCTAAATTATAAATTCACATTGTTTTTATAGGACGTGCTGTGAAGTTCATGATTTCTCACGAATAGAAAGTTTATTGACGCTCAAGGATGATGTTCAAAACTAAGATCATAAATCTGAATGGCTTTGATTACTCAAAAAAACAAAAATTAATTAACGTCTGAATAGCTTAGGAAGGTTCCCTTTACAAAGACGGACTCAAATGGTGCATTGATCATCCAAGTACGCGAAGGTGAAGACACTTAGAAAGTTGATTCTACATAAACTTTTTTTTTTGGCTAAGTGAATGAAGCTTATAAAGTAGGTCTCAAGCACATTTTAAAAGGGGTACTAATACTACGGTAATTCTACTCCTATGAACCATTCAATTATGATGATAACTTCTGATGGCATCTGCATATAGTATTTTCATTAAAAACTTAATTTGAAGGAGGCAATGTAAAAAATGACAAATTAACCTTGACTAGATTATCCATATCGATGTTTTAAATGTATCTATGAATTCTAAGCTTATTTTGTATTTTACTATTGGCAACTATAATAATTTTAGTTGTGAGCAGAAAAGACTAAATTGTGTCTTGTTTATCCTCTGTATGTATGCTATGATACTAAGGTTAACTTTCTTGAGAGAGAGAGAAAGAGAGAGAACCTCTAAACGTGCTTTGATCAAAGATTCACTTGACATAATACTTGCACGTTGCTCTTTCCTAGCTGTTGCGAGAAAACCAATAAAAGAGCTCGGACTTGTTTCCGAAGAGGTACAGCCCTCTGCTATATTTTCAATACTTGGTTGAAGGATGGGCATGGGTTGAGGCATCCTGCAGGTATCAAAGAACATATCTTAGAAATTCAACATCTTAGAAATTCAGGTTAATAAAAAATTTTTCCCAGTTAAAATACCTTTGCAGTGAGGAAGAGAAACCAAAATCTTTGCTTGCCACTCTTTCCTCAACTTGATGTAACAAATTTTGATAAAAACACTCATGATAGGCATCTGGACTTTCTAACATGCACTGGGCTAATGTTTGCGCAAACTTTTCAACATCTTGCTCGTATACAAGGCGGAGTCCACACTCTTTAACCTGCACATCTGGTTTATTGTGTTCAAATGAAGCCCCGATATGTTGACACTCTTCCAGCCGAAGTAACACGTGTGGTATATAAAATACCAAAATTCGATGGGATGACTCAACAAAAATGTCTTTAGATTCCTGAAAGACCTTGTGACGAGTGAGGTGAACTCGATGGCTAATTAAAGGATTATAAAAGTTGAGAAAACTTGTTAAATTCTTATTGTCACCAGAAATTGTTGGTTGCTTGTGGACAGTATAATAAGCACACACAGCGATTCCCATCCATCTCCCATCACACTGCAAATTGGCGGGCAGTCTAATTCTTATGTCGGAACAAAAACTTCGATTACTGAACCAGTCTGGGACTGTCGTCTGAGGAAAGACATAATCATATTTATGGTTTCGAGCCAAGTCTCCCTGTAAAATAAAATGAATTGAAAAATAGTTCAAATGAGTGAGACAAAAATAAATATAGAAATATAGTGTTCAGTGAAGAATAGGGGAGACCTGATACACTCTTAAAAGCAATGACATTAGCTTTCCTTTAAGCCGGTCATTGGACTGACTAGATTCCACCTCATCCATCTGGCATTTGGATCTTTGATTGACCTTGCCTTCAGCTTGTTCAAACTTTTCCAGATCTTGCTTGTAAACTACACCGGCACCACACATCTTGATCTTGACATAAGGGCTGTCACTCGTAATCAAAGTGCTAATCCAACTGCATTCCTTTAGATGGTCTCTAAGTTGCCAAGCTTGAACAAATAACTTAAAACTAAATGAACCATCATGGCGAAGGCGTTCAGGTTCGAATTCAGAGACGTCAATGACCAGGCGACGTCTATCTACAGGACCTTCAACCATGTCTGGTCTACAATTAAATTCGATAAAAACTTTAAAATCTTGACTGTTCAAATTTTTATGGACTACAACAACAGCAAACAGAGCAATCCCTAGCCAACTACTATTATCATGCAGATCCAAAGGTAGTGGCATTCTTATAGATGACCCAAGGTTCTGATGGCTGAACCACTCCGGAATTTCAGTTGAATTTGAAAACTCGAAAAAGCTTATATTTTGCTGAACTACTTCCTGTAAAATATTAAAATACATAATTACAATGATGTTCAACGCACGTGTTTGTGTTGTGTGAGAGAGATAAAAAGAGAGAGAGAAATATGAAGTTAAGTGAAGGAATAGGGGGAGACCTGACACCATCTAGATATTTGCTTCATCTTGCCACTGGCTCGTATAAACTTTACCAGATCTTGCTCGTACAGTACACGCGCACCACACATTTTGATCTCGAAATAAGTGCATTTGCTCCTAATAAAAGCCGTAATGCAACTGCAATCCTTTAAATGGTCTTTAAGTTTCCCGGCTGGAATAAGTACCTTCAATCCAAATGAACTAGCATGGAAAAGGGGTACAGGTAGATATCGGGTGATGTTTAAGGGACAATTTATACGTGGAACTTCAATTATGTCTGATCTACAAATAAAGTCAACAGAAACTTCATCATCCTGAGCAGAAGAAACATTGTTCAAATTTTCAAGGATTACAACACTAGTAAACAAAGCAATCCCTATCCAACTACTATCATCACGCAGATCAGAAGGTAGCGGAATTGTGACAGATGACCCAGGGCTCTGATGGTTGAACCACTCTGGAGTTTCAGTTGAATTTGAAAAGTCGCAGAAGCACTTATTTTGCTGAATTTCACCCTGTAAAATATTAAAATGCATTAGCATAAAAAAGATGTAACGCGGGTGTTTGTGACATTGTGTTGTGAGTGAGAGAGAGATACCTCCACAAATCTTTCTAAGGATGGATCGAAGTCATCGTATGGTAAGATCGGCATGCGGATGAGTGCAATTTGGTCATCATCCTTGTTGTTACAAACAACCATAGTGAACCCTGTCTCGCCCGAAGTCCATGCAACATCCCGATTTGAATACTTTTCCAATAAAGGACATCTTCTTGCCCTTAAATATCCTACACTTAACGGAAGATCTGGCAATGATTTAAGCCTGCTACAATCATTCACCGTAAGAGATTTAAGCTTAGAAAGCTGAGAAATACTATCAGGCAGGCGTTCAAAGTTGTTTTCGCTCAAATCCAGTTCCTGCAACGAGGATAAGCCACTAAGATCATCGGGGAGTCCTCCGTCCCATAAATTGCGGTCAGCTAGATTTAGAGATTCAATAAATCTTAACCTAGGCAACAACAGGTTGATGGCCTCTCGGATAGGGAAGAAACCTTTGAAAAAAACATGTGCAGCACGGACGAGGGAGAATCCGTGCGAAAGGCAGGATTTAGGTGGTTGAACCTTAAATCCCGATAGATTAAGAGTTTTCAGAGACGGCAAATTGACACTCGGAAAACTTGAAAGGTTTTTGCAACATTGAAGACTCAAGATTGTCATGCCAGTCAAACGCTCGAGTGATGATGGCAACTCTTCCACAGCAATCCCATCTAAATACAGCTCTGACAAGCTTGTCATATTAGTTCCTATCTCTGAAAACTTCTTGAGACTTGAACAGCCAGATAGAATAAAAATTTTAAGAGATTTCAAGTTTATTTCGCAAGGGAGGCCAGTAAGACTTCTGCAATCTTTCAGATTTAACAAAGTAAGCTTATTGAGAGCTCCGACAGATGGGTGAAGCTCAAACAAACTTGTACATCCTTGAAAAATCAGCCTCTCCAGATTTGGGCATCCGATGAAGTTAGGAGTCTTGACTAAGACTTTAGAGTCGCTAAGATCCAGGAGTCTTAACTTGGCCAAGTTCTGCTATAATAAATAGATATTGGAAATTAAGTAGTCAAGAACTTAATCCGCATTTTAAAAATAAATAAAAAAGCAACACTAGCATGCATTAATGGAAAACTTACAGTAAGTCCCTCTGGTAATTGCTCAATGTGGCTGCGAGGCATGATGAGTTCAACAAGATTGTCCGGTTGAAAACTGATCGGCATGAATTTCAAAGGATAATCATGCCACTCCATCATTCTTAACTTATTAGAAAGAAAACTGAGGCCTGTAGGAAGGTGCACATTAGAAATTTTAAGCAACCTTAGACTTTTCATATATAAGAAGGCTTTGTCATTCAAGTTTTCTTTACGTGGAGGCGAGTTTAGCACCATGCCTTCAACAACTTCTGTTCCCTGGAAATCAAGAACTATGCCTTCTACAACCTCTGTTCCCTGGTAATCAAGAACAATGAAATTAGTGTTCGGAAAGCTTTAGCAAAAAATTGCTAGAATTGCAGAAATACACACTTCTCTAAGTTTATGTCTACTTACTATATTTGCCTTTAGCACATGAAACACATCCTTACAAAACCACAACCTGCTGTGTCTTCCAGGCTCTTGAGGTGATTCACGACGAACAATTCTCCAACCCATCTCTTGTATTAAATCATGCAACCATAATTTTCCCCCTAAAATGGCAACAAGAGATTTGTCCTCGAGAGTTTTTATATTCTTCTCGCAACCAAAACCTTCTATGTGTGCCACTCGATTTTTATCCTCCCCTTTGAAGAAACATGCAATATCCAAAAATAGATTTTGCTCTATTTCATTCAATCCCCTATAACTTATTTCAAGTTTATCAAGAATTTCTCCTTCAGGGATTTCTTCTAATTGAAGTAGGTAATCTTCCCATACCTCTCTTGGTCTATCAATCAAGGAGGAACTCATAACTTTAAGAGCTATAGGAAGCCCATTAGCATACTTCACAAAACCATTAGACAAATCCTCAAAATCATTTTTAGGACAGGGTTGGTTAAACACAATCCAACTAAAGAGCTCCAAGGCTTCATCATTATCTAATCCATTTGCCCTATGTACAATAGTATCCCGGTGATGCCTTATTAGCAAGTGCTTATCTTTACTTGTGATAATGATCCTACTCCCTAGGCCAAACCAATCACAACTCCCTGCTAATGCTTGTAGTTGTTCAACTTTGTCAACATCATCAATAACAATAAGAACCTTCTTATTGGATAGTCTAGTCTTTATGACTTTGATCCCCTCATGATAGTCCCATATGTTTTCTTCTTTGACCTTCAAGGTCTTAAAAAGAAGTTGTTTTTGTAAATTAACTAGACCAGCTTTTTCTTTTTCAACTATTTCTCTAACATCACGAATAAAGCAGCTAGCTTCAAATTGATGACAAATTCTGCTATAAATGGCAAGTGCTAGAGTGGTTTTACCAATCCCTGGCATCCCCCAAATCCCTATAAAGTGCACAGCATCTGACATTGTACTAAATAAGTTCATCATCTCCTTCACACGTGAGTTTATACCAACAAGGTGCTCATGATCATTTGGGATTTCATGATTCAATTCATCAAATATGTTTTTTGTGATTTCCTGAATATCTTCTGATTCATGACTGTATTAAAAAATAAACAATTATTTTGATGAGACAAGGGTGCTAGCCACAAAGAGACATAACAGCATTAAATGTAAGATATTTTGCTTCAATAGAAAAATACGAGCCATGTTTTAGAGTATTAGAAAAATGTGTAAAATTTACGCATTTAAAAATGACTCAGTGAGTGTATAATTGTATAAATTTAAAGTTTGTTATAGTAATCGTATAAATTTATAATGGCATTGTTCATTTATCTTTAGTTTTTTATTATTTCTTTACGTATTCCGAGGATGAAGAAAGAGAGTGAATGGTAGTTGTTGTATGTAAAAAAAAAAAAAGAAGAGAGAAACAATTAAAAAAATCCAGAAAAATTGATATTTTAATGAAATGTAGTGCAAAATAGATAATCTAATTTGTGGTTTTTTGAAAACTGAATATGTAAAAAATAAAAAATAGGTTCTTATTCTAAAATAGACAGGAATTTTTGCACGAACTGATGCGAATGCTATTACCAGTCAAAACAACCCGAAGAGGAAGAAGGCAAAAAATAATAATAATAAAATAACTTGTCTTTCATACTTAAGCCAAGGGCCTTATAGTTGAATTGGCACTTTCTCATGCACAAAAGTCGAGGAGGAAAAGGGTTCTAGCTACAAATTAACAACATATTGTAATTATCTCTATTTTTTTTTTTAAAAAAAGGACAAAATTAACCCTCTATTTTAATTGTGTCAATTTAAACACCTCTACACTTTCATTCCCATGGAGAGAGAGAGAGAGAGAGAGATTTATCAAAAAGGGAAAAACACATTAGAGTACTTAAAACATCACCCTTGTTTTAAAATTAAAAAAAAAAAAAAAAAAAAAAAAAAAAAAAAAAAAAAAAAAAACCAGAAAGTGGCGAGAATAAAGGTTTTGATTGTCACATTAATGAAAATGTGGAGGTTAAATTGAAACAATTAAATATATAGGATAATTTGTGACAAATATAAACTTATAGGTTTAAAAAAAAAATTCTAAGAACCTTTTAAACTTCAGAAAAATTAAGCAACCATCATGGTAAAACATGAAATTC
This sequence comes from Quercus glauca, assembly GCA_023736055.1. Lineage (NCBI taxonomy): Eukaryota > Viridiplantae > Streptophyta > Magnoliopsida > Fagales > Fagaceae > Quercus > Quercus glauca. Next base: position 6,450,042 of record CM043323.1, read on the forward strand.
ATTACAGCAACGAAACTGAATACAAGGTCTTAAGGCACACCCTGTTTAAGTATAAACCATCTGACTCAGTTAAGAGTTCAAACTACGTCCACAGGCAGACGGGTAAAAATCTCAAAACAGCTATCTTGGACAGCTCCCAACCTAGCTAGCTTATCAGCGCTTCTATTTGCTTCTCGATAGCAATGATTAAATCTGATCTGGGGAATTTTGGCAGCCAACAGCCTACAATCATCCACTAGAGGGAGAGTCAAATTGTTAGAGCAAGATGGGGAATTCAGAACATCAATGACGGATTTAGCATCTAAATCAACTTCAACAATAGAAAAACTCCTATCAACACATAGCGAAAGACCATTGCCGAGGGCGCATAACTCAGCTTGAAAACTGGTGGTGATGCCTATATTTCTAGCAAGACCTAATATCCATTCACCATTCTCATCTCAAATTAGACCTCCACCACCTACCAACCTAGGATTACCTAAGGAGGAACTGTTAGTGTTTAGCTTCACCCACCTTTTAGCTGGTTTTTCCCATCTGATTGCCTTAACAACCCGTGTTTCTACCTTCTTGGGATTATATGCACAATGATAGTACTCCCTTACTCTCTGCATTATTCGCTTAGAAAGGTTCAGGTTTGAGTTTTTTTTTTTTTTTTTTTTGAAAACCACCTGATTCCTGTTGTCCCAGATCATCCATACCACGAAAGGAAATAAGACCTTCCACGGCAGCCCTAAAGGACTAAATTTCCCTGTGGTACAGTTCATGACTAACCAAGGGTGAAAATTTTGATCAAAGAAAGACCCATTATTGTTGATTATTTCTAGTGCATTCCAAACCGTGGCAATAATATGACAGCTTCTAAGTGCATGCTCAATGGATTTGATACCACCGCAATATAAAGGGTAGCAAGTCTCCATTTCCATACCCCTCGCAACCAGGCACTCTTTGACACTTGTACAGCATCGTGGTACCTAGATCCATTTGGGCCTTAAATTCAAACCCAGTAGTGTGGCCCACATCCCCAATCTCTTTCTACCCAAAACCCCAACCCGAACCCACACAAACTACAAGCCCAAGTTTTGTTACCCGACCATTGCTCGGCAAACCATTCCCGAACCATAGAGGAAGAATAACGTTCAAACATGCCATCCATAGTGTGCCCAACAATTCCCAGAGAACACTGTTGCTGGGCATGCCTGCAAAGTGGGAATCAAGTTCCAAGGCCACATTCACCACATCCCACTCCCACCTAACCATCCACTTACAACTGATGATATTGGACCCCTAATTGCACAAACTATAGCAGTAATCATGATCTCTCAACTAATCTAGAGCTACAAATAAGAAAAGATGGGAAAGGGAAATGGTTGTTGAAAGGTTCTCAAGGAAATAGAGTGTAGAAAAAGGAGTGATTCAGAGAGGGAGATAGAAAAGGAGAGAGGAGAAATTTCCTTGAGCCTCTTTGCCAAGAACAACACAACGTAGGAAATCCTAAACCCACATTACAAATTAGTTGTGAGCCCAAGTAAGGTCAGGCCCAACGGCCTCATTTTAGGCGTGCACAATTGGCGCCGTCTGTGGGAATCTCCTACAAAGCCGTGGTTTGACAGAGGCTCACGCATAGGAGAATGTCTGAAAGGCGTTCGGGAGACCACGTTGAAAGCGGCTCTGTGGGGTCTTCTCAGGGATCCATATGGTGGGAGAGAAGACAGAAAAGACGTGAGGACAGGGAGCTCGAGCAAGAAGAGGAACAGTCTGGTCTCGGAGAAGGGTTGTATCAGACACACCGAACAATGTCAGGCACATCGGGACACAAGCAACTGGACGAAAGAGATCGGGAGCTAGAGCAGTTGTGTAGACTGGTGAGGGATTTGGAGTTGGAGGCAAGAGGTAGGCACCGCAGAAGGGACTGAGATGACCAACAAAGGAGGGATGCTAGTGTGGGAAATCGATGGGGGGAGGGATCCAACCAGTCCGGCTCTCATCCAAGCCGAGATGTTTCCTTTCCCGAGAATCACGTCGGCAAAGGAACCATTAACATTCTCAAGAATCACGTTGACGTAGGAGCCGTTCTCATTCTCGAGAGTCGTGTCGTTGCCGGGACCATTCGCGGTCGCAAGGATATGCCGACCAAGGTTCGGATTCCCCAAATGAGCGACGGCCCTACAATGCTGCGATGGATGCTATGAGTCGTGCCTTACGAAGAGCTGCCCTGTCGCCATTCTCAGACCCGGTAGAGCACGTCAGTCATTATATCCATATGATGTCTCTACACACACACACAATGATGCGTTGATGTGTAAAGTGTTCCCTTCAAGCCTTGGGCCCACGACGTTAAGATGGTTCAATAGGCTGCGAAAAGGTTCCATTCACAGCTTTGCAGAGCTAATCCAGGAGTTCGGCAATCAGTTTGTGACGTGCAGCCAGGTGCCGTAATCGGTGGACGCGTTACTGTCCATAAAGATGAGGGTTGGTGAAACACTTCGAAGTTATGCCAGTCGGTATTGGGAGCTTTACAACGAAATTGGTGGGGGTAATGAGAAGATTTCAGCAAGCACTTTTAGGATGGGATTACCCGAGGATTCTGAACTACGGGAGTCGTTGACGAAAATACCTCCCAAGGATACGAGGCAACTCATGAGGCGTATTGAGGAGTATAAATGCCTCGAGGATGATCGGCTGCAGAGTAAGGGAAAGGCCCTGCTACTGAATCGTCCTCGGCAGGGCATTTTTCCCCTGAGACCACGGAAGGATTTGAGGGCGTAGGAAGTAAAAGCATAACTGGGAGGGGTGAATGTGGCGTTCAAGGAGCCGGTACATAAGATCGTAGACCGGATTAAGAATGAACCATTCTTCAGGTGGCTGAACAAGATGGGGGGTGACCCATCTCGAAGGAATCAAAATTTGTATTGTACATACCACAGGGAAAAAGGGCACACCACCGAGCAGTGCCGGGTATTAAAAGATCATTTAGGGAAGCTGGTGAAGGCCAAATATTTGAAGGAGTTCGTAGTGGATGCCAGAAACCGGGGTGCTAGTCATGGTACTCAGCGAAAAAGGAATCCCCTCCCACTGCCATTAGGGGTGATTGAAGTCATCCATGCTACCCTAAGGGGCACGACTATAACCAGAAGAGGGGTATTGATGGTGGCACCCGTAGAAAACTACTCGAAAGACCAACCTCCTGAGAAAAACATGAAAACTGTTCGGGGGCCCATCGCTTTTAACGAAAAGGATCTAGAGGGAACAATCCAACCGCACGATGATGCGTTGGTAGTAACGGTGCGAATAAGCGTCTTCTTAGTGAAAAGGGTGGTGGTAGACCAGGGAAGCGGGGTCGACGTGATGTATCCGGACCTATTCAAAGGACTAGGCTTGAAGAATCAAGACTTAACGAGGTATGATACTCCGTTGGTCTCATTTGATGGAAGGGTGGAGACTCTCGAGGGACAAATTTCCCTTCCAGTAAATATGGGAGGTAAGGAGGTGATGGTGACCATCGTAGTAGTCAATTCGTTCTCCCCATACACGGAAATGTTGGGAAGGCCATGGATTCATTCAATGGGGGCTATCCCGTCCATCTTGCATGTGAAGGTTAAATTTCCTATTGAGCAGGACGTTGCCGTGGTACGAGGAAGCCAGCAAGTGGCAAGGCAATGCCTAGTTGCCATAGTTAGTTGGAAAGGCAAGCAAACTGAACAGAAGGAGATTGCCGATGGGGGATCATTATAGCAATTATAGGAGCCCCGAGAAGAAATAAGGGCTAAATCTGTCGAGAAATTGATGAAGGTGAAAATATTACCGGACACTGACAGGTATTTTCAGATAAGGACGAGTATGGAGAACCCGGATAGGGTAGAAATGTTGATGTTCCTTATACAGAATGTGGATGTGTTTGCGTGGAGCCCATACGAAGTGCCCGAGATGAATCCCGAGTTCATTGTCCACAAGCTTAATATGGACCCATCATTCCCTCCTAAGAAGCAAAAACCAAGAAGAGTGGCAAAAGAGCATGTTGAGGCAGTAAAGTCAGAAGTTCAAAGGCTAAAAGAGGCCGGGGTGATCAGGGAGATCTTCTTCCTATAGTGGCTAGCTAATACTGTGGTAGTAAGAAAGAAGAATGGCAAGTGAAGAGTTTGTGTAGATTTCACGGATTTGAACTGGGCATGCCCAAAGGACCCGTTCCCCATGCCAAAAATCGACTAGCTGGTAAATGCCACATACGAACACCTGAAGATGAGCTTCTTGGATGCCTTTCAAGGGTATCATCAGATTTCCCTAGCACCCGAGGACCGAGAAAAGACAACATTCATTTCCCATGATGCTAACTATCATTATGATATGATGCCATTTTGATTGAAAAATGTCAAGGCCACACATCAGCTGATGATGACGAGGATGTTCCGGGATAAAATAGGACGTACGGTTGAAGTATACATTGACGACATGGTAGTAAAAAGCAAGCAGGAAGCACGGCATGTGGAAGACCTTCGAGAAGTATTTGAGATACTCCGGCAACACAAGCTGCACCTAAATGCTGAGAAGTGCACTTTTGGTGTGGGGGCTGGTAAGTTCTTGGGGTATCTGATTACTAATCGGGGAATAGAGGCCAACCCTGACCAGATGGAAGCCGTGAATCGCCTTAATCCTCGAAGCAATCCTAAAGAGGTGCAAGTGTTAACCGGGATGTTAGCTGCACTTAACCAGTTCATTTCCAAATTTGCTGATCGCTGCTAACCACTTTATCAACTGCTGAAGAAGTGGAAAGGATTTCAGTGGAATGATGAGTGTGACAGAACCTTTCGAGATTTGAAAGATTATTTGATGCATGCGCCTATGCTAGTAGCATCGGAGTCCGGGGAGGATTTATTCATGTACCTCTCGATATCCAATCACGCCGTACTGTTACGGGACCAAGAATACAGCAGCCAGTGTATTACATCAGCAAAATCTTGGTCAATGCCGAGACAAGGTACCTGCCCTTGGAGAAGCTGGTGTTAGCCCTAGTTCACGCTACAAGGAAGTTGCCACATTATTTTCAGGCTCACACAGTATTTGCCCTGACCGAGTATCATCTGCGGTCATTATTGAAGAGATCAGACTTCATAGGCCGAATAGCGAAATGGGGACTCGGTTAGGCTCCTTTGAAATATGATACAGGTCGCGAAGCTCGGTGAAGGGCCAAGTCCTTGCTGATTTCGTTGCGGAGTTATCTCCAAAGAACGATAGGAAGATGGTCTATCATGTAGAGAATCACCCATGCAGAGTATTTGTGGACGATGCTTCGAGTGCCGTAGGGGCTGGCGATGAAATTGTCATAATCACCCCTGAGGGTATACGGTTGGAACATGAGGACTTTTTTGTCGGATTAAGGACCGTTTTAGGCATGGGCGCCCGGGATGTGGAGATTTACTCAGATTCTCGGCTTGTTGTTAATCAAGTACGGGGCAGCTTTGAGGCCCGGGATTCCCGGATGAAAGCATACTTGAAGGCGGTAAAGCAAATCATGAGCAACTTTGGCACGGCAAAGGTGGCCCAAATAGGCCAGGCGCAGAATAGACACGCCAATTCCCTAGCTACATTGGCATCGTTAATGACTGAGGAGTTACCTTGGCTAATCAAGGTGGAGCTTATAAGGGAGCCAAGTGTTACTGTGGCAGGTGACGTTGATATAATCATCGTCGACGTTGCTATGGTTTCGGTAATCGGGCCATGTTGGATGGACCCGATCATTGATTTCTTGGCTGAAGATTGAGTCCCGAACGATGAAAAAGAGGCCAACAAGATTCGTCAAGTGGCTCCTTAGTATTGGTTGTCGGTAAAGCGCAAGTTGTACCGAAGATCTTTTGGGGGACCGTACCTTTTGTGCCTGCATCCCGAGAAAGTGAATGAGCTTCTGGTCGAGTTGCATGATGAGGTGTGTGGCAGTCATGTAGGGGGCGCTCATTAGCACATCAGGCAATGACTTAGGGATTTTGGTGGCCACAGATGCAGAAAGATGCCACAGAGTACGTGCACAAGTGTGAACAATGCCAAAAGCATGCTCCCCTGATCCACCAGCCAGCAGGCCGTCTGAATCCAGTCAGCAGCCCTTGGCCATTCGTGTAATGGGGGCTTGATATTCTTGATCCATTCCGCTGGGCAACAAGCAATCGCCGGTACGTGTTAGTGGCAGTCGATTACTTCACAAAATGGGCCGAAGCCGAGGCTTTAGCTAAAATCCGAGATGTAGACATCAAGAAGTTTGTGTGGAAAAACATAGTTACAAGATTTGGGGTGCCAGACTCGCTGGTATCAGATAACAAACTGCAATTCGACAGTAAAGCTTTTCGCACTTTTTAAAGCAATCTCGGCATCAAAAACAGGTATTCTACCGCAGCGTATCCGTAGGGCAATGGCCAGGCTGAAGTCATTAACAAGGCAATCGTCAACGGGTTGAAGAAAAGATTAGACAGTGCAAAGGGAAGATGGGCGGATGAGTTACCTAACGTTTTGTGGGCCTACCGAACAACCCCTAGGAGGTCTACGGGGAAGACTCCATTCTCTCTAACATATGGGGCGGAAGTCGTGATACCAATCAAAGTAAACTTATGCAGTGCACGAGTTGCAAGCTTTAACCCGGTACAAAACAAGGACCTAATGGTAGAGCGTTTGAACTGGTTGGAAGAATGCCGAGAAGCGGCCATTATACAGCTGGCAAAGTATCAGCAGAAGCTTGCCCGACATTACAACCGAGATGTGAAGACTCAGGAATTTAGTGCTAGAGACTTGGTGCTAAGGAAAGCCGTGGGGAGTATGCGAGATACGAATGCTGGGAAGTTAGCCCAAGCTTGGGAAGGACCATACAGAGTTACTGTAATCGCGGGCGTAGGAGCGTACTACTTGGAACACCTGGATGAGAGGCCACTTCCCCGACCATGGAATGTTCACAATCTTAAGAAGTGTTATCACTGACTATCCACACATTAAAATGTAAATCCAAATATGTACATCTCATTAACTAATATGTTGACAATGCTTCTCATTGTAATTGTATTCTACTTACTATTATTTACTCGACAACACCGGCCAACATGTATAGGGGATGCAAAAACAAAAGGGACTAAGACTTGTTCTAAGGACAGAAACATGTTGCATGATTCGATTATTATCGCCAAACAGGTGGAAACCTTATACCAAAAAATATCCAAAGGACAGAAACTTATTGCACGGTTCGATTATTATTGCCGAATAGGTGGAAACCTTATACGAAAAAATATCCCAAGGACTAAAACCTGTTGCACAGTTCGATTAATATCGCTAAACAGGTGGAAACCTTATACCAAAAAATATCCAAAGGACAGAAACCTGTTGCATGGTTCGATTATTATCACCGAACAGGTGGAAACCTTATACCAAAAAATATCCAAAGGACAGAAACCTGTTGCACAGTTCGATTATTATCGCCGAACAGGTGGAAACCTTATACCAAAAAATATCCCAAGGACTGAAACATGTTGCACGATTCGATCATTTTCACCAGGTAGGTGGAAACCTTATACTTAAAAATAAAAATATAATAATCGTAAAAATAATATATATTAACACATATAATAATAATAATGTATATTTGCTTCCTGGTCTGATCGCTGTCACCGAGTAGATAGATATCTTATGCCAAAAAGTATCCCAAGGATGGAAGCTTACTTTACAGTTCAATCAAAATTGCTAAGCTAAAAATTGTCTAGAGATGGGGATCTACAGCTCGGTTTTCTATACCGTACAACTCGTCCGAGAGAGCAAATATATGTCGAAAGGAATTTTCAATCGCCAAAGGGCTAGCTTTAATCTAAGTTAGCCCCAGACATCAATCATGCTTGGAGGTATTCTTCCTAACCTAATCACAAGAAAAATATATATGAGCGAAAAATGGGAGAATACAGTGATGGAGACAACATAATATTAAGCATTCATGAAAATGATTAAGGCATGTGTTCCGCAATTAAACCTTTACCAAGTGAAATCAACACGCGAAAACAAAATCAACGTATTGTCACCAAAGCCCGGTGGCCATAAAAAAATTTAAACTTGGTGAAAGGATAATTGTTCAGTCACCACAACCCGGTGACATGGGCAAATTAGCTGAAGAAAAATAAAGCAATTGGATAAAAGAAAAATAAAGGTAAACATGGGGAACTGGTTCGGCAATCGAGTCACTCGGTGGGCTGCTGGTCAGCTGTGGGTTGAATTATGTCCTCGCTGCGTTGATCAACAGGAGAAGGGTTGTTGGTGGCTTCCATATCACCCAACTCCACATGGGCGTTTATTTGCTCCACCAACTCCCTCATTTTGGTCGTCTCTTCCTCGTCAATAGGCGCCGGGGGTTTTGCACGGCTGGAATAAAGCTCGGGAATGGTATCTGGCCGGGATCCCTCAGAGGAGAATCATCGGGGACCCCCAAGGCTTGCAAAGCAACAAACCAACCGGTCTCAAAACCCAACCTCTAGGACTAAATCATAACCGGCTCTACGAAATTCTCGGCGTCAGCAAATCCTTCATTGTAGCACTTCTCTTCGCAAGCCTTCAAGGCCGCTCTCAGGTAGGCAAGTTCCTCGGCTTGGGCAATATTTAGACTCACCACCTCGGCTGGTTTTAGATCCGCCTCGTTTTGCTTCGCCAAGAGTTCCACAGACCTTTTCTCCACCAACGCCCTTGCCTTATCCTTGGCAGCATCAGCAACCTTTATTTTCTCCTTTGCTGTTTTAACAGCCGTTTCCCTAGCAGCCTTCTCCCGATAGGCATCCTCGGAAAGCTCCTTTACACGCCCATCAAGGATGTGGGCCAGTAAATGAATGTTTACCGCGATAGTATGCCATTGCAGCCTTCTTCCCATAGACTCCTCTGTTCCCTCCTCGTAAGCGTGCACATCCTTGAGCAGAAGAAGGCCATGCACTAAACTTTGGGCAACACGACCCCCCTCCCCTTTTTCCCAAACCTGTACATAAGCGCTCGTGGGGAGTGGTTTGCCATCTAACAAAAACTTGGGCTGCCACGCCTGCACTGCTTGGGAGGAGGACGCCACGCTCGTCTCGACCGGGATCTACAGCTCTAGAATGACAATACCGCTAGATGGCTGGGGTGGAGTTCGGGTCACTACATCTCCCGGACCGATAGAAGTATACTCGGCTTCGCGTTGCCTCTTACAAGTTCGTCTGGTTTGGGGAGGAGGAGGAGGTGTTTGACCTTGACCCTGAGGTAGTTGCTGTTGTGTGGCCTGCCTCACCCCAGGCACGAATCGATCAATGGTCATGGTCTTCCGAGTCACCATATCTCCACCGTGGTCAGATTCAGTATCAAGAGTTGTGGGATCAACGGCTGCTTGCTCGGCTTGGACGGGACCCTGCATGGGAGCCTCAAGTTCGACAACTTCTTCAGGTTGTGCAGGTTCTGCTTGGACGGGATCCTTGCCTTCAATGGCCTCGTGGGCAAGTTTGCGGAGGCGTTAGGATACACGCTCTGCTCATTCGTCCCGTAGCAGCACTAGTTCGTTCAAACAAGTATATCGTGGACCAAGGTCCCGAGCTTCTCCCACTGTGAATTTCGGCGGAAGAAAATTCGCGTGTCAAACGTCGATGTAGGATAGCAGGGGACTGTCTACCAAAAGTGCTTGCTTGAAAGACTGCCAAGTAGAGTATACGAGTTCAATTTTGAGGATCAGATGGGACGCTCGGAGCTGCCCATCCCAGTGAACAAATATCTTGGACCTAAGCATAAAATTCAAATCCCTAATGTGGACTACCCTGATGTCCGGGACAAACACTTTACCGTCTACAAAAAAATAATAAAAACATATATATATATATATATATATATATATATATATATATATATGCAAATAATAAGGTGAGACACAGTGTTAGTGTCCGAATAAATGAAGCCACTATAAATAAAAAGACAGTTAGGTTAGAGATCAATACGAACCCACTTCACGCCGTGAGAGGGGGCAGGGAATATCTCCAGCAAACCAATTGCCGCGCACCCGAACGAACTCCCCGGCTGAATTCTTATTCGAGTCAGGTAGGCATAATATCAGCCATACCCGCGTATCTCTAACTTTTAAGTAATAATTGGTATTCTTATTCCCATAAAGACTGTACATGTGGTTTATGTCATGGTGGTCTAATTGTAAATCGAATCTATGGTTCAACCTACTGATACAACTAACTACCCGGTAAAAATTGGGGGGGAGTTGGTCGGAGCACAGCCCATAATACCTAAGTGTTTTGACTAAGAGAGGGTCCACGGGAAATTTGACCTCACCCTCCATAATTGCCATTAAGGGGAAGAAAGCGGTACCTTGCCTTCTGTGGAGAGCAATTTCGCGCTCGTGGTAGTACGCCACTTCCACATCATCGGGGATGTCAAACTTTTGCCTAAATGTGGCTAAAGACGCCGCAGTGTCCAAAAGAAAAGCATAACCCATTTCAAAGTCTAATATTGAAGGAAGAAACTCAAAGAAAGAAGCTGAAGTAAAAGGGGGAGGTAGAAAACTTACTTTGGGCTCTAGGAATGAAAAGGTCTTTGGACTGATGAATAGGTGCATAGATGAATGGTCAGCGAAGAGAAAACTCAGTAAATGGGGAGTGAAAAAAAATGAGAAAATGATTTGTGCTGAGCTATTTATAGAGGCCAGGGAGGAGCGAGAGGCACCCAATCAACAATAATGGGGCACGATTAGCGAAAAAACTCTACGGATGCCAAGGACAATTGACACACGTGCCGCCTCGGTTCACGAACCGCCAGGCAATGATGACAACTGAACCTGCCACCCCGAAACAGCGCGCCTTTTGAGAACGCATTAATGGGCTTCTGTAACCACCCAAATTTCCACCTGTTAACCCCCTCAAATGCGAATGCCTTTTAGGCTCCTTGATTCTTCTCGATTGCCGGGCATGAATCAAGGGAGGGCTAATGTACGGCACCGTGGTACCTAGATCCATTTGGGCCTTAAATTCAGACCCAGTAGTGTGGCCCACATCCCCAATCTCTTTCTACCCAAAACCCCAACCTGAACCCACATAAATGGCAAGCCCAAGTTTTGTTACCCGACCATTGCTCGATAAACCATTCCCGAACCATAAAGGAAGAATAACGTTCGAACACGCCATTCATAGCATGCCCGACAGCACCTAAGGAACACCATTGCCAAGCATGCCTGTAGAGTGGGAATCAAGTTCCAAGGCCATATTCACCACATCCCACTCCCACCTAACCATCCACTTACAACTGATGATATTGGACCCTTAATTGCACTAACTATGGCAGTAATCATGAGCTCTCCACTAATCTAGAGCTATAAATAAGAAAAGATGGGAAAGGGAAATGGTTGTTGAAAGGTTCTCAAGGAAATAAAGTGTAGAGAAAGGAGTGATTCAGAGAGGGAGATAGAAAAGGAGAGAGGAGCAATTTCGTTGAGCCTCTGTGCCGAGAACAACCCAACGTAGGAAATCCTAAACCCACATTGCAAATTAGTTGTGAGTCCAAGTGAGGTCAGGCCCAACGGCCTTATTTTAGGTGCGCACAACACCAATACTGTTATGGCAGCACTTCCATAAGAAGATTTGGATTCTAGGGAGGGTTTTGATGGACCAAACCTAACTACCATGAAAAGGCTGAGGTGGACCAAGGTCTATAGCAAGTTTGTAAGCACTCCTTAAATCAAAATCTCCATGTTTTCCTCCTATCCAAATTAGTTTGTCTTGTCTATTAGCTACTATGGAGATCGGAGTTGCTTGTATTTCCTTTCTATTGTTAGGTGGAAACTCAAAAGGAATCTCATCCTAATTGCACCCAAGGTTTGTGAACACATCCCCCACTTTGTCCTCCTCACTAGCTAAGGGAAGAGGCCCTTATATCACCTGCCTTAATGGAACTTGGTTCTACCAATTGTGAAACCAGAATCTCAACTGGCTGTTTCTCCCTAACATCCACCTTGTACCTAGTTTGAACACATTCTTCCCATTCTTCATTCCAGTCCAAATTTGAGAGCAAGGAAGCTTATCTTGGTTCCTTGATCTCACTCTTAACTGGGAACAATATTTATTCTTTAGTACTCTAGCCCATAAGGCTTCACCCTTCGTATGAAATCTCCAATTCAATTTTGCTAATAGGATAATATTTTTACCCTTGACCATTTGCAAACCCAAACCACCTTCAGCTTTTGGTCTTGTTATCTTGCTCCAACTAACCCAATGCATCCTTCTAACATGGTCAGTGGTTTCCCAAAAGAAATTCCTATTCACCTGGTGTTCCTTCTAGATTCTTGTTGGGGAGATAAGTACATTGCATAGAATACACAGGTATGGCTACTGAGGAAGCTTGAACCAAAATAGCTCTTCCCCCTAAGGAAAGCAGATTCGCCTTCCATCCTGCCAATTTTTACTTCACTCTATCCAAAACGAAGTTGAAATCTTGGCTAGATGAACTTGGGCTTTTGATAGGGATTCCGAGATATTTTCCTATAGCAAGAGTAGTCCTAAAGCCAAGAATATCCCCCAAGGCTTCTCATGTATCTCTATCCACATTTGGAGAGAAGTAGACCTTCGATTTTGACTCACTGACCGTCTATCCAGATCTAGTGCAAAAACAGTCTAATACCTCTGTAATAGCTAGAAAATTGATATGGTTTACCTTGGCAAACAACACAAGGTCGTCAGCGAAGAATAGATGGGAGAAGGCAGGTCCTCCTCTTGAAGCTGTCATCGGGGTCCAAAGCTTAGCTTCACATTTTTCTTCAATAAGTTGCCCAAGGTAATCCATACAGAGTATAAATAGATAAAGGGAGAGAGGGTCCCTTTGTCTAATTCCTCTTGTTGGGAAAAATCCCTTAAGGCAACCCCTATTAAAAAGGATTAAGGTGGAGATAGTGGAGACAACTCATGATGATATCAGTCAGGCTTTCAGGCAAGTTCACTCGTCTCAAGGTGTCTTTAATGAAGCTCCACTCCAACTTGTCATAAGCTTTTTCAAGGTCAATTTTTATCGCCATGTACCCAACCCTTCCTTTTTTCCGACTGATGGTGTGGTTTAGTTCTTGCACAATAATTGCATTATCCGACCCCCTTCTACCCGTCACAAAGGTTGTTTGGAAAGGGGACACTAGCTTGCTTAGAAACGGCCTCAATCTGGCCACTATGATCTTTGTGACCATTTTGTAAATTGTATTGCATAAAATAATGGCTCTATAACTCCCAATAGTCTCAGGCCCAAGGATTTTAGGAATGAGAGTTATGAGTTTCTTGTTCAAGTAATCTGGAATTCTCTTCTCCCCAAATATCCTTTTAACTTCATCTTTGACTGAACCTCCAACAAGTAGCCAGAACTAATGAAAGAAATCCGCATAAAGGCTATCCGGCCCCGGCGCTTTGGATGCTTTCAAAGACCAAAGCGTTGCTTTAATTTCCTCATCATTCAACTCCTTTTCCAAACTGCCATGTTCTTCCTCAGTCAGGGCTGGCTGCCATTTAGAAGGAAGAGTCGGATTCCAATTGGATTGATTATAGGAGGTGGTGTAAAGCTCTATAAAACTCTTCCTAATGTAATCCATTACCTCCCTCTCATCAGTCAACCAATCGCCAACACTATTCTTAATAGCCAGGATCTTATTCCTTTTTCTTCTCACAATAGCAGACAAATGGTAGAACGAAGTGTTCCGATCTCCAAAGATCATCCAATTAATTCTGGATTTTAATGCCCACAATTCCTCTTCCTAAGTGAGAACCAAATCCAACTCCATTTGAAGTTTCTTTTCCAACTCAATTAGAAAACTCGAAAGGCATAGGGTGAGAGAACACTAAATCCCGTTCAATCTGGCCATAAGCTTCCTCTTTTTCGAAAAGATATTTCCAAAGTGAGTTCTATTCCAATGGTCAGCACTCTTGGAAAAACTTTCAATAGCTTACGGGAGAAGGGTAGATATTTTCCATGCATTAGAGACCACAGAAGGAAAAGTTAGATCTGAAACCCAGAAACTTTGAAATTTGAATGGTCTTTCCAAGAAAAGAGCAGGCCTGGGCTGAGATTCCAATAGCATAGAGTATTGGTCAAAATGACATCGAGTGAGATGGGTAACCCTGGCTTCAGGAAACAGACTATACCACCCTAGGTTTACAAAAAATTTATCAATCCTTTCTTGTTGCTGCGTGCAAGTTCAATTTCTTCTTCTCTAGAGAGAAAATAGGACTATTGGGAGTTATAGACCCATTGCATGTTGGGGCCTGTGTTTCTAAAAAGAAACTATTCAGTTTATTTTATTATTCAGCTTATTTTTGCTACTATTCATGGGCCCCACTGCACTTTTTGGTACTATTCATGGGTCCCACTGTACTATTTTAGCTAACTTTTACCTTTATCTACAGTACTTTCAGCAAAAAGTGTTCAGTTATGCAAAATAAGCGATCTCAAACAGACCCTAAAACATCTTATATTACTAAATCCAGGAAAAAAATTGAATTATTTTTCCTTATAATTATTGCATCCTTTACGAACTGTATGAGACACTCTATAGACTATAGTCTATATGCCTTTAGAACTTTTTAAAGGCTTCCCCCATTAAAATAGCAATTCCTCCTCCCCTAATTTGAGTAGGCTCACTCAATAGTCTTAAAATAAATTTTAAAAAATGGCTAAATGGCCTAGTGATTTTAAAGAAAACGCACCTTCTTAACTTGATTTCATTTTATATAGCTTCTTCTTGTATCAGATAAAGTTTTAGGTCATTTGTATTTTAGAAGATTTTATAGGTTTCATTGAAATTTTTTTATTCAATTTTGTAGGTAATCTAGTAATTTATATCACAAATAAAATATTTTAAGAATTTCACTATATAATTTTTTTTTTTTTAGAAAAAAGAAAACTCACTATAGAAATTATAATAGATGAATTTTATTCAATGAACATATCTTTAATTGGAGATAATAAGTTATATATATTTTATATTTAGCGTGGCCCCCAAGACAAATTCTCTGGCTCGCCACTTGAACAAATTAACATTTAACTCTATTAAGTTGTGTCTTATGTTCTTTCATTGCATTTAAATATTTATAATTTATTATGATCTAAATTTTCTAACCATCTCTCTTTCACATTTTAAAGCCTTTTTAGGGGTTCAACATAGTTGGAACTTGGAACCAAGGTTTTCAAACCCGGACCGTTTATTGAATCGTAAAAAGAAGAGGTTCAAGGTTTTTGAAGTCGAACCGAGGTCGAACCGAGGTCGAACCGTGATGACGTCATAATTAATTTAATAATTAATTAAAGCCTAAATATATATATTAAATTTATAAAAATAGCTAAATTGACTAATATATCTATATATGTGAGGGAAATTTAATGATTTTCAAGAATATATTTAATAATTAAATAAGAAAGTTAATAAAATAAAATAATAACTATGAAAACATTAAAATTTATGATTAATTTTTGAAGTAAAGTTGAATATCTTTGAAGGATTTTAATTATAATTTTTTTTTTATTCCTTGTAAGAGATAGATAATTTAATTAAGTAGAATATAATTGTGTTAATTTGGTTTTATAAAAAAAAAAAAAAAAAAAATTGCTAAGGGGTTGGACCGCACGGTTCTTGCGGTCCAACCCGGTCCAACTCTGGTTTTAGGGGTTCACGGAATTACCACATATGCCCGGTTCTTAAAGCTTAAAAAACCGATTTTCATCCCGGTTCACGGTTTTCACGGTCCGACCTCTCGGTCCGGTCTGGTTCTGAGAACTATGCTTGGAACAGAAGATTTAGCAATAGTTAAGATTTTTTTTTATATAAATTAGTTATTAACAAATTTATATAAAAGAAAATTGTGAATAACAAAGTGTAAACTACTGTTTAGATGTAATAAAAAAAAACAAACAATTAAACAATTGATTTTATTTATCTAAGAAAACACCTACAATTATCTTACATAAATATATAATATGGAAGATATTCTATGTATACCTCAATCCATTTACTACACAATATATATACTTTTTGTTTTATAAAGATGTGTTCAAGTTACATCTTGTGTAATTTCACAAGAGTTACACATTTTTTGGACATTATTATTAAATCTAAGAGTGAAAAAACACTCATGATAATGTCATTATTGTTCTCTAGAAATTAGTGATTTAGGCATTAATTATTCTTATTAAAGGGAAATAAATAAATAAATAACAGCATTAACTCTCACACTTTCCTCTACATCATCATTTGCTTCCTTTCATCCTCTCTCATTTCTTTCTTCTTTCATCCTCTCTCATTTCTTTCTTCTTGCACTAAATAGTTTTTGGTCTCCTCCATTTATTTTTTAGTAGTATACATGACCAAAGTCATAAGTCAATTGTTTTAGAGGATAATTGTTGAGGCCAGGAATTTCTAAGGATAAAAAACACTCATGGCCAAAGTCAATTTAAAAAATTAGTGCTGTAACAACAGTCAACACTATCTCTCAACCATATATATCATCACCTCCTACCATGGCCCTTGAAAACTCTTTAAAAAGATGGGCTCTCTTACATCTATATATGCAAAGCAACAGACACTCCAAGCAATTAAATAGGTTAGTATATCGGTGGCGCTATTTGTCTTTGGATAATCAACAAACACTCCAAGGACCACAACCTTGGAGTTGAAGTTTAATTAATGTCCTCCATGATATGGCCCACAGCCTCCTCCAATGCTTGCCACACTCCAAAATAACAATTTAATTGCCGACTTCTACAATGAAAGTCACGGCAAACCTAAGTAGCTAAATGTACAATCATCCTGTGTCTTGCTTCCTTTACCATTAGTTTGCACGATAGCAAGATTTTTTTTTTTTTTTTGGGGGGAAACTGATAGCAAGAAGATGATGTGAGAGAGAGGAAGACGATGATGACGAGAAAGACCACAACTTTTGCCACAACTTGCTCACGTGGTAAGTCGTGAGTAGTGTAGTTGTGAACTCACCACTTTTATTCTACCACTCATGACTTGACATGTGAGCAAGTTGTGGCAAAAGTTTTGAGAAAAGTTGTGATCCTAACATTACTCTTTTTTTCCTTTAATAAGAAGATTTAATGCCTAAATCACTAATTTCTAGAAAACAATAATGACATTACTATGTGCCGGTTTGGATAGCACTGAAAGTTGCGGTGCGTTTCCTATTTCACATTTCGGTACCTTTTTTTTTTAATGCATGAATTGTAAAATCACTATGCAGGAGACATTTATCACTGTTCACGCACTGTAGCACATTGTTTATGCATTGTAGTAGCACTGTTCATGCATTAAAAAATATTAAAAATAGGTCCCACAGTACTATTTACACATTTAAAAATTATTTTGCTACAATGTTTTCAGCAACAATTAGTTTTTAACAACAATAAGTTGTATCCAAACGGACCCTATAAGTGTTTTTTTACCCTTGGATCTAATATTTCGTTAGCATTATAGTACACGAGTAATTAAAAAAAAAATCTTACAAAAAATTTAAATGGACATTTCATTAATTGGAGAACCTTAAGTGTCTTATTAAAGGATTATTAATTATAAAAATAAAATAATAATAATAAATCCCAAAAATATTTCCTTGGCAATATACTCTACGTGGCTTCAAACCAAAAAATAAAAAATAAAACGAAAATGCTAAAAATATTCCGTTAGCATTATAGACTAATAGTACATTAGTAATTTAAAAAAAATCTTTCAAAATTTTTTATTTTTTTTTTAATCCTACAAAAAAATTTAATTGACCTTACATTATTTCAAGACCCTTAAATTACTTATTAAAGGACTAATTAAAAATAAATCCCAAAAATATTTCCTTGACATTACACTACATGGCTTAAAACACTAATGAAGAAAGAATAACCTCCAAAAATATCCCATTATTATTAAGTTCATACGTTGAAAGGCTAGCAGTAAGATTATAAAATGAGTTTTTTTCATATAAACTGCTACATTAATTAATTAATGCAAAATGACCTCCTCAAATCTCTCCTATAAGGTAAAATTATTAATAATTTGTTCTCTTAAATGTGCACTAAGCCATTAAATTATTAATAATTTTTTCTATATAATTATGGGAAATGTTAATGAGTGCCCTTAGAACACTGGTTAAGAATCCAGTTTAAAAAAGTTTTTATGGGAAAAAAAAAAAACAATTAATGTTTTGACAGTTTTTTTCATTTTCCATAAAAGTGATGTCAAAACTTTCCTAAAATGGATTGTTAATGAGTGTCCTAAAGGCACTCATTGGCATGACCCTATAATTATTGGTAGAGTGCTTGTCATTGCTCATGAATGTCAGCTTATATTTGGTTCTAGGCCACTAGCTTGGGGGCCTTAAGGGTGGAGCAAGAGTAATGCTGCAACTAAAAACTATTTTACAATATTTTTACAAAATGTTGATGTAACCAACCTCTTATTAGTTTTCGTCTAGGCCCACTATTAATATCACTTTTTCATTTACCAATAATCACTCACCACATCAACAATTTGTAAAAAGTTTTGTAAAATAGTTTGTATCTCTAGCATTATTCGTGAAACAAAGTGAGCCATATTTTAATTATTAAGGGTATTTTAGGAATTTGAACCGGGTAGGGTTTTTATATATTTTTTAAACATTGTTGTAGCCCTTATATAATAGATCATTAGCCGCTCACTATCGTGGAGAAAGGACAACTACCGAACCACATAAGTTTTCTGTATTGATTTCTCTCTTCTCTCTCCTCTTTAATCTTGTGTAAACATTTTCACAACAAAAGGTATATCAAGTGCCATGTCATTTAAAATTTTAAATGACATGACACTTTGTACACTGTCTAATCCATGAAATAAAAGATTACTTATGAAATAGACTCTCCCTCCATATAAAGACCCATGAAATAATATGCTTATGTTTGTTGTCACCCAGAAAGTTAAGCATATTACTAAACCATGTAAATTTTTGAATTCTTTATGTGTGTGTATGTTTGTTAATTAATTTTGTTTTCATTGTTATTGGATTGGATCGTAGAATAAAATTTAGAAAACAAAGTATATATTAATCGTGTTAGATCATTCAGAGTGGTGATTGTAAAACAACTAAAAAAACTATTTTTAGCACTTCAAACACCAAAGTACATACTATATCAAAGATGCTAAAGCTAAAAATTCAGCAACACGCTACAGTGATCTATTACTAGTATCAAACCATTATAGCATGATACTTCAATTATTTCATTTATTTATTTTCCTAGGTTGGAGAGGAAAAGAGAAAAGAGAGAGAGAGAGGTTATAAATAAATTAATATGTTCGGTTTGTTTATATTAATTTAATGAGTTATATGTAAAAATAGAATATTTGATGTAGAGTATATAGTAAAATAATATGTTAAAATAGATAAAATAATTTTTTAAAGTGCTAAAAGCTAAATTTTTTTTTTGAAAGTAAAAGCTAAATTTTTAGCTAGTTTATGTAAATGGTAAATGCTCCTAGAGTACTAACACCAACTGTGCTAAGGAAAATTATTAGGTACTCCCGGAATACCATAAATGCGTACTCCCTCCTCTCACATGAATGGTGGGTCCTACCATGAATTTAATTAGTGGGACCCACCATTCATGTGAGAGGAGGGAATACGCAATTATGGTACTCCAAGAGTACACAATAATTTTCCCTGTGCTAAACAAACCCAACATATTAATTTATTTTTGGCATTAATAAATATCAAAATTTTGACATTAACGACACCAAACATGAAAAATGGCTCTAAATCAGATGCGTAGAATACCAAAAATTTTGACTGTGATAGAAGCGTAGAGTCACAAATTCTAAAACTAATTACTTTTTTTTATTCAATATTCTCTCCTGTCTGCTGGCTCTTTCTCTCCTCTGTCTCTCAACATCTCTCTTCTCTCTCTCCTCTCTGTTTCTCAATATGTCTCAACTCTCTCTTCTCTCTCAAAAAACTCTCCTCTCTTCCCTCTCTCAGACCTCTCTTTCTCTCTTCTCCCTCTCTCTCTTGTTTACTGTTTTACTTGTGGAGATCGGCATTAGATTTTCCAGTGGAGATTGGCGTTGGTTTGCTAGCAGAGATTGTGGGTTTGGCTGTGGGATGGGTTGCGGCCCGTTGAATTTGAATGGGTTTTGAGAGTTGTGATTGTGAATGGTGAGATTAGTTCAGAAAATTATAAGAAAATAAAAGGAGAAAATTCTTGTATGCTATGGAGATATTTCAACACAATTAGATAAGAAAAAAAAAAAAATCTGATCGTTTATTAGTCTGTCTAATCGACGCTGCTAGTGCATGTGTTTGTTTTTTTCATATAATTTTTCAAATAATTAGAACAAAACTAAAATAATTTTTCAGAAGTTATCCAAATCATTGATGATATGACCAGAAGAAAAGGTAGAATCTTACCTATCCAACAAATGCCATCCGCGGATCTTGCTCACTTCTTTTAGTGCAGTTCTCCACTTTTGTATCTGTTCTATGCTAACCTTGCGATCTTCTTCATGCTTGAGAAATGCTTTCCCAAAAGTCTCCCTCTGATTCCCAACATCAGAGGGATTTACGTGGTAGAAAACGGGCAGAACTTTCAGCTCCTTGTCTTTCATGCATTCAAGAATTTTAACAAGTTCATTCAAGCACCACTTTGAAAAAGCATAGTTTTTTGAGAGAATGATAATTGCATACTTGGATTCTTCTATTGCTTTCATGAGCCCTGAAGCAATGGGTTTTCCTTGCTCAAGATTTTCATTATCTCTATAAGTGTTAATGCCTTTTTGTTTCAAAGTAGCATATAGATGATCCGTAAAATTCTTACGGGTGTCCTCACCGTAGAAACTAAGAAAAACATCATATTTCCATAGAGTTTTAGAAGCAGATGATGATGACAAGGATGTACAGGCTTTTTGAGTGCTCATGGAAGCCATTGGAAACTCAGCCTATAGCTTGATTATGGAAAAGGGAGTACTAAAAGAGAACGGATTTTTTTTTTTTTTTTTTATAGGAAAAAGAGAGAATGGAACTTTTTTTTTTTTTTTTAAAGAGAGAATGGAACTTGAGAAAAGCTTTATTAGAACTTCTACTTTCTATATCAAGGTTTTAGAATCATTCGCGGTATTAAATTCTTGGCGACGTGGGAGAAGCATTTATAGGTGCTTAAGTGGGAACATGACCAAAAACGCACTCATCGAACGCTTTGAAAATAGATTAAAAGTTCATTTTCGACGGTTATTATTTTGATACCTAGACTTTCAATTTTTATCGATTTTGCCTCTTTTTTTTTTTTTTTTTTTTTTTTTTTTTGAGGAACGATTTTGCCTCTAAGTTTGCCATTATTTTTAATGTGATCCTTCCATTTATTATTATTATCATTAACTAGCTTGTAACTACATGCATATGCAGGGATACACTTAAAGATATATAATAAGATGAATAATATAATTCATATATATACACGTGCAAGTTAGATTTGAGCTTATTTATGAAAGTGAAATCAGTTATCTAACAGTACATCTACATGAGAAAGCTTGAATATATGCAAGTTTTGACATGACACTCAAACAAGAAATAAAGAAAGTGATAATAGGACATGAAAAAGATGCACATTTAAACAAGACAAAGAAACTGATTATCAAAACAATACAGGATGTACGTGGAAAACCCTAGAGAATGGATAAAAAACCATGATTTGAGCAAGAACATAACATTCTTGCTCAGCTCAGCTTGTATTATGTGTGAAAAAGAAATCAATTTACAATGAAGTTGTCTTTCTCTCCTATCAACTCTCTACCTTCATCTCAAAATATCTACTTGGGTTCTTGCTCTAATAGCACAGCTGCGTGTTCCTCCTATACTCTAAGGAATACGGCTACGTACAAAGGATAGGTGTCAAGTCATCATATTCTCTCTTTTGGATCTTTTCACAGCTTTGATATTATCAGCTAACTAAAGAATAAGAACTGTGCCAACGTGGCACTGGAACTTGTAGGTAGGTAGTTTTGCCACTGCTTGGGAGACAAGTCTTGGACATTGAGATGAACATCAAGAGTACTGTGATTGGTACACGTGTCCCTGAGGTGACTCATTATGTATTCAACCAATAATGAGTGTCCTCATAGCCTCTAACCCTGAAAAGTCACTATGTCCCTTTTTGGTGAGTGCTTGAGTAGCATATCAAGTGTAAATCTCACTTCCTTTCCAAGGCAACAATGCCTTTAGATAGCGTTTGGTACGAGGGAATCCACATTACTCCTGGCATCCAAATTCTTAAGAATGTGATTCCTTGCAATCTGGATGCCTAGGAATGTAGCTATTCTTATGTTTGATTTCATTAGAAATATTTTAAGATTCCTAGAAATGTGAGATGATAATATTTGGTTTATTTCTAGAAATCTTAAATGAATTATTTATTTTTCTCATCCTATCCTTAGATTTGAATGTAAACTACCAAGTCCTTTTAAAAAAATCTTCCTGTAAATAAATAATGAAAAAAAATATATAAAATATTAATTATGACAAATTCATTAAAACTGCAGTCTAACATTTTAAAATGATAAGTACAATACAAAAATAACTATTTAAATTCTCAAATACTTTATTCTTAATAATAATTTTTAAAAGAACTTAATTCATAACAAAACAACCTAACAGCGTTTAGGACTATAAGACAAGAGAAAAGATATTAATAATTTGTTTTATATTTTATCTTAATTACTTAAATGATAAGGAAAAAGGGTTAAAATTGTCAATTTATAAAAAATATAATTTTCTTTAAGTTTGGGAATCTGGATACCCACCTATTTTAAAGGGAATCCACATTCCTACTAAGAGGGGTTTAAAGGGGGAATCCATATTCTTCTGGCATCTGATTTCCTAGCGTGATTTGCAACAAAACATAGAAATCTTTAAACATTCCTGGGAATCCTAAAACATTACCCCGTATCAAATGCCACATTAGTACTAACCAAGACAAAATCTCTTAGCCAACACCTACTCTCCCTTCCCTCACAGCTGCTATATGTGTAAGGTTCGGATTCAACAACTCACCCATTCTCCCATGCCTTAGTGGTGTTACATACACCAGTTAAGCCATGAATTAATCACATTATGAGAATCACATCTGGCATTAACTACAACCAAAAAAAAAAAAAAATTAAGGAAAGTAGTCCTCCATAATTAACCATCCAAAATAACTTTACGAAGGAATGATGTGAGAATAAAGAACCTAGTAGTGAGGTACGATATATTGAAATTGCCTATAAGTATATTTATCTTTCTTGTATATCCTCATTATTTACTTAATCATCTGAGAAGTGGTGGCAATTAGTAAAAAAAATACAGCACGCAGTTGATTTTTTTTTGGGAGAAGAAGCATATAGTTGATTTTAATTAGCCAAATTACTAACGTGTTTAATAAGATCAATTGTGCAATGTATTTTGTTGGATTTTAAATCCTTGTTAAAACATCTATTAACCAGTTTTAAGTCCAATTTGTTAATTAGATTAGAAGTAAAAATAAACTTAGTGACAAAAATCATATAAGTATCATTAAAAATTGCTGTAGCATTAAACAATTCTAAAGATCTTTCCTTTGGTCCTCTCCAAAAAAAAAAAAAAAAAAAAAAAAAAAAAAAAAAAAAAAAAAAAAAAAAAGAGAGAGAGAGATCTTTCCTTTGGTCCGTTTAAAATAATTATACAATTCATCATTGTCACGTCATTTCTTTGAATAATTGTCTTCTTTTTTCTTTTCTTTTTTGAGTTCCCCTTTTTCATGGAAGTTGCCTATGCCATGACTAGACTGATGAGTTTCATTCCTTTCACGGCAAATTACAACTTATCCATCTATGGTTTGACTGAAATTTAAATTGTCTTCCTGTGATTTGAAATTTGATACTTTATCCACCAAATTTAAGTTGTCTAACTATGCTTTGAAATTCCATGAAGCGTTCCACTAGATTATTTTTTATCTTATTTGATCTTGTATTTTTATGTATTTTTATATTTTTGGAGGAGAGAGAAATAAAAGTTGAGTAAAATTACATATTTAGCTTTGTTTTTAACAATGTGGGTTATGGAACTCTAACTGAGCTAATCTCAGGTGGATAAAATGTAAAATTCCAAACCACAGATAACTCAAGAATACTATTACCAAACAGGCCTTTATTTACCCATGTTCTGCATTTAGATAAGTTAGAGTAAAAACAATTAAGTCGTAATTTAAAATTGAGGATCTAAACAAGCATTAGTGTTTTCACACTAATTGAGCTTTCAATATATATATATATATATATGGGTCAAGTTACACCAGGTATAACTCTAAAGAGTTCCATATTTTTTAAACCATTAGATTTAAATATATCCAACGGTCAAAAAAATATAGTCATTAATGCTGATATTCTGATTAGAATCTCATTTACTATCTCCTATTTATAATATTCCATACTTATCTCTAAACCTAAAAAAGGTATGCGTATTTCTCTCCCTCTCTCTCTCTATATATATATATATATATATAGAGAGAGAGAGAGAGAGAGAGAGAGAGAGAGAGAGAGAGAGAGAGAGAGAGAAGCAAACTAATATATTAGACTTACTAAGCATAAAGTAAAAAAGCTATCAAAGTTTTTTATTTATTTATTTATCAAATGAGGGACCTGGATTGAATCTTACAACAACAAAAATCATAAAAACGACTTAATTTGGGCCTTAATTTGATAGTAGGGAGTAACTTATTATATAATGGATGTCATAAATTAAAATCTCATTTTATCTATAATAAATAATTTTTTTAAAAAGGATGATATAGGGTATTATTTATATGATTTATTATGATAAAATTAAGGTGATAATTGCAAATTTCATTCATAAAAAAAAATAAATAAATAAAATTAAATTGCAAATTTTCATAGTTTTGATTGCAAAATACAAATACCCCTAATTCAGGGTGTGTTTTATACGATTAATACTATTTTTTCTGTTCTATCATAATCACTTAGGGTACTATTTTTTCATAGTTTTGATTGCAAAATACAAATACCCCTAATTCAGGGTGATATAGGGTACTATTTTTTCATAGTTTTGATTGCAAAATACAAATACCCCTAATTCACTGTTATATTATAATGCTTTCAAGATAATATTGCTTTTGCAAAAGCAGTTGATACATTATGTTTCTTTCACCAGCCAAGTCAACAAAGCTCATTCAATAGAATACTTAACTCCGAATAATAATAATAATAATAATAATAATAATAATAATAATAATAATAATAATAATAGGAGGGGTAAATTGGAAATTGCACCCCTAAAGTTTGAGAATATTTAGATTTTACATCCTGAAGTTTCAAAATTTGGACTTTATCCCCTGAAGTTTAAGGTTATTGGATTTTACACCTTAACATTTTAGAATTTGAATTTTGCCTCATAAAGTTAGGGAATGTTTAGATTTTACACTTTCAAATTCTGAAACTTTAGAGTGCACCCCTAAAATATAAAGGATAAAATCTAAATTCTGAAATGTTATGGTGTAAAATCCAAACACCCCCAAATGTCAAGGAGTAAAGTATAAATTCTAAAACTTCAAGGTGTAAAATCTAATTATTCATAAACTTTAGGGGTGTAATTTACAATTTACCCTAATAAAAATGATTAAAAATAAATACTTGGTGAACGTAGCAGAGGCATTCTACGAAATTCCAGTCCAAAATGATAAGTCTTTTCTGCCACAACGGCCCACGGGCTAAAAAGGAATGAAACTCCATGATAATGGTGGTTTACTTTTTCCTTTTCTTTTTTGAGAAGAATAATGGTGGTTTACTTGGAAGTTGCCACATACAAAGTTATTTATTTTATTTTATTTTATTTTATTTTTATGTGAATGTTGCACAACATGATAATTTCTACTTTTGATTTTTTTGGTTAAAAGATTTGTTAGGATCATGCATATGATTAGATGCAATGAATCAATATGACATTATAGTAATAGAAAAAGAAAGGATATTCGTATTGTTCTTTAAAAAAAGGAGGATATTCGTATTATAACCATTCTTTTTTATCTTCTTTTCAAGTTAATATATTATGAGGTTCCTTCCAAGTTATTATTATATATAAAGTATTACAAAAACAAGGATATCGAGTGCTTTTGCTTCTTTTCTTTTTTGTTTTTTGTTTTTTTGATTGATTGTGCTTAACTTATGGGGTCAATAATGTTATCTACTTTTTTTTTTTTAAATGAATAATGCTATCTACTTAGCAAGTACAAATTTTTTTTTCCCTTTTTATATGTCGCACAAGATTCTTATTCATTGTTTACATTATAACAATTTTTATAACGTGATTTTGATCAATAAATTCACCTTTCATGTCTTGTTTTGCAGTTGATTTATTAGGGATTTGCGTAAAATTAGTGCATTGAGTAAATATCATCCTCAATAAGTCACAAACACATGCAATATGTATGAAAAGTTTGGCATAAAGATATAAGATAGGAATATCCTCAGTTAGCCACAAACACATGCAATATGATTGAAAAGTTTTGCATAAAATATAATATTATAATGTACATATATAATAAGAGCACTCAACTTAGGGGTGCTCAATTACCAAAAATGCTATATTAGCATTCCAAACACCAAAAAAACTTGTTTTATCCCATATACTAAATCTAAATATATTTGGCACCTTTTTTTTTTTTTTTTTTTTTGGGCAAACGCTATTTTTTTAGTGGTTGGAATGGTAATATAGCATTTTTGGTGATTGAGCACCAAATTCATTACCGAAATTCCAAACACCAAAAAAGTCCAAATACTAAATCAAAAAGGCTCCCCTTTAAAGGAAAAGTTCTTCACCTTAAGAAACAACCAGTAGACAGCTAAAATTAGGAGATATTTCAATATTTAAACACATAAAGCCCATAAACTCATGTTTAAGCAATATTTAGCCAAAACACTTGGAGCTTTTTGGGGGTGTTAAATGCTAAGTTTTTAGCACTTCAAATGTGAATACTCTTAAGCACTTATTACAAAAAAATTACACATATTATGCTAAAATGGTGTTTTCGTTCTTAAAGTTTGAATGACTTTCAATTTTTGTTCCTAACTCCTAAGCTTTAAAAAAAAACGTATTTTTCCCCATAATCATTGGAAACATTATACTTTTTGTCCTTGAACTTTTTAAAAAATAATAAATAAATTCTCTTGAGCCACTTACCTTAATCTTAAGGAAAATTAAAAGAGGTAAATGAAGGTGTTGCCATAAAAACTAATAGCCATCTGGTCCAATGCCATTTCACCTATATGTTTTGTTAGAAATGTGGTGGTTAAATCCCCTCAACTTTTACTCAGGCAAAAAAAAAAAAAAAAAAAAAAAAAAAAAAAAAATTAAATAAAATCCCATTATTAAAATTATAATTAACCCCTCAAATATTTATTAATGTTATACCACTCAATAAATTGTTATTATCTAAAAAAATATTTTAGATTAAATTTTAACAAATTTTGTATTAATCAGAAGTAAATACATTCCCCTTCTATAGCCTAAAAAAAAAGTGACCATCGTCTATGCAGAATAGGTGTGAGTGTGTGACTCCTCTGCATATTATGATCCCCCCGCCTCTTATATTTTTAGTTCTCATTCTCCCTATCTCAACACAGTTGCCCAAAAAAAAAAAAAAAAATACAGTTGCAACACAGAGAGGTACATAAAAAATATATTAAAATGAAAAGTTGAAGAGATTCTTATTTCTTGTGGGAAAATATGATGAGAGGAAAAAAAAACAAATTTTAAGTTGAATTGTGGCAATGAGATTGCCGCAATTCAATTTTTTTCTCTCTCCTCTCTCCTCCTATTTCAGCAATAATATTGCCACAATTCAAAAAAAAAAAAAATTTCTTTCTCCTTGTTTCAATCAAAACAATCAGTTAGGTCAGTTCAGTTGGGGAGCTTTGACAATACTATTGCCAAAATCACTTTTTCTCTCTCCC
Organism: Quercus glauca; assembly: GCA_023736055.1. Taxonomy (NCBI): domain Eukaryota; kingdom Viridiplantae; phylum Streptophyta; class Magnoliopsida; order Fagales; family Fagaceae; genus Quercus; species Quercus glauca. Next base: position 6,478,018 of record CM043323.1, read on the forward strand.
TCCCTTACGTCACATCATTTCTCTCTCCTGATGTGGGATACAATTTAATATTTAATTATTGTAATTTATTATTTTTGGTATTTTAGGATCTTCTTCCATAACAAATTACATAAAAATACCAAAAATAATAAATTACATAAAAATCTCTATAATTTGGTATTTTCTTGATTTTAGGATCTTCTTCCATAACAAGACCTTCATTAATTTCTTCAGAAATCTCTATATTTTGTTCTTTGACTTCTACATAATCTTCAAGAACAATAATTTCTTCAACATGCAATTCTTCCTTTAATGGTGGAATATATGGCTCTTCAAAACAATTCAAGTATGAAAGTTTTGGCCAATAATAATCTTGTTTTGTATACGACAAAAGTTCATCACAATCCAAAGGATAAAAGTTGATAGCAAGCATCTTTTTCATCTTTGGCCATGAACGAATTTTGTCTTCACCTTTTTGGGTTCTATTAGATTGTAATCGTTCCCACCAATGTAAGGCATATACACTAAGTTTATACAAAGCAAGTTTAATTTTTTTCTCATCACAAATATTCTCATAGTCAAATAGATCCTCTAGATCCAGTAACTAATTAAGAAAATTGTCTTTATAAAAATAACCATTAAAACTTGCGATTCTTCTATAAGGTTTATATGAAATTTGCTTACCAATAGGTTGCCCATGAGTTATGTCTCTGCGATAGCTATCCCTATTGTTTCCATGTTCCAACAACGGTATCCTAGCAGAGATATTTGTGAGTGCTAGCTATACGTCACGTAATACTTGCTAAGTTTTCTATTACCGGAATTGCTACCATCTCATATGTCAGCCACCAAGCCAAGATAAGTCAAGGCTCTAATACCAATTGATGTCATAGAAGCCTGAAGAAAGCACATACGATGCCCTCTTTGATGAACAGAAACTAAACCATTAGTTTTTAGGTAGTGAACCTTGAATCCATGAGGGGTTCTTTAAATCCACAAGGTGATAATCTAGAATCCACTAGAGAAAGAATTCAACAAAAAGTTTGTATTTTATTAATAATAGTCTATTAAAAACGTTTACAGACTTAGAGGCCTATTTAAGGACTTTGTAAAACTTGACGGACAAGAAACTATGTGAAATATACTTGTGGGTGAGAAAGCCCAACGCTATATGTTAGGCCTGAGGCCCAGTTCAAATACGACTCTCTGTCCGAAGAGGTTAAAAATATCAATGCTTTGCCATCCTGGTGGAAGTGCAACCCATAAGGGACAGACGCTCCGTCCGAAGACAACCTAGTTGGGCCGAAGGGACCTTACCCAACGGAGCTGCCCAGAACTCGATCGAGTAGATATGCTAAAGATCTCCCTGCCAGGGCTGAGCTTCGGGCATGTCTAACTGCGTAGCTATCATGAAATATCTTACCAATAAAGCTGCCACCGCCACATTTAAAGTACTGCAGCAACTTTCCTGGCCGCATTTATGTGGAGAAGACACCTGAACAGTGTATCTTCACCCACCACCACTCACTTTGGGTTAAAGCAAACGGCTGATGTGACTAGTACTCAAGTGGGCACCTAGATGGAGGACAAGTGTGCGGTGAAGATGGAAAAAGGGTGTATATATAAGGGAAGTAAGTCTCACAGAGTAGGGAGAGAAAAAATTGTATTCACTAGGTCTTTAAATAGAAAACCTCTTCGGACCAAAGAGATTTTTCTTGTTGAATGCCTGACTCAATCCGTTTTTCTTTCATTATCGGTTTTGTTTATCTGGACCGTTGCTAAATCCACTACTAGCCCAGTTGTTTAACCCATTCTCTACAAATTTATTGTTGGGAATTTGTTGGGCTCATCATACAGAGAGTTGGTGCCTGGCCCAACAAATTTGGACCCTACAATACTTTTCAACAATTGCAATCATTATAGTTATTAAACCCACCCGCACATTGACCGACATATGAGCTAGGTCACTAGGTTACCGGTTTAACTAGTAAGTCATCGGTCAAATAAAAAAATTATACATGTTATATATATTTTTTTAAAGAATATATGTACATCTGTACACACACACACACACATACATATACAAAAAAGTTTGAGATATCATAAATTAAGGTTTCACTATAATAGAGTAGTCTTTTGATGAGATAGAAGTCATAGAGGTAGGCATACAAACAAAGAAGTGAATTTGTTTGATAATTAAAAAAAAAAAAAAAAGGTTCTCTCCTCTTTATATTACCATATATAATTCATAAAACAGTAAAGAAGTCAATAAAGTGGACTTATATATGTAATTTTACAAATTTCACAAACCCAACCAAGTGATAAAAACTCATCTAGGTTACATAGGTCGCCACAAACCCATTAGATTTAACTGGATTTGACCGGGTCTTGTGCACAAACAGTCTATTTAAACAACAAAACTAGTCTAAGTAACAGGTCACTGGTTTTCGATCAGGGTTTAATAACTACGCATTTATTATACTTTGAAAGGATTAGTAAGTTAGAATATATAATTTTTTTTTTTTTTTGAGAAACCAAAAAATTCTAATAAACACCTGGTATGAATTCAACATTCACCGGCACAACATCAATATAAGCCAAATCCATGAACGAATCCAAAAAAAATTTGAAAAACTTTCTCTGAGTTTTTTCTACAACAACAGCCCACACTCATAAAACAATGTCCGCGTTTTGCACTACCCGCTTAACACGAAACGCTCTAAAAGGAATGAAATTCTTAGTGTATTCATGGCATCTTCAAAGCAAAAGGGAAAAGAAAAAAAATGGTTGGTGGTTTACTTGGCCCCTCATCACATACAAAGTTTTTATTTATTATTTATGTTGCACAACATGATAATTATTAATCAATTAAAAAAAACGTATGTATCCAAAAGAAATTGTTTAGACTGACCAAAAAAAAAAAAAGATTTATAGAATCATTTGACGCCACAACAATTTTTATAAAATGATTTTTTTTTTCGGTATGATGATTCTTTACTTTTAATGTATTGGTTAATTGTTCCTCAAAAAAAAAAATTGGTTAATTAAATAATTTGTTAGGATTTTGCATATGACTAGGGCAACGAATCAATATTCAAAGGTAATAAATAATGCATAAATTTGTATATAAATATAAAGGTAAATTGAAATTACACCCCCAAAGATGATTCTCTTCTTTAGACTAGATTTTTATGTGGTTCAGAAATACTCTAAACCTTAGGTTTAATAGAGAAAAAACTTAAGGATAACCCGGTAAAAATATATCTCCAACTTTATATAAAATGCCTACAAAATAGGACATTCTTTTACTAATCTATGTTTTCAAAACAAACTTATACAATTTTTTTTAAAGAGAAAATTATTATACTAAACCAAAAAAAAAAAAAAAAAAAAAAGCCCCATCTCACATGCAAAGTGCATGTGATGAGGTTAGTTATAATATAATTTGACCCAAACTCATAAAATTAAGTTTTTAAATTAAATGGTGTACTTTATATTATATTTCAATGCTCAATTGGAATTTGTTATATCTCCTATTCATGTGTGTGTTCACTGTTCAAAATTTTACATATGTCTTTTAGTCAATCAACCACACTTTTACCCTCTACTTTTTTAGTGGTTACTTTAGCACTTTATCCAGTCCCCCAGTTTCTTACTCCTTTGCTTTATTGTTTGTTGGTTTATTATTATTATTATTATCAATAGAGGTGGACAAAGATACCTCATTTTTCTTTTTTAGTAAAAAAGGAGGTTTTTGGTATGGAGTGTGGACTCATCTTCATCGACCTCACACCATGTGATGATAAGAATAACACCACAAGTATCATTGGAGTCTTGATAAAGCTATCGTAGAGAGCACAACACATTCGTTAAAGTGTCACTACTCGAACCGTCTTGAGATTTGGGTTAATTGTTAGCTATTATCAATTTTTTTTTTAAATATTCAATTTACTCTATAAGCATAAACAAACATCTTTAATACAATTTGAAAATTCTATTGCTCTTCCTCCTCCATCTTAAACTTTTATTTATCTATCACTAGCCACTAGTTAACCTTTCATGCATATAATTGGCATAACCTAATTCGTATCCTTCTCCATTTCTAACAATTATTTATCTACATTGGCTACTAGAAATTCTTTTGCATATATAATTGCTACAATGTGAGATATATGCAGTTAAAACAAGATATTGAAAAGAAGCAAGGACTTAGAAGAGCATGAATTTTTTTTTTTAATGGTGTAAATTGTTCTATGAGCATGGGGAGCAAATTGAATATTAAAATAAAAAAAATAAAAAAAAAATTTCTTGATGGCTTATGATAACCCCAATCTCAGAGGTAGATTGGATTAATTTTCATTTTAATTTTTTTAATAAAATAAATTATCATTTAGCCTTAAAAATTTTAATTATATACTAATATACTTTTTCTAAAACTCTGCCTGTTAAATAATTGATTGCACTTTGTTCTTTCTTTTTCTGTGTGTATTCACAATTTCAAATCCTCTGTTCTCAGTCAAGTCAACAACTTTTCCTGGGCCACCCTCAAGGAAATTTATTCCTTTTCCCATTACTTTTTTTCGGAGCTTTTGCGTGGCACGAGTTATTGATTACCAATCCCCCACTTGCACTCCTCTCCTTTTATTGCTTTTTCTTTTTTAAATCGATGGAGGAAGACATGGTAGTGGTAACCAGCTATCAGCTATGACTAAAACGAAGCTGCTAAAATTTCTTTAAGAAATGTATCTATTTCACACACTCATTTATCTACACACGCTCAATTTTTTAAACTAAAATTATGACGTTAAATAGTTGCAAATTATGATTTTCTGTGCAAAAGTGGTGAGTGTGTGAATCATGTGAGTGTGAAATAGACATTTTCAGATGTGGTGGGGCATACCAGGTATGAGATATTTCCATTAACAAGAAAGTTTCCTCTCTAGTCTCCTCGTTTAGAGAATTGAAGAAAAAAAAATATTTTTATTTAGCTAAAATTTAGGGTAAAATATAAAAATTATCATTAAACTTTTCCCAATACTTGATACTATCAAAACTTTTAAAAGTACAAACAAAAAGCCATTCAAAAATGTCTCTACTTTTACTTCTTCATCTCCTGTTGATATTTATTTATCATCTTCTATTCAAAAACTATTTCCTGCATGTAATATTATCAAATTCTGTTTAATAAAGGAATGGACAATGAAAATGACCAAATACCACCATTTTCAGAAATTTGTAGCAAAAAAGCACTATTTCAAAACTAAATGGGAATCTACCACTTTTTATGTACTCAAGCTCACTAAAGTTACTAAACTCCAGTTCTAAACGGTATTCGAGTTTAGTAAACTCTAGTTCCTAGTTTCATTCCACCGTGGCGCTATTGACATGGAATTTGTGCAATAAAAAAAAATAATGTGGTACTCGAGATTGGTAAACTCGAGTTCCTTAATTGTAACATGGAACTCGAGCATACCAAGCTCGAGTTCTTTGTAAATAAAATGATCGGTATTGTTTTTCTAAGGTACTCAAGCTCACCAACCTCGAGTTCTTTACAAAATTTTTTTTTTTTTTTTCGATAATTGACAAATAAACATAAACATAAAAATAAGTAATATGGAACTCGATCTTAGTAAACTAGAGTTCCCTATAATTTTTTTTTTTTTGGATAATCAACAAATAAACATAAAGATAAAAAGAAGTAGCATAAAATTATTTCTAGCATTCTATATAAAATTATTTTATGTTTAACATTATTTAAAAAATTGTTCACTCTCTTTTCTACGTTATTTACAAGGAACTCAAGTTTACCAAGCTCGAATACCGTGTTATTTTTTTTATTGCACAAATTTCAGGTCAGCAACGCCACGATGGAATGAAACTAGGAACTCAAGTTTACTAAACTCGAGTACTGTTTAGAACTCGAGTTTAGTGAGCCCAAGTACATAAAAAGTGGTAAATTCCCATTTAGTTCCTAAACAGTACTTTTTTGCTAGCAATTTTTGAAAATGGTGGTATTTGCCCATTTTCACCAGGAATGGACTCTGTGCTTTCTTTCTCCGTGTGTTTGTTTTCACACTCCTCACAAATAAAACTTTTGATTATCTTAAAATTTTCAAGTTTAATCAATTTTGTTAAGCTACAGTGTTTTTGTTCAAATTTTAGCAAGTTTCTAAAAACTTTTAAGTTTGGCGACTTTGATAAAGATGATTTTTTTCTTTCTTGGTTTTGGTGCTAAAATGATAATATAGCAATTTTCACACCTTTGGTGTGAATGCTAACATTTTCTTTCCAAGAGGCCATTTCCTTTTGAAAGCAGATTGCATTTTTTTTTTTTTTCCTTGTAATTTATTTGCAGATTGCGTTTCTTATCCCAACAAGTCAACGTAGCTGTCATCCTCTAGAAACTGGAACATAAAGAATGAAAAACTATAGTAATAAAAATAATACTACAATTAAGCCAAGCTTTTTCCACAACGACGGCCCACAAGCACAAAGCAATTTCCGCGTTTCACACTACCTGCTTGACACGAACACTCCAAAAGGAATGAAACTCGATGAATTCATGGCATCTTCAAAGCAATATGGAAAAGAAGAAAAAAAAGGTTAGACAATGATGAATAAGTGGGTTTTACTTTATTGGCATTTGGCACATACAAAGTCCTTCTTTAATTTTTTTTTTTTTGGTTACAACTAGCAAACTTGCACGACATGATAATTATTAATCCAAAAAAAAATATGTGTCCAAAAGAAATTATTTAGACTGATCCCCAAATAGGTTTATAGAATTTTTTGACGCTATAACAATTTTTTATAAAATGATTTTTGTCGGTAAGATGATTTTTACTTTTAATCTTTTGGCTATCAAATAAATTTTTTAGGATTTTCAATTTTGCACATGATTAAGGCAATCAATCAGTAATAAAATATCACATATAAATGGGAAAAAATTGGCCTTTGCCCTTTTTAAAAAAACAATCCAATATTTTGTCCTCTTTCTCAAACTAATTAGGAAAATACTCCTCTTTTAAAAATCAATTTTCTCAAAATCAAATTAAGCCCTATAGCGGCGTTTCTAAGAAGCCTATAGTGACGTTTTAAGGACCTCTAGTGGCGTTTTGTAACTCAATCTCCATAAAGTCGAGTTATAAGTAAAAAAAAAAAAATTGCATGTAACTCGACTTCATGGAAATCGAGTTATAAAACACCACTATAGGTCCTTAAAACATCACTATAGGCTCCTTAAAAACGCCGCTATAGGGCTTAAAAAAAAAAGCATTTCCCTAATTAGTTTGAGAAAGGGGGAAAAATGCTGAATTTTTTTTTTTGAAAGGGGCATTTGCCCATTTTCTCTCATATAAATGTAATAAAAATCTTGATTTGCTCTTCATTCATAAAGAAAGTGAAATATACTTTTCAACAATTGCAAACATTATAGTTATTAAACTTGCCCGAACATTGACCGGTCTATGAGCCGGGTCACTTGGTTACCGGTTTAACTAGTGAGTCATCAATCAAACCGCAAGTCAAATAAAAAAAAATTATATTTGTGGGGGTATTTTTTGCTTCAAGGAAACTCATGTACTCCTAGGCAATTTTTACTTGTCCCACATTGGAAGGAAAGCCTTCCTCTTTGCACCTTTTAAGGCATGAACCAATGATTGAAGAGTACCACTAGTTTGACGCCATGACAATTTTTATAAAGTGATTTTTTTTTTCGGTATTATGATTTTTTACTTTTAATACAAGATAGAAATTTTACTCTACTCTAATTTAAGTGTATATGTGTGTGAAAACTCCCTCCTGAAGACTTGAACCCCGGCCTTTTCCCCCCACACCCCACAAGCACTAATACTTGTGAAGTAACCATCACACCAAGGGTATGCGATGGTGCAATAAATCAATATTTAAAGGTAATATATAATGCATAAAATCCAAACACCTCCAAAATTTAGGAGGTAAAATCTAAATTATGAAATATCAGGATATAAAATCCAAACACCCCAAAATTTTAGGAGGTAAAATTCAAATTCTAAAACTTCAGGGTGTAAAATCCGAATACTCCAAAATTTTAGAGGTGTAATTTACAATTTACCCTAAATATAATTGACATAAAGTTAGAGTATAATTGGAAGAAAAATGTGCATTTAAAATTTAAAGGTCCTTGTGTCAACATTAGAAGAAAAGAGAAAGAGAGAAGGAAAGAGAAAGAGTATGAGAGAGAAATTCTTATTTTAATTGAAATGATAATAAATTATTATTTTTATTTTTATTTTTAAGATTTCAGTTACAGTAGGATGTCAAAGATGACATTCTATTGTAGTTGAGATGTTAAAACTTTTAAGTATAGCACCCTTAAGTAGTGTGCTTTTTAGAATTAGATGTTAAAAAATAACATATTTAGCATTTGAAACTTTTGATGAGAATGCTCTTAATGCTAGTGCTCTAAGCCAATCTTATAAATTAATTTTCCAAATAAGCCAATCACTCTTTTCTTTTTTTAGAAAAATAAGTCAGTCACTCAATACTCTATAATACAAATATTCTTCTTTTCTATTACTATAACTAGCTTGTAACCCTACGTATATGCATGGATACACTTAAAAATATACAATAGAATATATAATATAATTCTTTTATATATAATTTAAATACTATTGATAGTCATTTTTATATTTTGTTAACTCTTTAAAAATTTTTGTAAAGATATTATTAGGTATAAAATGTAAATTGATCTTCTTCTTTTTTAATTATTGTGAAAAAAAAAATTTTACGATTTATTTATTCTAGACTTTTTAGTTTTTATACTTAATAACTTACTTTGATGAATATTTATGATGTAGTCCCACATTTGATTCTAAAATTAAGAAATAAAATTCTTTAAGAATAAATAATTTAGGACACATGGCGCAAAATTGAAACTCTAATTTGAAATTCTAATTTGAATTTGTCTCAGTTTCACCTATTATTATATAATATATAAATTTCAAATTGATTTAGAGTTCAAGTGATAACTCAATGATATAATATATATATATATATATAATCAAATTGTTTCATTGCATTTATCATATGCAAAAAATCCTAACAAACCATTTAGCCAAAAGAATTAAAATTATAAATCATATTATTGACAAAAGTCATATTATAAAAATGGTTACAACATCAAAAAAAATCAATAAATGTTTTTGTGCATTCCTCTAAAATAAATATCATGATGAGCAACATGCACATTATAAAAAAAAGAAAAGAAAAAAGAAAGAAGTCTTTGCAGTGAAGATGCCATGATTAGTTGTTGTTTTTTTCACATAATTAAGATAGGATTTGAACTTCTCATGTCTGTTTTATGATAAACGCATTTATAATTATCATACACCAATAGATTTTTAATGAATGCATAATTTGAACCCAATTTGCCGACATTAAAGTTTCATTTAATTTTCTGCGTGTGGTGGTCATTGCTTCCCTGACATGACTAGCTGTATTCACCTACTATTAATTTGTTTTTATGTATATTTTTCCCATTCTTCAAGACTAAAAGTTTTCCAAAGGAGTTCAGTACTCCAAAAAAGAAAAAAAAAAATTTCCAAAGAATGACAGGTTCATTGACTTGGCTGGCAAAAGAAACATACAGTATTAGAGCATTCTCATTAAGAGCGTCAAATGCCAAATATTTGGCATTTGACACTCCAATCTCTTAAAAACAACATTTATCAAGACTGCTAAATGTTATAATTTTTACAATTGGTGAACATTGCGGTCTCAAATTTGAGACCACATTGTTCATCAATTGTAAAACTTAAATTATTTTTTTAATTCAGTTGGGCCCACTTTCTTTCTTCTTATTATTCGTCTCTCTCTTTCCTATCACTTCTCTGAGTTCTCTCTTCCCTCTTCTCCCTTCTCTATCCTGTGGTTCGGCGTGGTCCAATGGTCTGGGTCGTGGTCTGATCGGTTTGAGTCCGATTGGATGGTTCGATGGTCGTGTGTGGTGGCGGTGATGATTCGTGGTCGACGATTGTGGTCTGATTGGCATGGGTCGTGGGTCCGACGGTCCAATGGTCATGTTGGAGGTTCGGCGATGGAGGTTTCTTCTTCTTTTTTTCTTTTTTTCTTTTTTCTGCTGTGGTTGGTGGTCGTGGTTTTGGTTCGGCGTGGGTCGTGGGTCACCGATCCTAGGTTTGTGTGTGTGTGATGCGTTTTGGTTCACCGATCTGGTTTTTGGTTCTTGTAGGTTTTGGTTCAGCGTGATGGGTTTGTTGGTGGGTTTGTTGGTTGTTCTTGTGGTGGTTGGGTGTGGTTATACTTTGGTTTTTTTCTTTTTCTGTTCTTCCTGCTGGGGATTGTGGTTGCCACGGTGGTGCTGTGACTTGTGGTGGTGGTGGCTGTGGTGGGTTGTGGTTGCTACAATGGTGGTAGGGGTGGCGGACGAGGTGGTTGGCTGGTTGCTCTAGTTTGTTGTGTAGTTTTATTATTATTTTAACTGAGTAGTTTATATTATTTAAATGAAATGGTAAAAAATATAGAAAGTTTGATGTTTGATGAATCTTAAAGTGGGATGGTATAATGAATAAAGTAGGTTTTTGATGTGTTAAATGTTAAAATTTTTAGAATTCTTGATAAGAATGCTCTTAGATGCTGTTGCAAAAGCCATATCAACTTATCTTAAAATCTCTACCAAAAAAAAAAAAAAAATCTTGAAAGCAGTAATTCAACATGGACTAGTAATAGACTTTGTGAGTCTATCACGTAACAAATTGGATTAATACTATAAAAAATACGAATATATTAATTGTAGAAACCATCATAAATTAGGGTTGTTTGTATTTGTCAATTTTTTTAGGCTAAAATAAAAAATTCACCATTTTCCTCCTAGACGGCTGGACCCCCAAGCACATGAGAAAGTGCCAATAGAATTTATTTTAGTTTTCTAAGTTTAAAGTGTATTCAATTAAGGCCTCTTTCGCAACTTTTGTTAATTTTTTTTAAAAAAATTATGGAAGATATTTTTTAACCATTAATTGGATTTTTTTTTAATTTGAAGAAAAAAAATTAAAAATTTGCATAATTAACTGCAACTGTGCGTGCCTAAAATGAGGCTATTAGGCCTGACCTCACTTGGGCTCACAACTTATTTGTAAAGTGGGTTTACGATTTCCTACTTCGGGTTGTTCTCGGCACAGAGACTGAGTGAAGCTACCTCTCTCTCTCTCTCTCTCTCTCTCTCTCTCTCTGAATCACTCTTTTTTTTCTCTACTCTCTATTTCCTTGAAAACCTTTCAACAACCTTTTTTCTTCCTCCATCTTCTCATATTTATAGCTCTAAATTAGTGGAGAGATCATGATTATTACCATGGTTAGTGCAATGGGAGGTCCAATATCTTTAGTCGTAAATGGATGGTTAGGTGGGAGTGGAGTCACTACAAAAAAATGGGGCTATCCCAGCGTTTTCAAAACCGCTGGTATAGCCCCAAAAAGCGCTGGGATAGGGTCAAAATTCCTATCCCGGCGCTTCAAACCGCCGGTTTTTGAATGTGGGGATAGGGTCGCGCGGACCTGTACCAGCGTTTTTCAAAAGCGCTGGGATAGGTCCCAGCGCTTTCAGACCCTGTTCCGGCGTTTTTACTTGTGCCGGGACTGCCTTTATGAAAATGTCAATATAACCTATACCAGCGCTTTTGAAAGACCTATGCCAGCGCTTTCAAAAGCGCTGGCATAGGTAGTACCTATGCCAGCGCTCTAAAAAACGCTGGTATAGGTCTTTAATGAATAAAATTTAAAAGGCCTATACCAGCGCTTTTGAAAACGCTGGCATAGGCAGTATAGGGCATATGCCCATTATGCCAAACCCTATTCCAGCGGTTATCAAAGCGCCGGGATAGGTCATTTTTTTTTAAAAAAAAAAATTCTTTAATTTTTTTAGCACCTGTAATGTACCTATAATACATATTTTCCAATACCTATTTTATAGCAACTGTAATGAACCACAGTTCATATTTTCTAATAGCAAATACAATACCACATTAAACCAAGAAACTAAATATATTTAATTACACCATATCAATAATTACATCCCAAATGTCTAGAATGTTATACACAAAATAATATACACAAAATAATACATCCCAAGCATCTAGAATGTTATGGGGCGCACCTACACTACGATTTCACCATTGCACATTGAGTTTCAAAAATGTAAGTCACAAAACAAACAACACTCCTAATAGAAAATACTCCACCTCTTCTCTCCATGTAAGCCACCCACTTGGTCCCAAACAACAACCCACCACAGCATACTATATGTATATATTTTCTTTTGGTCTTCATATACTAACTTTGGAATATTGTTTGTCATACATTACAACAGAAAAAGGCATTGAATGAGGTAAGTGAAATATTGAAATAAATAAATAGTACCTAAAAGATGCACTAAAGACGAATAAATTACTTTATAATTGTGCGCTATCTGATCTCTTCAGCAGTTCCATGTTAAGTCATGACACGTGTTATTACAACAAAGAGACCCTAACTGTTGTAATCAATCCAAGCTTTAAGCATTGCATAAAAGAACTAATAGAAGATGTAAGGCAAACATTTGAGTTTGGATTAGCTCATAAGTGAACGAGTCATCATTGACTAGCAGGTGATATGTTCTTGAAGCATACATGTTGCTTTTTAGTAACTTAATTTGTGTGGCTTTAGGGTGGCTACAAATTACGATAGGGACAACATCACAATTTAGGCGGTAGGATATTGTCTTTCAATTTGAATTTGTGATGAAAACGTAAGCAATATGACGATAGAGTTTTTTGATAAGAAAGAGTTGATTTTGTTGACTATTTTTTTAACATGGCCCAACTTTTGCAATTTTTAGGTAATGGGCTTTTATTGTCTAGTTTCATTCGTTTTATATTGGATTTAACTGTTTAAGGGAGTTGTGTTTCATGTATTCTATACAAACCTTCCCACTGACACCCAAAAAATTAAAAAGATTATATACTTGTTACCATTTTTTTTTAAGTAATGCAAAATTTATTCAAATCATAAAAAAGAACCAACCAAGTATACACGACGTAGACAGCTGCAGATCATAACAATCAAGTACATAATTTACAAACATTTATCAAATCATAGATTGAAAAATGGAACGACTTCCAACGATGGACATCCAATCAGTCAACATTTAAAGATGAAAAGTTTAAGATCAGCTACTGTCCTTCCTGAATCCTTAAAGCACTTATTGTTTTTCTCTCACCAAATGCACCATATTCATACTACCATGTCTAAAAGGCAAAAAAGGTAATAAATTTCTTATTAAGAAATCCAACTAAATCAGAACTGCTAGATATGGCTACCAAATTTTTGTTTCAAGAAAATTCTTTAAAATTAAGGCAAAAGAAACTGACCTCTAATTCCCTATCCACTTGAGTTCTGTCCTTGATGCTGCTGTACAATTGAGACCTTAAAACGAAGGGCTGAATCAAGACCTGAGAGCATGCATTAATTTAACAAAATTTAATGACTATAATTGAAATAAATAAATATTAGCTTGCACTTAATTTTTTTTTATAGGTAAATATTAGCTTGCACTTAAGTATTAAAAATTCCAGTCAATGACCTGAGTTGTTAGTGAAGAGATTAATTTGACCATTTAGAAGCTTTCCTCAGGCTTGTTGATTAATAATAAATAAGCCAAATTCAAAACTTAAGACACATGCTCATTCCTTCAGGTTAAGAAGTTAAGACTTGATAAAAACCAACCCAACTCAAAGGGGCTTGTAAAGTTGAGGACAACTTCATGCAATTCTAAAGTACAACAACTTTAAAAACAGTTATAAACTTATTTAACAAGTGACAAATATAGTAAACACAGTGAGATTTAATGACAAGTTGTGTAGCTTTTAAGACTTTAGAGTAAGCCATGCCATCTAGTTTGCATCAGGTTGGGTAGAAGCATGAGCCAGGACTACAGATAGAACAAGCTAAAAGTGGAGATACTTTTAGCGAGATCTAGGCATACTCCATCTGAGCTTAAGCTTAATCCTAATTGAACTCAACTATGGTTGAACCACCCAATGCTTAGCCATTCTAAGTTTACATACAACCATACCACAACACGTGGCATTAACATTATAACTTAAGTGGAGATACTTGTGTGTGTACTGTAACAAGTAACCAAACTATGCCAGGCAATAAATTAGTTATCATCTCGTGGTTAAGATATAAGTGGGTACTATAAAAACAAAAATAAAAAATATGTTGGTACTATAGAATATGAGCTAGGAAAACACTTTATTATACTAATCTGAAAAACATGAAGTAGAAAAACACTGATAAGCATTAAACATAATACTAAGGTTTGACATCTAGCAATCATATCGTTGTCTTGGTTACAAATAATTGAAGGAATGCACATTTACAAAACAATTTCAAGTTTAGTTATTAGCTAACCAAAAAGATTAGGCAGGACTTCAGTAGACAAACTTCCACCACTTTATTTGGAATAAAAACAAATTGGGCTATATACAAGGATATTGATAATCGGGAAAAAAAGATGAAGCTTTGAAGTGCATATAATCAAGAATTAGAATGGTGGTCTTTTTGAGAACACAAGTGGTATGCCAAGCACAGATTTGATCCCTACCACCAAAGTTCTTTAAGTACGTTACACTCATTTGGTAACCAAGCTAATAAAATGTTTTACCAAAAATATTTTACATGTAAAATATTTTATATTTGAAAATATTTTACTTCGAAACAAAGAGAGCGTATGTAGAAAATATTATTCAAGTGTTTTATATTTTAGTGCTATGTGGCATAAACATGCTAGCAACTGTTGCCAATTTATTTAATTTTTTAGACATGTTATACCAGTTTAGTAATCATGTTAATAAATATAAAATGGATTTCTTTTTCTTTTTTTGAGAAAGTTAATAAAATGGATTTAGGGATGAGAAAGAATAAAGAATACATTATAAAAGTGTTTTATACTTTGAGCTATTTATCATAAAAAGAAATAGCAAGTGTTGAGAATTTTGGTACTTGAATATAAATAATTCGATTAAGGATATAATTTAAGTACAATTCCTTAGATTATCTAATTAAATTAAAGCATAAAAAAATATATATATCTTTCTGAAAGATAATTAAATTTAATGAATCCATGTATTGAATTTAATTAAGAAAACTGAGGTTTGCTCTCTAATTTTTGTATCTACTTTTTAATATACCCAATAACTAACATATTGTTTAGTTTAAATTGATTTTCCCAAAACATAACTTCAAGACAAAAAGCATTATGACAAATGGTTAAAGACAATTGGAATTTTAAATTTTTAAAAATTATATTAAAAAAAAAAAAAAAAACCCTACACTATACTTATTGATGTTCCCCAAAACACATAGTAAATCTTTGAAGCTCCTATACATAAACATAGTTTACTAATTTTGTATAGAAAAATCACTACACTATTTTAGAGATTGAAAAAAAAAAAAAATATATATATATATATATATATATATCTTTTTACGATGTTTACAAAATAAACTACCAAAGATAAAGATGAATACTACTCACAATAGCAGATTAAGATGAATACTATTCACAATATCAGATTACGATGAATACCACCATATTTCAATATTTATTTAAATGCATATTAGTTACAAATTACATTACAAATTTCCAATAATCCAACTACAAAAGTTGTAGTTGTAATAAATAAATGGGGATGCCACATTACTAGTATTTTCATATAGTTGGACTTATACATGCACAAAATAATAATAAACAACAATACATGTGCACCATAAAATAAAACAAAAATCAATGCAATCTTTATCCAGTTTCTCAAGAAACGCACGCATATCAAATAGAATATATGGTGGCTATTGGATAGAGAAATGCCACATCTCTAACTATTGAGAAGACCTATATATGTTTGCAAAGAGATGAGATGTAAAGGTTAGATGGCGATCCTAATAATTTTTTTAGATGACTAACCATACCTCGCAATTTGGAGTGAGAGATGGAGAAAAAGAAGCATATTCAAAATTTAAGAAAGAATAAAAGAAAGCTTAAAAGTAGTGAGGGCTGGGTTAATAAGAAATGGGGTAGGTGGGAGATTTAATAAGTGGTGACTTTTTTTTTTTTTTTTTGAGAAAGTGGTGACTTTTTATTTGAGTGCTTAGGTTAATAATTTTTTTTTTTTTTATCCCTTCTACTTTTATGACTCTCTCAGTTCAATGGATTCCTATTTTTATGACTCTCTCTCTATTCAATGTATTCCTATTTCCTAGAGTACTATTCCTATTTTTATGACTCTCTATTCAACATATTCCTATTTCCTAGAGTAACGTTACTATTTTTTTTGGTAAATTTCTAGAGCCATGTATTACAATTCATAAAAAAAGATCCAAACAATAATTAATACCCCCTTTTTTTTTTTTGATGAAAAAAAAAATCCAAAGTTACAGCGTGTAGTATATAAATTTCATATATTAAAAGACAGTATATAATATATAATCAAAATAAATATTAAATTTATTTTAAATTACTTTAAAATTTTGGCAATAGAATTTTCGGTGAAGCAGAATTCAAATTTCTTAGAATTAAGAAAATAAAGTTTTATTCATAGTAAACTATTGGTAATAGAATTTAATCTATTACCTTTTTGCATGAAAACTTTTCTATCCTCTAGTCTCCAGAATCCTATCAACATTTAAAATTCTAAGAAATCCTATGATTCCTATCAACATTTAAAATTCTAATAATCCCTTCGAATGGGTTTCAACAATATTTATGACTCCATAACTTGTAATGATCACATAAGTAAAAATGGAGAAGAAAAAAAAAACCATACATTATGACATGTCCAATATAAAGAATTAAATTAAAAAAATACCTGGACTTTATGCCCCTCACGTTTGGCTCCATATAACCCTTTACGAATTATTTGCAAAATTAAATATTTATGAGTATCAATAAAATAAATGATGAGTAAAATGAATAAAAGAAGAAAAGATTTGGAACTAATAAACTGTGATTCCAAAATGTGATAATTTTGGGAGAATATAAAACTTACATTCCCTGAAAATCGTGATGTAAAAGGTGAAGTGCAGGTCTAGTCTTCTATAGCCACCCTTCTAGATCTATGTAAAGAAGTGTAAAAATATTCTTAATATCGGTAATGAAATTAAAGTATTACATCTATTGCATAAAAGAGAAAAGTTCTTATTTTTTACTAGATCAATGTTTAATTATAGCATAAGTTTGTAAACAATCCATCATCAATAAACTCAACAAAGGCAAAACGAAGTATGGAATTGGCGTCACCACATATACGGCAGTCAACAACCTTCACACAAAAATAGAACTTGTTCAAGACCAAAATTTAAACCACCTCATCAAAAAACCTTTTATTAAAATTTTAATTAAAAAAATCCATTAACTGTCCACAATTGACAAACAGAGCTGCAAGCAGTTCTTTAGTGACCTATGCTCCAAATAAACAAACACATCAGTTTCACACACAGCCAGTCACACAAAACATAACCCATCAAAGTCATATAATAATAACAACCAAGAACGTTTTGATTTTATATACCTGTTGATCAATGCCAGACACATACACAGTTCTCCTAATTGACTCTTCTCGCTGAGCCAAACTTGTCCTGGCATTCATTCTCCATTTCCCTTGATTAAAATTCTTCTTCTAACACAAACACCCACCAAGAAAACATCATGGACAAAGAATAAAATAAATTAAATTAAAAAATAAAAACTCATTCAAACATTTTCACAAACAATACTTATGCACTAATTGATGTACCAGGATCTTCAATTCATAGCCACCTCCATTAGTAATATAAAAAAATCACATGGGTATACAAAGCTGCACACAAGATAATAACAAAAAAAATTAAAAAGGATCCACACTGAGCAATGAGTTGTTTAGTTGTAGTCATTATTAAATAAATATACCTATCCTTCATTATTCATGGTTTTGCATTTTTTTCAGTTCTCAATTATAATAAGACAATTCACTATGAATGGTACACTAGCCCAACACAATATAATTAGCATTTAGACTTAGTTGAGTCCATTCCTATATTTTTATTTATAAAAATAATTACATGTTTTGGAGAAATTAAAGGCAGAGTAAAGGAAATACATACAAATATCAACTTTAAGCTCAATGGTTGATAAGAATATACACATGATGATTAAATAGAAAAAGGGCATCAAAATCTCTCTCTTAGATTCTATAATGAATTATATTGTTTTAAACTCTATTATTGGTGGCCATGGATATAAAACATACCATACAACATTCAACCTTCTCATTTATAAGAATTTTATCCCAAAAAAAAAGACTTACTAGAAATTTAAAGAAGTCTACAATAAAAGTACTCTTAAGAACTTGTCTTAATCCTTATCAATTTTATCTTCCCAGATGGAAGAATGCACATTTATCACTTGAGTCAAAATGCTTAGTGGTCTCTAATAACCATTTATTGTTCAAGATACTACTATATACAGAGGTTGGGCTTTCAGGTGACTAAAAAAAATCAATTGAACAAAAGATAAACTCAATAATGAACAATGAGTACTACCCTCAAGTGGAAACAAATGAATGGACACCACACAATTATTGCATTGACCACCTGGGTCAATTGCATGTTCGACAAATGCTGATGATCAAAAACTTCCATTGACTTCTAGCATTATCAAAAAAAGAAAGGTCCAGCATTCACACAGACAAGTGCACAAATCAGTTGGATCTAAATTGCACAGTACAAAGCAAAAACTACAGTACTGAAATAAAATAACCATTCGTGCAGAGCAAGAGTAATGCTAGATGTTCAGTAATTTCTCAATACATGCACATCAAGAAGCAAATTTCTTCAACAAAAACCCAGATTCCAAAACCACATGCAAAAGCCAAAAGCTTGAAAATTTATTCACCTAGAGACAGCGGAGACACCAAGACCTTGCCATCCCTGCCGAAATCCACACATTTATCTGAATCGCATGCGTCAACGGGCTTAGGAGAACCAGTGCTCAACGGATCAGGGGATTGCAGCTCCAAGTCTTGAGGTCCAGACCCGTATTCCTTACCCGGACCCGAGTTCTCAACCGGTGGAGAGCTCCGACCATCGTTGGTAGAAGAAGACGCCTCAGAAGCCTAAATTTTTTCAAAAGAAAAACATATTTCCCCACTAAAAATTAAATTAAAAAATAAAAACCTTAAAAATCCCAAACCCAGATGCAAATCTTGACCAAAAAACACATGCACGTAACAAAATCCAAACTTGCACAAAACCCAGATTAGAAATCTTTCATCGGACCCACATGCACAAAATCAAAAAAATTTACCAAAAATAAAAAATAAAAAAAGATTGTACCTTGGATCGTTTTGGGTTAGGTGGAGGAGGAGATGAGAGGCTGATCTGACCCACCACGAACCGCCGATCTGACCCAAAGTCACTTAGATCGAGCTTCATTGTGGCCGAGATGGTGGTTGAGGCCGATCTAACCCACCACGCACCGCCGGCCTCATCTTATTCTCTCTCTCTCTCTCTCTCTCAACTCTTTTTTTTTTTTTTTTGAAAGCCTCTCTCTTTCTCAACTCACTCAGATCATGGTTTAAAATGTTCTAATGATAATAAAAAAAATAGTTTGATGATTTTTAAGGTATATACACTTTTGACTAACATGCTTAAAAAAAAAATATATATATATATATATATATACACACTTAATACTAAAATGGTCTAATGGTAAATTTTTTCTTTGAATTTTCTAAATAATTTAATTAGATTAATAAAAAAAATTGTTTAAAACTAAAAAAAGTAAACTTTTTGTTTTTTTTTTTATTTTTTAAAATTAAAATTAAAATTAAAATTGAGGAATTAAAATTTTTTTGTTTTAATTTTTTATTAATTAAAATACTGACGTGTCATTTAAAAAAATGCCAAATAATTTTTAATAATATTTTAATGGTCACATCAGCGCCACATCATCAAGCAAGGACACTCCATTTGTCACGTAGGAGGTTTCTGTCAGTGGGTTGACAGTAGGGACTATTTAAAAAATGATTTTCTTTTTTTATGGATGAAATTTGCAATGAAATCAATTATTTGACTAAAATGACAATTGACTTAAAATGTAGGGAAGAAAAGTGCACTTTCGCCAAAATTTTATTTTAACAGTAGACATTACCCATCTAAGCAAGCAATGCCAAGTGCCATGCCCAAAACTTTAGCCTCTTTACTCATGCATGAAAACTCGAATCCCATATTTTTGTAGAGAGTTAACATTTTGCAAGTTTCAAAATTAATAAAATTAATAAAATATAATTTAATACTACAAATTAATAAAATGAAATATATTAATTAATAAAAATATATTTTAATAAATCAATTTAACAAAATTTAATTGAATTTAATACTTCAAACTAATTTAATATATTTTAATTTAACACTTCAAATTAATAAAATATAATTCCTCGCTACAACTTACTAAAATATAAGATGAGACTAGAGGACCAAAAAATTAAAATATAATTAATATTACTTTGGAATGACTAAAATACCCCTAAAACTAAAAGAAGACCAACTTACCTCCATAACCATAGAAAATGACTGAAACACCCCTACCACCCAAAAAATGGCTGAAACACCCCTGAAGCAAGAAAAATAGCTAAAATACCATTGAAGCTTATAAAAAGATCACAACACCCTTGAATCATAAGAAAAAACAAAAATTGGGGGAAATATAATTTAAAATTCATTTAAGAATGACTGAAATACCCCTAAGACTAAAAGAAGCCCAACCTACCCCACAAACTCAAAAAATGGCTGAGACACCCCTACCACCCAAAAAATGACTGAAATACTCCTGAAGCAAGAAAAATAATTGAAATATCATTGAAGCCTATAAAAAGACCACAATACCCTTGAATCATAAGAAAAAACCAAAATAACCTACATATGACCAAAATAACTCCTAAACCTTAAAATGACCAAAATATCCTCGGAACCTAAAAAATGACCAAAATACCCCAAAACCTACAAAATGACAAAAATGCCCTTTAAACCTGTAAGTCGATAAAAATACACCCTAATCCTAAAAAATTACCAAAATCCCCCCTAAAACTAAGAAATGACCAAAATACTCCCTAACATAACAAATGACCAAAATACCCCCTAAACCCCTATTTTGGTAATTTTAGAGGCTTTGGGTGTATTTTGTTCATCTTATAAGATTAGTGGTATGTTGGTCACTTTAGATATTTTTAGGGGTATTTTAGTCATTTTTTAAGTTTAGAGGTATTTTGGTCGTTTTAAGGGTTCCAGGGTATTTTTGGTAATTTTAGAGGTTTCAGGTTGTTTGTGCCCATTTTTGAGGTTTTGGGTTTATTTGGGTCATTTCAAAGGTTTAAGGGTATTTTCGTCACTTTATAGGTTTGAGGGTATTTTGATAATTTTTTAGGTTTCAGGGGTATTTTGGTCATTGTTTAGGTTTAGGGGGGTATTTTGGTCATTTTATAGTTTTAGGGGAATATTTTGGTCATTTTAATGTTTCAGGATTATTTTCCTCAATTTTTAGGCTTTAAGGTTATTTTGGTCAATTTTGGTCATTTCTAAGATTTTGGGGTATTTTGGTCATTTTTTTAGTTTCAGAGTTATTTTGGTCATTTTCTAGAAATTTAAATTTTATGTTGTTTAGATGGGTTTTAGTGGGTATTAGTGGGTTTATCCATTAAGACCCATATAATTAAATAACCAAAAATACACTATTGGTGACCTATCCCAGCGCTTTAGGTGACCTATCCCAGCGCTTTTGGAGCGCTGTAATAAGTTAACCCTATCGCAGCGCTTTTAAAAGCGCTGGGATAGGTCATTCTCATTCCCTTATGGAGAAAGAGCTGTCCCAGCGCTTTTAAAAGCGCTGGGATAGGTCCCTTCGTTCCCTTATGGGAAAAGACCTGTCCCGGCGCTTTTAAAAGCGCTGGGACAGGTCCCTCCCTTCCCTTATGGAGAGAGGCCTGTCCCAGCGCTTTCAAAAGCGCTGGGACAGGCCTCTCTCCATAAGGGAAGGGAGGGACCTGTCCCAGCGCTTTTAAAAGCGCTGGGACAAGTATTTCTCATAAGGGAATGGAGAATGACCTGTCCCAGCGCTTTTAAAAGCGCCGGGATAGGTCATTCTCCATAAAGGAATGGAGGGACCTGTCCCAGCGCTTTTAAAAGCGCTGGGACAGGTCATTCTCACTCCCTTATGAAGAAAGAGCTGTCCCAGCGCTTTTAAAAGCGCCGGGACAGGTCTTTTCCACAAGGGAAGTTAGTAACCCTATCCCAGCGTTTTTGGCTTCCTATACCAGCGTTTTTGAGAAACGCCGCTATAGGCCTCCTATTGCAGCGCTTCGTAAAGCGCCGGTTTTGAGCGCTGGTACAGGGTTATCTATTACAGCGTTTTGTAAAAACGCCGGGAAAAAAACGCTGGGACAGGTCGATTTTTTTGTAGTGAGTGTGGTGAGAGTGGCCTTGGAACTTGGTTCCCACTCCAGCAGACATGCTCGGCAGTGATGTTTCCTAAGGCACTGCCGGGTATGAGAAGGATAGTGCTTGAACGTTATTCTTTCTTTGTTGTTCGGGAATGGTTTGCTGAGCAAGGACCAGGTGACAAAACTTGGGCCTACAGTTTGTGTGGGTTTGGGCTAAGGTTTTGGGTAGAAAGAGACTGAGGCCATGGGCCACGCTGCTGGGTTAGAATTCAAGGCCCAAACGGATTTGGGTACCACAGTGCCGTATAGCAACCTTTAACAAAATTTGATGAAGAGACCTTAATTGAATAAACTTGAAATTTAGTGGACTGAAATGAACGAAAACAAAATTAAAATAGTGAAATAAATTCTAGTGAAACTTAGATGGTGAATTTTGCATTTTAGCATTTTTTTTATGTGATGTATTTTTCAATTTAAACAATAAAAATTTGTGAATTCAATCTTAATTATAATAAACCTTAGAAATATATAGACATGAAATTGTTGTTGAATCCACATGCGAAATACACATGTCATGAAAAAGATGATGCATTTAAGGAATGTGTGTAATAATTATTATTCAATAAAATAGACTTGGAATTCAATCTATGGGTTTTATATTAGTCCCCTTGATTTACTATAGCTTTTTTTTTTTTTTTTTTTTTTTTTGAAGAAAAACCATAGCTATTTTATTCATTCAAATGCATATTGCATCTCACAATAGCCTATGTTGCCAAAGCATGAGGAGCATGGTTACCTACAAATCCTATACAATGAAAATGTACTTCCCTCAAACCAGTAGTAGCCCATCTAATATCATCCTCCAGAACATCGAAAGAGGCAAGTCAAGTATCAATGTTATGTCAATCTTGATAGGAAACTTTTGGCCCATAAAATTGTTACCAGTATGGGCCGACCAACTTATTACCTTACCCCTTTTTTTTTTTCTTTTTTTTTTTTTTTTTTTTTTTTTTTCAATTGGGCTAGGTTAAGCAGTCTCCTAGTAATAACTTGGTATTCCAACCCAAACTAAGAAAAAGGAATCAAAAATCTACATTCTTTGGTCAACGACCTATATTAAGCAGTCAAAAACCTATGTTAAGCAGTCCCCACTAAAACAATGTTAATCATGCTTAACATTGTTTTAGTGGGGAGATCAAAAATCTACATAGGTTAAGCAGTCCCCACTACTTCTACAATCTTTTCATCTCCCCACTACCCTCTACATTAATACCATTCTTCCTCTTTCCTTTCATCTTCCATTATTTTTGTCTCTTCTTATTCACACTCTCTTACTATAAATTTATCACTATCTCTTCTATTCTATGCATAGTTTTCCCTCACCGAAAGAAAAGGATCCCTCACTCTCTCCCTCTCTCTCTCTCTCTAAATTTTTTGGTGGTTTTTTTTTTTTTTTTTTTTATTTTTTTTTTTTTTTGCATCTTTACTTTAGGTTGATAATTTTTTATATTCTTTAAAACTCTATTTTTGGTTAATGCGATTTAGTTTTGTTTTTTAAATTACTATTTTTTTTATTATTTATTATTCTTTTTGATTGTTAAATGTTATCCTATTGCGTTCTAAAGAATTAAATATAGCATATAAAAATATAATATTATTCTATTACATAGCATGATTTGGATAATTTGGTATTTATTTTCTTACATAGCATGATTTTTTATAGTGCTCAATTTAGATGATAAACTATGAGACTTTACTAATTTTTGTGGTGGACAAAGTACTCATAATATGTGTATTAGAAGTACTCTTAATATGATTTTTTATAGTGCTCAATTTAGATGATAAACTATGAGATTTTACTAATTTTTGTGGTGGACAAAGTACTCTTAATATGTGTATTAAAAGTACTCTATAATGCCATTTATTTAAAGAAAAGCAAAGGTTAGCCAAACAAAAATAATCGGATAGGTGACAAATTTTAACTTTTGCAATTTTATTTTTATTATTATTACTTTATAACAATGCATGTATAGAAATTTAATTCTTAGATTTTGCTAATAATTGTTTATTTGATAATATGCTTTAGGCAGCCAAAATTATAATTTCTACAAAGAAAATAACCTTAATAGATTATCAAAAACAAAATTTTATCCTAATATTGGTTCAATTAATCATTGTTAAGTTTTATTAATTTTTTTTAGTTTACGTTTTTTTTTTGGTATTTTGAATTGTTCTTATATTACATTTATGATTGTTTCTATAATAAATAAAAATATAATTACGAAATACATTACTTATTATTAAATTAGTTTAAATTGTAAAATTTTTTTTAAATAAAACCACCATAAAAATAATTATCACGCGCAACACGCGGGGTTCGCGGCTAGTTATATTAAACCCACAATCGGCTCAATCACCTAGATTTTTTTGAACCTTCATACCCAATATTTTCTTTTGATAATTCGATAATTACAATGGAGAAGAGGGATTTAATTCTCCACTCTTTCTCATTTCAATACTTGAAAAAAAAAAAAAAAAGATATATACTGAAAAAGATATGCCACTTTTGAAATTTTGGCCAATTGTAAAACAAATTTAAAACGACGTCAATTTTGTCAATAATGTCAGGGAAATTAATGGAAAGTTTTATTCGAAACGTTTTGAAAAAGTATAGGATTTAAATTGAAATTTTTTTAAAAAGTATGATCAGTTTAATATTACTGCTATTCCATATTTTTTAAAATATGATTTATTAAAAAAAATAGTGTTGAGGTAATTCCAAGTTAAGCCATTATAACCACTTAATTACTTAAACAATAAGAAATAAATAAATTACACTATAATTGTCAGTCCAAGGAACTCATCACCCTATCAAAGTCCTATATCATGATAAAAAAAATATTTTCCATCTGATTTATCTGTGCAGTAAAGATTACTAGTTCTTTTGTATAAGCTAAAAATTGAAAATTAGAGGGGAATGACTTACCAGTTACCTGTAAGTTCAGAAGGAAATTAGAGTGACTATTCTTCTAGAACTCCCTTGCCCTTGTCTTTAGGATCAATGGATCCCCTCAGACTTTCAAAATTAGACACCTCCCTAGAGTTGGAGGTTTTACTAGATGTTCCTTCTTCATCAAGCTTTTGCCTATCTCTATCTCCATTATCTGTTGTCAATTGAGGGATGAGATCCGAATCATCAGACGAGGATTTCATGCTGTCACCTATTGTTTGCTTAAATTCGTCCTCGTCATGATTGTACACGAGACGAAAGCCACTTTGCTCCACCTTCAAGCCTGGGCACCGGGTTGTAATTGAAGCCTTAATGTAGCTGCATTGATTTGGACAATTTCGAAGCGACCCACGTGGTATATAGGACAGCCAAATAAATCTGGTACCTTGCTTTAACATTTGGGGATTTTCTTTAGTCAGTTGATAGCCAATGAGAGGGCTTGCAGTACCAATATTTGTTACAAACTGAAACATAAGGCAATAGTATTAAGAATCCATGATATGTATGTGAGCAGTCTGATTCAGGTCGACAGAAAAAGAAGCACATAGAACCAGTCCCATCCAAGTACTATCATTGTACAAATTTGGAGGTAGAGGGATTGTCACCCAGTGCTCATCGTTCCAATCACTGACCCACTCCAAAATTTCACTTGGAGGAAAATGGGGATCATAGAAAAGGCATCGATCAAACCCCTGTGAAACAAAAATATTGTGTTTAATGAGCTGAGAGGAATTAAAGAGAGGGAGATGGAAAATTATGTTTAAGACAACAAATAATCATAGTTATTAATTGCCAGTAGGTTGCTTTGGCAGCGTTGATCCTTATGATGGGAGTAAATTTCGGCAAGTTGACTCTCAATCCAAGACCTCATTTTTCTATTTCTATTCTTAACCTTCATTTGATTAAGGAAACTCGAAGAATCAGACGTGGACTTCATGTAGTCCCTGATTATTTTCTTGAAATTTACCTCGGAATGCCAGTACAAGAGACGAAGGCCACACTTCTGCACCTTCAAGCCATGGAAATTTGTCTCGAATGAAACCTTAATGCAGGTACAATCATATAGCCAATCAGGAAACGATCCACGCGGTATATACGATAGCCAAATGGATCCACCTTGCAGTGACATCGTGAGATCTTCTTTAGTTGGCCAATAGATATAGCGAGGTTTCACACTCAGATCATTGGGCCCATTACTTGCTTTCAACTGACAGATAAGTTTGAAAGAAGTTTTTGAATCCATAATGTCATTGACATTAGCTAATCCTTTGCAACTGAAAAAAGAGCACATAGAGCAACTCCCATCCAAGTAGTGTTATTATACAATTTTCGAGTAAGACAGAATCTCACGTGGGTCTCACCACTCTGAATGTTGAACCAATGTGGAATTTCCTTTTGTGGGAAACAAGAATTATAATCTCGGGATGAATCAAAGTCCTGTAAAACAAAAATATTGTGTTTAATAAGTCTATGAGAAATTAAAGATAGGAAGAGAAAATATTATGTTTGAGGTAAAACTTAATTAATTAAAACTTTATTATATTTAGTATATCTCTACTACAACCAAGTCCCTCCAAGTAATTATTCTTGACTATGCCCTTTGGGAAGGGGAACCTATTACAATCATGATTATAAAAATTGCAAAGCATGAATACCAAGCTCATTGAATCTATAACAGTTTGGTAAAACAACGTTTTAGAAGAAAAATTATTGAAGCAAACTTTTACAAATTTTAATGCACATGGAATCAACTGTATCTCTAGCCAAGACGAGGACAAGTTGACATGGACTCCTAATTCATAATATGAAATTTGAATTGAACATAAAATCAAAAAAATTTATAATAGAAATTCAAATCGAACAAAATGAATGTAAAGAGAAATTCACAGCTGGTGACACTACAATGTACACAAACAGGCCACCCCAATTTGCAAGCAAATAAAAGCTCCCAATGACCAAAAACACTGAAAATCGGAAAGGAAGAACACAACATATATACATGTAAATAGACCACTAGCTCAATTATTCAATTTCAAGATAGCAAAATACCAAAAATTACCAATAGATTATAGATCAAATAAGCCTATCTCAAAAGTAACTTTAAGTGCAAAATACCAATAGATTATAGATTTAAGTGTAAGGCTGTGTTTGGTTTTATGGAAATTGATTTCTGGAAAATATTTTCTACAATTACAAGTGTTTGGGGGTGACAAAAAATGTTGATCAACCGGAAATTGTTTTCCGATTGACTGTAAAATAAAAGCACTTATAACAAAAATTGGTTTAATGTTTAATTTTCCGTAAACTATTTTTGGTCTCACTCAAAACTTATCAACTGAACCTCCACCCCCACACCACACCTCACATGTCTGCCACCCAACCACTACCCCCACTAACGTCCCCAGTCTCCAGGGGCCAACTACCGTTGGTGATAGGTGGCCACCGGCCACTGCCACCACCGATAACGATCACAATTTTTTTTTTTTTATCTAAAAATTTCTTATTTTTATTATATATGTTCTTGAGAGATGAGAAAATTTGAGAAAGTAGTAAAAAATATATTTTTCATGGCATTTTCTAGAACACGACCAACACTCTAGATGTTTGCCTGGAAGCAAAGTTTTGTCCAGAAGACAACCTGCATTCAAAATATTTTCACTGTACTTTTGTTTTTGTTTCTGATCATAGAAAGTAATGAATTACACCTTTCTAAGGTGGTTTATTATAGAATATTATTGGTAATAGTTGTATTGTGTATTAACTATATTGAGTAAAACATTTTCTGAACCATTTTGTTATGCCTCCTTTTATTACCGTCTTTTTCCATTGAAAATGAAAAAAAAGAAAGAAATTGATTTTCACATTAGTCCTTCCTTCAATGAAGCTATGCTCGGAGACCAATTGTTATAGTTGCTACAGATATAACAAGAGATTCTCTCACTGCCGTTTTAGTTGGGCCTCTAGAGAAGTGTTGAAGTAACACAGCACACAGCAGCAAGGTATTCAGAGGTTAAACGACAAAGAGGCTGAACAAGATGAGAAGAAAACGACACCAATTAAGTAGCCTTGCAGTTAGAGATAAGGCAGTGAAGGAAACGGCAACGTTTAGTTTAATGAAGACACGTAGCCCACATAGCTCACACGTGAGAAGAAGCAAGGCAGATTCAGTTACTCAAAGAGCCAGTTGTCACTCATCTATTGGT
Organism: Quercus glauca; assembly: GCA_023736055.1. Taxonomy (NCBI): domain Eukaryota; kingdom Viridiplantae; phylum Streptophyta; class Magnoliopsida; order Fagales; family Fagaceae; genus Quercus; species Quercus glauca. The sequence continues at coordinate 6,506,715 of CM043323.1, forward strand.
TGAAGCCTTAAGCAGTTACACAGTGTAATTAGTTAGGGAATTCCTAATTTCCCGCTTCTTTGCTTTCTCTGTTTTTGTATATAAAGGAAGAGTAGTTATTTATGTAAACTCATTCTTCATAATCAATATACCGTTTTCAATCAGAGTCTTCTTTTCTTTTCTTTTTTTTTCTTTTTTTTTTCCCCCTTCTTTTTATTTATTTATTTATTTTATAAAATAATTTAGCCTTTGTTCTCTTAAGTAGAATGTCATTGAAATACAAGATTTTTTTGTCTGTTATTCTTGTCCTAACTTGTTTAATATTCAATTCCTGTGGTTAATTTAAATAAATTAGGAAATTTTAGTTTTTAAATTTAGATTGAAATATAATTTGAATAGAGAATGAAATTTCTATTATTTTAATTGATGAAAAATTTTGGAAATATTTGAGCTTTATTAAAATGTAGCGTTGATTTAACTAATTATCGTGTGTTTTTATTTGAGTAAATCTCCAAAATCCACTTCATCATATACATATATTGGTTTTTTATTTTGTATAAAACGTGTTGTTAAATTTATATAAAGTAATTTAAACTAATTGTCATTCTTCAAAATCCCTTGATTTTTTAAAAACAATCTAATCCAAAGTCCAAACAAAACATTTTTGATATGGCAAATTTTTTTTTTCCTGAAAAATAAAAACCTATACTATGAGACATTTTTCTTATCCTTTTTGGCATTTTCCTTTGTTTACATTTTTCTAAAATATTTAGTAACCATAAACTTAGTCGAAAACCTAATACCTCCTGAGGTGAGGTCTTAGAGACCCACTCTCTTTTGAGGATTTGAACTAGGTATCTAAAGGTTAATTGAGGATGGGTTGAGAGTTGGTGGAAACCTAAATTATTAGTAGCAAAACTATTCACAAACAAATTTTTTAATTGGGAAGCATTCAAGATTATCATGATAATAGATAGAAGCCAATTGTGTCTGTACAGGCCAGGGATTTGGGAGAGAATGTGTTCATATTCTATTTTTAGGACCCCCCTCGATAAAAAGATTGTACAAATGAATAGCCCTTAGGCTTTTGACAAAAGCCTTGTACTGTTGCATGACTTTTTGAATCAATGGCATTAGAATTTTGAAATAACTTGGATTAAATATCTCAGCACTGTGACTTACAGTTGTAGTGTCTATATTTTTCATTTTTCATTGTTACTTGCATTACGACATAAAGTCCTCTTAGGTGAGCCATTTAATCCATGAAGTCAGATTTGACTTCGAATTATAATTCCTTGAGTTTCACTTCAAGCCACATGCAGAACATTGAAGAGACCAAACTTAATAAAATTTGGTTTGCTCAAACAATTACTTACTATTATTATATATCTACATGAAATAAAAAATTTATTTTGATCTGATTATACACCTGATCACCCGCAGCCGCAAGTCATGTGCCTTTATAGTCAGAAAGAATGGAACCAAAGATCTCTAGTTTGCTTTCCAAAGCCGCAATCAACTGTTGAAGCCTTTCTGTTCCCCTGCCTTTTTTCCACCCAAAGCCTCAATCAACGACCAAACCATACTAGTTCTTGAATATTAGAACTGGTTTTGTACATTGCTAATTTACTATGACCGAAAAACCTACATTATTATTTAATTGAATTTCTTTTAATTTCAACTTTCAAAGCTAACAACTCATGCATCAGGTGGTCATAGCATTTAGCATGTAAGGCAGCAAGTGGTTCGCGAAGATGATACAGATGAAGATTAAAGACTGAGGCCAAAACGCACCGTATCATTTAGTCATCAAGTCCAATACGCAACGTTTTGGCATCACTTAATGTTTTGAACATTTAAGTTCAAAACGCAGCGTTTACTAAAATGTCTGTTATTAGCACGTGTGTTTAGTAGTTAATCTGTTATAACAGATTTCCTTATCTTGCGCTGAGTCTCTTTCTCTTTTCTGTTAGTATATAAACAAATCAAAGACTCAATGCAAACCATTATATTAGACTTACTGTGCAAAAAAAAAAAAATATATATATATATATATATATATATATATTTCTGGCTTGCAACACGAAAGTATAACAGAAAACTCTGCAAAAATTGGATAGAAGTGGTAATCCCTGTGTTCTTTTACATGAGCACAAGCATGCATATATATGCTTGTTAAAAATTGTCTCTGCTGTCTATTGTCCAACCCACAAATAATTTTCATTTCATCTTCCTTCTTTTGCCCATAAATTTAATATACTTGGTGCCCAAAGAATTTGTTAATAAAACAGATGGTTTTTATCCTTACCCACCATTGACATTATTTTTTTAACCTATCACTAACAATCTGCCATATTAGCTGATGTGAAAATGTTTTATCAATTTTTTTTGTCAATGGACTCTCTCTTTTGAGAAACAATTTCCCATTGTCTCAAAGAATGGTTTCCATCTTATTTTTCTGCTTAGTAAAGATTATCAGTTCTTTGGTATAAGGTTAAAATTGAAAATTAGATGGAGGATGACTTACCAATAAGTTCCGAAGGAAGAGCCCAATAAGGGAGATTATTCTTCCAGAACTCGCTTGCCCTTGACTTTAGGATCAATGGGTCCCCTCAGACTTCCAAAATTAGACTCCTTCCTAGAGCTGGAGGTTCTACTAGATGTTCCTTCACCATCATGCTTATGCTCATCCCTATTTCCATCATCAGTGGACAATTGACAGATGATATCCCAACCACCAAATGAGGAGTTCATGCTATGGCTTATTGTTTGCTTTAACTCTTCCAAATCATCAGACGGGGAGTTCATTTGCTCAAACTCTTCCAAATCATAATGGTACAAGAGACGAAGGCCACATTTCTCCATCTTCAAACCTGGGCAGTCAGCTCTAAATGAAGCCTTAATGCAGCTCACTTGATTCAGACAATTTTGAAACGACCCACGCGCTTCATAGGATAGCAAAATGCATCCACCTTGCTGTAACATCACGAGATTTTCTTTAGTCAGGTGATAACCGACAAGAGGTCTCACACCACCAACATTGGTTTCCAAATGATAAACAAGGCCATAAGTAAAATCTGAATCCAGATTGTCAAAGTGGGCAGTTGGATTCTCATCTATAGCAAAATAAGCACATAGAACCAAACCCATCCAAGTACTATCATTGTACAAATTTGGAGGTAGAGGGATTTTCAACCGGGGCCCATCGCTCCGATGATCAAACCACTCCAAAAATTCACTTGAAGGCAAACGGGAATTATAGAAAATGCATCGATCAAAGCCCTGTGAAACAGAAATATTGTGTTTTATGGGTGAGAGTCAGAGAAATTAAAGAGAGGGAGATGGGATATCTTGTTTGAGACAGAAAAACAACATAGTTATTAATTACCAGTGTGCCAGTTTTGCGGATTACATTCTGAATCAAGTGAGCTGCATTAAGGCTATTTATATTCTCAGTCTTCTTTTGATCAAGGATGCCCAAAAAATCAGACTCGGACTTCATGCAGTTCTTGAACTCTTCCACCGAGTCCTGGTACAATAGACGAAGGCCACACTTCTGCACTTTCAAGTCAAGGCAATTTGTGTCAAATGAAAAATTTATGGAGGAACAATCATATAGCCAATCAGGAAACGACCCGCGTGGTATATAGGTCAGCCAAGTGAATCCACCTAGCAGTGACATCATGATCAGATTTTCTTTAGTTGGCCAATAGATATGGCGAGGTTTCACACTCAGGCCATTACTTGCTTGCAAGTGACAAATAAGTTTGCAACTAGCCACATCCGTTGTAACTAAAAAAACTGCACATAGAGCAACTCCCAGCCAAGTACTTCTATTTTGCAATTCTCGAGTTAGTCTGAATGTCACGTGGGACTCATCACTTTGAATGTGGAACCAATGCGGAATTTCAGTTGGAAGGCAACAAGAATTATAGTCACAGGATCCATCAAAGCCCTGTAAAACAGAAATATTGTGTTTAATAAGTGAGAGAGGGAGAGGAAATATTAGGTTTGAGGTAAAGCAAAGTCATAATTTATTAATTACCGGCAAGTGGCTTTGGGAGAGCTGATTCGTAGCTCTACTAATTTTCACTTTATAACGAGCTGTTAATTGATCGATGAAATATTGAGATTGATGTTGCTTTTCCATAATGCAATGATCTATTATATTCTGAAACCAATCATCACCCTTATGGTAGAAACTAAGCCCACATTGTTGCACAATGATACCTGGCCAATCGCTTATAATTGATGCCTTGATGCAACTGCATTCATTGAACTTATCTAGAAACGGACAATATGGAATATAGCACAGCCAAAGAAATCCACCCTCAATATCTAGCCACGTAAAATCTTTTTTACTGGTGCGGTGGACATAGATTCCTAGCTCTGGACCAGCTAGGTCCGTTTCCAAAATACAAATAAGATGGTGAGAAATCGATGAAGGATCTTCAATAATCGCAGTTTGATGCTTATTGCTTGAAAAATAAGCACATAAAACAAGTCCCATCCATTTGTTGTCATTGAAAAAAACATTGGATAGATCAATTTTCACTGATGGCTCATTACTATGATAGTTGAAATGATGTAAAATTTCCACTAGCGGGAAACAAAATGAATATTCAGAGTGCCCACCCTGCAAAATAAATAAAATTATAGGACACAGAGGGGGAAGTTAATGGTGTGTTTGGAACAAAATAAGTACTCATAATTTCTTACCAGCTGGTCATATCTATTGAGTGGAGATACAACTTCGTTAGGAATGATAGGAATATGTATCCATCCTTCCTCTTGTATCGTGCCACTACGGCTAATTTGACATACGAAATCCCCAAGTGCAGAAATGGAAGCATTACAATGTTTTAGTTGTTGCTCAAACGGTGGCAGATCATGCTGGTACAAAAGACGAAGCCCACATTTTTGCACCATCACGCTTGGCCAATCACTAACAAACGAAGCCTTAATGTGGCCACATTGATGCAGCATATCCTTCAAGGCCTCACCAGGTATATAGGATATCCAAATGAGTCCAAAGGATAGATGTAACCAGTTGTTTTCCTCATCAGTGGTGCGGAAAACAAGGATTTGATTGCCTAGACTAGCTTTACTCGTTTGGAATTGACAATATAGAAAGTGAGATGAATTTGCTGAAACTACATTTTCTCGATCCCTGGGGATTAAAATAGAAGCATATAGAGCGAGCCCCAACCAATTGTTGTCTTCGTACAAATTTGGGGGTATCTCAATTGTCACCGAGTGCCCAAGACAACAATGATGATTAAACCACCTTGGAGTTCTTCTTGTTGGGAAACAAGAATTATATAAAGTGGACGGATGAAAGTACTACAAAATAGATACAAAACAGAAATACAGTGTCCAATTAGAGGGAGAGAGAGAAGACTGTTAGAAGTTTAAATTGTTTAATTAAGCTTTTTAATATTTGACAATATTATAGTGAATTCATGTGAGAAGTTTGTTGATGTTACTTGGAGAGTTTATAAATGGGAACAAAGAGTTCATTTTCAAGTTAAAATTTTATTTCTTGAATACAATAGTGTACAAAATGTTATGTCATGTAAAATCCTAAATGTAGTATTGGATATACCTCTATATTTGTAATATTTAATTATAACAAGAAATTGATTGTAAAATGAAGAGGATCCTAATACTTATAAATGTGGGGAGTTCATATAATATACGTAATTGAGATAAAGGTTGCATGGTGTAGTATATAACTATATATATCCTATGCATTATTTCATTCTGAACCAAGAGTGAAATAGGAGAAAAAAAAAAGTAGTTAAAAGTTTTCTTCCTCTTCATGTGAATGTGAGTTTCTTCATTTAGTGTTATGTGAATCAAAGCCGAAACCGAGATTTTATATGTTTGGGCAAAACATGAATAATTTTTTTGACCATTTAAGAATAAAAAATACACTAAAATTCCAAGCTAAATTAATAAATGAAAAATAAAACTATCATTTATTAAGCATTAACAAAATAAAAGATACAAAATAAGTGTTTTTTAATATTTCAACTCAATCATATATGATCCATTAAAATGGAACTCAATGGTTTTTATATCCCAAAAAGCATGTACGATATTAGTTTTTACTAAATTTTGTAGCAATTTCCCTTTTAATATAAAAAATCAAAGAAATTATTTGAAAATTATATTCCATTTTGTTGCGAAAGACATTATTCATTATTGAAAATGTACATGCTCCTATATGGGGTGTCTACAACTCCAAAATTGCAATAGAACCTGAGAGAGATTGTGTAAGTGTGGGGGTGAAAGCCCAACGCTACATATTGGGCCTGGGGCTCAATTTGAGTGTCACTGTTTGTCCGAAGAGGTAAAACAGATTAGGGCTGAGTCTGTATGGAGGAAGTGCACTTGAAAATGAATGGTGGGATACGTCCGAAGACGATCCTGTTGGTCTGAAGAGGTCCCTCTCATCGGATCACTAGGGAACTTGATCAAGCAAATATACTGAAAGCCTGAGCGACCTTCCTAACTTACTCCACGATAAGAGCAAACTCTAGGCACGCCTAGGGATGAGAAGAACGTAAAAATATCTAAAAGAAAAAGCTGTTACCACTGCATTTAATGCACTGCAACAACTTTCTTGGCCGCATTTATGTGGAAAAGACACCTGAACAGTGCAACCTCAGCTACTACCACTCACGGCAAATTAAAGCAGACGTCTGATGTGACAAGTACTCAAGTGAATGCTTAGATGAAGAACAAGTGGACGGTGAAGATGAGGAAGAATGAGGATATATAAATGGAATAGGTCTCTGAAAGGGAGGTGGGGATTCATTTTTCCATAAACATTAAGCCCCTTCGGATTTGAATGGGATCCACTCTACAATTGTCCTAACATCGTTTTATCCTTACTCGCACAAATGAATCGTTGCTAAATCCATAACCAGCCTAGCTTTTTCACCCACTCTCTACAAATTTATTGTTCTGGGTTCATTGGGCTCACAACCTGCAAAGCCTGGGCTTGGCCTATCAAATTTGGACCCTACAGTAAGTATGCTCACTTTATAAGCAAATTATTAGGCTATTGATTTCATAGTCCATATTAGTCATTGACATGATTTAAAAAAATTAATAATGTTTTGAAATTTAAATGTCAAACTACATTATGCTTATAACGGTGAATTTTCATTTTTAAGAGTATTTTTTCATGATTTGTGAAGTCTTACTAATAATCTAAAAAATATTTATATGCCTCTTAAGGATCCAAAATGAGATAACAATAACTACATGCTCACTAAATTCATGATTCAATTATAGTAATTGAGAATTTTCTGCATTGATATAGGAAATATTTAGTTAATAATGATACTCAATTGTAAGGTCATCCTACTAATGGTGAAAGAAAAGGCCACTGCAACAATTTACTTTTGGATCCTAAAATGAAACAATCGAAGTGTTATAAGAAACATATAGGCAAAATAGGATTTTTTTTTTTTTCAAAAACATATACTAAACAAATGCCTTGAATTAATCAATGACGTTAACTTTTCAAAAACATCATTAGAAAGAAATGAAATAGGATATTTTTTTTTTTAAAATCAAAAGGTGATATGAGTAGTTGGTCTTAAGTAATATTGATATGTACCAAATCACTTCCATACACACATCTTGTCAAGGTGGGACTATAAAATTCCATGCAGAATCAACAACTATAAGTTTATAACCAAACCTTGAATCTGCAATTAACCATACCCAAAACCTCACCACCGTGATTAGAATGAGAAAGCGAGATGGAGAGGGGGGGTTAAGGGCCAAGATAAGGGAAACAAGAGAGAATCACCACCGAAGAGTAGTGGTCCATAGCCATGGAGTTTTGGGTCTAAGTTGAAGAGAGATCAAGAGATAATGCGAGATAGAGAGAGAAGGAAGAGAGCTTAGGTTCAGCCATCGTGACAGAGCTTAGAGCTCTTGGCCATGGAGGCCACTGCCGTTTGGGATTAGGGTTTTTAACCTAGCTTAAACCTCAAAATCCAATCCACCATTAAAACCCATAGTGTACGAACTCAAGTTTTGAATTTTTTGATTTTGTGAGATAGAAGGAAAAGGGGGAATGTAACAGTGGAAAATTGAAAAATTGGGAAAAATAAAACGTGGGAGAGAATAATTCTAATGCAACAAATTTATTGCAACTTATTGCAACAAATAAAAATTTGTTGCAATATATTGGTATTTTTAAATCTCTATTGCAACAAAAAGTAATATACCCACATATGTATGTCTATTGCTCTCTTTGTTGCAAAATAGCTTCTTTTTTTTCTTGTAGTGAAAAAAAATGGATTTTGTTGAGATATGAGATGTTTATATATATATATGAGCTCTTTATATATATATGAGATGTTTTTTTGGGTTAGTAAAAATGGATTTTGCTGTTGTTTTGTTTTAGGATGTTACTAACCTCTTAGGTGATCACTTTAACTTTTGAGTTTTTTGGTTTAAGAGCTCATTTCCAATTTTGGAGGGGGAAAATTATTAAATATTTCTAAAATACCATAAATGTGTACTCCCTCCTCTCACATGAATGGTAGGTCCCACAATGAATTTAATTAATAAGACTCACCATTCACGTGAGAGGAAGGAGTACACATTTATGGTACTGTGGAAGTACACAATAATTTCCCGATAGAGGGAGGCCATGCATTTTTTTTTTTTTTTAATAAAGAGCTTCAAATTTGATAAATTAATATATATAGTTATATACTGCTTAATAGAAATTTAAAATCCAGGATCCTTGACGTTAGGGTTTGGAAGTGAGAGTCTGTGAAGGCCCACCAACTTCCAACACAGACGACTATATGTATTTCATAGAATTAATTAAATTTGCACAAATAGTTAAAAATTCTTACCCGGAAACAATTGTGAGGGTATGAGTCCTCCTCATAAGAATATTGAGCAGTTACACTAGTCTCCTCCTGAGAAATGAATAACCTTTGGGGGTGTAGTTCCTCATAAGAGTCCTTTCTTCCAATGAAGAACTCAGGATAAATATCCCATACATTGCAGAATTCCCAGGGATTGCAGGAGTCAAGGAAGCTATCAAATGGGGCAGAGCATTGCACCAGTATTTGCCTTAACTCTTCCATGTTATGCCGGTATACAAGATTGATCCCAAAACTCTCTGCAAACAAATCTGGAACTGAGCTTTCAAGCCAGAATTTGGCCTCAGTACTTTGACCCCAAAAATGTGCATGCGTTGTACGAGGGATGAACATTACCCAAATGAATGCACGTTGATTTAATGTAACTAATTCGTTGTTCATCCTCAATAATCCATTGCATGCTAAACGCGAATAACAAGAGCTGGTCCCCAAAAAACAACTGAATTGGTACACTTCAAATTTTTTTGAACCCAGACTCTGACGAACAGAGGTTGGATTCCTATTAAATAAGAAAAGACCACATAGTGCAAATCCCATCCAATCAGGATTATTAACAAATTCTGGAGATAGCGGGATTTCCATTGACTGCTTATCTTCATAACAAAACCACAGTGGGATTTCACGCTCAGCAAAACAGCAATGGAAAATTTCACCCTCATTGAAGTTTTTCTGGAAAACATGGTGGAAATGTATATCAGGCGCGACCAAATTTTGCTTTTTTAGATACAATAGTATTTGAAATCTGTAAATAGTTATTATTCTTTGACCATACATCAATGAGTTTCCTTTTGGTGTAGGTTAAATTCAAACTCATTTCCCTTGTTTAACAACAAAAAATATTACTAGCTAGTTGAGCAGTTTGAGCTAACTAAAATCTGCTATTATATTGGTAATTTAACAAAAAGTCTAAAAACACAAAAATTCTTAAAATCCTTTTCACAACTGATGAGATGGTATGTTACGATCAGTGATGTCATACCTATGTGAAAATGTTATTTCAATTACAACTTAGCACACCAATAATTGTGAAAAATATTGAAAAGAATATTTGTGACCGATTTGATTCAATAAGTGAACAAGTTGTACAGTCTTTATTATTTATAATAATATTTAATTGTTAGTCTAAAACCCCCGTTTAGCTAAAAAGATATTCTGAAAGAACAGAGTTTCGGAGAGAGAATAATACAACTTGTACTAAATATATCCTATAAATATGTTGACAGAAAAAATTGGCTCTAGAAATATACTGCATGTGGGGGTGACAATTAATGCTGTAACTGAAAACACATATCAAAAAATAATGGATTCAATTTTATTGAAGGAATATTTAAGTTGTTAAGAATTAAGGTTGATAAACGTTGCTTGTCAGATTCTAGTACAATCGAAATCCAGAAGTTGAAATGCTGAAAGTTGTTTTTAATGAAAAATACAAGTTGGTCAATTGTTTTTGCAGTAAATGAAATTTCTTGACTTATGTAGTTAAAGAAAGTAGTAGTGATTGAGGAAATTTTTTTTTAATAAAAGATTCTGTTCATACATAGAGCAAATACTCTTTTACTTGATTTTACCTTGGCAATATGGAAATTCTTGATTCCTTGAAGTTTCAATATACTTTTGCTTTCCAATAATATTTGCAAATTTTGGTTTTCAAATACGATATAATTTGTTAGTTAGAGTTTGTATCAGTTCATATGTCTAGTAATATTGCTAAATTATAAATTCACATTTTTTTTATAGGACGTGCTGTGAAGTTCATAATTTCTCACGAATAGAAAGTTTATTGATACTGAATGGCTTTGATTACTCAAAAAAATAAAAATTAATTAATGTCTGAATAGCTTAGGAAGGTTCCCTTTACAAAGACGGACTCAAATGGTGCATTGATCATCCAAGTACGTGAAGGTGAAGACACTTAGAAAGTTGATTCTACGTAAACTTTTCTTTTTAGCTAAGTGAATGAAGCTTATAAAGTAGGTCTCAAGCACATTTTAAAAGGGGTACTAATTCTACTCCTATGAACCATTCAATTATGATGATAACTTCAAAATGATGGCATCTGCATATGGTATTTTCATTAAAAACTTAATTTGAAGGAGGCAATGTAAAAAATGACAAATTAACCTTCACTAGATTATCCATGTCGATGTTTTAAATGTATCTATGAATTCTAAGCTTATTATGTATTTTACTATTAGCAACTATAATAATTTTAGTTGCGAGCAGAAAAGACTAAATTGTGTCTTGTTTATCCTCTGTATGTATGCTATGATACTAAGGTTAACTTTCTTGAGAGAGAGAGAAAGAGAGAGAACCTCTAAGCGTGCTTTGATCAAAGATTCACTTGACATAATACTTGCACATTGCTCTTTCCTAGCTGTTGCGAGAAAACCAATAAAAGAGCTCGGACTTGTTTCCGAAGAGGTACAGCCCTCTGCTATATTTTCAATACTTGGTTGAAGGATGGGCATGGGTTGAGGCATCCTGCAGGTATCAAAGAACATATCTTAGAAATTCAACATCTTAGAAATTCAGGTTAATAAAAAATTGTTCCCAGTTAAAATACCTTTGCAGTGAGGAAGAGAAACCAAAATCTTTGCTTGCCACTCTTTCCTCAACTTGATGTAACAAATTTTGATAAAAACACTCATGATAGGCATCTGGACTTTCTAACATGCACTGGGCTAATGTTTGCACAAACTTTTCAACATCTTGCTCGTATACAAGGCGGAGTCCACACTCTTTAACCTGCACATCTGGTTTATTGTGCTCAAATGAGGCCCCGATATGCTGACACTTTTCCAGCCGAAGTAACACGTGGGGTATATAAAATACCAAAATTCGATGGGATGACTCAACAAAAATGTCTTTAGATTCCTGAAAGACCTTGTGACGAGTGAGGTGAACTCGAGGGCTAATTAAAGGATTATAAAAGTTGAGAAAACTTGTTAAATTCTTATTGTCACCAGAAATTGTTGGTTGCTTGTGGACAGTATAATAAGCACACACAGCGATTCCCATCCATCTCCCATCACACTGCAAATTGGCGGGCAGTCTAATTCTTATGTCGGAACAAAAACTTCGATTACTGAACCAGTCTGGGACTTTCGTATGAGGAAAGACATAATCATATTTCTGGTTTCGAGCCAAGTCTCCCTGTGAAATAAAATGAATTAAAAAATAGTTCAAATGAGTGAGACAAAAATAAATATAGAAATATAGTGTTCGGTGAAGATTAGGGGAGACCTGATACACTCTTAAAAGCAATGACATTAGCTTTCCTTTAAGCCGGTCATTGGACTGACTAGATTCCAACTTATCCATCTGGCATTTGGATCTTTGATTGATCTTGCCTTCAGCTTGTACAAACTTTTCCAGATCTTGCTTGTAAACTACACCGGCACCACACATCTTGATCTTGACATAAGGGCTGTCACTCGTAATCAAAGTGCTAATCCAACTGCATTCCTTTAGAAGGTCTCTAAGTTGCCAAGCTTGAACAAATAACTTAAAACTAAATGAACCATCATGGCGAAGGGGTTCAGGTACGAATTCAGAGATGTCAAGGCCCAAGGTACATCTATCTACCGGACCTTCAACCATGTCTTGTCTACAATTAAATTCGATAAAAACTTTATAATCCAGACTGTTCAAATTTTTATGGACTACAACAACAGCAAACAGAGCAATCCCTAGCCAACTACTATTATCATGCAGATCCAAAGGAAGTGGCATTCTTATAGATGACCCAAGATTCTGATGGCTAAGCCACTCTGGAATTTCAGTTGAATTTGAAAACTCGAAAAAGCTTTTATTTTGCTGAACTACTTCCTGTAAAATATTAAAATACATAATTACAATGATGTTCAACGCACGTGTTTGTGTTGTGTGAAAGAGATAAACGTTGTGGGAGATACAGAAATATGAAGTTCAGTGAAGTATTAGGGGGATACCTGACGCCATCTAGATATTTGCTTCATCTGGCCACTAGCTCGTATAAACTTTACCAGATCTTGCTCGTACAGTACACGCGCACCACACATTTTGATCTCGAAATAAGTGCACTTGCTACTAATAAAAGCCCTAATGCAACTGCAATCCTTTAAATGCTCTTTAAGTATCCCGGCTGGAATAAGTACCTTCAATCCAAATGAACTAGCATGGTAAAGGGGTACAGGTAGAATTCCAGTGACGTTTAAGGGACAATTTATTCGTGAGACTTCAATTATGTCTGATCTACAAATAAAGTCAATAGAAACTTCATCATCCTGAGCAGAAGAAACATTGTTCAAATTTTCAAGGATTACAACACTAGTAAACAAAGCAATCCCTATCCAACTAGTATCATCACGCAGATCAGAAGGTAGAGGAATTGTTACGGATGACCCAGGGCTCTGATGGTTGAACCACTCTGGAGTTTCAGTTAAATTTGAAAATTCGCATAAGTACTTATTTTGCTGAATTACACCCTGTAAAATATTAAAATGCATAAGCATAAAAAAGATGTTCAACGCGGGTGTTTGTGACATTGTGTTGTGAGTGAGAGAGAGATACCTCCACAAATCTTTCAAAGAATGGATCGAAGTCATCGTATGGTAAGATCGGAATGCGGATGAGTGCAATTTGGTCATCATCCTTGTTGTTACAAACAACCATAGTGAACCCTGTCTCACCCGAAGTCCATGCAACATCCTGATTTGAATACTTTTCCAATAAAGGACATCTTCTTGCCCTTACATATCCTACACTTAACGTAAGATCTGGCAATGATTGAAGCATGCTACAATCATCCAATTTAAGAGATTTAAGCTTAGAAAGATGAGAAATACTATCAGGCAGGCGTGTAAAGTTGTTTTTGCTCAAATTCAGGTTCTGCAACGAGGATAAGCCACTAAGATCATCGGGGAGTCCTCCGTCCCATAACTTGCGGTCAGCCAGATTTAGAGATACAATAAATCTTAACCTAGGCAACAACAGGTTGATGGCCTCTCGGATAGGGAAGAAACCTTGGAAAAAAGCATGTGCAGCACGGACGAGGGAGAATCCGTGCGAAAGCCAGGATTTAGGTGGTTGAACCTTAAATCCCGATAGATCGAGAGTTTTCAGAGACGGCAAATTGACACTTGGAAAACTTGAAAGGTTTTTGCAACCTAGCAGACTCAAGACTGTCATGCCAGTCAAACGCTCGAGTGATGATGGCAATTCTTCCACAGCAATCCCATCTAAATACAGCTCTGACAAGCTTGTCATATTAGTTCCAATCTCTGAAAACTTCTTGAGACTTGAACAGCCAGATAGAATAAAAATTTTAAGAGATTTCAAGTTTATTTCGCAAGGGAGGCCAGTAAGACTTCTGCAATCTTTCAGATTTAACAAAGTAAGCCTATTGAGAGCTCCGACAGATGGGTGAAGCTCATACAAACTTGTACATCCTTGAAAAATCAGCCTCTCCAGATTTGGGCATCCGATGAAGTTAGGAGTCTTGACTAAGACTTTAGGGCCGCTAAGATCCAGGAGTCTTAACTTGGCCAAGTTCTGCGTGCGATAATAAATAGATATGGGAAATTAAGTAGTCAAGAACTTAATCCGCATTTTAAAAATAAGTAAAAAATCAACACTAGCATGCATTAATGGAAAACTTACAGTAAGTCCCTCTGGTAATTGCTCAATGTGGCTGCGAGGCATGATGAGTTCAACAAGATTGTCCGGTTGAAAACTGATCGGCATGAATTTTAAAGGATAATCATGCCACTCCATCATTCTTAACTTATTAGAAAGAAAATTGAGGCCTGTAGGAAGGTGCACATTAGAAATTTTAAGCAACCTTAGACTTTTCATATATGAGAAGGCTTCGTCATTCAAGTTTTCTTTACATCGAGGCGAATTTAGCACCATGCCTTCTACAACTTCTGCTCCGTGGAAATCAAGAACTATGCCTTCTACGAATTCTGTTCCCTAGTAATCAAGAACAATGAAATTAGCGTTGGGAAAGATATAGCAAAAAATTGCTAGAATTACAGAAATACACACTTCTCTAAGTTTATGTCTATATACTAATCCACTTACTATATTTTCCTTTAGCACATGAAACACATCCTTACAAAACCACAACCTACTGCGTCTTCCAAGCTCTTCAGGTGATTCACAACGAACAATTCTCCAACCCATCTCTTGTATTAAATCATGCATCCATAATTTTCCCCCTAAAATGGCAATGAGAGATTTGTCCTTGAGAGTTTCTATATTCTTCTTGCAACCAAAACCTTCTATATGTGCCACTCGATTTTTATCCTCCCCTTTGAAGAAACATGCAATATCCAAAAATAGATTTTGCTCTATTTCATTCAATCCCTTATAACTTATTTCAAGTTTATCAAGAATTTCTCCTTCAGGGGTTTCTTCTAATTGATGTAGGTAATCTTCCCATACCTCTCTTGGTCTATCAATCAAGGAGGAACTCATAACTTTAAGTGCTATAGGAAGCCCATTAGCATACTTAACAAAACCATTGGACAAATCCTCAAAATCTTTTTTAGGATAGGTTTGGTTAAACACAGTCCAACTGAAGAGCTCCAAGGCTTCATCATTATCTAATCCATTAGCCCTATGTACAATAGTATCCCGGTGATGCCTTATTAATAGCAAGTGCTTAT
Organism: Quercus glauca; assembly: GCA_023736055.1. Taxonomy (NCBI): domain Eukaryota; kingdom Viridiplantae; phylum Streptophyta; class Magnoliopsida; order Fagales; family Fagaceae; genus Quercus; species Quercus glauca. The sequence goes on from CM043323.1 coordinate 6,522,268, forward strand.
CTTTACTTGTGATAATGATCCTACTCCCTAGGCCAAACCAATCACAACTCCCTGCTAATGCCTGTAGTTGTTCAACTTTGTCAACATCATCAATAACAATAAGAACCTTCTTATTGGATAGTCTAGTCTTTATGACTTTGATCCCCTCATGATAGTCCCATATGTTTTCTTCTTTTACCTTCAAGGTCTTAAAAAGAAGTTGTTTTTGTAAATTAACTAGACCAGCTTTTTCTTTTTCCACTGTTTCTCTAACATCACGAATAAAGCAGCTAGCTTCAAATTGATGACAAATTCTGCCATAAATGGCATGTGCTAGAGTGGTTTTACCAATCCCTGGCATCCCCCAAATCGCTATGAAGTGCACAGCATCTGACATTGTACTAAATAAGTTCATCATTTCCTTCACACGTGAGTTTATACCGACAAGGTGCTCATGATAATTTGGGATTTCATGATTCAATTCATCAAATACATTTTTTGTGATTTCCTGAATATCTTCTGATTCGTGACTGTATTAAAAAATAAAAAAATAAAATTTTTGATGAGACAAGGGTGCTAGCCACAAAGAGACAAAACAACATTAACTGTAAAATATTTTGCTTCAGTAGAAAAATACAAGCCATGTTTTAGAGTATTAGAAAAATGTGTAAAATTTACGCATTTAAAAATTACTCAATGAGTGTATAATTGTATAAATTTATAAATTTGTTATAGTAATTGTGTAAATTTGTAATGGCACTATTCATTTTGTCTTTAGTTTTTTATTATTTCTTTACGTATCCCGAGAATGAAGAAAGAGAGCAAGGTAGCGTTTGGATTGCGTTTTGCGTTTCAGCGTTTTCCCTTTTTTTTTTTTTTTTTGACCAACGCCTCTTGCACTGTTCATGTGACATGAACAGTGCATTAAGGCAAATGAACAGTGTTTTCATTTTTGAACAGTAACCGAAAATTATTTTTTTTATTGTTTTCAGTTTTCAGCAAAATAAGCGGTATCCGAACGCACCCTAAATGGTAGTTGTTGTATGTAAAAAAAACTAAATTAAATTAAAAAATCAAGAAAAATTGATATTTTAATAAAATGTAATGCAAAATAGATAATCTAATTTGTGGTTTTTTGAAAACTAAATATGTAAAATATAAAAAGTAGGTTATTATGCAAAAATAGACAGGAATTTTTGCACGAACTGATGCAAATGCCATTACCAGCCAAAACAACCTGAAGATGAAGAAAGGTAACCAAAAAAAAAAAAAAAAAAACTTGGTCTTTCATACTTAAGCCAAGGGTCTTATAGCTTAATTGACACTTTCTTATGCACAAAGGTCGAGGGGAGAAATGGTTCTAGCTGCGAGTTAACAACATATTGTAATTATATTTATTTTAAAAAAAAAAGAGACAAAATTAATCCCTCTATTTTAATTGTGGCAATTTAAACACTTTTACACTTTCATTCCCATGGAGAGAGAGAGAGAGAGAGAGAGAGAGAGAGAGAGAGAGAGAGAGAGAGAGAGCTTTATCAAGAAGGAAAAAGCACATTAGAGTACTTAAAACATCACCCTTGTTTTTTTTTTTTTTTTAAGTACCAGAAAGTGGCGGGAATAAAGGTTTTGATTGTCACATTAATGAAAATGTGGAGGTTAAATTGAAACAATTAAATATATAGGATTTAATTTGTAGAGAGAGAAAGAGGGAGAGAGAGAGAGAGAGCTTTATCAAAAAGAAAAAAGCACATTAGAGTACTTAAAACATCACCCTTGTTTTTTTTTTTTTTTTTTTTTTTTTAAAGTATGAGAAAGTGGCGGGAATAAAGGTTTTGATTGTCACATTAATGAAAATGTGGAGGTTAAATTGAAACAATTAAATATATAGGATTTAATTTGTCACAAATATAAACTTATAGGTTTTAAAAAAAATTCTAAGAACCTTTTAAACTTTAGCAAAATTAAGCAACCATCATGGGCCCAACTGCACTTTTTGGTACTATTCAGTTTATTTTACTATTCAGCTTATTTTTACTATTATTCATAGGTCCCATTGCACTTTTTTATACTATTCATGAGTATCACTATATTATTTAAGTTAACTTTTACTTTTATCTATAGTATTTTCAACAAAAAAATTTCAGTTTCAGCAAAATAAGCGGATCCAAACAAACCCTAAAACATCTTATATTACAAAATCTAGGAAAAAAATTGAATTATTTTTCCTTATAATAATTGCATCCGTTACAAACTGTATGAGACACTCTATAGACTATAGTCTATATGCCTTTAGAACTTTTTAAATGCTTCCCCCATTAAAATAGTAGTTCCTCCTCCCTCTAATTTGAGTAGGCTCACTCAATAGTATTAAAATAAAATTAAAAAAAAAAAAAAAAATCACCCGCTGTACTATTTCAACTAACTTTTATCTTTATCTACAGTACTTTCAGCAAAAAAATTTTAGTTTCAGCAAAATAAACGGATCCCAAACAAACCCTAAAACATCTTATATTACAAAATCCAGAAAAAAAATTGAATTATTTTTCCTTATAATAATTGCATCCGTTACAAACTGTATAACACACTCTATAGACTATAGTCTATATGCCTTAGGAACTTTTTAAAGGCTTCCCCCATTAAAATAGCAGTTCCTCCTCCCCCTAATTTGAGTAGGCTCACTCAATAGTCTCAAAATAAAATTAAAAAAATGGCTAAATGGCCTAGTGATTTTAAAGAAGACGCACCTTTTTAACTTGATTTCATTTTATATAGCTTCTTCTTGTATCAAATAAAGTCTTAGGTCATTTGTATTTTAGAAGATTTTATAGGTTTCATTGAAATTTTTTTATTCAATTTAGTAGGTAATCTAGTAATTTATATCACAAATAAAATATTTTAAGAATTTCACTATATAATTCTTTTTTTTTTTAGAAAAAAGAAAACTCACTATAGAAATTATAATAGATGAATTTTATTCAATGAACATATCTTTAATTGGAGATAATAAGTTATATATATTTTATATTTAGCGTGGCCCCCACGAGAAATTCTCTGGCTCGCCACTTGAACAAATTAACATTTAACTCTATTAAGTTGTATCTTATGTTCTTTCATTGTATTTAAAAATTTATAATTTATTATGAACGAAATTTTCTAACCGTCTCTCTTTCACATGTTTAAGCCTTTTTAGGGGTTCAACATAGTTGGAACTTGGAACAGAAGATATAGCAATAGTTAAGATTTTTTTTTTTTAATATATAAATTAGTTATATAACAAATTTATATAAAAGAAAATTGTGAATAACAAAGTGTAAACTACTGTTTAGATGCAATTAAAAAAAAATTAAAAAATTGATTTTATTTATCTAAGAAAACACCTACAATTATCTTACATAAATATATAATATGGAAGATATTCTATATATACCTCAATCCATTTACTACACAATATATATATATACATTTACTACACAATATATAATATGGAAGATGTGTTCAACTTACATCTTGTGTAGTTTCACAAGAGTTACATATTTTTTGGACATTATTATTAGATCTAAGAGTGAAAAAACACTCATGATAATGTCATTATTGTTCTCTAGAAATTAATGATTTAGGCATTAATTATTCTTATTAAAGGAAAATAAATAAATAAAATAAATAAAAAACAGCATTAACTCTCACACTCTCCTCTACGTCATCACCTCCTTCCTTTCATCCTCTCTCTCACTTCTTTCTTCTTGCACTAAATAGTTTTTGGTCTCTACCATTGATTTTTTAACATTATACATGGCCAAAGTCATAAGTCAATTGTTTTAGAGAATAATTGTTGAGGCCAAGAATTTCTAAGGATAAAAAACACTCATGGCCAAAGTCAATTTAAAAAATTAGTGCTGTAACAACAGTCAACACTATCTCTCAACCATATCATCATCTCCAACCATGGCCCTTGAAAACTCTTTAAAAAGATGGGCTCTCTTACATCAATATATGCAAAGCAACAAACACTCCAAGAAATTAAATAGGTTAGTACATTGGTGGCGCTATTTGTCTTTGGATAATCAACAAACACTCCAAGGACCACCGCCTTGGAGTTGAAGTTTAATTAATGTCCTCCATGATATGGCCCACAGCCTTCTCCAATGCTTGCCACACTCCAAAATAACAATTTAATTGCCGACCTCTACAATGAAAGTCACAGCAAACCTAAGTAGCTAAATGTACAATCAACATCTATCTTGCTTCCTTTACCATTAGTTTGCACGATAGCAAGAAGATTTTTTTTTTTTTTTTTGACAAACTGATAGCAAGAAGATGATGAGAGAGAGAGGAAGATGATGATGATGAGGAAGACCACAACTTGCTCACGTGGCAAGTCGTGAGTAGTGTAGTTGTGAACCCACCACTTTTACTTCACCATTCATGACTTGCCACGTGAGCAAGTCGTGACAAAAGTTTTGAGAAAAGTTGCGATCTTAGCATTACTCTTTTTTTTCTTTAATAAAAATAATTAATGCCTAAATCACTAATTTCTAGAAAACAATAATGATATTACTATGAGTGTTTTGAATCTAATACTAATCAATGGTAAAAAAAAAAAAAAAAGTGAAATCTTGTGAAGTTATACTAAGTTTAACTTGAATCCATTTTTTATTTTTTATAGTAGCAAATATAAATAAATAATTATTAACAATAGCAATGTATATTACGTATTATAATATATTTATTATAGCATTTATTTATTGAGTTTTAATTATCATCACTCTATCTAACCATCATATCTACATCTATAATATATTATAAATGGTTTAGCTTACCTCCAATACTTTTTTAACTGGACATATCCTTTTGTTTTAAATATACAATGGCAAGTGGTAATGAGTTTTAATTCTTACATTTTATTTAGTTAGTAGGTGATGTAGCAATCTCTTATTAAAATAAAAGGAGATTCTTTTTAAAAAAGTACTGAAGGTAAGTCAAACCATGTTATAAAAGTTGGATCTCTAGTTGCACAAAATGATAATACGTATTCTTTTATCTATGCATATAACATTAACATACGTCATATTCTAGAATGATGTATACTTACAATGTCATCAATCTATATATATATTATAAAAGTTGAATCCCAAAACTAGTGGATGCACAAAATGATGACATGTATTCTTTTACCTGTGCATATAACATTAACTTGTGTCATCTTCTAGAACGATGTATATATACTTACAATGCCATATGGAAAAAAATAAATTGTACATGTCATACATATTTAACACATTTTAGGATGATACAAAATGACTATTCCACTTCCTCTTAAAAAAAAAAAAAAAAAAGGCCAAAATGCAAAATCCACCCTCTAAGTTTCACCATTTGTCATTTCAGTCTTTTAAGTTTGGGTTTTATCATTTCAATCTTCTAAATGTCATTTTTTCTCAATTAATTCTTTGTTAACCATCCGTTAGTTGCTGCCGTTACTATTTTTTGTTACCCTTATATCACTTTTCACCTGTAGCTTCAACATCAACTTGGCTTTATGTCTGAGCCTAAATTGGGTCCAATTTCTATATAGAAAGAAAACAACCAAACCCACTTTGTCGGCTTTGAAAACCTTGCTAGCACTTATAATTAACCCATTAGAAAATTTCATACCCACAAGAAAACCCAACACTCTAAGCCAAACTGAAAACCCAATAGCCATTATCAAAGTATCAAACCACCTAAACCCACACCCATCACACACCATCGTTGTTCCTCCGAGAAAAAAAAAAACCAGAGTTGTCCATCATAACCTCTTGGTCCACAAATCCTACAACAACAACCATAATTAACAAAGTGGCTCCACTCTGTGATAGAACAATGCCACAGAGGCAAGCATCCATTGTAGGCCCAGTCGGTGCCGCCAGTCATCCGATCTGTTTCTCCAGCTACCGTTACGCCTCACTTCTTCCTCTTTCTTTCTTAAAATTAATAATTAATTAATTAATTAAAATTTTAAATTAAAAAAAAAATACAGAATGGTGTTGTTTTGTTGTAGATAACGGTATCAATTAACGGATTGTTAACAGATGACTTAATTGAGAAAAAAAAAAATGAAATTTAGAGAACTGAAATGACAAAACACAAACTTAGAAGACTAAAATGAAAAATAATGAAACTTAGATAGTGAATTTTGCATTTTGGCAAAAAAAAAAAACAAAGGACTCATCCTCTACCCTTTAATCTAATATTTGATTCAAATTAATGTTATTTGGGATTATTTAATATCTTTGTTGAGACGTTAATTTCCTTCCATTATGGCATTTATTTATTTTTTGGTTTAGGAATTTCCTTCAATTATGGCACATAAAAAAAAAAAAAAAAACCAAATATATTCCGTTAGCATTATACTACACGAGTAATTAAAAAAAATATATCTTACAAAAAAATTAAATTTTTGTTGAATCTTACACAAATTTTTAATGGACATTAGATTAATTGGAGAACCTTAAGTGTCTTATTAAAGGAATAATTATAAAAATAAAATAATAATAAAAAATCCCAAAAATATTTCCTTGGCAATATACTCTACATGGCTTCAAACAAAAAAATAAAAAATAATGCCATAAATATTCCGTTAGTATTATAGACTTATAGTACACTAGTAATTAAAAAAAATCTTTCAAATTTTTTTTAATTTTTGTTGAATCCTAAAAAAAAATTTAATTGACATTACATTAATTCAAGACCCTTAAATTACTTATTAAAGGACTAATTAAAAATAAATCCCAAAAATATTTCCTTGACATTACACTACGTGGCTTAAAACACTAATGGAGAAAAAATAACCTCCAAAAATATCCCATTATCATTAAGTTCATAAGTTGAAAGGCTAGCAGTAAGATTATATAATGAGTTTTTTTCATATAAACTGCTACATTAATTAATTAATGCAAAATGACCTCCTCAAATCTCTCCTATAAGGTAAAATTATTAATAATTTTTCTTTTATTTATTTTTTTTTTTTTTGAAGAGGAATTTTTCTCTTATATGTGCACTAAGCCATTAATTATTAATAATTTTCTCTTTATAATTATTGGTAGAGTGCTTGTCATTGCCCATGAATGTCGGCTTATATTTGGTTCTAGGCCACTAGCTTGGGGGCCTTAAGGGTGGAGCAAGTAGAGTGGAACAGGAATAATGCTACAATTACAAACTATTTTACAACATTTTTACAAAAATGTTAATGTGGCCAACCTCTTATTGGTTTTCATCTAGGTCTACTATTAATATCACTTTTTCAATTACAAATAATTACTCACCATGTCAACAGTTTGTAAAATTTTTTGTAAAATAGTTTGTATCTCTAGCATTATTTAAGGAACAAAGTGAGCCTTATTTTAATCAATAAGGGTATTTTAGGAATTTGAACCGGGTAGGGTTTTTATATATTTTTTAAATATTGTTGTAGCCCTCATATAATGGATCATTAGCCGCTCACTATCGTGGACAAAGGACAACTACCGAACCACATAAGTTTTCTTTATTGATTTCTCTCTTCTCTCTCCTCTTTAATCTTGTGTAAACATTTTCACAACAAAAGGTATATCAAGTGCCATGTCATTTAACATTTTAAATGACATGATACTTTGTACATTGTCTAATCCATGAAATAAAAAGATTACTCATGAAATAGACTCTCCCTCCATATAAAGACCCATGAAATAATATGCTTATGTTTGTTGTCACCCAAAAAGTTAAGCATATTGCTAAACCACGTAAATTTTTGAATTCTTTATGTGTGTGTATGTTTGTTAACTAATTTTTTTTTCATTTTTATTGGATTGGATCCTAGAATAAAATTTAGAAAAACAAAGTATATATTAATTGTGTTAGAGCATTTAGAGTGGTGATTGTAAAACAACTAAAAAACTATTTTTAGCACTTCAAACACCAAAGTACATGCTATATCAAAGATGCTAAAGCTAAAAAAAAATCAGCAACATGCTACAGTGATCTATTACTAGTACCAAACCATTATAGCATGTTACTACAATTATTGAATTAATTTATTTTCATAGGTTGGAGAGGAAAAGAGAAAAGAGAGAGAGAGAGAGGTTATAAATAAATTAATATGTTCAATTATTTATATTATTTTAATGGATTGTATGTAAAAATAGAGTTTTTATGTAGGGTGTATTGTAAAATGATATGTTAAAACGAATAAGGTAGTTTTTTAAAGTGCTAAAAGCTAAAGTTTTAACTACTTTAATGTAAATTTTAAATGCTCATAAGAGTACTAACACCAATTGTGCTAAACACTTAGAATTTGTCATTTAGCACAACTTATGACTCTTCTATTAAATATCAAATTTTTAGCATTAAGCACGCTAAACATGAAAAATGGCTCTACATCAAATGCGTAGAATACCAAAAAATTTAACTGTGATAGAAGCGTAGAGTCGCAAATTCTAAAACTAATTACTTATTTTTATTCAATATTCTCTTCTCTCTGCTGACTCTCTCTCCTCTGTCTAGACATGGCAAAACGGGTCAGACCCGTTTGACCCGACCCGTTTGACCTGCAACCCGTTTGACCCGTTTAAAAATGACCCGTTTTGACCCGTGACCCCGTTTTGACCCGCGACCCGATTGACCCAACCCGACCCGCCCGTTTTGCCACGTCTACCAACGTTGAGTAGATTGAGATTGAGGTATAATTCTTATAAGATATTTACTTATTCTTCTTCACTTAATATGTTATGTACTCCATTATAGTTTGTCATTCTTTACTTGCCACCTTCATTTTCTCTTCCTACTTTAAACAAATCAAAAATTATACCAAGATTAGCTTCTAGAAAGCTGGAACAAGAGTTGCACCAAATTTAGGTATCAAGTGTTTAGTGATAATTGGTAAGTGGTAACATTATCACCAATGAAAATCTAATCACAGTTAAGGAACTCAGAAACAATTGACAAATTGCATCTATTTCCAAAAAAAAAAAAAAAACTTGTTTGAAAAATACGGGTCAACTCGACCCGTCCCACGACCCGACTTGACCCGCGACCCGTTTGACCCGTTTAAAAATGACCCGTTTTGACCCACGACCCGATTGACCCGACCCGAACCCGACCCGACCCGCCCGTTTTGCCATGTCTACCTCTGTCTCTCAATATCTCTCCTCTCTTAGAAAGCTCTCTTCTCTCTCTCCTCTCTGTTTCCCAATATGTCTCCCCTCTCTCTTCTCTCTCAAAAAACTCTCTTCTCTCTTCCCTCTCTCAGACCTCTCTTTCTCTCTTCCCCCTCTCTCTCTTGTTTACTGGTTTACTTGTGGAGATCGGCATTAGATTTTTCAGTGGAGATTGGCGTTGGTTTGCCAGTGGAGATCAGCGTGGTGGAGATTGTGGGTTTGGCTGTGGGATGGGTTGCGGCCTGTTGAATTTGAATGGGTTTTAAGAGTTGTGATTGTGAATGGTGAGATTAGTTCAGAAAATTATAAGAAAATAAAAGGAGAAAATTCTTGTATGCTATGGAGATATTTCAACACAATTAGATAAGAAAAAAAAAATCTGATCGTTTATTAGTCTGTCTAATCGACACTTCTAGCGCATGTGTTTATTTTTTCATATTATTTTTCAAATAATTAGAACAAAATTAAAATAATTTTTCAGAGGTTATCCAAATCATTGATGATATGACCAGAAGAAAAGGTAGAATCTTACCTATCCAACAAATGCCATCCGCGGATCTTGCTCACTTCTTTTAGTGCATTTCTCCACTTTTGTATCTGTTCTATGCTAACCTTGCGATCTTCTTCATGCTTGAGAAATGCTTTCCCAAAAGCCTCCCTCTAATTCCCAACATCAGAGGGATTTACGTGGTAGAAAACGGGCAGAACTTTCAGCTCCTTGTCTTTCATGCATTCAATAATTTTAACAAGCTCATTCAAGCACCACTTTGAAAAAGCATAGTTTTTTGAGAGAACGATAATTGCATACTTAGATTCTTCTATTGCTTTCATGAGCCCTTAAGCAATGGGTTTTCCTTGCTCAAGATTTTCATTATCTCTATAAGTGTTAATGCCTTTTTGTTTCAAAGCAGCATATAAATGGTCCGTAAAATTCTTACGGGTGTCCTCACCATAGAAACTAAGAAAAACATCGTATTTCCATAGAGGATTAGAAGAAGACGACGATGACAAGGATGTACAGGCTTTTTGAGTGCTCATGGAAGCTATTGGAAACTCAGCCTATAGCTTGATTATGGAAAAAGGTGTACTAAAAGAGAATGGAATTTTTTGTTGTTGTTGTTGTTGTTGTTGTTGTTGTTTAGGAAAAAGAGAGAATGGAACTTGAGAAAAGCTTTATTAGAACTTCTACTGTCTGTATCAAGGTTTCAGAATCATTCGCGGTATTAAATTCTTGGCGACGTGGGAGAAGCATTTATAGGTGCTTTAGTGGGAACATGACCAAAAACACACTCACCGAACACATTGAAAACAGATTAAAAGTTCATTTTAGTCGGTTATTATTTTGATACGTAGACTTTCAATTTTTATCGATTTTGCCTCTAAGTTTGCCATAATTGTTAATGTGATCCTTCCGTCTATTATTATTATTATCATTAATTAATGAGAATTTGCCCTTATCCCCACCAAAACAGCACACTTTTTTTTTTCTACAAGTGGTGCTGATTTGGTTAAAAGAGAGGTCAGAGTAGAGATTAAAGAGTCCCATTAATCAATGTCTTTAGGGTTCATTTGGTTGGAGGGGTGAAAAGGTGGGAAAATAGAAAAATGGTGAAATGATAGAAAAGTGGGAAGATAGAAAAGATTTTAATCTTTCTCTTTTTTGTTTGGTTTGGAGTGAAAAAGTGGTGAGATGGAAAAAGTGAGTTTGTATAAATTTATTTATGTACACTTGTTAAAAAATGATGGCCAATTAAAACAAAAAAGTGACAAACAACCAAAAAAAAAAAAAACACACCAAATTTATTAAAAATGAAAATCATGTAAAAAAAAATCATGTCTAGTTAAACAAAGAAAAAAAGAAGAAGAAGAAGAAGAAGGCAACGCCTAGGAAATCCAAAAAAAAAAAAAAAAAAAAAAAAAAAAAAAAAAAAAAAAAAAAAAAAAAAAAAAAGGAAGAAGAAGAAGAAGGCAACGTCCAACCCAGGAAAAAAAAAAATGAAGAAGAAGAAGAAGAAGAAAAGGAGGAGGAGGCAACATACCCAAGACAGCACAAAAAAAGAAAAAACAAATGCCTATGTGCACTTCCAAATGGGCATTTTTGTCGATTAAGTAGCGAGACTTATTTTCTCCTTCGAGTTTTCTCTCCAATTTAGGGAGAAAACTTTTTGGTGGGCTCGGAAAGAAAACACTTAGACCTCATCATTTATTTTCCTTCCTCTCCATCAAACCAAACACGCTCCAAAAAATTTTCCTTCCCATTTTCTCTCAAAAGTTTTCCATCCATCCTATTTCACCTCCAAACAAACATACTCTTAGGGTATTTTGTTAATAGACTATTTTAGAAAAGTTTTAATACCACTTTAATGAGAGATATAAAAAATTGTAAAAAAAGTTAGTTATTTTTTTCTTTTCCATAAAATGTTTATAAAAATATTTCATAAATCATTTCCTTAGAGCATTAATATCAGAGTTATTAAAAAAAATATCATTTTACATTATAAAAAGTTATTTTATCTATTTTACCAAACTATTTCACAACTCATCCAATATCCCATTTTTTATTTTATTTTAACATACAATTCATTAAGATAATATAAACTACCCAATCAAATAATATAAACAACATATCTCTCTCTCTCTCTCTCTCTCTCTCTCCAACAAACCAACATAGCCAACTACCACCACCAAATCCAACAAACCCACCATCACCAATAACCACCTACCACCAAAACCCAACCCAACCACCGAAACTTAGTCATCACCATTCACCAGCACCATTAAAATACCAAAAAACTGAACCAACCACCACCATCAAAATTGAAAACCAAAAATCAACCACCAACAAACACCAAAACTCAGCCATCACCAAGGAAACCTAGATCAAGGCAACCATCGCCAAAGCTCAACAACCACCACCAAAATCCCAACCCATCGACCCAAAAATGCCAATCCACTGCCACCTAAAATCACATGAGGGAGAGAAGAAAGAGTAAGGGTCCATTTGGTTGAAGGAGTGGACAAGTGGAAGAATAGAAAATGGTGAGAGAATGGAAAAGTGAAAAGATAGAAAAGATTTTAATTTTCCTCCTTTTTGTTTGGTTGGGAGTGGAAAAATGGAGGAATGAAAAAAGTGAGTTTGTATAAATTTACACATATACTATTGTTAAAAAATGATGCCCAATTAAAACCAAAAAAAAAAAAAGTGATAAACAACCAAAAAAAAAAACCAATCACACCTAAATTTATTAAAAAATAAAAATCATGTCCATGAAAAAAAAAACACATCTAAAAAAAAAAAAAAAAAAAAGGCAGGCAACGCTGCCCAGTAAACTCAATTGGAATCTATTATATCTCCTATTCATGTATGTGTTCACTGTTCAAAAGTTTACGTCTGTCTTTTAGTCAATCAACCACACTTTTACCCTTTACTTCTTTAGTGGTTAGTTTAGCACTTTATCCAGTACCCCAGTTTCTTACTCCTTTGCTTTATTGTTTGTTGCTTTATTATTATTATTATTATTATTATTATTTAAATCAATAGAGGTGGACAAAGTATACCTCATTTTTCTTTTTTTAGTAAAAAAGGAGGTTTCTGGTGTGAAGTGTGGACTAATCATCATTGACCTCACACCACGTGATGATAAGAGTAACACCACAAGTACCATTGGGGCCTTGATGGAGCTATCATCGAGAGCACAACACATTCGTCAGGGTGTTACTGCTAACCGTCTTGAGATTTGGGTTAATTGTCAGATGTTATAAATATATATATATATATATATATATATTCAATTTACTCTATAAGCATAAACAAACATCATTTAATACAATTTGAAAATTCTATTGCTCTTCCTTCTCCATCTCAAACTTTTATTTATCTATCACGACCCACTAGTTACTCTTTCGCTCATATAATTGGCATTACCTAATTTGTTTCCTTCTCCATTTCTAACAATTATTTATCTACATTGGCTACTAGAAATTCTTTTGCGTATATAATTGCTACAATGGCTACTAGAAATTCTTTTGCGTATATAATTGCTACAATGTGAGATACATGCAGTTAAAACAAGATATTGAAAAGAAGCAGGGACTTAGAAGAGCATAAATTTTTTTTTTTTTTTTTAAACGGTGTAAATTGTTCTATGAGCATAGGGAGCAAATTGAATATTTTAAAAAAAAATATATATATCTTGATAGCTTATGATAACATAATCTCAGAGGCAGATTGGATTAATTTTCATTTTAATTTTTTTACTAAAATTTTTTTATCATTTAGCCTTAAAAAATTTAATTATATACTAATATACTTTTTCTAAAACTCGCAAGTTTAATAATTGATTGTACTATGTTCTTTCTTTTTCCGTGTGTGTTCATAATTTCAAATCCCCTGTTCTCAATCAAGTCAACAACTTTTCCTGGGCCGCCCTTCAGGGAATTTATTCCTTTTCCCATTACTTTTTTTCAGAGCTTTTGCGTGGCACGAGTTATTGATTACCAGTCACCCACTTTTACTCGTTTCCTTTTATTGCTTTTTCTTTTTCTTTTTCTATTTTAAATCGATGGTGGAGGACATGGTAGTTTAGTGGTAAGTGGTAAGAGCACTTGCAGCAGTGGAGCTAAATAGCTATATAGCTATTTTAGATGTGACAAAACACAAAAAACTCCTTTGCAGCAGTGGAGCTATAGCTAAATTTTTTAGCTGAATTGCTACAGTGCACATCTATCTATAGATGTGCACTGTAGCACACATCTAAAAAAAAAAGTAATTTTTTATTCCTGTGTACAACTTGCTTCTTTTTTCTTTTCTTTTTTAATCCCACCGGTCTCTCATTCAGCTCAAGTCTCTCAACCTCTCACTCTCTCAACTCCGGTCTCTTCCCACTGTGTTTACCGCCGCCGACCCGACCATCATCAACGTCGCCGCCACCAAAGCTCGACGTCACCGACACCAGCACAGCTCGCCACCACAGACCGCCCACATCGCCCTCACCGACCCACAAACCCACATCGGCCTCACTGACCCATAGACCCACTTCACCTTCACCGACCCAGCCATCGCAGACCCACATCGCCGATCACCCATTTTCCTCTATTCGCCGATCTCGCTCACCCAGCCGCCACAGAGCCATCTCGCTTTGACCTAAGCCCCAAGCCGCAAGCCGTTACTGCCATCCATCTCTCTTATCTCTTTGCTGTGATTGTGTTTTTTTTTTTTTTTTTTTTTTTTTTTTTTTTTTTTTTTATATGGGTTTGGTGGCTGTGGTGGTGGTGGTGGATAATTTTGGCTTTGCCAGTGGGTTTTCTATATTTTGGCTATGAGTTTTGAGGTTTATGGTTGTGGTTGTGGCAGTGGCAGTGGGTTGTGGTTGTCATGGCTGGTGGTTTGTGGTGATTGGTGGTGATGGGGTTGTGATTGTGGTGGTTGTTTTGTTTTTGTTTTTTTTTTTCTATGTTTTGTTGTGGTTGTCGGTGGTGGTGGTGGTGGTGGTGGTGGTGGTGGTGGTTGTGGTTGTGGTTGTGGTTGTGGCTGATGGTAGAGATGGTTGTGGTTGGTGCTGTGGATGCTTTTTTTGGGTAGTGGGTATATTATTTTATTATAGGAGATATATTATTTTATTGTGATGTTTATATTATTTTATTGTGTTGAAAGCTAAAATAGATCCACTGCTGCAGCATATGTATATGTAAAATAGATAAAGTAACTTTTGGTGGAGCTAAAAAGCTAAATTTTTAGCTCCACTGCTGTGAATGCTCTAACCAGCTATCAGCTATGACTAAAACGAAGCTGCTAAAATTTCTTTAAGAAATATGTCTATTTCACACACTCATTTATTTACACACATACAATATTTTAAACTAAAATTATGACATGAAATAGTTGAAAATTATGATTTTCTGTGCAAAAGTGGTGAGTGTGTGAATCATGTGTGTGTGAAATAGACATTTTCAAATGTGGTGGGAGCGTACCAGGTATGAGATATTTTAATTAACAATTTAGAGAATTGAAAAAAAAAAATTTATTTAGCTAGAATTTATGGTAAATATAAAAATGATCATTAAAATTTTCCCAATACTTGATACTATCAAAACTTTTAAAAGTACAAACAAAAAGCCATTCGAAAATGTCTCTGCTTCTGCTTCCTTCTTCATTTCTTGTTGATATTTATTTATCATTTGCTATTCAAAAACTATTTTCTGCATGTAATATTATCAGGTAATTGCCTATTTAATAAAGGAATGGACTCTGTGCTTTCTTCTTCTGTCTGTTTGTTTTCACACTCCTCACAAATAAAACTTTTGATTATCTCAAAAGTTTAAGTTTAATAAATTTTGTTGAGCTACAGTGTTTTTGTTCAAATTTTAGCAAGTTGCTAAAAACTTTTAGGTTTGTGGTGTGCTATCGCAGACAATCAAAAATAAAACATATATTCCTAAAATATATGTAGTAGTGCGAGTAAGGATTGTTCCCACAGAGAGTATCTAGCCTAGTTTTATGCTACGTGAACGAGAGGGGGGAGGAGGGTTGAGTATGACGAAAACAATTTTAAGAAAAACAATTAAGGAACAATTCAAATTAAAGTATTGAATTCAATCAAAAGAACAAACCTCGGTCTAAGTCAACATCCACCACCGAAATTTTACAACTGATCATCGATGCAAGTATATATCAGTTCACACTTTGAATATTCACCGTTGGAACTATTTTCCTATCTTACCTTAGTCACAGTTAATTAGAAAACAAGCGATCTAGTTAACCCTAACCACTAAACGACCCAAGACAAGCGCTAAATGTTTAATCTAGTAGCAGTCTTAAGAAATAGAGAGATTGGTGAAATTAAACAACACAAGCACAAGCGGTTGTATTTAATTTAGTCGAGCATTCTTCCTAAGATCTAATAATTTCTGACGCAGCAAATCATTAAATTTTGGTTGCTTCACAAATTAGAGGGATCAAACAATTACGAATTTGATTTCTAACCTAGCAGTAGATTGCAACGAATAATAAACTAGTAGGCCTCTTAGTAATTAAGCGAGACAATCATGAAAATAGGCACAGAAAAACATCCGATATTCAAAGCATAAATTGAATAATAAAAACAAATTAGATCTCACAGTTTTATTGATTTCAAGGCTTCCGTTTCCTTCGACCAAGTATAAAAGTTTAGCCAAGCAGGGCCATGACAGAAAACTCGAAGGAGAAAATTAGAGAAGAGGGGAGAGAGAGGCGTGTCTGAAGTCTGATTTTTCCTCCCCCTTTTACATGTTAATTCCCCCTTTCCCAAGCCTACAAAATCTCCTAAAAATATTTTAAATAATAATATCCAAATCTGACTAATTAAGGAAAAATATTAAAAATAAAACAAAGTTCTAATATAACTAGGAAAGTGGTGTTTTTCAGCTGGAATTTTCATGCATCAGATTTGGAAACTTCCAAAAATAAACCGCATCAGATCGGCGTATTAGAATTTCAGACAAAGGAACATTCCAGAACGTCAGCAGTGCAGGTACAGCAACTTCAAGCCCGATTTCGACCTTGATGAGGCCTGTATCTCTCAAAACTCAATACATGAAAGTTGTAGATCTTTGTCTTGGTGTTCCATAGCATCTTGAATAATCTCAATCGGATCTTGGATGAGAGAGTTATGCCCAGATTACGAAACGATGTCAAAGCTGTCCAGAATCGCCCAATTAACTTCGTTTTGCACTTAACGCCTCCGTTTGCATCCTAAATCAAAATATAAGAATAATGAGTACATTTAGGCACCAAATGAGTGTAGAAGACTAAACATTTAGAAAGAAAAATATAACATTTTGCATTCTCATCAGTTTGGCAACCTTGATAAAGATGATTTTTTTTTGTGGTTTTGGTGCTAAAATGACAATATAGCAATTTTCACACATTTCACGTGAATGGTAACATTTTATTTCCAAGAGGCCATTTCCTTTTGAAACCAAATTGCTTTTTCTTTTTTTTTTTTTCGTTGTAATTTATTTGCAAATTGCGTTTCTTATACCAACAAGTCAACAAAGCTGTCATCCTCTAGAAACTTGAACATAAAGAATGAAAAAAACATAGTAATGAAAATAATACTACAATTAAGCCAAGCTTTTTCCACAACAACGGCCCACAAGCACAAATCAATTTCCGCGTTTCACACAACCTGCTTGACACGAACACTCCAAAAGGAATGAAACTCGATGAATTCATGGCATCTTCAAAGCAATATGGAAAAGAAGAAAAAAAAGGTAAGACAATGATGAATTAGTGGGTTTTACTTTATTGGCATTTGGCACATACAGAGTCTTTTTTTTATTTTTTTTGTTGCAACTTACAAACTTGCAGGACATGATAATTATTAATCCAAAAAAAAGTACGTATCCAAAAGAAATTATTTAGCCTGATCCCCAAATAGATTTATAGAATTTTTTGACGCTATAACAATTTTTTTTAAAATGATTTTTGTCGGTAGGATGATTTTTACTTTTAATCTTTTGGCTATCAAATAAATTTTTTAGGATTTTCAATTTTGCACATGATTAAGGCAATCAATCAGTAATAAAATATTACATATAAAGGTAATAAATATCTTGATTAGCTCTTCATTCACATAGAAAGTGAAATATAATTTTCAACAATTGCAAACATTATAGTTGTTAAACTAGCCTGAATATTAACCGGTCTATGAGCTGGATCACTTGGTTACCCGTTTAACTAGTGATTCATTGGTCAAACTGCAAGTCAAATAAAAAAAATTATATACGTACGCTTTTTTTTTTTTTAAAGAATGTATGTACGTATATACACACACATACATATACAAATAAGTTTGAGAAATCATAATATAAATATTTAAATTAAAAAAAAAAAAGACAAATGGCTAAATTAAACTTATTATTATAATTCAAAATTAAGGTTTCACAATAATAGAGTAGTCTTTTGATGAGATAGAATTCTTGGAGGTAGGCATACAAACAAAGAAGTGCATTTGTTTGATAATAATAATAAAATTAGGTTTTCTCCTCTTTATATTACCATATATAATTCATAAAACAGTATAGAAGTCAATAAAGTGGACTTACATATGTAATTTTACAAATTTCACAAACCCAACCAAGTGATAAAAACTCATCTAGTCTACACAAGTCGCCACAAATCTGTCAGATTTAACTGGACTTGATTGAGTCTTATGCACAAACAATCTATTTAAATAATAAAACCGGTCTAAGTGACAGGTCACCAGTTTACGGACTGAGTTTAATAACTATGCATTTATTATACTTTGAAAGGAGTAAGTTAGAAATTTTTTTTCTTCTTTTTTTGAGAAACCAAAACATTCTAATAAACACCTGGTGTGAATTCAACATATACCGGCACAACCTCAATATAATCCGAATCCACGTACGAATCCAAAAGAAAAATTCGAAGACCTTTCTCAACGTTTCAGGAGGTCCATCATATTTGTCATGACACAAATTGTTTTACTTGTCCAAATGAATTATAGCTTTGAACATACCGAATCTTACATGGGACAGTTCCAAGATGGCATTTCCTTTCGAAATCAGATTGTTTTTTCCACAACAATGGCCCACACTCATAAAACAATGTCCGCGTTTCGCACTACCCGCTTAACACGAAACACTCTAAAAGGGATGAAATTCTTAGTGTACTCATGGCATCTTCAAAGAAAAAGGGAAAAGAAAAAAAAATGGTTGGTGGTTTACTTGGCCCCTAGTCACATACAAAGTTTTTGTTTTCTTATTTTATGTTGCACAACATGATAGTTATTAATCAATTAAAAAAAAAAAAAAAAAACGTATGTATCCAAAAGAAATTGTTTAGACTGATCCAAAAAAAAAAAAAAAAAGATTTATAGAATCGTTTGTCGCCACAACAATTTTTATAAAATGATTTTTTTTTTCGGTATTATGATTTTTTACTTTTAATATTTTAATTAATTAAATAATTTGTTAGATTTTGCATAAGATTATGGCAATGAATCAATATTTAAAGGTAATATATAATGCATAAAATCCAAGTACCCCCAAACTTTAGGGAGTAAAAATCTAAATTATGAAACATTAGAATGTAAAATCCAAACACCCTAAAATTTCAGGAGGTAAAATCCAAATTATAATACTTCATGGTGTAAAATCCAAACACCCAAAAACATTAAAGGTGTAATTTACAATTGACCCTAAATATAATTTGTTAGGTTCTAAGGAATTAGGAACTAATGTATTAGAACTTCAATTTGTAATGTTGGCAAACCATGATCAAAACGTTTTAAGTCTTGTTTAGATTTGCTCAAAGTGTATTTATATGTAAAGTTGGAATCGAGTGTTTTGCAAGGTTTACTGTGTAAATCTGCCTGGCTCGATCGATCGAAGCTCGTGCAAATTGTTTTTCTGCAGATTTTTCCAACTCAACCCAAGCCCGGTTTGACATGTAGGGTTTTATGTTTTGTCTTAAGTATAAAAAGGAAAACCCTAGCCACGTTTTGAGGTTGCTCTTTATGCTGCGTGTGTGAATCTTTTGTGAGATCTAAAGGTGTTTGCCTTCACACATACTTAGGGTTATCAAGAATCAAGACTATGTCAAGAACTTGATGATCGTTTCAGTTGCAGATTCAAGAGCTTAAAGATACACAAGTGGGAGTGCTTGTACTTGCTGGGAATTCAAGAAAGAAGTAGTCCGTGGACTCAGAGCTGTCACGTGGTCATGGTAGTAAGTTTCATACTCGAGGTAGCAATATGATGTTAGTGGTCTAAGTCGCTATTGTGTAAACTTCAATTCTTTAATAGTGAATTCGGTTTACCTTGAGGATAGCTAGGTTAAATCCTCCCCAGGTTTTTTACTGGTTTGGTTTTCCTGGGTCATCATATCTTTATGTTCTTTATTTTTCGCACTTTACATTGATATGATATATTTGTGTTAACCTAGATCTGATAATTTGACTAAGTAATCACTTGACTATTTAACTAGGTTAATCTGGTTGTGTTTTAAGGAGTCTAAAAACAAACAAGTGGTATCAGAGCAGGTAGCTCTCTTATTGTAGATCCTTTGATCTAAGAGTAGATCCTTGACCCTAGTTGTCATGGAACACGAACACTCTCTTGTTATTCCACCTCACTTTGATGGGAATAATTATGCTTATTGGAAAGTAAAGATGAAAACATTCCTGAAATCTATTAATGAGAGAGTTTGGAACTCTGTTGAATACGGATGGGAGAAGCCCACTACTCCTGTGAGTGAGTGGCAAACTTCTCAGAAAGAAGCAGCCACTTTTAATAGCAAAACTATGAATGCTATCTTTAATGTTATTTCTATGGAGGAATTTAAGAGAATTTCAAATGTTGAGATTGCTCATACTACTTGGAATATCTTCCAGACTGTGCATGAAGGCACAAAGGCAGTTAAAATCAATAAGTTGCAGCAATTAACAACTAGATTTAAAAGCATTAGGATGTCTGATGATGAATCTTTTGATGAATTATATGCTAAGCTTAACGAAATTGTTAATTCTACATATAATTTGGGTGAAATCTATGATCAACCTAAAATTGCTAGAAAGATTCTTAGATCTTGACTAAGGATTTTACACCTAAAGTGACTGCCATCACTAGAAGCAAGGATGTGGACTTCATCTTTGTTGATGAACTTGTTGGATCTCTTCAGTCCTATGAGTTGGACCTGACTCTTAAGTCTGGTGACGATGTTGATGTGAGTGGAATTGATGATGAGCTCTCTGCTACAGAGATTGCCTATCTGGCCAAGAACTTTAGAAACTTTCTTAGGAACAATAACAGAAGGACAAGAGGTAAAAACAATATTGAACCTAGAAATTTTAGGAGGAATGATCCCACTAAGGTGAACAACACTGAAAAACCTAAAAAGAAAGTAGGTCAACCTTCTAATAATTCTATGGGTCAACAATGTTTTGGTTGTCAAGGGTATGGTCATGTGAAATCTAAATGTCCTACATTCTTGAGGTCTAAGGGTAAGGCTATGGCTGTAACTCTTAGTGATGATGAAGTTTCTGACAATGAGTCTGGTAGTGATGAGGATGGAAACTTCATGGCTTTCACTGCTACTACTGTAGTTGATGAAAGTGTTGCTATTGAAGAGAACCCTTCTGATGGGGAACTCTCTGAGGATGCAGATTTACAAGAAGCCTACAATAAACTTTGCAAAGTTGCTGCAAAGGATGCTGTGAGTGTTGATTTAGACTTAAAGAAAATTGCATCTCTTGAACTTGAAAAGAAAAATTTGCTTGTGAAACTATTTGATGCTAATGAATTGTTGAATAATGTGAAGATTGAGAACATGCTTTTGCTTGATAAAGTTAAGAGTTTGGAACCTGAATTATCTGTTGCTAAAGAACAAACTAATAGGTCTGCAAGCTCCAAACTTAATCACATGCTAAGTGTTCAAAAATCTCCCTTTGAAAAAACTGGAATAGGTTTTGTAGAAAGCATCTCTATCCCTGAACCCCATTCCACAAACTTTATTCCTTCTTCTGAACCCCCTGTGAGTGAGGTTGTCAAACCTTCTGTGAGTGAGGCTGCTAAGCCTGTAGAACTTACACCTCTTAGGAAGATTAGGGTTGATCTTCAAGAATATAAACCTAAGGCTCCTAACCCTCCTAAAGGCAAGTTGCATGATAAGCCTGCATGGGTTTGTCATTTTTGTGGAAAGTCTGGGCACATTCGTCCAAACTGTTTCAAGTTGCAAGCTGCTAAGTGAGCAAACAAGCCAAAAGTACTTGTGCCTCAAGCACAAAATCCTATGGTACTTATTGGTGAATTGGTAAAGGCTATAAACCTTTATTCCAATCCTGGAGTTGGTAATCATTCTAGTGTGAATAAAAACTCCAATGCTCGAGGTGCATCTAAAAAGTTTGGATGCAAAAGGCTCAATCAAATTGAGTCTTTCTGACATGGTCCTTATGCTTCATCGCTCTACTCTTTGTGACCATTCTCTTTTGTTGCTTTTGTTTTTCTAGGATTTGCATTGCATAACATACATGCATTTCATTTTAGGTTGTTTTTGTTTTTTTTTTTGTTTTTTTTTAAAGGAAAAGGGAAGCAAAATATGTTTTGCATTATTTGCCTTGGATTTGAAATCAAGGTTGGCCAATTTATTTTTACATAACATGTGTATGTAATTTATTTAGCTTTGATGAGCTTATTTATTGCACTTTACTAGTTTCAGCTTTGTTATGCATGTTGTGTGGGAAGATATTTATAGTTTTTGATCACATAATCTTGATCTTGAAGTTACATGCCTTTGATTGTCGGACTTGAACTTATTGAGAAAGGCATAAATAACCATCTCACCACTGTTTACTAGCCAATCATGAACACTTTAGTGCATACTGTAAGATTTTATGCTCGAGAAAGTGTTGCACATGCACAAAAAAAACATAAGGTGTAGCCTCGGTTTAAATGCTAAAATTGGTGTGTACATTATTGGGCTTTAATAATTTCACAATCAAATAAAATTGGTGTGTACATTATCTTGACTACTTGAATAAGTTTCTGATCAATTAAAACTGGTGTGTACATTATGAGGCAATTCAAGAAACTTACATAATTGCAAACTTTTATTTTAGGATATGTGAGAGTTATATGATGTAATTCTTTAGGTGATAGTCTCTTTCAATCTTATGTGATGAATTTTGTAAAAATTGTGATTGATTTCTATTTACATATCACCTCACATGTATTTCAAGCTTTTGCTAGTTGCACACACTGCACAAGTTACTCTTTGCTAAACTTTTACATGTTATTATGTGTGATTTTGGTTTGGCCAACCAAGTTTGAAAATTCCTTGAGTTTTATGCAAAACATGTTTGCTGTTTGAGAATTTAAGGATAATTGATTGAAAATCTTATTTTTGGGTAATCTGGGTTCAATTCAAATTTTTTTTTTGAGCATTTCATCTCATACTCATGTATTTTGTTCATAAAATACTATGCTTTAAGGAGTTTCTGCATAAAATTGCTCTGTTTTTCAAAAAATTGTGTTTTCCAGATTTTCGATCAATCGAATCTGTTCTTTGACCGATCGAAATTGCGATTAAAATTTTGTTTTGAATCTGACCTACTCAATCATTGTTGGATCAATCAAAAGTGATTTTCGATCGATCGAATATAATTTTCAATCAATCAAAAATCGTATAGAGAGTTTTTTAAAACCTTTGTTTCTCACATGTTCAAACACTATTTCAAAACTTTCAAAAGCTTTTCTCTCTCTGTTCGATCAGTCTAAGATTCCAAGCAAGATTTTTGTCATTTTCGCCCAAATTTCTTCAAGGGTTTTTGTCATCTAAGGCCGGTAAGACCTTTACACCCCTCCTTTTTCATTTATTTTTTTGTTTTCATGCATTTTTGCCATGCATTTAAGGGAAATTTCGAACCTAAGGGAAATTGGGTTTTTTGTTGATTTAAGCCTTTTCTTTGGAAATTGGTCAATGGGTTTTTGTTATGGGATGATATACAACCATTCTATGTGAATTAATTTGATCAATTTGTTGCTTTGTGGAAAATGAAATTTCTAAGGCTTGAAACTACCCAATTTGGGGATTTTGTTCAATTGTTCTTAATTTGATGAAATTGGCTTGTTAGATTGATTCATTTGATCATTATAATGTGTTATCTCTCTTGTGTAATGGTCAATTGATCAATTTGTTGGATTTTGTGAAAATGGGATTTTCAAATTTTGGGGGTTTTTGATGAAAACTCTATGCTCAAGCCAATTTTGTGATCTTGGAGTAAAATTGAACTTATTCTCACTGCATTAGAGCATGCATCATATAGAATTGTTATTTCTATATTTTTTTTTGTGCTAACTTGTGGTTTGCCCTTGGTTTTTCTTTTCTTTCTCTCTTTGTCTTCCTTTTATGTCCGTCCTTGTGACCCTTAGCATCATGGTTAGGAAGACTAGAGCCCATAAAACCTCCACCTCTACTTCTTCCCCCACCTTTGATAGTGAGAGGTTCCTAAGTGAGAAAAACCAGGAAGCATATGAGAAGCTTAACATTTGTAGGAATATTTGGGCTGAGAGGAAGGTTCTATTAGACGAGCTAGATGGTGAGATTAGGAGAAACTTTGACCGTAGGGGCTAGTTACCTCTGTTAGATGTTGATCATCCTCCTCTGGCTACCTTGATCAGAGAGTTCTACTCGAACCTCTCGGTCAACTCCTATGATTCCAACACTCTTGTGAGAAGTTGGATACGGGGTGATGAGTACACCATTACTCCTTCAGTAGTGGCTGCTGCTCTTGGGGTGCCACTAGCCCAGCATCTGATTTACCCTTATGATAAGTCTCTACCCCTTGATGACATTATGTCATTTATTACTGGTACTAATATCCAGTAGGGTTCCGATCCTCGGATCACCTCTCACAAGTTGACCGAGACTCATTATCTCTTTTTTCGGATTTCTTGCCATTCCATCTGGCCCATCTCTCATCTGCACACCATTCATTTGGAGCGTTGTGCATTTTTGTATGCCTTTGTCTCTGATGCTCTTATGAGCTTTCCTCATCTTTTTATTCGTTCCTTGATTGAGGTTCATAGGAGTAGTTCTACTGCTCATGCTCTTTTCTTTCCAGTGTTTATTCATCGGATTCTTTTGCATTTAAGATTAAAGCAGTTTCCTTCGTTTAAGCCTGTTCATATCATTGCTCCCATAGATGCTACCTTTCTTAGGCAGAGAGCTGCTCAGATGAGAGTGAGCTCTAAACGCCCTAGGGTTGAGACTTCTGGTGTCGCACCTCCTCCTCCCTCTTTTACAGGTGATACTTCTGCTGAGGCATCTGTCGATCCTGCAGCTGCTGCTGCTGTTCCCTCATCTTCTACTTCGGATGATTCAGACATTCATCGTATGTTGGAGACTGTCATAACCGTTTAGGTGGCTCATGGTCAGCTTTTGGTGGACATGCTTGATGAGCTTCGTGCCTTGCGAGCAGATTTGGAGCATTTTAGACAGTCGCCTCCTTTTGATGATGAGTAAGTGCCCTTTGGCAATTCGTCACAAAAATGGGAAGTACATATGTAGGGAGATTTTGTTGTTAGGGGGAGATTTTTGATGTTTTGGAGCTATGGAGCTTTAGATTGTATTTAGGTGCTTCATTTTGTATTTACATTTTTGGCTCATGATGTATTTTGTTGGGTTGTCCATGATAGGGGGAGATACATTGGTTGTATATGTTTCTTGTTTCACATTTCTTATTGATTTATATTTATGAGGTTATTCATGATATATGTCTTTATTTTGTGTTATGTGAAATCAAGAAGTTATTTTGTTTTACTTGTATTTTCCACACATGCGTTTATGTGTTTGTTGAGTGTTTCAAGAAATATACAGGTTGATTCAGTCGTGCAGCTATCTACACTTGCAACTGATAGATAGTAGTTAGGTTGAATTTGTTATGTTGGGCTATGTTTTTGTAATGGGTTGTTTTTATGTAAACTTTGAGCATTTTGTTAAGTTTGTGTTTTGTCACGGATTGCCAAAGGGGGAGTTTATTAGGTTCTAAGGAGTTAGGAACTAATGTATTAGAACTTCAACTTGTAATGTTGGCAAACCATGATCAAAACATTTTAAGTCTTGTTTAGACTTATTCAAAGTGTATTTATATGAAAAGTTGGAATCAAGTGTTCTGCAGGGTTTACTGTGTAAATCGACCTGGCTCGATCGATCGAAGCTCGTGTAGATTGTTTTTTTTACAGATTTTTCCAACTCAGCCTAAGGCCGGTTTGACGTGTAGGGTTTTATGTTTTGTCTTAAGTATAAAAGGGAAAACCCTAGCCACGTTTTGAGGTTGCTCTTTATGCTGTGTGTGAATCTTTTGTGAGATCTAGAGGTGTTTGCCTTCACACATACTTAGGGTTATCAAGAATCAAGACTATGTCAAGAACTTGATGATCGTTTCAGTTGTAGATTCAAGAGCTTAAAGATACACAAGCGAGAGTGCTTATACTTGCTGGGATTTCAAGAAAGAAGTAGTCTGTGGACTCGAAGCTGTCACGTGGTCGTGGTAGTAAGTTTCATACTCGAGGTAGCAATAGGATGTTAGTGGTCTAAATCACTATTGTGTAAACTTCAATTCTTTCGTAGTGGATTCGATTTACCTTGAGGATAGCTAGGTTAAATTCTCCCCAAGTTTTTTACCGATTTGGTTTTCCTGTGTCATCATATCTTTGTGTTCTTTATTTTCCGCACTTTACATTGATATGATATATTTGTGTTAACCTAGATCTGATAATTTGACTAAGTAATCATTTGACTATTTAACTAGGTTAATCTAGTTGTGTTTTAAGGGGTCTAAAAACGTACATAATTGACATAAAGTTAAAGTATAATTGGAAGAAAAATGTGCATTTAAAATTTAAAGGTCCTTGTTATCAAAATATAATTCAACTATCTAAATTTTTATACTTTAGGAGTTACCCAAAACTTAAAGAGTGTAATTTGAAATTTAGCTTAATTATAAATATATATTAAAATAATGATGTATAAAAAAAATGGACTTTCAAAAACTTATGTGTCAACATTAGAAGAAATCAACAAAAAGTCGAACACCTTTGATTTTATGTACATTAGACATTTTCATAACAAATCTTATGTGCTAAGTTGTTACTGATTCTAATTTGAATCTACAACTAAGGTTACGTTTGGATTGGACGTTTACTGTGAGCGTTTCACGTTTTGCGTTTTTTTTTTTTTCAAAAACTGTGATTGTTGATTTCGGTGGTGTGAACAGTGTTTATACAGTAACATTTGCAGCAACTGTTCAGCCACTTTTCAGTAATTTTTGAGCAACTTTTCAATCAGAGGACCCACAAATTTCACTTTTTAGCAACTTTTTCATTAAAAATGGGTCCCACAGTACTATTTACACATTTAAAAATTATTTTGCTACAGTGTTTTTCAGTTTTCAGTTTTCAGTTTTCAACTGTATCCAAACGGACCCTAAAATTACTTTTTTCCCTCACTAGTAACAACTTGCCACTTAAAATTTGTTGTGAAAATGTTTGGGGCATGGCATATCTCCTAGTCCTCTCTTTTTTTCTTTTCTTTTCTTTTTTCCTTTCTGTTACAATAAATGGGGCAAAGAGACTCAATATTATTAAATTACAATATTCTAGTCCTAAATTGCATAATTAATATTCAATTTCTGTGTGGCTAATTTGAATAGAGAATGAAATGTCAATTATTTTTATTGAGAAAATTTATGTTATGATTTGAGCTTTATTATAATGGTACTTTAAAATTACTAAATCTAAGATGTCATTAGAAACCCATAATGTTTTGTTTTTATTTGAGTTTTAAACTGGGTTTATAATACATTACATAACCAGAGTACAACTACAAAAGAGCCTAACTTTTGTAGTTGTAGACTGAGATTATAAACTGCGGACACTAGACACACACAACTAATGTGGGATAAACATCCCTATTATTATTATTATTTTTTTTTAGTAAACAGTACTACTTATAAGAACACACATGAAAATAATAATAGTGTTTTGAACCGGGTTTATAATACATTACATAACCATAGTACAACTACAAATGGGCCTAACTTTTATAGTTGTAGATTGAGGTTATAAACAGCAGACACTAGACACACACAACCAATAAGTAGTATTGTTTACTCAAAAAAATATATATAGAAATGTTTATTCCACATTGGTTGTGTGTGTCTAGTGTCCGCTGTTTATAACCCCAATCTACAACTACAAAAGTTAGGCCCTTTTGTAGTTGTACTCTGGTTATGTAATGTATTATAAACCCGATTTAAAACACTATTATTATTTTCGTGTGTGTTCTAATAAGTAGTACTGTTTACTCAAAAAAAAATGATTAAATCTCCAAAATTCACCTCATTATATTTTGGGTTTTATTTTTTGGATAATTTTAAATTCTCAGCACCAAAAAATAAAAAGATGATACTTGAGCCAATATAAAATCAAAATGTCTAGGATCTCTAGCTATTGTCCATTCAATTATGTTGTACACTTCTCCCCCTTTAGGAGTTTATGCAGAGTGTACGATAAAAGTCTGTAAAAGAAAATCAAACTAACAATGGACTCATTTTGTGCTATGGGGATTTTTCTTTACCTGAGGAACTCCGAGTCATAAGAAGTTCAAATGTAAGGAAACTGCCCAAGCACTAAACAAGTTTACCAGCACCACCAAGCTCCTAGTAGCCCCCTTCACATGAATTGGGAAAATCTGCAAGAGAACAGGTTTATCCAAGTATTGGTGTCATCGCGCGAGATTGGGAAGCGAAACCTATCACAATCATGATTATAAAAATTGCAAAGCATGAAATACCAAGCTCATTTGTTGGGTTCTAAGAAATTAGGAATTAATGTATTAGAACTTCAATTTGTATTTTGTTGGCAAACCATGATCAAAACATTTAGTCTAGGTTTAGGCTTGCTCAAAGTATGTTTATTTGTAAAATTGGAATCGAGTGATTGCAGAATTTATTGGACTAAATCTGTAAGTCTCGATCGATCGAAAATTAGACTCGATCGATCGAACCACGTACAGATTTATTTTTCTACAGAGTTCCAGTTCAGCCCAAACTCTATTTAAACGTCTTGGGGTTCAAGTAAAACTCTTATATATATAAGGGAAACCCTAGAACGTTTTTGAGACTTTTGGATGAGAGATTAGAGTGCCTCTTGTGCCTCCTTTTATTAGGGTTTTGTACCCAAACCTCTCTAAGTCTTTGTTGCTCATATTTGCTGTTTATGTGAATCTCTTGTGAGATCTTTGAGGAGCTTTCCTTCACATAAACTTAGGGTTTTCAAGGTAGAGATTATTTCAACATCTTGATGATCAACAAGGTTGCAACCATTTGAAGCTTAAAGAAAAACAAGCGGGGAGCTTATAGCTGATTGAAGAAATCCAAGAAAGAAGGAGTCCGTGGATTCGGAGCTTGCACGTGGTCGTGTCAGTAAGTTCTACTGGTGGGTAGCATTAGGAAGTCAAGCGGGGAGCTTGTAAGTCCTTTTGTATGAACTTCGATTCTTTCATAGTGGATTCAGGTTTGCCTTGAGGATCGGTGGGTAAAATCCTCCCCAAGTTTTTTACCGGTTTGGTTTTCCTGGGT
Organism: Quercus glauca; assembly: GCA_023736055.1. Taxonomy (NCBI): domain Eukaryota; kingdom Viridiplantae; phylum Streptophyta; class Magnoliopsida; order Fagales; family Fagaceae; genus Quercus; species Quercus glauca. The sequence continues at coordinate 6,551,552 of CM043323.1, forward strand.
GATCATATCATGTGTTATTTATTTTCCGCTGCTTTATTTGTTTTATATGCTTGATATGATTATTTGATTGTTTTAACCTAGAATTGTTTAATTTGACTAAGTAACAATTTGGCTAATTAACTAGGCTACGCAATCTAATTGTGGTTTAAGGGGTCTAAATTTCCAACAAGTGGTATCAGAGCGGCTAGCTCTTCTTGTTGTAGATCTTTTGATCTAAGAGCTGATCCTTGACCCCTGTTGTCATGGATAATTTGAAGTGTCTTTCGGATCATGTTTCTGTTCATGCTTCTGCTGATTTTATTGATGCCTGTGATGTTTTGAATAAAAAGGACACTATTGTTTCTGCTGATTTTTTTGATGCTTTTGAAACTCTTCGTAAGGAATTATCTAAATCTTTGAAAATTTCTAAGAAATTCAAGGAAGAGTTAAAATTGGCTAATCTTGAAAAAGAGGAATTGCTTGTTAGATTAGTTGAATCTAATAAAAAGAATGAATTTTTGAGAAATCAAATTTCCTCTCAAGATGAGAAGATGAAAAGCTTGGAACAAGAGTTAGCTGAGTCTAAAGCTAAACTTGAAAATTTGATTAGTACCAAGCCTGCTGATGATAACAGAATTGTTTCTGTTTCTCTTAAGCCTAAAACTGAAAAAGTTTATATCCCTCCTTTTAAGAGGAATAATAAAGAAAAGACTTATTGTGCTAGGTTAGACAAAGGTAAAAGTTCTGATGTAGACGCTGAAATTTCTAAACCTATGTCTAAATCTACTGCTTGTGTGCAAAAGAAATCTGTTTTTGTGCCTACCTGTCACCTTTGTGGTGTTGTTGGTCATATTAGACCAAATTGTTCTTTGTTGAGGCAAAAACTGAAATCTGAGACTAGACTTGCTGTTAGGAATACTGATGTTCCTAAATTTGTTCCTGTTTGTCACTTTTGTGGTATCTCCGGTCACATTCGTCCTAATTGTCATAAGTTGAAATTTAAACATTCTGTATGTCAATCTAGGATATGTGATGATATTGCTTCTGCCATAAGTCCATATAAATTGTTTCATATGCTTTTGAAAAATTTAAGCTTGTTGGCTTGTGAAAGGAATTTGCAGGATTTCAGTCTCTCTCAGAAGATTGGTGTAATTCCTCAAATACACTCTGCTTCTCACGGATTTTCACCTACAAAGCCGAAGACTCGTGCTATATGGGTGAGAAAAGATCCTTTAAGGTGAGTGTTGCTGACTTGTCCCTGTTTTAATTCTTTCTATTGTTTGTGGACATGTCTTGTTTCTGTTTTTGGTTGCTTTGTTTTTTCTAAGTTTTTTTTATTTAAAAAAAAAATCCAAAAACATTGAAAAATTTCAAAAAGACAAAAATATTTTATTTTGTGTCTTGTTTTATTTTTCTTGAGGATTACATAAGTTTTGATATCTCTCTTGATTTAGAACATGCTTGACATTGTGGAGAAACTTGAATAGTTTGTGCTAAGCTATTTTTGATTTTGTGTGAGGATGTACTAGTTTGTACATGTACTCATGGGTTAATTAAGAAATTGATATTTCTTGATTGTGTACCCTCTATAGCTTAGTTAAGCACTGTCATGCATTGCATTTGCATTGATCATTTAGCGCAATGTGTGTTTTCTTTTTTGTTTTTGGTCATCAATTTTTTCAAAATCTCAACAAGTGGTTATAACGTTTGTTAAAGCCAAAAAAATGTTTGTGTTTTTGTTCTAGGACTTGCATTGCATTACATTCATGCATTTCATTCTAGGATTTATTTGTTTTCTCTTAATAATAATAATAATAAAAAAAAAAAAAAGGAGGAGAAAGCAAAACTATGTTAAACACTATTTTTTCTTGATTTTTGATAACAAGGTTGGTCAATCTTTTTACACATGTCATGTGTTGTGTACCTTGTTTAACTTTGATGAGCTTATTTACTGCACTTGACTAGTTGAAACCTTGTAGTGCATGTTGTGTGGGAAAGATGTGTGTGGTTCTTAATCACTTTGCCTTAATCATGAAGTCACATGTTGTTGACTGACGGACTTGATCCTTTTGAGAAAGGCATAAATAACCATCTCACCACTGTTCACTAGCCAATCATGAACACCTTAGTGCATATCATAAGATTTTGTGCTCGAGAAAGTGTAGCACATGCACAAAAAGAATATAAGGTGTAGCCTCAATTAAATTAAAACTGGTGTGTACTATTAGGCTTGATGTCAATTCACTTAATTCAAACTGGTGTGTACTATTAGGCTGAATGCCATCTCACATAAATAAGAGGCAAAATGCAAGAAACTTACATGATTGCAAGCTTTTGATCTAGGAGATGTGGGAGTTATAGGATGTAACTCTTTAGGTGATAGTCTCTTTTAAATTCTATGTGATGAATTGTGTAGACTTTGTATTTGATTGCTATTCACGTATCACCTCACATGTATCTCAAGTCTTTGCTAGTTTCACACACTACACAAGTTACTCTTTGTTAAACACTGTACATGCTAGTGTGTGTGTTTTTGGTCTGACCAACCAAGTTTTAAAAAAAAAATATCTTGAGATTTGTGCACAACATATTTGTTGCTTGAGAAAATTAAATGGGAGGATGATTGAAACTTGTGTTTGAGAAAATTGGGTTTAAAAATTTTGGGTTTTTGAAAAAGCATTTCATTCCATCTCATACTCATGCATTTGTTTCTTCTATTTCAATGCTTTGAGGAGTGTTTTCAAAAAGTGCTTGGTGATTTTCAAAACCAGTGTTTTTTCTCAAAATTTTTGTGAGCCTCTGCCCATTTTGATCGATCCATTCTGATTTTCGATCGATCAAAAAAATGCTCTCAATTGTCTCAAAATGACTGTGTCATTCGATCGATCGAATGTAATTTTCGATCGATCGAAGATCGTGGAGAAGCTTTTTAAAAAAAGGGTTTGTTCTTGATCCGAATTGGGGCTTTTGTGAAATTGAGTTGAATTTGATGAAATTGGCTTGTTGTTTTGATGAAATTAGGCATTATACTCTATGTGCTGTGTTTAGTAATGCTCAATTCATCAATTTGTTTAAAAATTTCAACAAGTGGTTTTCAATTTTTGGGGTTTTTGGTAGAAATTCCCTGCTCGAGCCAATTTTATCAATTTGATCTCAATTGAACTTAGTTTTACTGCATTAGAGCATGCATCATGACATATTTTGTCTTGCATCTTTTATGTTTAGGATTCACATGCATTGCATTGATTTCTGTATCCATCTTGCAGTTTTGCAGTCATATCTCTCATTGTTTTTACACATAGCATGCATACACTTTGCTACATTGGGTACTCAACTTGATCAAAAAATTGATTGATTAATTTTTGAGCTATGTACTTTCTAGTATATGCCTTTTTTTTATGTGTGAACTGTAGAAAATATTTTTCTTAAGAGATATGATGGATAATCAACGTGCAAATATTTTCTCTACTCATGCAACTGTTTATGGGTCACATAATGCCATGTTTGCATTTTATTGAGAGAGAGAATATTTTTTTTTCATGTGTATCCTCACCTTAGTTTTTAACTTTGGACTGTGTGTTTTTAACTTTGGTCCTGCTGGTGAGGATGTTCCTGATCCTGTTGCTGCTGCTGCTGCTGATTTCCCCACCCCTTTATTTTTCCCCAAAACTATTTTTTCCCACAACTTGTTTTGTTTTTCCTATTTTTATAGGGGGAGAAAAGTTTTTTTTAACCTGTGTTGTTCATAGGGGGAGCTGTCTCTATTTTCTATAGAGTTGAATTGTTTTTTGGTCCCCTTGATTCTCTATTTTCTCTTATCCTTTATTGCGTATGTTGACTGTTTACTCTTTGTATGAGTTGTCTTTGTCAATACGTGACAAAAAGGGGGAGAAAATATTGATTTATGGGAATCATGTTTGTCTTGTTTAGGGGGAGTTGAGATTATTTTTGAAATGGGAGAATATAAATAAAAACTTTTTGTTGTATCTAACTTAAAGGGAGAGTTAGTTTACTTTTGTTTTTATTTGTTTCTTGTTCACTGCTCATTGATTTATATTTATGAGTTATTCATGATATATGTCTTTGTTTTGTGTTTTGTGAAGTCAAGAATTTTTTTATTGATTTACTGTTTTTTTGAAACACATGCGTTTATGCGTTTGTTGAGTGTTTCAGGAATATACAGGTGCATTCGATTTGAGCTGCTGTCTACACTTGCAACTGATGGATAGTAGTTAAGATTGGATTTGTTGTTATGAGCATTATCTTTGTATTGGGCTATTTGTAACTTTGAGCATTTCATGTTTGTGATGTGTTTTGTCACGGATTGCCAAAGGGGGAGATTGTTGAGTTCTAAGAAATTAGGAATTAATGTATTAGAACTTCAATTTGTATTTTGTTGGCAAACCAAGATCAAAACATTTAGTCTAGGTTTAGGCTTGCTCAAAGTATGTTTATTTGTAAAATTGGAATCGAGTGATTGCAGAATTTATTGGACTAAATCTGTAAGTCTCGATCGATCGAAAATTAGACTCGATCGATCGAACCATGTATAGATTTATTTTTCTGCAGAGTTCCAGTTCAGCCCAAACTCTATTTAAACGTCTTGGGGTTCAAGTAAAACTCTTATATATATAAGGGAAACCCTAGAACGTTTTTGAGACTTTTGGATGAGAGATTAGAGTGCCTCTTGTGTCTCCTTTTATTAGGGTTTTGTACCCAAACCTCTCTAAGTCTTTGTTGCTCATATTTGCTGTTTATATGAATCTCTTGTGAGATCTTTGAGGAGCTTTCCTTCACATAAACTTAGGGTTTTCAAGGTAGAAATTATTTCAACATCTTAATGATCAACAAGGTTGCAACCATTTGAAGCTTAAAGAAAAACAAGCGGGGAGCTTGTAGCTGATTGAAGAAATCCAAGAAAGAAGGAGTCCGTGGATTCGGAGCTTGCACGTGGTCGTGTCAGTAAGTTCTACTGGTGGGTAGCATTAGGAAGTCAAGCAGGGAGCTTGTAAGTCCTTTTGTATGAACTTCGATTCTTTCATAGTGGATTCAGGTTTGCCTTGAGGATCGGTGGGTAAAATCCTCCCCAGGTTTTTTACCGGTTTGGTTTTCCTGGGTGATCATATCATGTGTTATTTATTTTCCGCTGCTTTATTTGTTTTATATGCTTGATATGATTATTTGATTGTTTTAACCTAGAATTGTTTAATTTGACTAAGTAACAACTTGGCTAATTAACTAGGCTACGCAATCTAATTGTGGTTTAAGGGGTCTAAATTTCCAACATCATTGAATCTATGACAGTATGTTAAAACAATTTTTAGAAGAATAATTATAAATGCAAACATTTACAATTTTAATGCACATGGAATCAGCTGTATCTCTAGCCAAGACAAGGACAAGTTGACATGGACAATTCTTAAGAAACACAAATGAAAATCAACTCATTCACCTAAGGAATTAACTTTCAATTGTGTTAGGACATATGTGATTTGCTTGTTAGAAACTATGTTATTATTTTATGTAATTGGTAAATCCTTTTGACAAAACGCACTTTACTTGTATTTTGGTAGATCTAGGATGTGTTGAAATACTTCAAGAAACCATGTTTCAAGATCAAGTGTTGAAGCCTTCAAGTCTATCCAAGAAAACAAGCTGAAAGTGCAAAGTTACTAAAGCTCGACAGCTATCATGTGTCGAGGTTTAAGGAAGTTGTTTTGCCCGTGTGCTCGACAGCTAGCTTGACAGATCCTCGACAGCTTCTATCTATTGAGGTTTACAAAATCAGAATTTCTGATCTAATTTTTTGGGATCCGTGGATGTGTCTTTAGGCCTTCTTTTCTCCTAACCCTAGACATATAAAAGGATTGTTTTAAAGGCCGTCAAAGTGTTCACAAGTTGCACAAGCATTGAGCAAACTCTATTCAAGCAAATTGTGACCGGAGACAAAGTTTTGACCTAGTTCATCACTGTTGAAGAAGTTGCTGTGCATTTGCACCAAAGGGTTTTGTGACCAATCATCTTCTTGATCGTCATCATTGGGATGAATTGAAGAACTTTGCAGCCAACAAACTTTCTCTAGTTTGTGATTGAAGTCGCGTACTGGGTTCCGCGCATTGGTTAGTCACGTACTTCGTAGCCGTGCATCATAAAGGGGAAACTGTCACTACAGAACAAGTCCAATTGGGTATTGGGGTAAAGGTTCAACTATAGGTTGGTAAGGTACTTGAGATTCCTTTACTTGTAACCGCTTATTGTGATAATAGTGGAGTTTCGAGAGTGGTGACTTGAAAATCACCTGATGGGGTTTTTGCCGTAAGGTTTTCCCCATTCGTAAACAAATTACCATGTTATTTATTTTCCGCTGCATAATTAGTTTATTGGTGATTTGTTTGTGCTACCATGCGTTTGCATGTTAAGTAACTTAATTAATTGGTTAATTTATCATTAGGGGTCAATTCGTTTTTTGCCTATCAAATTGTTAAGAGGAAAGCTCAAGATGCAGCTTGCCTCAATCGCTGCATAAACTACAGGTCGTGTAAGCTACTAAACGACAGAGTTATAAAAGAGTTTATAAACGAAGCACGAGACATGCACGTGATTTCTAGTAGTGTAAATCAGTTAGTTATTTCTATATTCATTCTCTAACGGCTAGTTTAAAAGTTTTATAGATTAGTTTCAGTCCTTAATATAATCTCTCTGTTCTTAGTATAAATAGGAGAACCTTGTGTAAATGTAATTCTCTCATCACTATACAGAGATTAGAATCTCTCAATTTTCTATTTGAGTAAGCTTTTAAAATCATAGATTTCAGCTAAAATCTTTATTGAATAAGCAATAAGGAAAAATAAATAAATAAATAAATCCTATAAATTCAAGAATAGAGCGCCCACACACACAAGAACTTTCTGCAGATATTTGGTTAGTGTAGATCCAAATGCCACAAGAAATTCAAGATGAAGAGGAATCCTTGTAAAGATAGTAAAGCTTTTAACATCATAAATTTTATCTAACTTCATTGTATTTCTCATTACGAGAGTAACGAGACCACCATTATTGACTGTGAACAAGAAAAGATTGGGTGTTTATCTGTTTTCCCATTTCCTGTTTCCATATTTTGCAGGTGAGTAGTTTGACACGAATCTCATAGAAAACACTCTTCTGAAGATCAAGTTCAAGGTATTACATCTCAAGCACAAGCAGAGAATCAACCATGGAAGAATGAATGTAGTAATCTTCATATTGCGCTACTTAAACCTGTACGTGAATGTCGCGTGGAAGCAAAAGTTTTGTCCAGAAAACAACCTGCATTCAAAATATTTTCATTGTAGTTTTGTTTTTTGTTTCTGATCATAGAAAGTAATGAATTGCACATTTCTAATATGATTTATCATATAGCAGATTGCTGGTATTAACTATATATTAAGAAAACATTTTCTGAACCATTCTTTTATGCCTTTGTTTATTACCTTCCTTTGCTATTGAAAAAGGAAGAAAATTGGTTTTCCCATTAGTCCTTCCTTCAATGAATAGTTGCTACAGTTATTACCAAATATTCTCTCAGTGTAGTTTTAGTTGGGCCTCTAGAGAAGAGTATGACGCAGCCCACTCTTGCAGCAAGTGGGCCTTGAATCGGGTGTGTTTAGTGTTGTTTTAACTGGTCATGTCCTTTAGGCTCTAGCCCCTCTTCCCTTTTTTTTTTTTTTTTTTTTTTTTAATTTTTTTAATAATTGTTACAATAATTTGGACAAAAAAAGATCAGACAATGTCATTGAATTAAAAGATTTTTTATCTGTCATTCTAGTCCTAACTTTTGTTATGTAGTATTCAATTCATGTGGTAGGTTTAAATAAATTAGAAAATTTTAGATTTTAAATTTAGATTAAATAATTTGAATAGAGAACGAAATGTCAATTATTTTAATTGATAAAAATTTATGGAAAGATTTAAGCTTTATTAAATGTGGGGACAAGGGCCCAAATTTATAATATTGGGTCTTGGGCCTTATATTTGAGCATGGATATGTTCGAGGAGGGGTAAGCAATTAGGTAAGAACCCCAAGGTAAGAATCACATAAGGAGGGAGCGGGAGGAAGATATTCCGAGGTGGAACTCCTCCTCAGACCTAAACGATACAGGTTCAATCTGTATTTCATCAGTCTGGGTGAACTTCCAGGAAGTTTCCATGATAAGGATGAGCTTCATGCATGTACAGGAACACTAAGAAATTAGGAATATTTAAGAGAAAAGCTGCTACCACTGCATTAAATGCACTACATCTACTTTTCTGGCCGCATTTATGTGGAGAAGACCCCTGAACAGTGTAATCTCAGCTACCACAGCTCATAGAAAGCCAGAGAAGGTGTATGATGGGACATATACTCAAGTGAAGGTTTAGATGATTAATAAGCGTAGGATCAAGATGGTTGGAAAAGAGCTATATAAGGTGAAAGATCACACATGAGTGTGGGATCAGAAAAACAAAAGAAGAATTACTGTAGCACTTAAAATTGTATTAGCATTCAGTTTTATTGATTAATATCATATCTATCTCCTTGGACAACAATTTCGTTCAATTTTACATGTCTTTCTCACTTGTTCATCTCTTAAATCCATACTCGCCGTTGTTTAATTCACAAAAGGCCTAGTTCTTCCACTCATTCTCTACAAATTTATTATATTGGGCTCATTAGGCCTATATCTCATACCTTTTGGGCTTGGGCTACCAATCGTGACCCTACAATTGGCGCCATTTGTGGGAAGAACTTGTGTGTGAGTGAAGATAACGGTCAGCTATGGTAGAACCAGGTCCACAACAAGCAGAATCGAGGGATCCCAACATGGTGACCCTTTTGTTAACCTTGAGCAGCAAGGTGATCGTGAAGGAAGTGTATGTAAGGTTGAATTTTATCAACCATCTTGTTGGATTTATTCCATGCCAATTTACTTGTAATTCAGCACTTAGTAACCCTGTATTTAGGTGGGATTTATGTAAGAGTAGTGTGTGAGAGAGTATGAAAAAATGCTTAAGAGAAAGTGTGCAAGGATGCAGAGACTCGCAGCTAGGACTCGCGACTGGCAAGCCGCCAACTGCAGCACACGTGAGAAGCATGCGGGAAGGTGAAGGGTCACGCCAGCTATCGCACTATAAGATAAAAGTCCCAGGCTGGCCAGGCCGTTAACTCGCGGCTTGAACTCGTGACTCAGACCAGTCACGAGGCCAAGCCGCCAACCAGCCCTGTTTAGGAAAAACGGACTCTTCGCATTCCTTTCTCACCCCGCTATATATAGACCCTTATACCTACAAAATGTAGAGAGCTTCCAGAGATAATTTTGAGAGAGAAACCCTAGAGAAAAACAAGATTGACTCATCCCCAATCTTCACTAAGAAACTCTTCAAATTCCTCTCCATTGATACATCCTTGAGAGGTTCTTGACCAAATCCTTTTCTCACCATACCCACGTCTGTGAGAAGGTCTTTTGGTGCTAAGGGAAGCAGTTTGGAAGAGACTAATGGTTATTGGTTAATGCTATGGGCTATAGCGGAATCCGGTAAGCTAGAGAAGAAAAAGGTTCGGCGCAACCTCGTTGGAGCAAGAAGTTTGGAGGGTTTAGGTACCTGGGTAGATTAGCCTTGGAGGGTCTATTGTTGTTCATGTATCCCAACTACATTTTCTAGTGGATTATTGATAGCTTGGAGGGCGGTGGAGAGGTTTTACGCCGAGAGCTTCGGTTTCCTCTTCGATAACACATCGCGTGTTGTCCTTGTGTTTGCATCTTTCTTCCCTTTATCTTTGCCTTTTATTTTCTGTTGTGGATGTGATTATAATTGGCTTAGATTGTTTATCAATTCTGTTTTTGGCTTATGTTCATGTTCCGCACATTAATTGTTTGATAATAAGCTTGAATTGATAATTTGTAATTTGGGGTCTAAATGTTCAAGGGTGTTTTACACACATTTTGAACATTCAGTGTACATACCACATATATTGAGAGGTGTCAACCTCGAGGGGGAAGTCATATCTCCTATGCAAAGAGTAACAGGGGTCTGCAACTGGAGATCGACCAACTAAAGAGGGACTTACGCCATACAAGAAGAAGAAAAGCTTCCCTTGGCTATGATGTCTCCTCTAAGGATGAAAGGGACACGAATTATAGGCAAAGGTCCCGAACACTACCCAGTGAGCCTTTCTCTTATGAAAAGGAGCACCATCATGAGCGACCTCATAGAAGCCTATCACATAAAGGCGTGGGAAACGATGCTATGAGTAGGGCCCTGAACCAGATTTATAAATTGCCTTTCACGTGTAAAATTGAAGATGTAAGGCTCCCTCGGCGTTTTCATCAGCCAACGTTCACCATGTATAATGGACGACTATAGAGCACGTGAGCCAATATAACCAGAGAATGGTGATATACGCCAAGGACGAGGCCATGATGTGTAAAGTCTTCCCATCTAGTCTAGGACCCGTCGCGATAAGATGGTTTGATGGTTTGAGGGCAGAATCCATAGGCTCTTTTAGGGAGCTTACCCAGGCCTTCAGTTCTCGGTTTGTTACTTGTAGGAGAGTTCCTCGGCCTTTGGCCTCCCTGCTATCCTTAAGCATGCGAGAGGGAGAAACTCTAAAAACTTACTCAGATAGATATTGGGAGATGGTCAATGAGATCGAAGGTGATTTTGATGACGTGGCCATCAGTACTTTCAAACTCGGCCTTCCAGCCGAGTACGATTTACAGAAATCTTTGACTGGTAAACCCGTTACTAACGTACGTCAGATCGGATTGATAAGTATAAAAGGGTGGAGGAAGACCAACAACAAGGCAAAGGAAAGGAGAAGGTTATCCCTCAGGAGAGGAGGGATTTTAGGTCGGACAGATACAACAACCGGCCACAGAGAGATTTTCCAGGACAATCAGGCTCTGCCAATAGTCAAGCGGTCAACGCAGTATTCCGAGAACCGGTGCAGCAGGTTCTGGAGAAAATTAAACACAAACCATATTTCAAATGGCTGAACAAAATGGCAAGAAACCCCGAAAGGCGCAATCAGAATCTTCACTACCAGTACCACTAAGAGCATGGACATACCATAGAAGATTGTAGAAATCTGTGGGACCATTTGGACCAACTCGTTCGAGCGGGAAAGCTGAAGCATCTCTTGCATCACTCTAGTATTCAAAGTGGTCAAAACAATTTAGAGCCCAGGAGAGACAACTCCACAAGGCCTCCCTTGGGGACAATCAATGTCATCTTCGTTGCTCTAGGAAGAACTGGCTCCAATCCTTCTAGAGTCATGTCAGTTGCTTGGCTACAGGCCGAGGTTTCCAATTCATAACCCAAAAGGGCCAGAATATAAATTTAGCCGATCCTAGGTTTCTCGGATCAAGACAAGGTTGGAACCATGCAACCTCACAATGATGCTCTAGTGGTCACACAGAGGATTGGGGGCTATGATGTGAAAAGGGTAATGGTGGATCAAGGCAGTGGCGCTGAAATCATGTACCCCGACTTGCACAAGGGGCTGAATTTAAAATCCGAGAACCTAACAACCTACACTTCCCTGTTGGTGAGCTTTGATGGGAAAGTTGTCATTTTGAGGGGTCAAATCAGATTACCCATACAAACTAGCTCAGAAATAATGGAGGTGGACTTCATAATGGTGGATGCCTATTCCCCATATACAGCCATAATGGGCAAGCCTTGGCTTCACGCCCTAGGGGCTGTCTCTTCTACTTTGCACCAGAAGGTGAAATTCCCATCGGGAGACCGGATTGAAGAGATTGTTGGAAGTCAGTCTATGGCTAGGCAATGCCTGGTGGTTGCCATCTGACATCAACCCGAGGATGAGTCTTCGGCCCATGCTGAAGGAAGCTCGTAGCAATGTTCCGGCGTCACCTGTTGATGGGTCGGCCAAAGAGGTGAAATGCGAGGATCTAGTAAAAGTGGTTATTGACGATGACCCTGAGAAGTTCTTTCAAATTGGGTCTCAATTTCCCATTGAAGAGAAGAAAGAACTGGTAGAATTTCTAAAAAGAAATATGGATGTGTTTGCCTGAAATGCTTATGAAGCCCCAAGGGTGGATCCAAACTTCATCTGTCACCATCTAAATGTCAACCCCTCAGCTGCCCCCAAAAAGCAACCACCTCGACGCCCATCCAAGGAGCACGTGGATGCAATACGAGAGGAAGTAATGAAGCTTAAGCATGCAGGGGCAATCAAGGAGATTTTCTATCCTGAATGGTTGGCCAATACCGTGGTGGTGAAAAAGAAGAATGGAAAGTGGCGAGTGTGTGTAGACTTCACTGACTTGAATAAAGCGTGTCCAAAAGATCCTTTCCCTATGTCCCGGATAGATCAGTTGGTTGATGCCACCGTGGGCCACCCTCGGATGAGTTTCTTAGATGCCTTCCAAGGCTATTATCAGATACCATTGGCTTTAGATGATCAAGAAAAAACAGCTATCGTTACCCTTATTAGGAATTATCACTACAAAGTAATGCCTTTTGGTCTGAAAAATGCAGGCTCTACGTACCAAAGGATGATAACCAGAATGTTTAAACCACAATTGGGAAAAAGTATTGAAGTCTATATAGACGATATGGTGGTGAAGAGCAAGGTGGAGTCCGAGCACGTAAGGGATCTCGGAAACATTTTTGAAATCCTAAGAAAACACAAGTTATGCCTTAATGCTTCCAAATGCTTGTTTGGTGTTGGATTAAGCAAGTTCCTGGGCTACATGGTGACTCACCATGGAATTGAAGTTAATCCTGATCAAATTAAAGAAATTAATAGCTTGCACCCTCCTCAGTATCCCAAGGAGGTCCAGAAGCTTACTGGAATGACTGCTGCTTTAAATCGGTTTATTTCCCGGGTAGCTGATAGGTATCGGCCTTTTTTCCTTTTAATGAACAAGTGGAAGGGATTCGAATGGATCGATGAGTGCGCTTTAGCTTTTCAGCAACTTAAGGAATATTTATCTCGGCCGCCTATTATGTCTAGCCCAGAGGTGGATGAAGTCCTGTTTGCTTATATTGCTGTAGCCCCTTATGCAGTAAGCCTAGTACTAATCAGAATTGACAGCAGCATACAAAGGCCAGTTTATTACGTAAGCAAATCCTTACAAGAGGCTGAGGTTCGTTATCTACCACTGAAAAAGGCCGTTTTAGCAATGGTGCACACTACACAAAAGCTCCCTCATTATTTCCAGGCACACAAGGTTATTGTCCTTACCCAGCTTCCACTCTGGTCCGTATTATGGAGCGCTGATTATACAGGAAGGATTGCTAAGTGGGGCACCATTCTAGGGGCTTTTGACGTCAAGTACATGCCTCGCACTTCTATCAAAGGCCAGGTTCTTGTAGATCTAGTAGCTGAATTCGCTGAACCTTCATTAGAAGAAATAGCAGAAACACAGCACATGGATCAAAAATTAGTTGGTACCATCTCTCTGCAAGTCCCTTTGTGTTGGAAGGTGTATGTCGACGGGGCAACAAACCAAAGGGGATTTGGAGTGGGGCTAGTTCTGATCTCACTCGAGAAGATCACCATTGAGAAATCATTAAGATTGAACTTCTTGGCCACTAATAATGAGGCCGAGTACGAAGCATTGTTAGAAGGAATGTCCGTGGTTCATAAAATGGGAGGAAAGGCAGTAACGATGTTTTCTGACTCAAGATTGGTCGTCGGCCAGGTGAATGGCAAACTAGAGGCAAGAGATGAGAGAATGCAAGGGTATCTGAGTCAAGCTAGGTATCTATAGTCCAGATTCGAATCATTCAGTTTATTGCACGTCCCCAAAAATGGAAACACACATGCTGATTCTTTGGCTACTCTTGCAACCTCCTCAGATCAGAGCTTACCTCAAGTTATCCTTGTAGAAGACTTGTGCCGACCCAATGAAGAAAAAAAAGAGGTGGTCCAGGTTCATCAAATCCGAGTAAGTCCTAGTTGGATGGACCCCATAGTTCTATTCTTGAAAGAAGACATCCTACTAGAGGATAAGTCTGAAGCTGATAAAACACGGAGAAAAGCGCCTCGTTTCTGGCTATCCGAGGATCAAAAGTTGTATAAACGCTCTTTCTCAGGGCCTTATCTACTCTGCATCCATTTTGAGGCATCAGAGCTGCTTCTCGAGGAGTTGCATGAAGGAATTTGTGGAAGCCATACACGAGGTAGATCTTTAGCCCACAGAGCCATCACTCAAGGTTATTGGTGGCCGAATATGCAAAGAGAAGCCCAGGAATATGTGAAGAAGTGCGACCAATGCTAGAGATTCACGCCAAACATACACCAACCAGGAGGAATGCTTAATCCCCTGTCCAGCCCTTGGCCATTTGCGCAATGGGGCTTAGACATTGTTGATCCTTTCCCTAAAGCAGCAGGGAACAAAAGATATTTGCTGGTTGGCACAGATTATTTCACCAAATGGGTTAAAGCTGAACCTTTGGCGAATATCAGAGATGTGGATGCCAAGAAGTTCATGTGGAAAAACATTGTCACACGGTTTGGGGTCCCTCGTAGTCTTATCTCAGACAATGGCCTTCAATTTGACAGCAAATCTTTTAGAAGATATTGTTGCGATCTAGGAATTACAAACCGGTGTTCCATCTCAGCTTATCCTCAGGGAAATGGACAAGTCGAGGCAGTAAACAAAGCCATAGTGAACGGACTCAAGAAGAGACTATATGATGCAAAGGGAAAATGGATAGAAGAGTTATCACACGTCCTTTGGACGTACAGAACTACTCCTCGGAGGTCTATAGGAGAAACCCCCTTTTCAATGACATATGGAGCAGAGGCTGTCATTCCTTTAGAAACTAGCTTCCCAACGCTAAGGACCAGCACATTCAATCCGAGCAACAATAATGAACTACTATCAAAGAGCCTAGATTTGATCGAAGAAAGAAGAGAAAGTGCAATGGTTCAACTAGCCCCCTACCAGCATAAACTCAAACAAGGTTATGATGCCACTGTAAAGCCAAGACCACTAATGCCTGGTGACTTAGTACTGAGAAAGGTTCTAGGTAATGCAAAAAATCTAGCATGGAGAAAGCTAGGACCTACTTGGGAAGGACCATACCGCATTACCTCGGTGGCTGGCATAGGAGCATACTTTTTGGAGGACTTAGATAAGTATGTAATTCCATGCCCTTGGAATGTAAACAACCTGAAAATGTATTATTATTAATGAAAATTTCCTTTATCAATGCACTCTTTTATTATTTAAAGGCATTATTCTTATCATCAATGGCATCTTTATCAGAGTTTAAACAGATCCTAAGTCATGTCAGGTCTCTCGGACCACATACATGGGTGAAAATAACACTCAATGGCATCTTTATCAGAGTTTAAACAGATCCTAAGTCATGTCAAGTCTCTCGGACGACATACTTAGGTGAAATTAACACTCAATGGCATCTTTATCAGAGTTTAAACAGATCCTAAGTCATGTCAAGTCTCTCGGACCACATACTTGGGTGAAATTAACACTCAATGGCATATTTATCAAAGTTTAAACAGATCCTAAGTCATGTGAAGTCTCTTAGACCACATACTTGGGTGAAATTAACACTCAATGGTATCTTTATAAGTGTTTAAACAAAATCTTAATCATACTTGAGGTCCTTGGACCAGATGTTTTGGGGAAGTTAACACACTGTTATCACTTTTTATAAGTGTCCAGGCAGAGTTATGGCTAAGTATAAATCCGTAGATTGGTAATTCCGAGTTAATTAAGATCCTTAATTATTTGTTCAAGTGCTAGCTCGGATAAAGGGTATCTTCCTTTCTCTCGCCCTTTAAAATAATTTTTTTTTTTTTTATATTATTTTTGGTTCCCATTATATGAAGAATTAGTTATAGTATAAATATGACATTTATTGGCACTTATGTAACTTACTAGCATTCGTAGTAGTTTAAGCTTGTGCGCAGAAACAGTAAACTTGAACACATGAAGCAATGGTACGAAGAATAAAAGAAAACGTCCATTCATTAACCATAAAAGAAGATTACATGGCGTTCAATGACTAAGTGTCATTGTAAAAAGAAAAACTAACTAAACTAAAAAAATAGGATAAAAACTATAAGAAAATCCTACATTTTAAGCTTTGATTTTGGGGGCATGAGGGTTAGCAACCTGGCTCGGTTGTGAAGAAGCAGCATCCAAGACTTTATCTTTGGCTTCAGAGGGAGGCTTATTCTTCTCCTTGCCTTTATCCTTGTCCTGGGAACCCTTAACTCTCTGACCCTGGTCACCAGCCTGGTCAGATCCCTTAGGAACTTCAGGGAGAGTAGGAGTGAGGGCTTAGGTGACCAATGGCTGCTCTGGTGCTTCTGGAGCGTGCTTAGGTTGAGTGGAGTCAGGGTTTGGGAGTGCATGAATTTCTGGATGATAGTACACACACCCAGGCCTCTTCAAGACAGAGTTTGCAGGGACCCCTGCAGCATCGAGGGCCTTATCCCAAGATACATCACAGTATTCTCTGCACACTCTAGAAAGCTCCTCGGCGAGCCTGACTTGGGTCTCTTCTACCCCCAGCTGATATGCTGCCTGCTTCTCGGCCTCGGTTGCCTTCTTAGCCACCTAAGCTATCTCCCTGACCCTCTGAAGTTTGGCCCTAAGATCTTTGACCATCTGCCTCTCTGTGGCCAAGTTTATTTCAGTGGTGTACAGTTTCTGGCACTGGTTCTCAACCTACTTTTCAGCGGTCTTAAGGCTAGCTTCGGCATTATCCCTGGCCTGTAGCTCCTCCTTCAACTTCTCAGACAGCCTAGCTTGGTCCTCTCTAAGAGCCCCCAACATCTTCTCAGCCTTGGCGCAAGATTGGGCCTCTACCTTAGTCTCATTGCGGGCATCCTTGACCCACTCCTTAGTCACATAAACCTATTAGGCAATCTGCATGACATGAATAAGAAAGTTATATAGGACCAAGAAAAAGAATAAGTAAAAATGAATAAGTGTTAACCTAAAGGGGTGGGTCAAATTATTTACCATAGCCAGATCCCTTTTAAGGGATAGGAAAAGGTTGGGTTGCTTGAAGCGCCTATAAGCGTCCATATCCCTTAGCAGAAGAAGGGGCTGCTCCAAGGCCTCAATAATGTGACCCGTCTGTCTTCCTTGATAGTTCCGAACTAAGGCGTCCTAAGCGATGGGGACGTCATATACGTCCCAAGCGATGGGGATGCCATATACCTCTAGCTTTGGGGACCAAATGCGCGTTGGTCGGTGCATATCAGCTCCGAGAGGGTCCTATCGGCTCTCAACAGAAGAGGACCTTTTGCCTCGTTGGTCTTTGACCACTTTTTGCTATTTATTTCCCTTCAGAGGGCTAACCTCGCCTTCCTCAAGCTCCTCGTTTGGCCTTTTCTTCTTCAATTCTGGAATTGGCTTCAGTCCAAGGTCGGTGGGAAGTTGAGGAGGGGGATGATGGAGACTAGCTGAGGGCTGGGACTTATTGGCTTCTTTCGATGCAGGTACCTTATGTCTTGCCTTCATAAGGTTTCTTAAACTTTTGTTTCCAGCATTCGAAGCCATTTCTTCTTCCTTTTCGTCTGAGGTGTCTTCCAAATGAGTGACCAAAGGAACGGGGGCATGAACACTTGAGTGTCTGTCCGGTTCTTCCTCGGCGTCCGATACAGAAATCACTTATACCCATGTGATTCCTCTTCTCCAAAATGAAATTTGTCAATCCCTTCTCCAGGTACTGCTAAGTTAAGAGGAACCTACTGAAGTGGTTGGGTGAGTAGTGGAATACCCTGTGGATATGGGTATGCTACTGGGGGAAGGTCGTCTTGAGCTAAGCAATGAGGCCGAGATACATCAATTCGGTTATCCACAGATCGTTCGTCCTTATTACGTGGCCGACTTCTTGGAATGAATCCGAGATAGGCTTAAAACCCAAGATGAGATGGACTGCCTGCAACTGCCTATCTTTACTTACAAAAACTTCAGATCTCAGCAAGTAGTTAAGAGCCTCAACGTTGGTTAAGCTGAGTCTGGGAGCTACTTGCCTTTTATCTGCAAAAACGGCCGAGGAGCAATATCATTAGAAGTTAGAATATGTTCTGAAAGAAAGTAAAACAAAAAGGGGCAAGACAAGGGCAAGGTTAAAGAGTTCGAGTCTATCACTAAGAAGCCTAATTCTAAGACACCCCACCTGGTTTTCCCATTCAAATAGGGCAGTGAACTCCATCATACCACGCTCTCGAAGCTATAAGATAATCGTCATTCATGCCTTTGTTGGATTTGGGAAGGCATGGTATTAATCTCACCAAGTCCGAGCGGGATTTGAGATAATATCCCGTGATCTTTTGGGAGTGACACTCGTACATGTGAACTACATCATGCCAAGTGAGCCGCAGACCCATGTGCACATTGAGAGCATCAACACTACCCAAGAACCTAAATAAGTTGGGCGCGCACTGGTGGGGGCATAACCTATGGTTGAAGAGGTAATCCCGGGTTACATTACCCATTGGAAGGGTCATTCCCCCTTCTATAAACGCTATCATAGGGATAACGACCTCTCCCTCCTCTCGATCTGTTACTATTCGGTCTGAGGAGCAATATCGCAAGACGACATCTGGTGGTATGTGATACTTCTCCTTAAAAGCTTCTATTTTGGCAGGGGAATCTACTAACTCCTTAAATCTACCCATCTTAACGAACTAAAAGGAAGATACCCAAGTCCTTAAGGGGGAAATTAAAAATGGTGAGGCCGAGAATGATAGCCAAGGAGAAAAAGGAAAGACTTGAAGATATTAAACTTACACAAACTAAAGTGCGTGGTGATCCGTGAAGTCTTTGAAAAAAAAAAAAAAAAACACTTTCAAAGATTTCTAGGGAAATAGGTATGGTGGGCTTACAGGTTTAACAAGTCTTGTGAGTTTGAAGGTTCGAGATCGCTGGAGAGCTTGAGAGTTTGTAAGGTAAAGAAGAAATGATCTCCTTCAACTTTTTATATAAAGGACGAAAAATGGGTGGGAGTTATCTCCCTCAAATCCTGAGGAAAAATGTCAGCCGTCAGATCATTGCCTCACCATTAGATGCAAGGAACATAACGCCGCTTGGAGCAATTAATGGCGCTTTGCGGATTCCAAAAAGTCAGAAGCAATTATGGCACACCTAAAACAATGACCTCGCACGTGCAAATTAAGCAAGCAATGGGTGCATTTTCTTAGAAATCAAAATCCCACTTTTCTCCTTGGATACAAGGGAAAAACTGGAATTTTGAGGGACTATTGTGGGGACAAGGGCCCAAATTTATAATATTGGGCCTTGGGCCTTATATTTGAGCATGGATATGTCCGAGGAGGGGTACGCAATTAGGTAAGAACCCCAAGGTAAGAATCACATAAGGAGGGAGCGGGAGGAAGATATTCCGAGGAGGAACTCCTCCTCAAACCTGAACGATATAGGTTCAATCTGTATTTCATTAGTCTGGGTTACCTTCCAATAAGTTTCCATGATAAGGATGAGCTTCATGCATGTACAGGAATAATAAGAAATCAGGAATATCTAAGAGAAAAGCTACTACCACCGCATTCAATGCACTGCAGCTACTTTTCTGGCCGCATTTATGTGGAGAAGACCCCTAAACAGTGTAATCTCAGCTACCACAGCTCATAGAAAGCCAGAAAAGATGTATAATAGGATATATACTCAAGTGAAGGCTTAGATGATTAACAAGTGTAGGATCAAGATTGTTGGAAATGAGCTATATAAGGTAAAAGATCACACATGAGTGGTGGATCGGAAAAACAAAAGAAGAATTACTGTAGCACTTAAAACTGTATTAGCATTCAGTTCTATTGATTAATATCATATCTATCTCCTCGGACAACAATTTCGTTTAGTTTTACATGTCTTTCTCACTTGTTCATCTCTTAAATCCATACTAGCCGTTGTCTAATTCACAAAAGGCCTAGTTCTTCCACCCATTCTCTACAAATTTATTGTATTGGGCTCATTAGGCCTATATCCCATACCTTTTGGGCTTGGGCTACCAATTGTGACCCTACATTAAATCTAGCTTTGAATGAACTAATATCATGTGTTTTTATTTGAGTAAATCTCCAAAATTCACTTCATCGCATTGATATGTTGACTTTTATTTTGGATAAAATGTGTTGCTAAATTTATATAAAGTTATTTATACTAATAGTAATTCTTCAAAATCCCTTGATTTTTTAAATCATCTAATCCAAACAAAACATTTTTTATTAACAATTTTTTTCCCTTGAAAAAGAAAAAATAAATAAAACTATACTAGGAGATATCAACGCTTCTAGTAAGCCTACCTTCACTTCTCTACAAAATTTACTCTTAACAGAAAAAAGACATCTAAATTTATAAATCTCATCAAAAAGCAAAAAATTACACAAATTTACATCAACAACTAAAAAACACAAATCTACTACCAATTTTACACATCTATTGAAATACACAAATTTACATAAATCCCTTTGCCTTGTCTAGTCAATGTCATCCTCGCTGAGGTTGTTGGAAGACCATGATGAGACATCATATTATCGAGGAATTGAGGAGGTAGATCTTGTTGTTGTTGCCTACAAGCGCTAGAAGAAAGCTCCATCTCGTCCACCATGAGTCGACTTCATTGTTGAGGTCCTCCATGAAAATGGTATCCCTATCCTCAACCACACAAAGCTACTAAGGGTCCATTTGGATACTGTTTATTTTGCTAAAAACTTATTGTTGAAAACAATAAAAAAAAAAAAAAAAAATTTATGGGTTACTGTTTACTACTGAAAACACTGTAGCTTTGCCTTAATGCACTGTTCATGTCCCATGAATAGTGCAAGAGGCGCTGGTAAAAAAAAAAACGCTGAAACACAGTGCGACGCAGACGCACTGCGTTTCAGCTGTACCCAAACAGGTATTAAGTGTGTGTTTGGTTCCAACTTAAAAAGTCAGTTTATTTTACTATTCAACTTATTTTTGCTACTATTCATGGCCCCATTGCACTTTTTAGTACAATTCATAAGTCCTACTGTACTATTTTAGTTAACTTTTACCTTTATCTACAGTACTTTCAAGAAAATTGTTTCAGTTTTAGCAAAATAAG
Source organism: Quercus glauca (assembly GCA_023736055.1). Taxonomy (NCBI): domain Eukaryota; kingdom Viridiplantae; phylum Streptophyta; class Magnoliopsida; order Fagales; family Fagaceae; genus Quercus; species Quercus glauca. The sequence continues at coordinate 6,572,612 of CM043323.1, forward strand.
CGGATCCCAAATAGACCTTAAGTGAGTGAGAGGGGAAAAAAAAAACTAATAAAGATGAGAGATGAGGTGCAACTCGAATACAAAGATAATAATAATAGGTATTGTAACGTTCTAGTCACACAAAAAAAAAAAAAAAAAAAAAAAAAAACGTCGGAGTTTTTAGGCCACACATGCTCCCACCTACCCCTACTTAATTCCCACCACACATTTCACACTATCACCTTATCTCTTGGCCGGCTCACTCATTTCCTCTCTTTTCTTTTTTTCATTTTCTCTCAAGCACTCCTCTCACTTCCTCATTCTCTCCCACCAGTACACTCCACACCATCATCTCTACCATCATTTTTCAGGCAAGATCACTGAAAAATCTTTAATAACCTATAAGCACCTTCACATATTTTATTTGAGGTAAAAAATTTTAATCTTTATGGTGGATTTTGTATTTTTGCTTGAGGTTATTTTTTATCTAAGTTTTGATAATGATATTTATGTGATTTATGAGCTTTGGAAGTGATATTCATGTGTTTATATGTATGGGTTTTGTATTGGTTGAATTATTTGATAAGTGAGTTTATAGTTTTTACAATGGTGACTATCAAAGTGGTGAAGATTTGGGGGTTTTAGATTTTTAATTTGAAATAAATGGTGAATATAATTTTATTGATTATTTGGAGCTAGTTAAAGATTCAAATTGTTTGTCTTGGGAGATATTATGATTTTTAGTATCATGGGTTGTCACGCTCCAAACCCAATAGGGTCCAAAGCATGAGAAATACATCTCAAAGATATATTTTTCCTTTTTGGCAAATTCAAATTGTAGGAGATCTTTCATTTTCTTTATTTTCCATAAGACAAGAATATATAACTACAGTAAGATCTCCACATTACAAGTGAGTGCTATATAACACATTTACGAACGATAACTAAAAATCATGTGCTTCCACATAATACATGAATATATTACAAAACTCCAATCAGATTACACAAAGTCGCACTCTTATCAGGAATAGGGAACCTTAACATCGATTCTAGGCCTACCACGACAAAGGCTAACAAACCTCAAGCGACCAACCTCTAATAGAATTAATTAAGGTCTTATTGAACATAGTAAGATCGAGTCACCAACTATTTACAGCAAAAGTCTCCAAATTTAACATAGCACTCCAATCATCACCAATGAAGTAAGCTCCATATCCGAGCTATAGCTAATTGATTTGAAAAACTGTTAGATGGTGAGATGAACTAAAGCCCAATAAGTAGTATAATTAACAGGGGTGGGGGAAATGCAAGTTTCATGATGATGAACAGTTTACAAAGCATGTTTTAATTTGGGATATTTCTAACTGAATAGTACAAGATCATTTTCAATAATAATATGACAAGAATGATTAAATGATGGAACACAAAATTTCTCAAAGTAAATAACTTAAAACTATATACTATAACCTGTGAGTACTAACAATATAATTTTCAAAGCCATAAAATCTAACGCATGGTAATTTATCACAAATATATCCACACTACCACATAGACCGGTCGGGGGATCCACCCATTCACAACTGACATTATATTTTCCTTTTTGGTATGTAGTCTCTTGGCCCCATGGACAACAACCTCACCCATACCCTCAAGGTTTTTCTCTTCCCCCGTGGGCAGCAGGGAGAGTGCGTTAAATAGGACCTCTTTTGCATGTGGTCTTTTGGCCCCATAGGTAGCAACCTCACCCACATACAATCAAGGAACCTTTTCCCCCTTATGGGCAGTAGGGAAGAATGCGTCATCCAAAATAAAAAGGCACTGACCTAGATCTGATTCCGTTGTTACAAAGACTACGGAAACCAAAACCAAATCGGGTAATCACCGAGAAATCACACATGGCATAAGGTTAAAACCACATAAAGCTCACAGGTTACATTACTTTCAAATACATAGTTTATATCTTAGTGGTTTTAGAAAAAACTTAGAATAATCTAAATTCCATAAAGTTTGTAAGGTTGTCAACTTCATTCTTGTCAACAGATTTTCTATCAATTTCCCAAATAACAAGACAAGATAAACATCTTTAAATTTTCTAATATACCATAAAATCCATGATTTTCCTTATCAAAGATTAAATAAAAGATGCTCATTTTTCCACATCAACAATTCATGCATTTCTTCAAATGCAATACCAAATATGATGCATTTTCATATATAATCATATATATATATATATATATATATATATATATATTAAGATTACGACACAATAATTTTTAGGAAAATATAGTTTCCATAGGTAGTTTCCAAAAGCATGTCTAACATAAAAACAACATTTATGCAACATGGTTATTTTTCAAAAATCCTATTAAAAAGCTACTTACCTCACAATCCACAAAAGCCTAATTTTCCAAGCTCCAAATGAGATTAGCTAGAACCTAAACAATATTAAGCAAACCTATCACAATAAGTATAGAGCTTGAAATTGTATCTAGCTACAATGTAGGAATTGCCAAATAAGCACTTGATTAGGCAAGCCTAGTATTTAACATCATCAATAATATATTCCACTTCCAAAGTTTCTCAATAAATTAATTCACAAGGCATAAAGTCCAATTTATAACGTTAACCCATTCAATATCATTTCCAATTTTATGACTAGCTTCCATAAGATTTACACAACTTCATCAAGAGACCCATGAAAGAAAAATCAAAATATCCTCCAAGACAAAAAATTTAAAACTTCAACTAACTCCAAATAAACCTAATAGCAATGGAAAAATTAGATTTACCAACCATCACATGTTATAACTCAAAACTCCTAAATTTCCACCATAAATAAACCTTAGATAGTCATCATTAGCACAAGCCAAAAACCCACTCATCAAATAATTCCACCATTACAAAACCAATGCATAAAACACATAAATATCACTTCCAATACTCATTAATCACATGGGTATAATTATTAAAACTTAGATAAAAATTGTAAGGTTGAATTTTATCAACCGTCTTGTTGGCTTTATTCTGTGCCAATTTGCTTGTAATTTAGCACTTAGTAACCCTGTATTTAGGTGGGATTCATGTAAGGGTAGTGTGTGAGAGAGTGTGAAGAATTGATCAACAATGTGCAAAGAAGCAGAGACTCGCAGCTAGGACTCACGATTGACTCGCGACTGGCAAGCCGCCAAACTGCAGCACACGTGAGAAGCATGCGGGGAGGTGAAGGGTCACGCCAGCTGTCGCACTACAGGACAAAAGTCCCAGGCTGGCCAGGCCGTTAGCTCGCGACTTAGACCAGTCGCGAGGCCAAGCAGCCAACTTGACCTGTTTGGCAAAAACTGCCTCTTTGTATTCCAAACACACACCACTATATATAGACCCTTATACCCACGAAATGTAGAGAGCTTCTAGAGAGAAAAATTGAGAGAGAAACCTTAGAGAAAAACAAGATTGCCTAATCTCAAATCTTCACTAAGAGACTCCTCAAATTCTCCTACTCTCTTCCTCTCCCTTGATACATCCTTGAGAGGTTATTGACCAAATACTTCTCTCACCACACCCACGTCTGTGAGAAGGTCCTTTGGTGCTAAGGGACGTAATTTGGGAAGGAACCAATGGTTATTGGTTGATGCTATGGGCTATAGCGGAATCCGGTAAGCTAGAAAAGAAAAAGGTTCGACACAACCTTGTTGGAGCAGGAAGCTTGGAGGGCTTAGGTACCTGGGTAGATTAGGCTTGAAGGGTCTATTGTTGTTCATGTATCCCAACTACATTTTCTAGTGGATTATTGACCGCTTGGAGGGCGGCGGAGAGGTTTTACGCCGAGGGCTTTGGTTTCCTCTTCGATAACACATCGCGTGTTGTCTTTGTGTTTGCATCTCTCTTCCCTTAATCTTTACTGTTTATTATCTGCTATGAATGTGATTTTAAATTGGTTTAGATTGTTTATCAATTCTGTATTTGGCTTATGTTCATGTTCCGCACATTAATTGTTTGATTATAAGCTTGAATTGATAATTTGTAATTTGGGGTCTTAACGTTCAAAGGTGTTTTACACGCATTTTGAACTTTCAAAAATAACCTCAAGTAAAAGTGTAAAACTTACCAAAAAGATTAGAAATTTTTACCTCAAAAAAAAAAAAAAAAAAAAAAAAGATGTGAAGGTGCTTATAGGTTCTTAAAGATTTTCTGGTAATCTTGCCGAAAAAAGATGGTGGAGATGGTGGTTTGGAGTGGAACCCGATGGGAGAGAATGAGGGAGATAAGTGTGTGTGTGTGTTTAAGTGAAGAGAAAAGAAAGAAAACAAAAAGAAGAAAAGGCATGGCCGGCCCAAAGAGAGTAGAGATATTTGTGAGAGGAGTGGTGAGGGTTAAATGGGGTAGGTGGGCATGTGTGGTCCAAATAAAATCTGACCATTACCTTTTCTTTTCTTTTTTTACTTTTTTTTTTTAAAGCTGGGACGTTACATGGGTCACTTGTTGATGTGGTGTAAATCTTATGGGAACTACTTATTAAGTGTTAAAGTTTTGATGTTAGAGATAATACCTTGAATGATTTATGAGAATAAGTTGGAGTCTATGACTTGTAATTAATTTGTTGAGAAACTTTGGAAGTGGAATACATTATTGATGAGTTTAAATACTAGGCTTGCCTAATTAAGAGCTTATTTGGCAATTCCTAATTTGTAGCTAGATACAATTTAAAGTTTTATGAGTATTGTAATAGGTTTGCTTGATATTGTTTATGTTCTAGATAATCTTCTTTGGAGCTTAGAGAATTAGGTTTTTTGCAGGTTGCCAAGTAAGTAGTTTTTTAATGGAATTTTTTTTTGGAAAATAACCATGTTACATGAATGTTTTTTTTTTTGGTCAAACACATTTTGGAAAATTATATATGGATCTATGTTTTCTTAAAAGTGTTGTGTTGTGATCCTATTATATATTATTATATATGAAAATTGCATCATATTTGGTATTGCATTTGGGGAAATGCATGAATTGTTGACATGAAAAATATGAGCATCTTTCATTTAATCTTTGATAATGAATTCATGGATTTTATGGTATATTAGAAAATTTAAAGGTGCTTATCTTGTCTTGTATTATTTGAGAACTGATAGAAAATTTTGTTGACAAAGAATGAATTTGGAAACCTTACAAACATTGTAAAAATTTTGGTTATTTAAGGTTTTTCTAAAACTACCTGGATATAAATTATGTGTTTCAAAGTACATGTAACCTGTGAGCTTTATATGGTTTTAACCCTATGCAATGTGTGATTTCTCGGTGATCACACGATTTTGATTTTCGTATTCTTTGTGAAAATGGTGTCAGATCTAAATCAGTGCCTTTTCACTTTAGGTGATGTGTTCTTCCCTACTGCACATGGGGGAAGAAATTCTTTAATTGTGTGTGGGTGAAATTGCTGCCCATGGGGCCAAAAAGATCACATACAAAAGAGGTGCTATTTGATGCGTTCTCCCTGTTGCCCATGGGGGGAGAGACAAAACTTTGAGGGTATGAGTGAGGTTGTTGCCATGGGGCCAAGAGACTATATACCAGAGTGGACAATATCATGCTAATTGTGAATTGGTAGATCCCTTTACCAGTCTATGTGGTAGTATGGTATATTTGTGATAAATTACCTTATGTTAGATTTTATGGCTTTGGAATTATATTGTTAGTGCTCATAGATTATAGTAAATAGTTTCATGGTATTTATTTTGAGAAACATTGCATTCATTATTTAATCATTCTTGTCATATTATTATTGAAAATGATCTTGCAGTTTTCAGTTAAAGTTTCCCAAACTAAAACATGCTTTGTAAATAGTTCATCATCATGAAACTTGCATTTCCCCCACTCCTATTAATTATGCTACTTACTAGGCTCTGTCCCATCCCATTATTTTACAAACTTTTTCAGAATAGGCAACGATCGTTTTAAGGCAGCTTTTTGATAGCCGGTAGTAGTTAGACTAACTACTAATAAAGACTACACTTTTCTGATGGAGATATTTAGATGTACATCATAGAGTAGGCTTGCCTCATTCTTTTGTATATTATAGTGATTATGACTTTATTTCTATTGATGGGACAAGTTAATGACATGTAATTGTGTTTATTCAGATATCTATTCTTTTGTAGCCAATGGTCCTTGTAATTATTGCATAGAGCTCTGATTTATTTTGAGAGTATTGTTAATGAAATTATTGTGATAATTATTGATGTTGGTACTTGATATGAATTATTTGGATTAAATTGTTCAAAAGGGAAAAATCTACAAGTACCTTTGAGATGTTTTCTCATGCTTTGGACCCTTTTGAATTTGGGGCGTAACAAGTATCTTACACACTCAGCCAAAAAAGAAATTAAGGGAGCTTACACATTTACAAGGACAAAATTGCTAAATGCCCTATTTGGGCAAACTAAGCAGCATTTTGCCATATTTTTTAAACTAATTAGGGAAATGCCCCTCTTTTGAAACTCGATTATCTCAAAATCAAGTTATAAAAAAAAATTCTGGAGCCCTATAACGGCGTTTTTAAGGACCTATAGTGACATTTTCAGGACCTATAGTGACGTTTTGTAACTCGACCTTCATAAAATCGAGTTGTAGGCAATTTTTTTTTAATTTTTTTTGCCTATAACTCGATTTCATATAGGTCGAGTTACAAAACGTCACTATAGGTCCTGAAAACGTCACTATAGGCTCTTTAAAAACGCCGCTATAAGACCTAACTCGATTTTTAGAAAATCGATTTTCAAAAGAGGAACATTTCCCTAATTAGTTTCAAAAATAGGGCAAAACGTTGCTTAGTTTGCCTAAACAGGGCATTTAGCAATTTTGTCCCATTTACAAAGAGTGAAATGAAATTCTATTAAACCTATAACCGGTTCAACCACCTAGATTTTATTTTTGAACTTTTATATCCAAATTTTTCTTTTGATAATTCAATAATTACAATGGAGGAGAGGAATTTAACTCTCCACTCTTTCAAAACCATCCTCCATGCTTCTAGTTGGATAGTTTCAAATATATTTGTGTACCTAGGCTTAATGTACAACAACAATAACTTAAAAGGGAAAAAAATTGTACAAGCACACAAAATTGAATGCAGTAGTTGACCACAACTCTTTCTCATTTCAATACTCGAAAAAAAAATTACTGGAAAATATATGCCACTTTTGAAAATTTGGCCTGTTGTAAATTCAAAGGAGAAAAATCCTGAATGATATGAGGTAACGCCGTTGATAGAAAATGGCACCATTTTACTGAACTACAAATTTAAACCACGTCATTTTTGTCATCGATGTTAGGGAAATTAATGAAAGGTTTTATTCAAAACCATTTGAAAAAATATAGGATTTAAATTGAACTTTTTAAAAAGAATATGATTAGTTTAAAACAACTACTATTCCATACTGTTTAAAACACGATTTATTGCTATTATTTTTTTTAAAGGTTGAGGTATGTCCAACTTAAGCCATTATAATCACACAACCAGTAAGAAATAAATAAATTACACTATAATTGGTAGTCCAAGGAACTCATGGTTTCATCACCCAATCAAAGTCTTATATCATGTCCAATAAAAATAAAAAGTCCTATGTCATGAGATTCATGACAAAGAATTTTATCCATCTGATTTATCTGTGCAGTAAAGATTACGATTTCTTTTGTATAAACTAAAAATTGAAAATTAGAGGGGGATGACTTACCGGTTACTACCTGACGGGACTGACGAACTCATTTACTGAAGACGACGACCATGAGTCCGACAAAGACATCCCTGGACGAGAAAATTAATACACAATGACGAGGTCATACTGACGACCTTAACAATACAGATGAGGGCATACTTGGGCGAACAAAACCAATGCCCACGTCACTGACGAGGGCACACTGACGAGGTCATACTGACGACCTTAACAATACAGACGAGGGCATACTTGGGCGAACAAAACCAATGCCCACGTCACTGACTAGGGCACACTGACGAGGTCATACTGACGAGGGCATACTGACGAGGGTAAAGCCAGCTATTCAATACAGCCAATTAATACATGGGGCAGTTACAGATCCAGCTGTGTGAGCCGTTGGAGCACATTGAAGCCACATTATGAGGCGCGAAACGTTACTAAGAAGAGCATTAAAACCACCTTAATTGCCCCAACGGCTAGGAGCTGTGACTGCATATATAAAGCCTCCACATTGCCAAGTGCAAGATATACACACATAGATACTAAGAGATCTCTTTCATTTTTGTTCAATTACATTGTTTATTCCCAAGAGAGTTCCTTATACTGACTTTGGCATCGGAGGCATTGTGGCAGGCACCACACCGGTGACCACCCTTGAGGGCTGAGGATTGCTTCCATCATTATAGCTCTACTGACGAACTTACTCTACTGACGAACTTACGCTTCATCACTACCAATAAGTTCAGAAGGAAGAGCCTTATGGTAATTAAAAAAAGCAGCAAACCAATAAATTAGAGTGATTATTCTTTTAGAACTCCCTTGCCTTTGTCTTTAGGATCAATGGGTCCCCTCTGACTTTCAAAATTTGACTCCTCCCTAGAGCTGGAGGTTCTACAAGATGTTCCTACATCATCATCCTTTTGCTTATATCTATTTCCATTATCAGTTGTCAATTGAGGGATGAGATCCGAATCATCAGACGAGGATTTCATGGGGTCACCTATTGTTTGCTTAAACTCTTCCCCATCATGACTGTACACGAGACGAAGGCAACATTGCTCCACCTTCAAGCATGGGCAGTTGGTTGTAATTGTAGCCTTAATGTAGTAGCTGCATTGATTTGGATAATTTCGAAGCGACCCTCGTGGTATATAGGACAGCCAAATAAATCTACCTTGCTGTAACATTTTGTGACTTTCTTTAGTCAGGTGATAGCCATCGAGAGGGCTTGCAGTAGCAACATTGGTTTCCAATTGATAAGCAAGGTGAAAAGAATATTCCGAATACAGATTGTCGAGGTGAGCAATCAGATCCACGTCGACAGCAAAAGAAGCACATAGAACCTGCCCCATCCAAGCACTATCATTGTACAATTTTGGAGGTACAGGAATTGTCACCCAGCGTCCATCGTTCCGATGACTGAACCACTCCAAAATTTCACTTGGAGGGAAAGAGGGATTATAGAAAAGGCATCGATCAAACCCCTATGAAACAGAAATATTGTGTTTAATGAGCTGGTGAGAGAAATTAAAAAGAGGGAGGTGGAATATCATGTTTAAGACAAAGTAAATAATCATAGTTATTAATTACCAGTAGGTTTCTTTTGCAGCTTTGATCCTTATGATGTGGGTCAAGTTCGCCACGTTGACTCTCAATCCAAGACCTCATTTTTCTATTTCTATTCTTAATCTTCATTCGATTAAGGAAACTTGATAAATCAGACTTGGAGTTCATGCAGTCCGTTATTATTTTCTTAAACTCTACCTCGGAAAGGTACATGAGTAGAAGGCCACACTTCTGCACCGTCAAGCCAAGGCAATTTGTTTGGAATGAAACCTTTGTGTAGGCACAATCAGATATCCAATCAGGAAAAGACTCACGTGGTATATAGGATAGCCAAATAAATCCACCTTGCAGTGACAAAGTGAGATCTTCTTTAGTTGGCCGATAGATATGGCGAGGTTTCACGCTGCCAATATTTGTTTCCCAGTGACAAATAAAGTTGTAAGAAGTTTTTGAATCCATAATGTCATAGACTTCAGCCACATCCCTTCTGACTGCAAAAAGAGCACATAGAACAACTCCTGTCCAAGCACTTCCATTATACAATTCTCGATTTAATGTCATGTGGGACCCATCACTTTGAATGGGGAAGCACGCGGAATTTGAATTGAAGGGAAACAAAAATTATAGTCGCAGGATCGATCAGAGCCCTGTGAAACAGAAATATATTGTGTTTAGTAAGTGAAGAGAGTGAGGAATTAAATAGATTGAGAGGAAACATTATATATGTTCGAGTCAAAGCAAACAGTCATAGTTTATTAATTACGTACCAGCAGGTTGCTTTGTTGGTTCTTAGGTTGTGGGTCATTTTTGCATAGTTGACTCTTAGCTCTACTGGTTTTCTCTATATAACTAGCCATTACTTGATTGGAGAGATCTTGAGCCTTGTATTCGTTGTTGCAGTATAATCTTATTTGCTGAAACCAATTATCACGCATGTGGTAGAAGCTTAGCCCACATTTTTGCTCCGGCACACCTGGACAATCACTTATAATTGAAGCCTTAATCCAAGTGCATTGATTGAACCGATCTGGAAATGACCCACGTGGAATATAGGACAGCCAAAGAAATCCATCTTCAGCAGGGGCGGAGCCACGTTGTCTCTTGGGGGGGCCGTGGCCCCTGCAAAAAAAAAAGTATATCCATTGGACTATGTAAGAAAATTGATCCCCCCCCCCCCCCCCCCCAATGTTTGACATCCGGCCCCCCTATACTCAAGCTCCGCTCCGATCATCAACCACCACCACTCACGGTGGTTCATCCCTCAAATGCCTCAAACCCAGACCCGATCTAAGCCCACCCTTCTTCCTAGACCTCGGTTTCAATGGTCTAAAGGAATCGGAGCATCATCCAAGCTCCACCGTGACGCCCACAGACCACCACCACTCCTCTGCTCTCTGCGTCTCGGTCTAACCCGAACCCAACACACGCCTCTCTAAACTCGAACTCGGATCATCAAGTCTCTCTACCTCTCAAACCCAGAAACTACTCTTCGATCTACGAGCTAAGAGCGGCTTACACGGCGCGTGAACCGAGACTATGGTGTGTGCAAAAACAGAGTAAGTGCTGGATCCGTGTTTGTGTGTGTGCGCTCGGTGTTTGAAAAGTGTGTCAATTAAAGTATTTAGACAAAACCCACAGTGTGTATGTGTGTGTGTGTGAGACACTCTATTCTCCCTTTAGTTTTAGTTTTTTTTTTTTTTTTTTTTTTGATGGGATTTAGTTTTAGTTTTAGTCCTCTATTCTCTCAGCTAAAAGCCTTTAGTTTTAGGCCTCTATTCTCCCAGCTAAAAACCTTTAGTTTTAGGCCTCTAGTCTCCCAGCTTTAGTTTTAGGCTCTTATACTCCAAATAAAACAAAAAGCTAGTCCACTTGCATTTAAATACTCAAAATCCAAACACAAAAACAATAAAATTTTACTTTCTCCCTCTCAAAAACCCACCCACGAAATCCCTATTCACTTTACTTCATTTTTTTTTTTTTTTTGGTCTTCTGTGATACACTTTCACTCCCCACTGTTACTGCCTACCAGCCCCAAAACTCAGCATCAGTCCTCCAGTCCGAAAAAAAAAAAAAAAAAAAAAAAAATCCTAACCAATTTTTTCTTTCTTCTTGCTTTCTAAAACAAATCACTTGCTTTCTAACCAATTTTTTTGATTTATTAACTATTTTTTATTAGTTAGATATCATGTGACAGTGGGTGTTGTTAAATTGTTTGGTTTATATTGTGTAGTTGTGTGTTTAATTTTTGCTTTTGTTTGAGGGGTTATTCTTAATAAAAAAAAATTAAAATACAGGAAAATTTGAATAATAGGAATGATAATGGGTTGACTGTTTAAATTATAGTGGAAATTTTATTTTTTTCTTGAGTATGAATAACATCCATATAATTAAGTAAAAATTTCTAATTAAGATTTTATTTTTTAAGTTCTTTTCAGGTTAATTTTTGAGTCATATTCTTAAAGTTAAAAGAATTATGAGCAAACGAAAAACAATTGATGCATACTTAAAAAAAAAATGTTAGCAATTCAAAATTTAGGACACTTGTGGCTGTAAAAACAAATGTGGCTGTAGAAATAAATATTGATACTTCAATGCCTGATGAACACCCCACCAAACCAAATGTTCAAGAATTCAATCTGAAGAGATAGATCATGATCCAGGATCACGAAAACAAATATGTGAATTTCCTATCAACAAACAAGATGAAATCCGACGAGCTTATCTCAAAAAAGGTCCATATCAACCTAAATATATAGACTATCTATACAACGATGATAATCATCGTCGTCGAAAATCGGCCCCCCCATGTATAAAATCCTGGCTACGCCCCTGATCTTCAGTATCTAACCAAATGAATTCTTCTTTAGTGGTGTGATGGACATGGAGTACTTGCTCTGAACTGGCTACATCCGTTTCCAAAAGACAAATCAAGTGGTGAGGAATTGCCGAATGGAGATTTTCAATGACTGCAGTTTGATGCTCACCTATTGAAAAATAAGCACATAAAACAAATCCCATCCATTCACCGTAAATATCCATTGTCACTGAGGGTCCATTACTGTTATGATTGAACCAATGTAAAATTTCTACTAGGGGGAAGCAATAAGAATATTTAGAGCGCCCATCAAAGCCCTGTATAATAAATAAAATTATGGGACGTAGAGAGGGAGAATTAATGGTGTATTTGAAACAAAGCAATTACTCATAAGTTCTTACCAGCAGGTCATTTTTATTGAGTAGAGTCTTTAACTTTTTTTTCCACTGGCACAAATTCTTCATATCTTTCCAACTCCGTGGCTCGCATTTTAACTTGACATGTGAAATCCCGATGTGCAGAAATGAGGGCATTGCAATGTTTTAGTTCTTGCTCAAACTGTAACCGATCATGCTTGTACAAAAGACGAAACCCACATTTTTGCACTGTCACACCTGGCCAATTACATACAAATGAAGCCTCAATGTGGCTGCCTTGATGCAACATATGTTTGAATGCCTCACCCGGTATGTAGGATATCCAAATGTGTCCTTTCAAACAACGTATTAACCACTGGTTTTCTTCATTAGTGGTGCGGCAAACAAGGATTTGATCGCCCAGACCAGCTTTACTCATTTGGAACCGACAGTATAGGAAGTGAGATGAATTTACTAAAACTACTGCTTGATCCCTACGGATTAAAAAAAAAGCACATAGAGTGAGTCCCAGCCAATTACGGTCATTGTACAAATTTGGGGGAATGTCAATTGTGACCAACTGCCCACGACTTTGATGATTGAACCACTCTGGAATTTGACTTGTTGGGAAACATGAATTATATGCAGTGGACGGATGAAAGTACTGCAAAATAGAAATAAGTGTCCAATGAGTGGGAGAGAGAAGATTGTATTTCTTATTAGTAGCACAAATAGTTAAGAATTCTTACCCGGAAATGATTGTGAGGGTATGGGTCCTCGTCATAAGAATATTTGGCAGTTCCACTATTCTCCTCCTGAGAAATAAATAACCTTTGAGGGTGCAGGTTCTCAAAAGTGCTCTTAGTTCCAACGAATACCTCAGAATGAGAGTCCCATATGTTATAGAAACATTGCGGAGAGCAAGAGTCGAGGAAGCTATCAAATGGGGCAGAGCATTGTACCATTATGCACGTTAACTCGTCCACGTTTTCCTGATATACAATATTGATGCCAAAATTTTGAACAGACAAATCTGGAATAGAGCTTACAAGCAAGAAATTCACCCGTGTGCTTTGACTCCATAAATATGCATGCGTTGTACGTGGGAAGAACATTACCCAAATGAATGCCCGTTGATTTAACGAAACTAATTCGTTGCCCGTAGATAATAATCCATAACATACTAAACGCTGAGGACAAGAGTCGGTACTCATTTTACAACGGAATTGGGAGACTTCAGAACGTTTGAAATCCAGATTCGTACGAACAACGGTTGGATGCATATTAAATAAGAAAAGACCACATAGTGCAAATCCCATCCAATCTAGATTATAACAAATATGTTGACATAGCTGCAGTTTCACTGACTGCATACTTCGATAGCAAAACCACCGTGGGATTTCACGCTCAGCAAAACAGCAATTGAATATTTCACCCTCATCAAAGTTCTTCTGGAAAACATGGTAGAAAACTAGTGAAAGCTCGTAAATGTGTCGAAAACACATGAGCGGTTTAGACCCCCAAATTAAAATTACGGCTTGGTTGATTTTACACTAACTTAATAATAAGTGCGGAATAGTGTAAACACAAGCGTATAAGCAATACAACTACTCTAATTCATATTTAAAGCAACACAGCAGTAAAAATGAAATGAACAAGAGTAGGGAAGAAGGATGTAAACACAGATAACACCGAGACGTGTTATCGAAGAGGAAACCGAAGAACTCAGCGAAAAACCTCTCCGCCGCCCTCCAAGCAGAAATCGATCCACTAGACAATCAGTTGGGATACATGGGTTAGCAAGAGACCCTCCAAGCCTAGTCTACCCGATGTACCTAAGCCTTCCAAGCTCCTACTCTAACAAGACTTCTCGGAATCGTGTTTTGTCTTAGTTCTCCGAATCCCGCAACAAGCTCCATGTTGCATCTGCCATTCTAGGCTCCTTCCAATGCTTCCAGCAGCACCAAAACGTCACTCAACACTCTCAAAGGTATGGTAAGTGTTTGGGCTATTAACATCTCAAAGATATGGAAAATGGAGAGGGAAGAGTTGAGGAAATACCACAAGCAAGTGTATAGAGAAAAGTGGGTATGATAATCTCTAATTCTCAATGTGTTTGGCTAGGGTTTTCTCTCTAAAGCATTCCTCAACATTTGTGGGTAATGAGGGTATATATAGGAGAGGTACAGAAAGTGTGAGTCATTCAGTACAGGCTGGCAGACCAGAATGCCTCGCGGGTGTCTCGCGGGAAGGCCTTATCCGCGAGATACTCGCGAGACACAGCTGTCTCCACCAGGCTTGACTCTTCACATTCCAGCATGTGCAGGACACATGTTTCACTTCGCGGGAAGCTAGGTTGCGACATACCCGCGAGAATTCTTCAGCTTCCAAATGCTTGAATCTTCACACACTCTCTCTATCACACAACCCTTACAACCAATCCCACAAAAGATACAGGGTATAAACGATTGATAATAATTACAATCAAATTTGGCACGGAATAAAAGCCAACAAAATACATAGTTGTAAATTACAACTTTACAACTAGAAATGTATATTAGGGGTGATCAAGGTATTCCTTTTTTTTATCCTTTCTTTCTATTAATTAACTTCTTTAAGTTTACTATATATATATATATATATATATATATATAGAAAATTAGAGTTGAAATCTATGATGAATGCTCAATGATGATATTCTTTAGCTTCAACTCTAGACACAATGATTATAATTATTATTTTTGTGCAAGTAGAATTCAAACTTAGGTCCTTTATTCAATAGTAAGAAAATTAACCAGTTGAAATAACTATAATACACTATGATATTGGTAATTTTAACAAAACGTTTTAAAATACAAAATGAGTGATGCTAAAATACTACATTACATTATTTTTGCTACATAGAATTTACAACTAACATGTTGCTAATTACCCAAAACAATAATTCAGACATTCATTTATTAAATGATTAAAGTAAATTACATTCATTGTCACATTAATTTGTAAGCTTTATATATTTAAAATTGTAATATCCCCAAAATTTTCAATATAATTTCACCACCAAGATGGCATGCTGTAATTGGTACTAATAATAGTATTTTCAATAGTGTATCCATGTGAAAATAATATTATTCTAATCAAAACTTATCAGGTAGCTATGAAACGTGTAGGGAAAAAAGTTTTGACCCTCTAGCACTAATTTTAATTCAATGCTGTGAGTAGTCTAAAACCCCTGTTTAGCCCGAACGAAATTTTAAAAGCACTGGATTTCAGAGATAGAATGAAAGTACTCGGAGTACTATCCTGTAAATATGTTGATGAAGAAAAAATTGGCTCTAGAAATATACTTAGTGGGGGTGACAATGCTGTAACTGAAACCACATAACAAAAGATAAGCTTTGCATCTCAGATTCTAGTATAAGATCCAAAGATTAAAATGCTGAAATTTGTTTTTAATAAAAACAATAAATACAAAGTTGGTTAAATGGCTTTCAACGAAATTTGTAGATTTCTGTAGTTAAAGAAAGTAAAATTGATTGAAGTTTAAAAAGAAAAAAAATATATATATATTTTAGATCCTGTTCGTGCATAGCAGAAATACTCTTTTAATTGATTTTACCTAGGCAAGCTGGAAATTCTTGATTTCCTTGATGTTTCAAAATACTTTTGGTTTCCTATGGGATATGCAAATTTTTGGTTTCCAAATGAGATAAATTTTTTAGTTAAGAGTGTGTATCGGTTCATATGTCTAGTAATGTAGGTAAATTACGAATTCAAATGAATTTATAGGATGGGACTTGTATTGTGAAGTTCATGATTTCTCACGAATAGAAAGTTTTATTGATATTGAAGGATGTTAGTGAATCAAATTTATGATCATAAATCTGAATCAGTTAGGATGGAGGGTTTTTTTCCCCCCTACACAAAGATATGCAGAGTCAAAAGATAGTGCAGAATTTGATCATTCAAGCATGTGACGGTGAAAACACTTACGTTCTTACAGTAATTAACAGGGGATTCTGCATAAACTCATCTTTTTAGATAAGTGAATGAAGCTTATATGGTAGGTTTCAATTTCATTGTAAAGGAGTCATGTACTATGGTGATTCTACTACTTCTACATGAACTATTCAATTATGATAACTTCAAAATAATGACATCTATTTGTAATATTAAATTATATTGAGAAACTATACTAATTTTAGTGTGAGCAAAAAAGCTAAATTGTCTCTTGTTTATCTTATGCATGCATACTGTGATACTTAGGCTAATTTTCTTGAGAGAGAGACCTGTAAACATGTTTTGAAAGATTCAGTTGGCATAATACTTGCATGTTGCCCTTTCTTAGGTAGTAAGAGAAAACCAGTAAAAGAAGGACTTGTTTCCGAAGAGGTACAACCCTCTGCTATATTTTCAATACTTGGTAGAAGCTTGGGCGTGGGTTGAGGCATCCTGCAAGCATCAAACAAAAAATCTTTAATTCAAACACATACACACACAAATCGTTTCCATTCAATTCAGGTACAATACCTTTGCAGTGAGGCAGAGCAACCAAAATCTTTTCTATTGTCAACTTGATGTGACAGATTTTGATAAAAACAATCATGATAGGCTTCTGGACTTCCTAACATACGCTGGACCAATGTTTCCATAAACTCTTCAACATCTTGCTCATATACAAGGCGAATTCCGCATTCTCTAACCTTCACACTTGAGTTATTGTGTTCAAATGAAGCGCCAATGTGACGACTCTCTTCCAGCCAAAGAAACAAGTGGGGTATATAAAATACTAAAATTCGATGTGATGACTCAACAAAAATGTCTTTAGAGTCCTGAAAGACTCTGTGACGTGTGAGGTGAGCACGATGACTAGCTAAAGGAGTATAGAAGTTTAGAAAAATTGTTAAATCCTGATTGTCACCAGATATAGCTGGTTGCTTGACAGTATAATAAGCGCACACAGCGATTCCCATCCATCTCCCATCACAGTGCAAATTTCTAGGAAGTTTAATTCTTATGTCAGAACAAATACTTCGATTGCTGAACCAGTTTGGAACTGTAATATGAGGAAACACATAATCATATTTATGGTTTCGTGCTAAGTCTCCCTGTCAAATGCATTAAAATATAGCGTTCAATCAAAGTGAGACGACGACAACAACAACAACAACAACAAAGCTTTATTACCAAAATTTTAGAGTCAATTATGAATCTTCAACAAATTAGTTATGACTGGCCATATATATTGTTTTACTCTATTCTTTTTTATCTAAAGTCATACTCTCTTTTACTTAATTAATTGAAATATATAAAGGTCCAATCCAAATATAATTCAACTATCTAAATTTTTATACTTTAGGAGTTACCCAAAACTTAAAGAGTGTAATTTGAAATTTAGCTTAATTATAAATATAATATATATATATATATATATATATATATATATATATATATATATTAAATTAATGATGTATAAAAAAATGGACTTTCAAAAACTTATGTGTCAACATTAGAAGAAATCAACAAAAAGTCGAACACCTTTGATTTTATGTACATTATACATTTTCACAACAAATCTTATGTGCTAAGTTGTTACTGGTTTTAATTTGAATCTACAACTGAAATTACTTTTTTTTTCTCCACTAATAACAATCTGCCACTTAAAATTTGTTGTGAAATTGTTTGGGGCATGGCATTTCTCCTAGTCCTCTCTTTTTTTTTTTTTTCTTCCTTTTTGTTACAATAAATTGGGCGGAGAGACTCAATATTATTAAATTACAATATTCTAGTCCTAAATTGCGTAATTAATATTCAATTTCTATGTGGCTAATTTGAATAGAGAATGAAATGTCAATTATTTTTATTGAGAAAATTTATGTTATGATTTGAGCTTTATTATAATGGAACTTTAAAATTACTAAATCTAAGATGTCCTTACAAACCCATAATGTTGTGTTTTTTTTTTTTTTTTTGGTAAGTCCATAATGTTGTGTTTTTATTTGAGTAAATCTCCAAAATTCACTTCATCATATTTTGGGTTTTATTTTTCGGATAATTTTAAATTCTCAGCACCAAAAAATAAAAAGATGATACTTGAGCCAATATAAAATCAAAATGTCTAGGATCTCCAGCTATTGCCCATTCAATTATGTTGTAGCCTTCTCCCCCTCTAGGAGTTCATGCAGAGTGAACCAAAAAAGTCTGTAAAAGAAAATCAAACTGACAATGCACTCATTTTGTGCTATGGGGATTTTTCTTTACCTGAGGAACTCCAAGTCATAAGAAAGTTCAAATGTAAAGAAAACTGCCCAAGCACCAAACAAGTTTACCAGCACCACCAAGCACCTAGCAGCCCCCTTCACATGAATTGGGAAAATCTGCAAGAGAGCAGGTTTATCCAAGTATTGGTGTCATCGTGCGAGATTGGGAAGCGGAACCTATCACAATCATGATTATAAAAATTGCAAAGCATGAAATACCAAGCTCGTTGAATCTATAACAGTATGTCAAAACAATTTTTAGAAGAATAATTATTGATGCAAACATTTACAATTTTAATGCACATGGAATCAGCTGTATCTCTAGCCAAGACAAGGACAGGTTGACATGGACAATTCTTAAGAAACACAAATGAAAATCAACTCATTGACCTGAGGAATTAACTTTCAATTGTTAAAGAGGAAAGCTCAAGATGCAGCTTGCCTCAATCGCTGCATAAACTACAGGTCGTGCAAGCTACTAAACAACAGAGTTATAAGAGAGTTTATTAACGGAGCACGAGACATGCACGTGATTTCTAGTAGTGTAAACCAGTTAGTTGTTTCTGTGTTCATTCTCTAACGGCTAGTTTAAAAGATTTATAGATTAGTTTCAGTCCTTAATATAATCTCTCTGTTCTTAGTATAAATAGCAGAACCTTGTGTAAATGTAATTCTCTCATCAATATGCAGAGATTACACTCTCTCAATTTTCTGTTTAAGTAAGCTTTTAAAATCATAGATTTCAGCTAAAATCTTTATCGAATAAGCAACAAGGGAAAAAAAAAAAACAAAAACAAAAAAACAAAAATCCTGTAAATTCAAGAATAGAGCGCCCACACGCACAAGAACTTTCTGCGTATATTTGGTTCGTGTTGATCCAAATAGGGCCGGCTCAATAACTTTGGGGGCCTTGGCAAAAATTTTAAGTGAGGCCTTTTTATATTTAAATATTAAATAAATAATATATATATATATATATAATACAATTTATAATTAAAAATGATAATTTAACTAAAAATAAAATTTAAAGTATAGAACAATAGAATCTGACTATTGAAATTTTTTTTAAATCATGACTACTTTAAAGTCTAAACTTTTACAAATAAAAATTAATTTAATACATAGTTTAATAAATTTGTACTACTATAATACAAATGAGTTGATATGATATTTATCAAATTATTAATTGGTATAATAATTTATAATAATAAATAAAGTAGGAAACCAGATAAATAAATAAATTAAAAAAAAAAAAGGTGAGAAACCGTGGTCTTATAAGCGGTAATTGTGGGCTGCACTGCACAGTTGCGCACTGTGCAGCCTGTGCTGCTGTGCGCCTGTGCAGTCCAGCTTGTACTTTTATCATCCTGTGGCTCTTTTCTTTTTTTAAGAAACCATCCTGTGGCTAAGTTTTAAAGCAAAAAAACATTTCCTATCAAACATGTCCTGATGGGACTCCCATCAAACAGTGGGGCAGGAAAATAAACTATTATATAATTTAAGTTAAATAAGTAGAAGATGTACTTCACTCTTCATTTTCAAAATTGGAAAGACAGAGAGCCTCTCTGAAGATTACCTCTGGTAAACTAAAGGCTGGTTCGCTTCCTCTTTTTAATTTTGAATTTGCTGTGAATGGAAGGAAATCATCAAAGAAAAATTTCACTGACCAACTGAGTCTATGGAAAAATATCAAGAATCAAGATGAAGGTAAAGAAAAAAAAGGTAAAAATATAGATGGAGAGGCAAAGAGATAGAGAGATGAGAGATTTTTCTTTTTGCTTTTAAAATTTATAATCTCTATTTTAGCATATTTCAAGATAATTACATCTGGTATTAATTTTAATTTTAGTATATTTCAAAAATGAGTTAATAAATTTGTCTCCTAAATTTAATTTTGTTAGCTAAAGTTTGACAAATTTTGTTTTTTTTCCTTTTTAATCTTTTGTATTTTAGAATACAATTAGGCATTTTTAATGCATTTTATTGACCAATAAAAGTGCTTAATTTTTTTTTTATAATTAAAATATATAAATAAATATATTATATAAAATTTTTGTTTAAAAGTGGGGCCTTCTTTTATTTGGGGGCCTTAAGCAATTGCATCAGTTGCATCATATATTGAGCCGGCTCTGGATCCAAATGCCACAAGAAATTTAAGATGAAGAGGAACCCTCGTAAAGATAGTAAAGCTTTTTAGGTCATATATTTTATCTAACTTCGTTGTATTTCTCATTACGAGAGTAACGAGACCACCATTATTGACTATGAACAAGAAAAGACTGGGTGTTTATTTGTTTTCCCATTTCCTGTTTCCGTATTTTGCAGGTGAGTTTGACACGAATCTCATAGAAAACACTCTTCTGAAGATCAAGATCAAGGTATTACATCTCAAGCACAAGCAGAGAATCAACCATGGAAGAATGAATGCAGTAATCTTCACGTTGCGCTGCTCAGACCTGTACTTGAATGTTGCGTGGAAGCAAAAGTTTTGTCCAGAAAACGACCTGCATTCAAAATATTTTCATTGCAGTTTTGTTTTTTTGTTTCTGATCATAGAAAGTAATGAATTGCACATTTCTAATATGGTTTGTTTTATGGCAGATTGCTGGTATTAACTATATATTAAGAAAACATTTTCTGGACCATTCTTTTATGCCTCTGTTTATTACCTTACTTTGCTATTGAAAAAGAAAGAAAAGAAAGAAAATTAATTTTGCCATTAGTCCTTCCTTCAATGAATAGTTGCTACAGATATACCAGAGATTCTCTCACTGAAGTTTTAGTCGGGCCTCTACACAAGCGTATGATGCAGCCCATTTCTGCAGCAAGTGGGCCTTGAATAGGTTGTATTTAGTGTTGTTTTAACCGGTGATGTCCTCTATGCTCTAGCCCCTCTTTCCTTTTTAATTTTTTTTTTTTAATATTTGTTACAATAATTCGGACAAAGAAATTCGAGCCTTGATTTTCTTAAAGAGATCAGACTATGTCATTGAATTAAAAGATTTTTGGTCTGTCATTCTAATCCAAACTTGTGTAATATAATATTCAATTCATGTGGTTGGTTTAAATAAATTAGAAAAATTTAGATTTTAATTTTTAAATTTAGATTAAATAATTTGAATAGAGAATGAAATGTCAAACAGGCCACCCCAATTTGCAAGCAAATAAAAGCTCCCAATGACCAAAAACACTGAAAATCGGAAAGAAAGAACACAACATATATACATGTAAATAGACCACTAGCTCAATTATTCAATTTCAAGATAGCAAAATACCAAAAATTACCAATAGATTATAGATCAAATAAGCCTATCTCAAAAGTAACTTGAAGTGCAAAATACCAATAGATTATAGATTTAAGTGTAAGGCTGTGTTTCGTTTTATGGAAATTGATTTCTGGAAAATATTTTCTGCATTTACAAGTGTTTGGGGGTGACAAAAAATGTTGATCAACTGGAAATTATTTTCCGATTGACTATAATATAAAAGCACTTATAACAAAAATTGGTTTAATGTTTAATTTTCCGTAAACTATTTTCTGTCTTACTCAAAACTTATCAATCGAACCTTCACCCCCCACACCACATCTCACATGTCTGCCACCCAACCACTACCCCCATTAACGTCCTTAGTCTCTAGTGGCCAACTATCGTAGGTGATAGGTGGCCACCGGCCACTGCCACCACCGATAACGATCACGGTTTTTTTTTTTTTTTTTTTAAATCTAAAAATTTCTTATTTTTATTATATATGTTCTTGAGAGATGAGAAAATGTGAGAAAGCAGTAAAAAATATATTTTTCATGGCATTTTCTAGAATGCAACCAACACTCTAAATGTTGCCTAGAAAGCAAAGTTTTGTCCAAAAGACAACCTGCATTCAAAATATTTTCGTTGTACTTTTGTTTTTGTTTCTGATCATAAAAAGTAATGAATAGCATTTCTAAGGTGGTTTATTATAGCATATTATTGGTAATAACTGTATTAACTATATTGAGTAAAACATTTTCTAAACCATTTTGTTATGCCTCTTTTTATTACTGTCTTTTCCCATTGAAAAAGAATTTATTTTTTTGATTTTCCCATTAGTCCTTCCTTTAATGAAGCTATGCTCGGAGACCAGTTGTTATAGTTGCTACAGATATAACAAGAGATTCTCTCACTGCCGTTTGTGTTGGGCCTCTAGAGAATTGTTGAAGTGACACAGCAGCAAGGTATTCAAAGCTTAAACGACAAAGAGGCTAAACAAGATGAGAAGAAAACGACACCAAGTAGTCTTGCATTTAGAAATAAGGCAGTGAAGGAAACGGCAGCATTTAGTTTAATGAAGACACGCAGCCCACATATCTCACACGTGAGAAGAAGCAAGGCAGATTCAGTAACTCAAAGAGCCAGTTGTCACTCATCTATTGGTTGAAGCCTAAAGCAGTTACACACTGTAATTAGTTAGGGAATTCCTAATTTCCCGCTTCTTTGCTTTCTCTGTTTTTGTATATAAAGGAAGAGTAGTTATTTATGTAAACTCATTCTTCATAATCAATATACAGTTTTCAATCGGAGTCTTCTTTACTCTTTCTAAACTTCTTTGAAGTTCTGTTAGTTTCCACAGAATTCTTTTCTTTTCAAGAAGCCTATGAAGCAGCCCATTCTTGCAGAAAGTGCGCCTTCAAGTCGGCTGCGCTTGGTATTGTTTTAACTGGTCCTGTACTCCTGGCCCCTCTTTTTGGTTTTTTTTTTTTTTTTCCTTCTTTATTATTTTTTTAAAATAATAATAATTTAGCCTTTGTTCTCTTAAGGAGATCAAGCAATGTCATTGAAATACAAGATTTTTTGTTTGTTATTCTTGAACTAACTTGTTTAATATTCAATTCCTGTGGTTAATTTAAATAAATTAGAAAATTTTAGTTTTTAAATTTAGATTGAAATATAATTTGAATAGAGAATGAAATTTTAATTATTTTAATTGATGAAAAATTATGGAAATATTTGAGCTTTATTAAAATGTAGCATTGATTTAACTAATTATCGTGTGTTTTTATTTGAGTAAATCTCCAAAATCCACTTCATCATCTGTATATATTAAGAGGATTCAGAAAGTTAGTTATTGCTTTTTTTCCTGTCAAAAATACCCCTAAATTAATTAACCAACAACTTAAAAATGAGGTTAAAATAGTAAATTGGCAAAAGAAAGTTAGTTATTGGTTTTTTTACAGTAAAAAAATATCCCTACCTAAAACTTTAAAAATGGGTTAAAATAGTAAATTGACAAAAATAATAAATTTCTACTTTTACGTTGAAATGCATTCCTGCTCCTAATAAACTTCTACTTTTATGTTAATTTAAATTACTACTTCTACTCTCTAACTTCCTGCAAAATAAGATCATTCTTTTGTTAGTTTTAAAACTTCTCCAATCTATAAAACTCACCCTACATTTTTTTTTTTTTTTGTTATTGAAAAAAAGTAGAAATCCCAAATTATAATAAATGCATATTATTAATTTTTACCCAAAAAATAAAAGAGCTTCTGAGCACGCGCGTGAGCGTGTGCTTAGAGGCTAGTATATATATATTGGTTTTTTTATTTTGTATAAAACATGTTGTTAAATTTATATAAAGTAATTTATACTAATAGTCATTCTTCAAAATCCCTTGATTTTTTTAAAATAATCTAATCCAAAGTCCAAACAAAACATTTTTGATATAGCAAAATTTTTTTTTCCTGAAAAATAAAAACCTATACTATGAGACATTTTTCTTGTCCTTTTTGGCATTTTCCTTCGTTTACATTTTTCTAGAATATTTAGTAACCATAAACTTAGTTGAAAACCTAATACCTCCGAAGGTGAGGTCTTAGAGACCCACTATCTTTTGAGGATTTGAACTAGATATCTAAAGGTTAACTGAGGATAGGTTGAGAGTTGGAGGAAACCTAAATTATTAGTAGCAAAGCTATTCACAAACAAATTTTTTAACTGGGAGGCATTCAAGATTACCATGATAATAGATGGAAGCCAATTGTGTCTGTACAGGCCAGAGATTTGGAAGAGAATGTGTTCATATTCTATTTTTAGGACCCTCCTTCGATAAAAAGATTGTACAAATGAATAGCCCTTAGGCTTTTGATAAAAGCCTTGTACTGTTGCATGACTTTTTGAATCAATGGCATTAGAACTTTGAAATAACTTGGATTAAATATCTCAGCACTTTGTCACAGTTGTAGTGTCTATATTTTTCATTTTTCATTTTTCATTTGTTACTTGCATTGCGACATAAAGTCCTCTTAGGTGAACCATTTAATCCATGAAGTCAGATTTCACTTCGAATTATAATTCCTCGAGTTTCACTTCAAGCCACATGCGGAACATTGAAGAGACCAAACTTAATAAAATTTGGTTTGCTCAAACAATTACTTACTAATATTATTTTGATCTGATTATACACCTGATCGCCCGCAGCCGCAAGTCATGTGCCTTTATAGCCACAAAGAATGGAACCAAAGATCTCTAGTTTGCTTTCCAAAGCCAGAATCAACTGTTGAACCCTTTCTGTTCCCCTGCATTTTTTCCACCTAAAGCCTCAATCAACGACCAAACCATACTACTTCTTGAATATTAGAACTGGTTTTGTACATTGCTAATTTATTATGACCAAAAAACCTACATTATTATTTAATTGAATTTCTTTTAATTTCAACTTTCCGTTAAACTTTCAAAGCTAGCAACTCATGCATCAGGTGGTCATAGTATTTAGCAAACTATTATATTAGACTTACTGTGCAAAAAAATTTATTTCTGGCTTGCAATGTGAAATTATAACAGAAAACTCTGTAAAAATTGGATAAAAGTAGTAATCCCTGTGTTCTTTTACATGAGCACAAGTATACGTATTATGCTTGTTAAAAATTGTCTCTGCTGTCTATTGTCCAACCCACAACTAATTTTCATTTCATCTTCCCTTCTTTTGCCCATAATTTAATCTACTTGGTGCCCAAAGAATTTGTTAATAAAACAGATGGTTTAAATTCTTCTTGCCGTGTTTGAATTTGAATTCTCAGCACCAAATGAAGATGATACTTGAGCCAAAATAAAATCCAATGGTCTAGTATCTCCAGCTATTGTCGGTTCAAATATTTGTAGCCTTCTCCCCTCTAGGATTCTATGCAGGGTAGATGAAAAAAGTCTGCAAAAGAAAATCAAACATAGGAGTGATAGTTTCAGTTGTAAAAAAATGCAGATTGACAATACATTCGTTTGGTGCTAAGGGAAATTTTTTCCTTACATGAGGAACTCCATTGCATAAGAAAATTAAATGTAAAGGAAACTGCCTAAGCACTAAACCAGTTCACCAGCACCATCAAGCTATTAGCAGCCCCCTTCACATGAATTGGGAAAATCTGCAAGAGAACACATTCCAGATAAGCTCAATGAACAGGGAAGAAGCCATATTCAATAATTCTCTTTATGTAAGTAGTATTGGTGTCACTGCCCGAAATTGGGAAGGGAAACCAATTACAATAATTACTATAGAAATTGCAAAGCATGAATACTAAGCTCATTGGATCTGAAACAGTTTGTTATGCACTTGCAATCAACAGTATCTATAAAATTAAAATCTCTAGCCAAGACATGGAGGATTGATCACTAACCAAGACAGGGTGGACAAGTAGTCCTGATTGCAGTGGGAAATGCTCAATATCAGCTTACATAAAATTTCCTCTGCCATTCTTAAATCACAATTTGAAATTGATTGAACATAAATAAAACCCAAATGTTATACAATAGAAATTCAAATTGAACAGAAGGATTAAATAAATAAATAAATAAATAATTGGCATAACCTACTGTGCTAGGTTGAGCACTTTAGACTCAACAACATAAATAGAAAAAAAAAATTGATGCTTTTTATGATATTCACAGGTCTATTTAATTTCAATGCTTCTAGAAAGCTCACCTTCACTTCTCTGCAAATTTACTCTTAACAAAAAAAGACATTTAAATTTATAAATCTCATCAAAAAAACAAAAAAAATTACACAAATTTACATCAACAACTGAAAACATAAATATACTACCAATGTTACACATTTACTGACAAATTCACATAATCAAGAACCTAGGAACTCTATTAAACTCGCCACCTGCCCAGCCACCCAAATTAATTTTTGAACCTCCATACCCAGTTTCAACTGACCCATACATTCAAAACAGTCCTCAATGCTTCGGGTCAGATAAGTTTGGTCAGATGGATCGATTAGGCCTTAGGACAGTCCCTTTCACTCCAAGCTCAACCCTGTACAAGTAGACAAAATTAAACTATTATCATTTTTAAAAGGTTTCAAATAAGCCCATCCATTATTTTCCTATTAACGCTGCTGATAGAAAACTACACCATTTCACTCAATTACATATCAAAACGTCTTTTTCATCGATGATGTTTGGCAAATAATGGAAGGGTTAATTGAAACCTTTTGAACAAGCATAGTTTAAATTGAAATTTTTGAGAAGTGTAGGATTAGTTTAAAATTACTCCTTAACAATAGGGTTTGAAATATAAATTATTAAAAAAAGAAAAAAGAAAAAAGAAAAAAAAAGATAAAGTTGAGGTAAGTCCAACTTAAAACATGGTAAAATTATATCTTCACATAATCACATAATAAAAAAAAAACAAAAAAAAAACACAGTTGTTGCACAATCCAAGCAATTTATGGTTTCAGAATGAGTTACTAAGCTTTTACTGGTTTTTATCCTTACCCGCCATTAACATTATTTTTTTTAACCTATCACTAACCATCTGCCATGTTAGCCAATGTGAAAATGTTTTATCAATTTTTTTTTGTCCATGGACTTTCTCTTTTGAGAAACAATTTCCCATTGTCTCAAAGAATGTTTTCCATCTTATTTTTCTGCGTAGTAAAGATTATCAGTTCTTTGGTATAAGGTTAAAATTGAAAATTAGATGGAGGATGACTTACCAATAAGTTCAGAAGGAAGAGCCCAATAAGAGAGATTATTCTTCCAGAACTGGCTTGCCCTTGACTTTAGGATCAATGGGTCCCCTCAGACTTCCATAATTAGACTCCTTCCTAGAGCTGGAGGTTCTACTAGATGTTCCTTCACCTTCATGCTTTTGCTTATACCTATTTCCATCATCAGTGGGCAGTTTGACGGAAGATTTCCCAATCATCAAACGAGGAGTTCATGCTATGGCTTATTGTTTGCTCAAACTCTTCCAAATCATAATGGTACAAGAGACGAAGGCCACATTTCTCCACCTTCAAACCTGGGCAGTCAGTTCTGAATGAGGCCTTAATGCAGTTGACTTGATTCAGACAATTTTGAAATGACCCACGCCCTTCATAGGATAGCAAAATGCATCCACCTTGCAGTAACATCACGAGATTTTCTTTAGTCAGGCGATAACCAGCAAGAGGTCTCACACTACCAACATTGGTTTGCAAATGATAAAAAAGGCTACAAGTAAAATCTGAACCCAGAATGTCAAAGTGGGCAGTTGGATTCTCATCTCTAGCAAAATAAGCACATAGAACCAAACCCATCCAAGTACTATCATTGTACAAATTTGGAGGTAGAGGGATTTTCAACCGGGGCTCATCGCTCCGATGATTGAACCACTCCAAAAATTCACTTGAAGGCAAACGGGAATTATAGAAAATGCATCGATCACAGCCCTGTGAAACAGAAATATTGTGTTTTATGGGTGAGAGGGAGATGGAATATCTTGTTTGAGACAGAAAAACAACATAGTTATTAATTACCAGTGTGTCAGTTTTGCGGATTTCATTCTGAATCCCAGACCAAATTTTTCTATTTATATTCTCAGTCTTCTTTTGATCAAGGATGCCCAAAAACTCAGACTCGGACTTCATGCAGTTCTTGAACTCTTCCACCGAATGCTGGTACAATGGACAAATGCCACAATTCTGCACCTTCAAGTAATGGCAATTTGTCTTAAATGAAAACTTGATGGAGGCACAATCATATAGCCAATCAGGAAACGACCCACGTGGTATGTAGGTCAGCCAAGTGAATCCACCACCTCGCACTGACATCATGAGATTTTCTTTAGTTGGCCAATGGATATGGCGAGGTTTCACACTCAAGCCATTACTTGCTTTCAAGTGACAAATAAGTTTGCAAGAAGATATTGAATCCATAATGTCATTGAGACCAGCCACATCCTCTGTAACGAAAAAAACTGCACATAGAGCAACGCCCAGCCAAGTACATCTATTATGCAATTTTCGAGTTAGTCCGACTGTCACGTGGGACTTGTCACTTCGAATGTTGAACCAACGCGGAATTTCAATTGGAGGGCAACAAGAATTATAGTCACAGGATCCATCAAAGCCCTGTAAAACAGAAATATTGTGTTTAATAAGTGAGAGTGAGAAGTTAAAGAAAGGGAGAGGAAATATTAGGTTTGATGCAAAGCAAAGTCATAATTTATTAATTACCGGCAAGTGGCTTTGGGAGAGCTGATTCGTAGCTCTACTAATTTTCACTTTATAACGAGCTGTTAATTGATCGATGAAATATTGAGATACATCCACAATGCGATGATCTATTATTTTATGAAACCAATCATCACCCTTCTGGTAGAAACCAAGCCCACATTTTTGCACAATGATACCTGGCCAATCGCTTATAATTGAAGCCTTGATGCAACTGCATTCATTGAACTTATCTAGAAACGGACAATATGGAATATAGCACAGCCAAAGAAATCCACCCTCAATATCTAGCCACGTAAAATCATTTTTACTGGTGCGGTGGACATAGATTGCTAGCTCTGGACCAGCTAGGTCCGTTTCTAAAATACAAATAAGATGGTGAGAAATCGATGAAGGATCTTCAATAATTGCAGTTTGATGCTTATTGCTTGAAAAATAAGCACATAAAACAAGTCCCATCCATTTGTTGTCATTGAAAAAAGCATTGGATATATCAATTTTCACTGATGGCTCATTACTATGATAATTGAAACGATGTAAAATTTCCACTGGGGGAAAACAAAATGAATATTCTGAGTGCCCACCCTGCAAAATAAATAAAATTTTAGGACATAGAGGGGGAAGTTAATGGTGTGTTTGAAACAAAGAAAGTACTCATAATTTCTTACCAGCTGGTCATATTTATTGAGTGGAGATACAACTTCGTTAGGAATGTTAGGCATATGCGTCCATCCTTCCTCTTGTATCCCGCCAGTACGGCTAAGTTCACATTCGAAATCCCGATGTGCAGAAACGGAAGCATTGCAATGTTTTAGTTGTTGCTCAAACTGTGATAGATCATGCTGGTACAAAAGACGAAGCCCACATTTTTGCACCATCACGCTTGGCCAATCACTAACAAACGAAGCCTTAATGTGGCCACGTTGATGCAGCATATCCTTCAAGGCCTCAGCAGGTATATAGGATATCCAAATGAGTCCAAAGAATAGATGTAACCAGTTGTTTTCTTCATTAGTGGTGCGGCAAACAAGGATTTGATTGTCTAGACTAGCTTTACTTGTTTGGAATTGACAATATAGAAAGTGAGATGAATTTGCTGAAATTGCATTTTCTTGATCCCTGGGGATTAAAATAGAAGCATATAGAGCGAGCCCCAACCAATTGTTGTCTTCGTACAAATTTGGGGGTATCTCAATTGTCACCGAGTGCCCAAGACGACAATGATGATTAAACCACCTTGGAGTTCTTCTTGTTGGGAAACAAGAATTATATAAAGTGGACGGATGAAAGTACTACAAAATAGATACAAAATAGAAATACAGTGTCCAATTAGAGGGAGAGAGAGAAGAATGTTAGAAGTTAAAATTGTTTAATTAAGCTTTTTAATATTTGACAATATTATAGTGAATTCCTGTGAGAAGTCTGTTGATGTTACGTGGAGAGTTTATAAATGGGAACAAAGAGTTCATTTTCAAGTTAAAATTTTATTTCTTGAATACAATAGTGTACAAAATGTTATGTCATGTAAAATCCTAAATGTAGTATTGGATATACCTCTATATTTGTAATATTTAATTATAACAAGAAATTGATGTAAAATGAAGAGGATCCTAATACTTATAAATGTGGGGAGTTCATATAATATATGTAATTGAGATAAAGGTTGCATGGTGTAGTATATAACTATATATATCCCATGCATTATTTCATTCTGAACCAAGAGTGAAATAGGAGAAAAAAAAATAGTTAAAAGTTTTCTTCCTCTTCGTGTGAATGTGAGTTTCTTCATTTAGTGTTATGTGAATCAAAGCCGAAACCGAGATTTTATATTTGTGGGCAAAACATGAATAATTTTTTTGACCATTTAAGAATAAAAAATACACTAAAATTCCAAGCTAAATTAATAAATGAAAAATTTATTCATTTATTAATGAATGAAAAATAAAACTATCATTTATTAATCATTAACAAAATAAAAGATACAAAATAAGTGTTTTTAATATTTAAACTCAATCATATATGATGTTTTCAAAAAAAAAAAAAAATACTCAATCATATATGATCCATTAAAATGGAACTCAGTGGTTTTTATACCCCAAAAAGCATGTACGATATTAGTTTTTATTAAATTTTGTAGAAATTTCCCTTTTAATATAAAAAATCAAAGAAATTATTAGAAAATTATATTCCATTTTGTTGCAAAAGACATTATTCATTATTGAAAATGTACATGCTCCTATATGGGGTGTCTACAACTCCAAAATTGCAATAGAACCTGAAAGGGATAGTGTAAGTATACTCACTTTATAAGCAAATTATTAGGCTATCGATTTCATAGTCCATATTAGTCATTGACATGATTTAAAAAAATAATAATACTTTTTTGAAATTTAAATGTCGAACTACATTATGCTCATATCAGTGAATTTTATTTTTAAGAGTATTTTTTCATGAGTTGTGAAGTCTTACTAATAATCTAAAAAATATTTATATGCCTCTTGAGGATCCAAAATGAGATAACAATAACTACATGCTCACTAAATTCATGATTCAATTATAGTAATTGAGAATTTTCTGCACTGATATAGGAAATATTTAGTTAATAATGATACTCAATTGTAAGGTCATCCTACTAATGGTGAAAGAAAAGACCACTACAACAATTTACTTTTGGATCCTAAAAAGTAACAATCGAAGTGTTATAAGAAACATATAGGCAAAATAGGATTTTTTTTTTTTTCAAAAACATATACGAAACAAATGCCTTGAATTAATCAATGACGTTAACTTTTCAAAAACATCATTAGAAAGAAATGAAATAGGATTTTTTTCAAAAATCAAAAGGTGATTATATACATCCCATACAGGCAGTTCAGAGAGCTCACATCACAATCAATACGAAACAAAAATGTAAAAATTCATATGAGTAGTTAGTCTTAAGTAATATTGATATGTACCAAATCACTTCCACATACACATCTTGTCAATGTGGGACTATACAATTCCAAGCAGAATCAACAACTATAAGTCTATAACCAAACCTTGAATCTGCAAATAACCATACCCAAAACCTCACCACTGTGATTAGAGAGAGAAAGCAAGATAGGGAGGGGGGATTAAGGGCCAAGAGAAGGGAAACGAGAGATCACTACCGTAGAGTAGTGGTCCATAGCCATGGAGTTTCGGGTCTAAGCTGAAGAGAGATCGAGGGATAATGCAAGATAGAGAGAGAAGGAAGAGAGCTTAGGTTCGGCCATGGTGACGGAGCTTAGAGCTCTTGGCCATGGAGGCCATTGCCATTTGGGATTAGGGTTTTTAATTGGAAAAGAAAGAGAAAGAAGCAGAGGTGTATTGAGATAATACCTGGATTTTGTTGTTGTTTTGTTTTAGGATGTTACTAACCTCTTAGGTAATCACTTTAATTTTTGAGTTTTTTTGTTTAAGAGCTCATTTCCAATTTTGGAGGGAGGCCATGCATGATTTTTTTTTTTTTTTTTTTTTTTTTAATAAAGAGCTTCAAATTTGATAAATTAATATATAGTTACATACTGCTTAATAGAAATTTGAAATCCAGGATCCTTGACGTTAGTGTTTGGAAGTGAGAGTCTGTGAAGGCCCACCAACTTCCAACACACACGACTACATATATTTCATAGAATTAATTTGAAAGCTCGAAAATGTGTTGAAAACACACGAGCGGTTTAGACCCCCAAATTCAAATTACGGCTTGGTTGATTTTACACTAACTTAATAACAAATGCGGAATAGTGTAAACACAAGCGTATAAACAAACAACTACTCTAATCCATAATTTAAAGCAACTCAGCAGTAAAAATGAAATGAACAAGAGTAGGGAAGAAGGATGCAAACACAAATAACACCGAGACGTGTTATCGAAGAGGAAACCGAAGAACTCGGCGAAAAACCTCTCCGCCGCGCTCCAAGCGGAAATCGATCCACTAGACAATCAGTTGGGATACATGGATTAGCAAAAGACCCTCCAAGCCTAGTCTACCCGATGTACCTAAGCCCTCCAAGCTCCTACTCCAACAAGGCTTCTCGGAACCGTGTCTTGTCCTAGTTATCCGGATCCCGCAACAAGCTCCATGTTGCATCTGCCATTCAAGGCTTCTTCCAATGCTTCCCAGCAGCACCAAAACGTCACTCAGCACTCTCAAAGGTGTGTTAAGTGTTTGGGCTATCAACCTCTCAAAGATATGGATAAAGGAGAGGGAAGGGTTGAGGAGATACCACAAGCAAATTGTTTAGAGAAGGTGGGGAAGACAATCTCTAATTCCCAATGTGTTTGGCTAGGGTTTTCTCTCTGAAGCATACCTCAACAAATGTGGGTAATGATGGTATATGTAAGAGGGGTGCAAAAGGTGTGACTCAAAAAGTACAGGCTGGCAGAACAGCTAGTCTCGCGGGTGTCTCGCGGGAAGGCCTTACCCGCGAGATACTCGCGAGACACAGTTGTCTCCACCTGGCATGACTCTTTGCATTCCAGCATGTGCCTGGCACATGGTTCACTTCGCGGGAAGCTTGGTCGCGATATGCCCGCGAGATACCCGCGAGAATCCTTCACTTCTTCAAATGCTTGAGTCTTCAACACTCTTTCTACCACACAACCCTTACATCAAGTCCCACAACAAATACAGGGTTTTAAACGATTGAACATAATTACAATCAAATTTGGCACGGAATAAAAGCCAACAAAATATAGTTGTAAATTACAACTTTACATAATTAAATTTGCACAAATAGTTAAGAATTCTTACCCGGAAACAATTGTGAGGGTATGAGTCCTCCTCATAAGAATATTGAGCAGTTACACTAGTCTCCTCCTGAGAAATGAATAACCTTTGGGGGTGTAGTTCCTCATAAGAGTTCTTTGTTCCAATGAATACCTCAGGATAATTATCCCATATATCGCAGAATTCCCAGGGATTGCAGGAGTCAAGGAAGCTATCAAATGGGGCAGAGCATTGCACCAGTATTTGCCTTAACTCTTCCATGTTATGCCGGTATACAAGATTGATCCCAAAACTCTCTACAGACAAATCTGGAACCGAGCTGTTAAGCAAGAATTTGGCCACAGTACTTTGACTCCAAAAATGTGCATGCGTTGTACGTGGGATGAACATTACCCAAATGAATGCACGTTGATTTAATGTAACTAATTCGTTGTTCATACTCAATAATCCATTGCATACTAAACGCGAATAACAACAGCTGGTCCCGAAATAACAACTGAATTGGTACACTTCAAATTTTTTTGAACCCAGACTCTGTCGAACTGCAGTTGGATGCCTATTAAATAAGAAAAGACCACATAGTGCAAATCCCATCCAATCAGGATTATATAGCGGGACTTCCATTGACTGCTTATCTTCGCAACAAAACCACTGTGGGATTTCACGCTCAGCAAAACAGCAATGGAAAATTTCACCCTCATCGAAATTTTTCTGGAAAACATGGCAGAAATTTATATCAGGCGTGATCAAAGTTTTTCTTATTTTTTATAGATACAATGGTATTTGAAATCTGTAAATGGTTATTATTCTTTGACCATACACTAATGAGTTCCCTTTTGGTGTAGGCTAAATTCAAACTCATTTCCCTTATTTAACAACAAAAAATATTATTAGTTGTGCAATTTGAGCTAACTAAAATCTACTAATATATTGGTAATTTAACAAAAAGTCTAAAAACACAAAAATTCTTAAAATCCTTATCACAACCGATGAGATGGTATGTTATGATCAGTAATGTCATACCTATGTGAAAGGGTTGTTATTTCAATTACATCTTAGCACGTCAATAATTGTGAAAAATATTGAAGAGAATATTAGTGACCGATTTGATTCAATGAGTGAACAAGTTGTACAGTCTTTATTATTTATAATAATACTTAATTGTTGATCTAAAACCCCCGTTTAGCTAAAAAGATATTCTGAAAGAACAGAGTTTCAGAGAGAGAATAATACAACTTGTACTATATATATATCCTATAAATATGTTGGCAGAAAAAATTGGCTCTAGAAATATACGGTATGTGGGGGTGACAATTAATGCTGTAACTGAAAACACATCAAAAAATAATTGATTCAATTTTATTGAAGGAATATTTAAGTTGTTAAGAATTAAGGTTGATAAACGTTGCTTGTCAGATTCTAGTACAATCGAAATCCAGAAGTTGAAATGCTGAAAGTTGTTTTTAATGAAAAATACAAGTTGGTCAATTGATTCCTTGAAGTTTCAAAATACTTTTTCTTTCCAATAATATTTGCAAATTTTGGTTTCCAAATACGATATAATTCGTTTGTTAGAGTTTGTATCAGTTCATATGTCTAGTAATATTGCTAAATTATAAATTCACATTGTTTTTATAGGACGTGCTGTGAAGTTCATGATTTCTCACGAATAGAAAGTTTATTGACACTCAAGGATGATGTTCAAAACTAAGATCATAAATCTGAATGGCTTTGATAACTCAAAAAAACAAAAATTAATTAATGTCTGAATAGCTTAGGAAGGTTCCCTTTACAAAGACGGACTTAAATGGTGCATTGATCATCCAAGTACGTGAAGGTGAAGACACTTAGAAAGTTGATTCTACATAAACTTTTTTTTTTTGGCTAAGTGAATGAATCTTATAAAGTAGGTCTCAAGCACATTTTAAAAAGGGTACTAATACTACGGTAATTCTACTCCTATGAACCATTCAATTATGATGATAACTTCCAAATGATGGCATCTGCATATAGTATTTTCATTAAAAACTTAATTTGAAGGAGGCAATGTAAAAAATGACAAATTAACCTTGACTAGATTATCCATATCGATGTTTTAAATGTATCTATGAATTCTAAGCTTATTATGTATTTTACTATTAGCAACTATAATAATTTTAGTTGTGAGCAGAAAAGACTAAATTGTGTCTTGTTTATCCTCTGTATGTATGCTATGACACTAAGGTTAACTTTCTTGAGAGAGAGAGATAGAGAGAGAACCTCTAAACGTGCTTTGATCAAAGATTCACTTGTCATAATACTTGCACATTGCTCTTTCCTAGCTGTTGTGAGAAAACCAATAAAAGAGCTCGGACTTGTTTCCGAAGAGGTACAGCCCTCTGCTATATTTTCAATATTTGGTTGAAGGATGGGCATGGGTTGAGGCATCCTGCAGGTATCAAAGAACATATCTTAGAAATTCAACATCTTAGAAATTCAGGTTAATAAAAAATTGTTCCCAGTTAAAATACCTTTGCAGTGAGGAAGAGAAACCAAAATCTTTGCTTGCCACTCTTTCCCCAACTTGATGTAACAAATTTTGATAAAAACACTCATGATAGGCATCTGGACTTTCTAACATGCACTGGGCTAATGTTTGCACAAACTTTTCAACATCTTGCTCGTATACAAGGCGGAGTCCACACTCTTTAACCTGCACATCTGGTTTATTGTGCTCAAATGAAGCCCCGATATGTTGGCACTCTTTCAGCCGAAGTAACACGTGGGGTATATAAAATACCAAAATTCGATGGGATGACTCAACAAAAATGTCTTTAGATTCCTGAAAGACCTTGTGACGAGTGAGGTGAACTCGACCGCTAATCAAAGGATTATAAAAGTTGAGAAAACTTGTTAAATTCTTATTGTCACCAGAAATTGCTGGTTGCTTGTGGACAGTATAATAAGCACAAACAGCGATTCCCATCCATCTCCCATCACACTGCAAATTGGCGGGCAGTCTAATTCTTATGTCGGAACAAAAACTTCGATTACTGAACCAGTCTGGGACTGTCGTATGAGGAAAGACATAATCATATTTATGGTTTCGAGCCAAGTCTCCCTGTAAAATAAAATGAATTAAAAAATAGTTCAAATGAGTGAGACAAAAACAAATATAGAAATATAGTGTTCAGTGAAGAATAGGGGAGACCTGATACACTCTTAAAAGCAATGACATTAGCTTTCCTTTAAGCCGGTCATTGGCCTGACTAGATTCCACCTTATTCATCTGGAATTGGGATCTTTGCTTGTTCTTGCCAATAGCTTGAGCAAACTTTTCCAGATCTTGCTTGTAAACTACATCGGCACCACACATCTTGATCATGACATCAGGGCTGTCACTCGTAATCAAAGTGCTAATCCAACTGCATTCCTTTAGAAGGTCTCTAAGTAGCCAAGCTTGAACAAATAACTTAAAACTAAATGAACCATCATGGCGAAGGGGTTCAGGTACGAATTCAGAGATGTCAAGGCCCAAGGTACATCTATCTACAGGACCTTCAACCATGTCTGGTCTACAATTAAATTCGATAAAAACTTTATAATCCTGACTGTTCAAATTTTTATGGACTACAACAACAGCAAACAGAGCAATCCCTAGCCAACTACTATTATCATGCAGATCCAAAGGTAGTGGCATTCTTATAGATGACCCAAGGTTCTGATGGCTGAACCACTCTGGAATTTCAGTTGAATTTGAAAACTCGAAAAAGCTTATATTTTGCTGAACTACTTCCTGTAAAATATTAAAATACATAATTACAATGATATTCAACGCACGTGTTTGTGTTGTGTGAGAGAGATAAAAAGAGATAGAGAAATATGAAGTCAAGTGAAGGAATAGGGGGAGACCTGACACCATCTAGATATTTGCTTCATCTTGCCACTAGCTCGTATAAACTTTACTAGATCTTGCTCGTACAGTACACGCGCACCACACATTTTGATCTCGAAATAAGTGCATTTGCTCCTAATAAAAGCCCTAATGCAACTGCAATCCTTTAAATGGTCTTTAAGTTTCCCGGCTGGAATAAGTACCTTCAATCCAAATGGACTAGCATGGAAAAGGGGTACAGGGAGATATCGGGTTATGTTTAAGGGACAATTTATACGTGGAACTTCAATCATGTCTGATCTACAAATAAAGTCAATAGAAACTTCATCATCCTGAGCAGAAGAAACATTGTTCAAATTTTCAAGAACTACAACACTAGTAAACAAAGCAATCCCTATCCAACTACTATCATCACGCAGATCAGAAGGTAGCGGAATTGTTACAGATGACCCAGGGCTCTGATGGCTGAACCACTCCGGAGTTTCAGCTGAATCTGAAAAGTCGCAGAAGCACTTATTTTGCTGAATTTCACCCTGTAAAATATTAAAATGCATTAGCATAAAAAAGATGTAACGCGGGTGTTTGTGACATTGTGTTGTGAGTGAGAGAGAGATACCTCCACAAATCTTTCTAAGGATGGATCGAAGTCATCGTATGGTAAGATCGGCATGCGGATGAGTGCAATTTGGTCATCATCCTTGTTGTTACAAACAACCATAGTGAACCCTGTCTCACCCGAAGTCCATGCAACATCCCGATTTGAATACTTTTCCAATAAAGGACATCTTCTTGCCCTTACATATCCTACACTTAACGGAAGGTCTGGCAATGATTGAAGCCTGCTACAATCATTCAACGCAAGATATTTAAGCTTAGAAAGCTGAGAAATACTATCAGGCAGGCGTGTGAAGTTGTTTTTGCTCAAATCCAGATTCAGCAACGAGGATAAGCCACTAAGATCATCGGGGAGTCCTCCGTCCCATAAATTGCGGTCAGCCAGATTTAGAGATTCAATAAATCTTAACCTAGGCAACAACAGGTTGATGGCCTCTCGGATAGGGAAGAAACCTTTGAAAAAAACATGTGCAGCACGGACGAGGGAGAATCCGTGCGAAAGGCAGGATTTAGGTGGTTGAACCTTAAATCCCGATAGATTAAGAGTTTTCAGAGACGGCAAATTGACACTTGGAAAACTTGAAAGGTTTTTGCAACATTGAAGACTCAAGATTGTCATGC
This sequence comes from Quercus glauca, assembly GCA_023736055.1. Taxonomy (NCBI): domain Eukaryota; kingdom Viridiplantae; phylum Streptophyta; class Magnoliopsida; order Fagales; family Fagaceae; genus Quercus; species Quercus glauca. Next base: position 6,611,628 of record CM043323.1, read on the forward strand.
CAGTCAAACGCTCGAGTGATGATGGCAACTCTTCCACAGCAATCCCATCTAAATACAGCTCTGACAAGCTTGTCATATTAGTTCCTATCTCTGAAAACTTCTTGAGACTTGAACAGCCAGATAGAATAAAAATTTTAAGAGATTTCAAGTTTATTTCGCAAGGGAGGCCAGTAAGACTTCTGCAATCTTTCAGATTTAACAAAGTAAGCTTATTGAGAGCTCCGACAGATGGGTGAAGCTCATACAAACTTGTACATCCTTGAAAAATCAGCCTCTCCAGATTTGGGCATCCGATGAAGTTAGGAGTCTTGACTAAGACTTTAGAGTCGCTAAGATCCAGGAGTCTTAACTTGGCCAAGTTCTGCTATAATAAATAGATATTGGAAATTAAGTAGTCAAGAACTTAATCCGCATTTTAAAAATAAATAAAAAAAGCAACACTAGCATGCATTAATGGAAAACTTACAGTAAGTCCCTCTGGTAATTGCTCAATGTGGCTGCGAGGCATGATGAGTTCAACAAGATTGTCCGGTTGAAAACTGATCGGCATGAATTTCAAAGGATAATCATGCCACTCCATCATTCTTAACTTATTAGAAAGAAAATTGAGGCCTGTAGGAAGGTGCACATTAGAAATTTTAAGCAACCTTAGACTTTTCATATATAAGAAGGCTTTGTCATTCAAGTTTTCTTTACGTGGAGGTGAGTTTAGCACCATGCCTTCTACAACTTCTGTTCCCTGGAAATCAAGAACTATGCCTTCTACAACCTCTGTTCCCTGGTAATCAAGAACAATGAAATTAGTGTTGGGAAAGATATAGCAAAAAATTGCTAGAATTACAGAAATACACACTTCTCTAAGTTTATGTCCACTTACTGTATTTGCCTTTAGCACATGAAACACATCCTTACAAAACCACAACCTACTGAGTCTTCCAGGCTCTTGAGGTGATTCACGACGAACAATTCTCCAACCCATTTCTTGTATTAAATCATGCAACCATAATTTTCCCCCTAAAATGGCAACAAGAGATTTGTCCTCGAGAGTTTTTATATTCTTCTCGCAACCAAAACCTTCTATGTGTGCCACTCGATTTTTATCCTCCCCTTTGAAGAAACATGCAATATCCAAAAATAGATTTTGCTCTATTTCATTCAATCCTCTATAACTTATTTCAAGTTTATCAAGAATTTCTCCTTCAGGGATTTCTTCTAATTGATGTAGGTAATCTTCCCATACCTCTCTTGGTCTATCAATCAAGGAGGAACTCATAACTTTAAGAGCTATAGGAAGCCCATTAGCATACTTCACAAAACCATTGGACAAATCCTCAAAATCTTTTTTAGGATAGGGTTGGTTAAACACAATCCAACTGAAGAGCTCCAAGGCTTCATCATTATCTAATCCATTTGCCCTATGTACAATAGTATCCCGGTGATGCCTTATTAGCAAGTGCTTATCTTTACTTGTGATAATGATCCTACTCCCTAGGCCAAACCAATCACAACTCCCTGCTAATGCTTGTAGTTGTTCAACTTTGTCAACATCATCAATAACAATAAGAACCTTCTTATTGGATAGTCTAGTCTTTATGACTTTGATCCCCTCATGATAGTCCCATATGTTTTCTTCTTTTACCTTCAAGGTCTTAAAAAGAAGTTGTTTTTGTAAATTAACTAGACCAGCTTTTTCTTTTTCAACTATTTCTCTAACATCACGAATAAAGCAGCTAGCTTCAAATTGATGACAAAATCTGCTATAAATGGCAAGTGCTAGAGTGGTTTTACCAATCCCTGGCATCCCCCAAATCCCTATGAAGTGCACAGCATCTGACATTGTACTAAATAAGTTCATCATCTCCTTCACACGTGAGTTTATACCAACAAGGTGCTCATGATCATTTGGGATTTCATGATTCAATTCATCAAATATGTTTTTTGTGATTTCCTGAATATCTTCTGATTCATGACTGTATTAAAAAATAAAAAATTATTTTGATGAGACAAGGGTGCTAGCCACAAAGAGACATAACAGCATTAAATGTAAGATATTTTGCTTCAGTAGAAAAATACGAGCCATGTTTTAGTGTATTAGAAAAATGTGTAAAATTTACGCATTTAAAAATGACTCAGTGAGTGTATAATTGTATAAATTTAAAGTTTGTTATAGTAATCGTATAAATTTGTAATGGCATTGTTCATTTATCTTTAGTTTTTTATTATTTCTTTACGTATCCCGAGGATGAAGAAAGAGAATGAATGGTAGTTGTTGTATGTAAAAAAAAGAAAAAAAAAAAAGAGAAACAATTAAAAAAAATCAAGAAAAATTGATATTTTAATGAAATGTAATGTAAAATAGATAATCTAATTTGTGGTTTTTTGAAAACTGAATATGTAAAAAATAAAAAATAGGTTCTTATTCTAAAATAGACAGGAATTTTTGCACGAACTGATGCGAATGCTATTACCAGTCAAAACAACCTGAAGATGAAGAAAGGCAAAAAATAATAATAATAAAATAACTTGTCTTTCATACTTAAGCCAAGGGCCTTATAGTTGAATTGACACTTTCTCATGCACAAAAGTCGAGGAGGAAAAGGGTTCTAGCTACAAATTAACAACATATTGTAATTACCTCTATTTAAAAAAAAAAAAACAAAGGACAAAATTAACCCTCTATTTTAATTGTGTCAATTTAAACACCTCTACACTTTCATTCCCATGGAGAGAGAGACAGAGAGAGAGAGAGAGATTTATCAAAAAGGGAAAAACACATTAGAGTACTTAAAACATCACCCTTGTTTTAAAATAAAAAAATACCAGAAAGTGGCGAGAATAAAGGTTTTGATTGTCACATTAATGAAAATGTGGAGGTTAAATTGAAACAATTAAATATATAGGATAATTTGTCACAAATATAAACTTATAGGTTTTAAAAAAAAAAAATTCTAAGAACCTTTTAAACTTCAAAAAAATTAAGCAACCATCATGGTAAAACATGAAATTCATTACAGCAACGAAACTGAATACAAGGTCTTAGGGCACACCCTGTTTAAGTATAAACCATCTGACTCAGTTAAGAGTTCAAACTACGTCCACAGGCAGACGGGTAAAAATCTAAAAACAGCTATCTTGAACAGCTCCCAACCTAGCTAGCTTATCAGCGCTTCTATTTGCTTCTCAATAGCAATGATTAAATTTGATCTGGGGAATTTTGGCAGCCAACAGCCTACAATCATCCACTAGAGGGAGAGTCAAATTGTTAGAGCAAGATGGGGAATTCAGAACATCAATGACGGATTTAGCATCTAAATCAACTTCAACAGTAGAAAAATTCCTATCAACACATAGCGAAAGACCATTGCGGAGGGCGCATAACTCAGCTTGAAAACTGGTGGTGATGCCTATATTTCTAGCAAGACCCAATATCCATTCACCATTCTCATCTCAAATTAGACCTCCACCACCTACCAACCTAGGATTACCTAAGGAGGAACTGTTAGTGTTTAGCTTCACCCACCTTCTAGCTGGTTTTTCCCATTTGATTGCCTTAACAACCCGTGTTTCTACCTCCTTGGGATTATATGCACAATGATAGTACTCCCTTACTCTCTGCATTATTCGCTTAGAAAGGTTCAGGTTTGAGTTTTTTTTTTTTTTTTTTTTTTTTTTTTTTTGAAAACCACCTGATTCCTGTTGTCCCAGATCATCCATACCACGAAAGGAAATAAGACCTTCCACGGCAGCCTTAAAGGACTAAATTTCTCTATGGTATAGTTCATGACTAACCAAGGGTGAAAATTTTGATCAAAGAAAGACCCGTTATTGTTGATTATTCCTAGTGCATTCCAAACCGTGGCAATAATATGACAGCTTCTAAGTGCATGCTCAATGGATTTGATACCACCGCAATATAAAGGGCAGCAAGTCTCCATTTCCATACCCCTCGCAACCAGGTACTCTTTGACACCTGTACGGTACCATGGTACCCAGATCCATTTGGGCCTTAAATTCAAACCCAGTAGTGTGGCCCACATCCCCAATCTCTTTCTACCCAAAACCCCAACCCGAACCCACACAAACTACAAGCCTAAGTTTTGTTACCCGACCATTGCTCGGCAAACCATTCCAGAACCATAGAGGAAGAATAACGTCCAAACACGCCATCCATAGTGTGCCCAGCAACTCCCAGGGAACACCGTTGCTGGGCATGCCTGCAAAGTGGGAATCAAGTTCCAATGCCACATTCACCACATCCCACTCCCACCTAACCATCCACTTACAACTGATGATATTGGACCCCTAATTACACTAACTATGGTAGTAATCATGATCTCTCAACTAATCTAGAGCTACAAATAAGAGAAGATGGGAAAGGGAAATGGTTGTTGAAAGGTTCTCAAGGAAATAGAGTGTAGAAAAAGGAGTGATTCAGAGAGGGAGATAGAAAAGGAGAGAGGAGAAATTTCCTTGAGCCTCTTTGCCAAGAACAACACAACGTAGGAAATCCTAAACCCACATTACAAATTAGTTGTGAGCCCAAGTGAGGTCAGGCCCAACGACCTCATTTTAGGAGTGCACAATTAGCGCCGTCTGTGGGAATCTCCTACAAAGCCGTGGTTTGACAGAGGCTCACGCACAGGAGAATGTCTGAAAGGTGTTCGAGAGACCACGTTGAAAGTGGCTCTGTGGGGTCTTCTCGGGGATCCATATGGTGGGAGAGAAGACAGAAAAGACGTGAGAACAGGGAGCTCGAGCGAGAAGAGGAACAGTTTGGTCTTGGAGAAGGGTTGTATCAGACACACCGAACAATGTCAGGCGCATCGGGACACAAGCAACTGGACGAAAGAGATCGGGAGCTAGAGCGGTTGCATAGACTGGTGAGGGATTTGGAGTTGGGCAAGAGGTAGGCACCGCAGAAGGGATCGAGATGACCAACAAAGGAGGGATGCTAGTGTGGGAAATCGATGGGGGGAGGGATCCAACCAGTCCGGCTCTCGTCCAAGCCGAGATGTTTCCTTTCCCAAGAATCACGTCGACAAAGGAACCATTAACATTCTCAAGAATCACGTCGACGCAGGAGCCGTTGTCATTCTCGAGAGTCGCGTCGTCGTCGGGACCATTCGCGGTCGCAAGGATATGCCGACCAAGGTTCGGATTCCCCAAATGAGCGACGGCCCTACAATGCTGCGATGGATGCTATGAGTCATGCCTTACGAAGAGCCGCCCTGTCGCCATTCTCAGACTACATTGAGCGGGCCCTAATGTCGAGCAGATTTACACGGCCGCCATTTAACTCCTACAATGGGAAAATAGACCCGATAGAGCACGTCAGTCATTATATCCATATGATGTCTCTACACACACACACAATGATGCGTTAATGTGTAAAGTGTTCCCTTCAAGCCTTGGGCCCATGACGTTAAGATGGTTCAATGGGCTGCGAAAAGGTTCCATTCACAGCTTTGTAGAGCTGATCCAGGAGTTCGGCGCTCAGTTTGTGACGTGCAGCCGGGTGCCGCAATCGGTGGACGCGTTACTGTCCATGAAGATGAGGGTTTGTGAAACACTTCGAAGTTATGCCAGTCGGTATTGGGAGCTTTACAACAAAATTGGTAGGGGTAATGAGAAGATTTCAGCAAGCACTTTTAGGATGGGATTACCCGAAGATTCTGAACTATGGGAGTCGTTGACGAAAATACCTCCTAAGGATACGAGGCAACTCATGAGGCATATTGAGGAGTATAAATGCCTCGAGGATGATCGGCTACAGAGTAAGGGAAAGGCCCCCCTACTGAATCGTCCTCGGCAGGGCATTTTTCCCCCGAGACCACGAAAGGATTTGAGGGTGTAGGAAGTAAAAGCATAACTGGGAGGGGTGAATGTGGCGTTCAAGGAGCCGGTAGATAAGATCGTAGATCGGATTAAGAATGAACCGTTCTTTAGGTGGCCGAACAAGATGGGAGGTGACCCATCTCGAAGGATCAAAATTTGTATTGTACATACCACAGGGAAAAAGGGCACACCACCAAGCAGTGCCGGGTATTAAAAGATCATTTAGGGAAGCTGGTGAAGGCCAAATATTTGAAAGAGTTCGTAGTGGATGCCAGAAACCGGGGTGCCAGTCATGGTACTCAGCGAAAAAGGAATCCCCTCCCACTGCCATTAGGGGTGATTGAAGTCATCCATTCTACCCTGAGGGGCACGACTGTAACCAGAAGAGGGGTATTGATGGTGGCACCCGTAGAAAACTACTCGAAAGACCAACCTCTTGAGAAAAACATGAAAACTGTTCGGGGGCCCATCCTTTTTGACGAAAAGGATCTAAAGGGAACAATCCAACTGCACGATGATGCGTTGGTAGTAATGGTGTGAATAAGCGGCTTCTTAGTGAAAAGGGTGATGGTAGACCAGGGAAGCGGGGTCGACATGATGTATCCGGACCTATTCAAAGAACTCGGCTTGAAGAATTAAGACTTGGCGAGGTATGATACTCCGTTGGTCTCATTTGATGGAAGGGTGGAGACTCCCGAGGGACAAATTTCCCTCCCAGTAAATATGGGAGGTAAGGAGGTGATGGTGACCATTGTAGTAGTCAATTCGTTCTCCCCATACACGGCGATCCTGGGAAGGCCATGGATTCATGCAATGGGGGCTATCCCATCCATCTTGCATGTGAAGGTTAAATTTCTTATTGAGCAGGGCGTTGCCGTGGTACGGGGAAGCCAGCAAGTGGCAAGGCAATGCCTAGTTGCCATAGTTAGTTGGAAAGGCAAGCAGACTGAACAGAAGGAGATTGCCGATGGGGGATCATTATAGCAATTATAGGAGCCTCGAGAAGAAATAAGGGCTAAATCTGTCGAGAAATTGATGAAGGTGAAAATATTGTCGGGCACTGACAGGTATTTTCAGATAGGGACGAGTATGGAGAACCTGGATAGGGTAGAAATGTTGCTATTCCTTATACAGAATGTGGATGTGTTTGCGTAGAGCCCGTACGAAGTGCCTGAGGTGGATCCCGAGTTCATTGTCCACAAGCTTAATGTGGACCCATCATTTCCTCCTAAGAAGCAAAAACCGAGAAGAGCGGCAAAAAAGCAAGTTGAGGCAGTAAAGTCGGAAGTTCAAAGGCTGAAAGAGGCCGGGGTGATTAGGGAGATCTTCTTCCCATAGTGGCTAGCTAATACTGTGGTAGTAAGGAAGAAGAATGGCAAGTGAAGAGTTTGTGTAGATTTCACGGATCTAAACCATGCATGCCCAAAGGACCCGTTCCCCATGCCAAAAATCGACCAGCTGGTAAATGCCACATATGGACACCCGAAGATGAGCTTTTTGGATGCCTTTCAATGGTATCATCAGATTTCCCTAGCACCCGAGGACCGAGAAAAGGCAACATTCATTTCCCCTGATGCCAACTATCATTATGATATGATGCCATTTGGATTGAAAAATGTCGAGGCCACGTATCAGTTGATGATGACGAGGATGTTCCGGGATAAAATAGGACGTACGGTTGAAGTATACATTGACGACATGGTAGTGAAAAGCAAGCAGGAAGCACGGCATGTGGAAGACCTTCGAGAAGTATTTGAGATACTCCGGCAATACAAGCTGCACCTAAATGCTGAGAAGTGCACTTTTGGTGTGGGGGCTGGTAAGTTCTTGGGGTATCTGATTACTAATCGGGGAATAGAGGCCAGTCCTGACCAGATGGAAGCCGTGAATCGCCTTAATCCTCCAAGCAATCCTAAAGAGGTGCAAGTGTTAACCGGGATGTTAGCTACACTTAACCAGTTCATTTCCAAATTTGCTGATCGTTGCTAACCACTTTATCAACTGCTGAAGAAGTGGAAAGGATTTCAGTGGAATGATGAGTGTGACAGAACCTTTCGAGATTTGAAAGATTATTTGATACATGCGCCTATGCTAGTAGCATCGGAGTCCGGGGAGGATTTATTCATGTACCTCTCGATATCCGATCACGCCGTACTGCTACGGGACCATGAATACAGCAGCCAGTGTATTACATCAGCAAAATCTTGGTCAATGCCGAGACAAGGTACCTGCCCTTGGAGAAGCTGGTGTTAGCCCTAGTTCACGCTACAAGGAAGTTGCCACATTATTTTCAGGCTCATACAGTATTTTCCCTGACCGAGTATCATTTGCGGTCATTATTGAAGAGATCAGACTTCATGGGCCGAATAGCGAAATGGGGGACTCGGCTAGGCTCCTTTGACATATGATACAGGCCATGAAGCTCGGTGAAGGGCCAAGTCCTTGCTGATTTCGTTGCGGAGTTATCTCCAAAAAACGACAGGAAGATGGTCTGTCATGTAGAGAATCACCCATGCAGAGTATTTGTGGACGGTGCTTCGAGTGCCGTAGGGGCTGGCGATGAAATTGTCATAATCACCCCTGAGGGTAGACGGTTGGAACATTCTTTCAAATTGGGGTTTAAAGCCTCCAATAATAAAGCCGAGTATGAGGACTTTTTTGTCGGATTAAGGACCGTTTTAGGCATAGGCGCCCGGGACGTGGAGATTTACTCAGATTCTCGGCTTGTTGTTAATCAAGTACGAGGCAGCTTTGAGGCCCGGGATTCCCGGATGAAAGCGTACTTGAAGGCGGTAAAGCAAATCATGAGCAACTTTGGCACGGCAAAGGTGGCCCAAGTAGGCCGAGCGCAGAATAGACACGCCAATTCCCTAGCTACATTGGCATCGTCAATGACTGAGGAGTTACCTTGGCTAATCAAGGTGGAGCTTATAAGGGAGCCAAGTGTTACTGTGGCAGGTGACGTTGATATAATCGGCATCAACATTGCTATGGTTTCGGTAATCGAGCCATGTTGGATGGACCCGATCATTGATTTCTTGGCTGAAGATTGAGTCCCGAACGATGAAAAAGAGGCCAACAAGATTCGTCGAGTGGCTCCTTGGTATTGGTTGTCAGTAGAGGGCAAGTTGTACCGGAGATCTTTTGGGGGACCGTACCTTTTATGCCTGCATTCCGAGAAAGTGAATGAGCTTCTGGCCGAGTTGCATGATGAGGTGTGTGGCAGTTATGTAGGGGGCATTCATTAGCACATCAGGCGATGACTTAGGAATTTTGGTGGCCACAGATGCAGAAAGATGCCACAGAGTACGTGTGCAAGTGTGAACGATGCCAAAAGCATGCTCCCCTGATCCACCAGCCAGCAGGCCGTCTGAATCCAGTCAGCAACCCTTGGCCATTCGTGTAATGGGGGCTTGATATTCTCGATCCATTACGTTGGGCAACAGGCAATCACCGGTACGTGTTAGTGGCAGTCGATTACTTCACAAAATGGGCCGAAGCCGAGGCTTTAGCTAAAATCCGGGATGTAGACGTCAAGAAGTTTGTGTGGAAAAACATAGTTACAAGATTTTCGGTGCTAGACTCGCTGGTGTCAGATAACAGACTGCAATTCGACAATAAAGCTTTTCGCACTTTTTAAAGCGATCTCGGCATCAAAAACAGGTATTCTACTGCAGCGTATTCGCAGGGTAATGGCCAAGCTGAAGTCACTAACAAGGCAATCGTCAACAGGTTGAAGAAAATATTAGACAGTGCAAAGGGAAGATGGGCGGATGAGTTACCTAACGTTTTGTGGGCCTACCGAACAACCCCTAGGAGGTCTATGGGGAAGACTCCATTCTCTCTAACATATGGGGCGGAAGCCGTGATACCAATCAAAGTAAACTTATGCAGTGCACGAGTTGCAAGCTTTGACCCGGTACAGAACAAGGACCTAATGGTAGAGCGTCTGGACTGGTTGGAAGAATGCCGAGAAGCGGCCATTATACAGCTGGCAGAGTATCAGCAGAAGCTTGCCCGACGTTACAACCGAGATGTGAAAACTCAGGAATTTAGTGCTGGAGACTTGGTGCTAAGGAAAGCCGTGGGGAGTATGCGAGATACGAATGCCGGGAAGTTAGCCCAAGCTTGGGAAGGACCATACAGAGTTACTGCAATCGCGGGCGTAGGAGCGTACTACTTGGAAGACCTAGATGAGAGACCACTTCCCCGACCATGGAATGTTCACAATCTTAAGAAGTGTTGTCACTGACTATCCACACATTGAAATGTAAATTCGAATATGTACATCTCATTAACTAATATGTTGACAATGCTTCTCATTGCAGTTTTATTCTACTTACTATTATTTACTCGACAACATCGGCCAACATGTATAGGGGATGCAAAAACAAAAGGGACTAAGACTTGTTCTAAGGACAAAAACCTGTTGCATGGTTCGATTATTATCGCCAAACAGGTGGAAACCTTATATTAAAAAAATATCCAAGGGACAGAAACCTGTTGCACGGTTCGATTATTATTGCCGAATAGGTGGAAACCTTATACCAAAAAATATCCCAAGGACTGAAACCTGTTGCACGGTTCGATTAATATCGCTAAACAGGTGGAAACCTTATACCAAAAAATATCCAAAGGACAGAAACCTGTTGCATGGTTCGATTATTATCGCCGAACAGGTGGAAACCTTATACCAAAAAATATCCAAATGATAGAAACCTGTTGCACAATTCGATTATTATCGCCGAACAGGTGGAAACCTTATACGAAAAAAATCCCAAGGACTAAAACCTGTTGCACGATTCGATCATTTTCACCAGGTAGGTGGAAACCTTATACTTAAAAATAAAAATATAATAATCATAAAAATAATATATATTAACACATATAATAATAATAATGTATATTTGCTTCCCAGTCTAATCGCTGTCACCGAGCAGATAGAAATCTTATGCCAAAAAGTATCCCAAGGATGGAAGCTTACTTTACAGTTCAATTACTAAGCTAAAAAATGTCTAGAGATGGGGATCTACAGCTCGGTTTTCTATACCGTACAACTCGTCTGAGAGAGCAAATATATGTCTAAAGGAATTTTCAATCTCCAAAGGGCTAGCTTTAATCTAAGTTAGCCCCGGACATCAATCATGCCCGGAGGTATTCTTCCTAACCTGATCACAAGAAAAATATATATGAGCGAAAAATGGGAGAATACAGCGATGGAGACAACATAATATTAAGCATTCATGAAAATGATTAAGGCATGTGTTCCGCATTAAACCTTTACCAAGTGAAATCAACACGCGAAAACAAAATCAACGTATTGTCACTAAAGCCCGGTGGCCATAAAAAAATTTAAACTTGGTGAAAGGATAATTGTTCAGTCACCACAACCCGGTGACATGGGCAAATTAGCTGAAGAAAAATAAAGGTAAACATGGGGAACTGGTTCGGCAATCGAGTCACTCGGTGGGCTGCTGGTCAGCTGTGGCCTGAATTATGTCCTCGCTGCGTTGATCGGCAGGAGAAGGGTTGGTGGTGGCTTCCATATCACCCAACTCCACATGGGCGTCTATTTGCTCCACCAACTCCCTCATTCTGGTCGTCTCTTCCTCGTCAATAGGCACCGGGGGGTTTTACACGGCTGGAATAGAGCTCAGGAATGGTATCTGGCCGAGATCCCTCAGAGGAGAATCATCGAGGACCCCCAAGGCTTGCAAAGCAACAAACCAACCGGTCTTAAAACCCAACCTCTGGGACTGAATCATAACCAACTCTGCGGAATTCTCGGCGTCAACAAATCCTTCATTGTAGCACTTCTCTTCGCAAGCCTCCAGGGCCGCTCTCAGGTAAGCGAGTTCCTCGGCTTGGGCAATATTTAGACTCACCACCTCGGCTAGTTTTAGATCCGCCTCGTTTTGCTTCGCCAAGAGTTCCACAGACCTTTTCTCCACCAGCGCCCTTGCCTTATCCTTGGCAGCATCAGCAGCCTTTATTTTCTCCTTTGTTGTTTTAACAGCCGTTTCCCTAACAGCCTTTTCCCGATAGGCATCCTCGAAAAGCTCCTTTACATGCCCATCAAGGATGTGGGCCAGTAAATGAATGTTTACCGTGATAGTATGCCATTGCAGCCTTCTTCCCATAAACTCCTCTGTTCCCTCCTCGTAAGCGTGCACATCCTCGAGCAGAAAGAGGCCATGCACCAAACTTTGGGCAACACGACCCCCCTCCCCTTTTTCCTAAACCCGTACACAAGCGCTCGTGGGGAGTGGTTTGCCATCTAACAGAAACTTGGGCTACCACGCCTGCGCTGCTTGGGAGGAGGACGCCACACTCGTCTCGACCGGGATCTACAACTCTAGAATGACAATACCGCTGGATGGCTGGGGTGGAGTTCGAGTCACTACATCTCCCGGACCGGTAGAAGTATACTCGGCTTTGCGTTGCCTCTTATGAGTTCATCTAGTTTGGGGAGGAGGAGGAGGTGTTTGACCTCTGCCCTGAGGTAGTTGCTGTTGTGTGGCCTGCCTCACCCCAGGCACGAACCAATCAATGGTCATGGTCTTCCTAGTCACCATATCTCCACCGTGGTCAGATTCAGTATCAAGAGTTGTGGGATCAATGGCTGCTTGCTCGGCTTGGACGGGACCCTGCATGGAAGCCTCAAGTTCAACAACTTCTTCAGGTTGTGCAGGTTCTGCTTGGACGGGATCCTCACCTTCAACGGCCTCATGGGCAAGTTCACGGAGGCGTTAGGATACACACTCTGCCGATTCGTCCCGTAGCGGCACTAGTTCGTTCGAACAGGTATATCATGGACCAAGGTCCTAAGCTTTTCCCACTGTGAATTTCGGCGGAAGAAAATTCGCGTGCAAAACGTTGATGTAGGATAGCAGGGGACTGTCTACCAAAAGTGCTTGCTTGAAAGACTGCCAAGTAGAGTATACGAGTTCAATTTTGAGGATCAGATGGGACGCTCGGAGCTGCCCGTCCCAGTGAACGAATATCTTGGACCTAAGCATAAAATTCAAATCCCTAATGTGGACTACCCTGATGTCCGGGACAAACACTTTACCATCTACAAAAAAATAATAAAAACATATATATATATATGCAAATAATAAGGTGAGACACAGTGTTAGTGTCCAAATAAATGAAGCCACTATAAGTAAAAAGACAGTTAGGTTAGAGATCAATACGAACCCACTTCACGCCGTGAGAGGGGGCAGGGAATATCTCCAGCAAACCAATTGCCGCGCACCTGAACGAACTCCCCGGCTGAATTCTTATTCGAGTCAGGTAGGCATGATATCAGCTGTACCCGCGTATCTCTAACTTTTAAGTAATAATTGGTATTCTTATTCCCACAAAGACTGTACATGTGGTTTATGTCATGGTGGTCTAATTGTAAATCGAATATACGATTCAACCTACTGACACAACTAACTACCCGGTAAAAACTGGGGGGGAGTTGGTCGGGGCACAGCCCATAATACCTAAGTGTTTTGACTAGGAGAGGGTCCGCGGGAAATTTGACCTCGCCCTCCAGAATTGCCATTAAGGGGAAGAAAGCGGTACCTTGCCTTCTGTGGAGAGCAATTTCGCGCTCGTGGCAGTACGCCACTTCCACATCATCGAGGATGTCAAACTTTTGCCTAAATGTGGCTAAAGACGCCGCAGTGTCCAAAAGAAAAGCATAACCCATTTCAAAGTCTAATATTGAAGGAAGAAACTCAAAGAAAGAAGTTGAAGTAAAAAGAGGAGGTAGAAAACTTACTTTGGGCTCTAGGAATGAAAAGGTCTCTGGACTAATGAATAGGCGCATAGATGAATGGTCGGCGAAGAGAAAACTCAGGAAATGGGGAGTGAAAAAATGAGAAAATGATTTGTGCTGAGCTATTTATAGAGGCCAAGGAGGAGCGAGAGGCACCTAATCAACAATAATGGGGCACGATTAGTGAAAAAACTCTACGGATGCCAAGGACAACTAACACATACGCCGCCTCGGTTCACGAACCGCCAGGCACTGATGACAGCTGAACCTGCCACCCCGGAACAACGCGCCTTTTGAGAACGCATTAATGGGCTTCTGTAACCACCCAAATTTCCACCTGTTAACCCCCTCAAATGCGAATGCCTTTTGGGCTCCTTGATTCTTCTCGATTGCTGGGCATGAATCAAGGGAGGGCTAATGTACGGCACCGTGGTACCTAGATCCATTTGGGCCTTAAATTCAGACCCAGTAGTGTGGCCCACATCCCCAATCTCTTTCTACCCAAAACCCCAACCCGAACCCACACAAATTGCAAGCCTAAGTTTTGTTACCCGACCATTGCTCGGTAAACCATTCCCGAACCATAGAGGAAGAATAACGTTCGAACACGCCATCCATAGCGTGCTCAACAGCGCCCAAGGAACACCGTTGCTGAGCATGCCTGTAGAGTGGGAATCTAGTTCCAAGGCCATATTCACCACATCCCACTCCCACCTAACCATCCACTTACAACTGATGATATTGGACCCTTAATTGCACTAACTATGGCAGTAATCATGAGCTCTCCACTAATCTAGAGCTATAAATAAGAAAAGATGGGAAAGGGAAATGGTTGTTGAAAGGTTCTCAAGGAAATAAAGTGTAGAGAAAGGAGTGATTCAGAGAGGGAGATAGAAAAGGAGAGAGGAGCAATTTCATTGAGCCTCTGTGCCGAGAACAACCCAACGTAGGAAATCCTAAACCCACATTGCAAATTAGTTGTGAGTCCAAGTGAGGTCAGGCCCAACGGCCTTATTTTAAGCGCGCACAACACCAATACTGTTATGGCAGCACTTCCATAAGAAGATTTGGATTCTAGGGAGGGTTTTGATGGACCAAACCTAACTACCATGAAAAGGCTGAGGTGGACCAAGGTCCATAGCAAGTTTGTAAGCACTCCTTAAATCAAAATCTCCATGTTTTCCTCCCATCCAAATTAGCTTGTCTTGTCTATTAGCTACTATAGAGATCGAAGTTGCTTGTATTTCCTTTCTATTGTTTGGTGGAAACTCAAAAGGAATCTCATCCTAATTGCACCCAAGGTTTGTGAACACATCCCCCACTTTGTCCTCCTCACTAGCTAAGGGAAGAGGCCCTTATATCACCTGCCTTAATGGAACTTGGTTCTACCAATTATGAAACCAGAATCTCAACTGGCTGTTTCTCCCTAACATCCACCTTGTACCTAGTTTGAACACATTCTTCCCTTTCTTCATTCCAGTCCAAATTCAAAAGCAAGGAAGCTTATCTTGGTTCCTTGATCTCACTCTTAACTGGGAACAATATTTATTCCTTAGTACTCTAGCCCATAAGGCTTCACCCTTCGTATGAAATCTCCAATTCAATTTTGCTAATAGGGTAATATTTTTACCCTTGACCGTTTGCAAACCCAAACCACCTTCAACTTTTGGTCTTGTTATCTTGCTCCAACTAACCCAATGCATCCTTCTAACCTGGTCAGTGGTTTCCCAAAAGAAATTCCTATTCACCCGGTGTTCCTTCTAGAATCTTGTTGGGGAGATAAGTACATTGCATAGAATACACAGGTATGGCTACTGAGGAAGCTTGAACCAAAATAGCTCTTCCCGCTAAGGAAAGCAGATTCGCCTTCCATCCTGCCAATTTTTGCTTCACTCTATCCAAAACGAAGTTGAAATCTTGGCTAGATGAACTTGGGCTTTTGATAGGGATTCCGAGATATTTTCTTATAGCAAGAGTAGTCCTAAAGCCAAGAATATCCCCCAAGGCTTTTCGTGTATCTCTATCCATATTAGGAGAGAAGTAGACCTTCGATTTTAACTCACTGACCGTCTATCCAGATCTAGTGCAAAAACAGTCTAATACCTCCGTAATAGCTAGACAACTGATATGGTTTACCTTGGCAAACAACACAAGGTCGCCGGCGAAGAATAGATGGGAGAAGGTAGGTCCTCCTTTTGAAGCTATCATCGGGGTCCAAAGCTTAGCTTCACATTTTTCTTCAATAAGTTGCCCAAGGTAATCCATACAGAGTATAAATAGATAAAGGGAGAGAGGGTCCCCTTGTCTAATTCCTCTTGTTGGGAAAAATCCCTTAAGGCAACCCCTATTAAAAAGGATTAAGGTGGAGATAGTGGAGACAACTCATAATGATATCGGTCAGGCTTTCAGGAAAGTTCACTCGTCTCAAGGCGTCTTTAATGAAGCTCCACTCCAACTTGTCATAAGCTTTTTCAAGTTCAATTTTTATCGCCATGTACCCAACCCTTCCTTTTTTTCGACTGATGGTGTGGTTTAGTTCTTGCACAATAATTGCATTATCCGTCTCCCTTCTACCCGTCACAAAGGTTGTTTGGAAAGGGGACACTAGCTTGCTTAGAAACGGCCTCAATCTGGCCACTATGATCTTTGTGACCATTTTGTAAATTGTACTGCATAAACTAATGGCTCTATAACTCCCAATAGTCTCAGGCCCAAGGATTTTAGGAATGAGAGTTATGAGTGTCTTGTTCAAGTAATCTGGAATTCTCTTCTCCCCAAATATCCTATTAATTCATCTTTGACTGAACCTCCAACAAGTAGCCAGAACTAATGAAAGAAACCCGCATGAAGGCTATCCGGCCCCGGCGCTTTGGATGCTTTCAAAGACCAAAGCGTTGCTTTAATTTCCTCATCATTCAACTCCTTTTCCAAACTGCCATGTTCTTCCTCAGTCAGGGCTGGCTGCCATTTAGAAGGAAGAGCCGAATTCCAATTGGATTGATTATGGGAGGTGGTGTAAAGCTCTATAAAACTCTTCCTAATGTAATCCATTACCTCCCTCTCATCAGTCAACCAATCGCCAACACTATTCTTAATAGCCAGGATCTTATTCCTTTTTCTTCTCACAATAGCAGACAAATGGTAGAACGAAGTGTTCCGATCTCCAAAGATCATCCAATTAATTCTGGATTTTACTGCCCACAGTTCCTCTTCCTAAGTGAGAACCAAATCCAACTCCATTTGAAGTTTCTTTTCCAACTCAATCAGAAAACTCGAAAGGCATAGGGTGAGAGAACACTAAATCCCGTTCAATCTGGCCATAAGCTTCCTCTTTTTCGAAAAGATATTTCCAAAGTGAGTTCTATTCCAATGGTCAGCACTCTTGGAAAAACTTTCAATAGCTTTCGAGAGAAGGGTAGATATTTTCCATGCATTAGAGACCACAGAAGGAAAAGTTAGATCTGAAACCCAGAAACTTTGAAATTTGAATGGTCTTTCCAAGAAAAGAGCAGGCCTGGGCTGAGATTCCAATAGCATAGGGTAGTGGTCAAAATGAAATCGAGTGAGATGGGTAACCCTGGCTTCAGGTAACAGACTATACCACCCTAGGTTTACAAAAAATTTATCAATCCTTTCTTGGATGAGATCTTTAACGCCCCTACGATTCGTCCAGGTAAACCTTGGTCCCAAAAATCCCAGATCAATCATGTTACACTTGTCTAAACACTCCTTAAAGTGCAAAGACCTATTAACATTAACATTTCTACCACCAAGCTTATCATTGTTAATGAAGGGTTTGTTAAAATCCCCGGCAATAACCCAAGGTAAACTATGAGAATCTGCTACTCTAACCAAATTATTCCATAAAATAGACCTTTCGGCCTCCCTAGGACTAGCATAAATAGTAGAAAAAATCCAGGTTAAGTCTGAGCTATGAACCTTAACCGATACATGAATCTCCTACTCTATGTTCGCAAGCTGAGCTACCTCTGCTTTCTCAAAGTTCCATAACACCCACAATCCTCCAGCATACCAAATTGTGTCAGCATGTATTGCACCATCAAATGGCAGTCTATTTGTGATTTCTTTCGCTCTTTCACCGCTAAGCCAGGTTTCCATCACAACAAAAATGGTTGGATCAGGCAATTGAGTCAGCTCCCGAACATGGTTCTGAAAATTTGGCTTTAGCATGCCCCTTCTATTCCATACTATGATATTCATAATGAGATGATGGTGAGGAGTGGGGCATTCTTCAATTTGAGTTTGGCATTTCGCTTCCTCCCTTAAATTCCACCCCATCTGTCGAATCATCTCCTTCGTCTAACCCTTTCCTGGCATCAAGGTGAAACAATGGTCTAGAACTCCCACTTCCATCTTGTGTGAAATGGAGTGCAAACTAAACTCCAGAGTTGGCTAAAAGATCTAAAGGAGCTTCGTGGAGTTTTTGCTGCTCATGATGTTGGTTGAGATTGACATGGTTTTGAGCATTCTCCTCTCTGTTAGCTTCTCCAACGGGTTCACCTCGCAAAGGAATGGAGTTGGGGATATATGTGGGTTTGTCTCCCAAACCACGCGTCGTTCCTCCTTCGGTAATAGATCGTCTGATAGAAACATCCACCAAGGATTTGGAATCTCCCCCCCACAACAGGTCTGTCAATGGAAGGGTCCCCTCCTTTGCAATCATTTATGTTAATGGAAATATGAAATTCCATGCTTTCTTTAGCTTGTGGTTGAACCAACACATCAATGAGTTGGTTTTGCTCGAATCTCTGCAATGACTATCTCTGGAATCTCCACCACTGAGCCCTCTAGATTTATGGCCCATCTCGTCCCCTTGTGAGGCTGAGAAGCGAAATTGTGACTTAAGGATTGGCTGGACATCATGATTCAAAGAAAAAGCAAAGCTTCCTTGCTTTTGGTTTGGGAGTGGTGGCTGGTTATGCACTTCTTTAGACAAACTTTTGGCTAAGTTTGTTGAAGCCATTGAACGGGCAATTACCTTCTTGGCCTTTATAGATTTTGCACCCTTAGGCTTTGATAAAAAAAACCCCCATTCTATTCGCTTCAATGTCCTAGCCTAAGACCTCAAGCCCACTAAAGCTCTTGCCTATAATTAAAGGTCTAGCCTTCCTTTTCCCAACTCTTTTTTGGGCTAACTCAGCCCCCGTGGCTTTACTGGTGTTCCTCGTCTTAGCTAGAGCACCATTTAAATAACCAATTCTATCATTTTTGTACGAAGCTGAGCTAGCATAGGCACTAACCTTTTTTGGACTATTATTCCCACCCCTTTTCCTGGTCACCACTACCCACGGTCCATAGCTACCCTCTACATGCATACTATCAATACTCTCTTACAACATGTCCTTTCCTAACTCATGCATGTGGGGCCCTGAATCATGCTTCTTGCATGTTGTCCCTTCTTGATCCTGCTGCATGACATCTTCCTCTCCCTTCTTCAGCAAGGTGGAGCGTACCAAGAACGGACATGCATCTCTCCAGTGGCCAATCCGCCTACATGAGAAACAGAGTTTATGTATGCCTTCATAGCTAATAGGTTGCTCTATTCCTCCAATGATAAGTGAAGTGGTCAGTGGCTTCTCAACATCCACTTGAATGCATAATCTAGCGTACCTTCCCTTGGACTCAGAAGCCATATGGGTATTGATGGTCCCAATAAAAAGTCTTCGTCCTTGTCTCTTAAGGACGATGGTCATGCACGACCCCGATGCCTACATCGTCCAGATAGACCGTTACAAAAGTTGGCAGTAAATGTTGATACCGTTGAAGACACCTCTAACCGACTCAACATTGAATACATGCGTTACGAATTCTACAGTAATACCGCCATTACTACGGAACCAACGACTAGAAATGATCATCTATATATATATACTTCCAGAGAGGAGGTTAAGGAGGTACGCATAAGATTGAATATTGAGAATCCAGGGATTTTTTATTGAAAATAGTTTTATCTTTCCAATTCAGGAAGCTTGTTTCTAACTTTAGCATCAGAGGCTCAGTGGCTGGCGCCACACCGGTGTCCATTTTTCTTGTGTTGCCTGGTCATTTCAGGGTCTGTGACGATCTCGATCTGGACGAATATCTCTACTGACGATCCTAGCATCATCAGTTTAGCGCCATCTGTGGGGATATATTTATTGTTCTTGAGCATTCAGTTTAGGAACACTCTCCTATTCTAACGAGATGGAGTCCAGTTCTAACCCAGACCCTGCTGCATTGGCCTTGCAAATTCAAGCACTTGCAGCCACAGTGGAAGAACTCACTAAACAGAACCAAGAGATGAAGCAACAACTGCAACAAGGAAATAACCATACAGAAGTCAATAGAGATGAGGACGGAGATAGCCATGGAAAGAGGGCTAGCACTCCAGATGAAGTAAACTCGAGTTTCCTCAAGGAGATGAGGAAAGAGATGGACGAATTGAGAAACGCTATTAAGGGAAAAACAGATCAAGGACTAGAAAGAATCGTCAGGAAATCTGACTCTCCCTTCACTACGGTAGTCCAAGAATGCCCGGTACCCTCCAAGTTCCGTTTGCCGCAGCTTGAACCTTTAGACGGATTGAAGGATCCGTTAGACCACTTGAATACATTCAAAACTACGTTGGGTCTCCAACAGCCCCCTGATGAGATTCTATGTCGGTCCTTCCCAACTACCTTAAAAGGGGCAGCTCGGGAGTGGTTCACCAAACTGCCAACGTTGTCCATTGACAACTTCGAGCAACTAAGTAGTTCCTTTGTTCATCACTTCGTGGGTGGGTAACGACCAAAAAGGACAGCCGATCACTTGCTCACAATCAAACAAGGAGAAAAAGAAACTTTACGGTCCTATGTGACGCGCTTTACACGAGGAATGCTAGAAGTGGACGAGTCAGACGACAAGGTACAACTCACGACCTTCAAGGCCGGATTAAAGTCTAGAGACTTCATGGTTTCTTTGACGAAGAATCCTCCCAAGTCAATGGCGGAAGCGCTATTGAAAGCGCAGAAGTACATGAACGCAGAGGACGCGCTAGCAGCCATAGACGGGACAGAAAAGACAAAGGAGAAGAAGAAAGAGAAAGAAGACGACAAAAGGGGGCAGAAAAGAGATTGAACGGATCGACGTAATGACGAGGGTAACAAGCGGAGGGACGATAAAAATTCTCGCCAAACCAAGTTCACACCACTGGTGATGCCAGTTGATCAAATTTTGGCTGAAATTAAGGACGAACAGAACCTTAGATGGCCTAGGCCACTTCAATCGCCACCTAGTGTATGCCATAAGCGAAAGTATTGTCGTTTTCACAAAGATCACGAGTATTACACGGAAGATTGCCGAGACTTGAAAGAGCAGATAGAATAACTTATTCAGAAAGAGAAGCTCCAAAAGTATGTGAAAAAGGGAGAAGCCAGCAGATATGGTAAGAAAGAACAACGAGGGGATTTCCAAAGAAGCGAAGGTCAGCAACCACATCCACAGAATGTGAGGGGAGAAATAAAGACCATTGCGGGGGGATCGTCCACAGGAGGGTCGTTCAGGTCCCTCAGAAAATCATACCAAAGGCAGGTAAACAGTGTTCATAGCTTACCTCCCTCAAAGCAGCGATGGACGAATCAGGATATGTATTTTTCAGAGGAAAATGCCAGGGGGATAAAGCAGCCTCATGACGATCCATTGGTTATCATGATTATGATCGAAGGCTTCAATACAAGGAGAGTTTTGGTAGACAATGGAAGTTCAGCGGATATCATTTACCTGTCTGCCTTCTAGCAGTTGAAGGTAGACCCAAACAGACTCCGTCCCTTTGAATCACCCCTCATCAGTTTCAGTGGGGATAAAGTGTACCCTCGGGGTATTGTGACGTTGACTGTAACCGCCGGTTCGCATCCCCTACAGGTAACCAAAAACATAATTTTTTGGTCGTGGATTCCCCTTCGTCTTACAATGTAATCATTGGACGACCTACCCTTAACCGTTGGAAAGCCGCTACTTCCACATACTGCCTGAAGGTAAAGTTCCCAACAAAACAGGGAGTGGGAGAAATAAGAGGGGATCAGGTGTTGGCAAGGGAGTGTTATCAAGCGGTCCTGGCATCCAGAGAAAACCATACGTGGATGATCGAGGATAAATCGCCTGAGGTCATGGAGAAGCTAGAAACAGTAGAGCTGGTCGAAGAAGATCCATCAAAGACGACTCAAGTAGGGACGGATCTAAGTCCAAGGACAAAGGAATTAATCATTCGTTTCTTGAAAGACAACCTCGATGTATTCGCATGGAGTCAGGAAGATATGCCAAGGATTCCTGCAAATATTATCCAACACCGCCTAAACGTAGACCCGGAAAAGAAGCCCATCCAACAGAAACAAAGGGTTTTTGCTCCTGAACGAAACATAGCAGTGACGGACGAAGTAAACAAGTTACTTGCTGCAAACTTCATCCGAGAAGTTTATTATCCAGAATGGTTGGCCAACGTCGTCATGGTCAAGAAGGCAAGTGGAAAATGGAGGATGTGTGTTGATTTCATCGATCTAAACCGAGCCTGCCCAAAAGATAGTTTCCCCTTGCCCAGAATTGATCAGTTGGTTGACTCTACTGCCAGGCACAAGTTATTGACGTTCATGGACGCATTTTCAGGGTACAACCAGTTACAGATGGCCGAAGAAGATCAAGAAAAAACTGCATTTGTCACCAGCCAAGGGCTTTACTGCTACAAAGTCATGCCTTTTGGCTTGAAGAATGCAGGAGCCACGTACCAGAGGTTGGTGAATCAAATGTTCAAGAAACAGATTGGGAGAAATGTAGAAGTGTACGTTGATGATATGCTCATCAAGAGCAAAGAGGAAGATACTCACCTAGACGACCTCAAGGAAACATTCAATATGCTTGGACAATACAGCATGAAGTTGAACCCCTCCAAATGCGCTTTCGGAGTTTCTTCAGGGAAGTTCCTTGGGTTTATGGTTTCGCGAAGAGGAATCGAAGCGAATCCGGAAAAAGTAAAGGCCATTCTTGAGATGTCTTCACCAAGGACGATTAAAGAAGTGCAATCCCTCACAAGCCGAGTGGCAGCCTTCAATAGGTTCGTCTCTAGGGCGACGGATAAATGCCTCCATTTCTTTAAAACCCTGAAGAAGGCGTTCATCTGGACGGAGGAATGCGAGGCGGCGTTCCAAGACTTGAAGTAATACTTGAGTAATCCCCCACTGTTAAGTCCGTCCAAAGAGGGCAAAGATTTGTTCTTATACCTGGCAGTGTCTGCTACAGCAGTAAGTGCGGCCTTAATCAGAGAAGAAGATAAAAGATAACTCCCTGTGTACTATGTCAATCAGGCCTTCCAGGGAGCTGAGGCTCGTTATCCACGAATAGAAAAGATCACCTTCGCCCTAATAGTGGCCTCGAGAAAACTTCGTCCCTATTTCCAGGCCAACCCGAGCAAAGTAATGACAGACCAACCCATCAAGAAAGCAATGAATAAACCCGAGGCGGCTGGACGAATGGTGCAGTGGGCAATCAAGCTTAGTCAGTTTGATGTCGAATACTGTCCGCGTACAGCCATAAAAGCTCAAGTATTAGCGGATTTTATAGCAGAATTCACCATAAACGAGCAAGAAGAAGGACGGGAGGACATTTGGACGATTAATACAGACGGGTCGTCCACACAAAAAGGAGGAGGAGCAGGCGTCGTCATTGTTTCCCCTCAGGAAGATGTTCTCAAATATGGGGTTCAGCTGAAATTCCCCGTGACCAACAACAAAGCAGAGTATGAGGCCCTACTAATAGGACTCAGGTTAGCTAAGGCACTGGGAGCTGAAAATGTTGTGATCAAGAGTGATTCACAACTCGTCATTGGACAAGCCAGGGGAGATTTTGAAGCAAAGGAAGCTAGGATGCGAAAATATCTCAAATTGACGAATCAGCTGGTAGGCAACTTTAATCGTGTGGAGTTTATACAAATCCCACGAAAGCAGAATGTGGAAGCCGACGAAGTGGCACGGAGCGCCTCAACAGATGTCCCAGACGTGACAAGCAGGTGGAAATTAGAAGAGTAAAACCTCCCTAGCATCAAAGAAGTGCAAAATTTCTCTGTACACACCCACCAAGGATGGATGAACCCGATCCTGTCCTTCCTCAAGGATGGACGATTACCATCAGACACTGATGAGGCCAAAAAAGTCCGTAAACGAGCTGCCCGATTCACCATCTTGAATGATCAACTCTACAGAAGAGGTTTCTCTCAACCCTACCTGAGATGCCTGGAGGAAGAAGAGGCCAGGTACGTCCTTGAAGAGGTGCACGGAGGAATTTGTGGAGACCATATAGGGCCAAGATCCCTCGTCAGAAAGATCATATAAGCAGGTTATTTCTGGCCGACAATGCAGTAGGACGCGTCAGATTTTGTGAAGAGATGTAACAGCTGTCAAAGATATGGGAATATTCAGCGAGTTCCAGGAGAAAGAATGACGACTATCTCCTCACCCTGGCCATTCGCGCAATGGGGAATTGATATCATGGGCCCCTACCACAAGGAAAAAGATAAGTAAAGTTCCTGCTAGTCGCAATTGATTATTTTACAAAATGGGTCGAGGCAGAAGCTTTTGTAACAATCATAGAAGCTCAGGTACAGAATTTTGTTTGGAAAAATATTATTTGCAGGTTCAGGATTCCAAGGACGATCATATCAGACAACGGTCGTCAGTTCGATTGTCAAGGGTTCAGATCATTTTGCTCAGGCCTAGGAATCAAGAACAAGTACTCTTCACCTGGACATCCTCAGGCCAACGGACAGACGGAAGTAACTAACCGAACCTTACTCAAGATCATCAAGTCCTGGTTAGTAGGGGCAAAGGGAGTATGGCCCGAGGAACTACCAGGCATCTTATGGGCTTACAGGACGACGACAAGAACACCAACAGGAGAAACTCCCTTCAACCTAACGTACGACACAGAGGCAGTCATCCCGGTTGAAGTAGGCCTTACTAGCACTAGAAGGGAGTCTTTTGACGAAAAAAGCAATGAAGACCAGTTAAGGTTGAACCTGGATTGTCTGAACGAAGTCAGAGACCAAGCCTCCCAGAGAACGGCCAAGTTCCAGAGGAAGATGGTCATGCACGACCCCGATGCCTACATCGTCCAGATAGACCGTTACAAAAGATGGCAATAAATGTTGATACCGTTGAAGACACCTCTGATCGACTCAACATTGAATACGTGCGTTACGAATTCTACAGTAATACCGCCATTACTACGGAACCAACGACTAGAAATGATCATCTATATATATACTTCCAGAGAGGAGGTTAAGGAGGTACGCATAAGATTGAATATTGAGAATCCAGGGATTTTTTATTGAAAATAGTTTTATCTTTCCAATTCAGGAAGCTTGTTTCTAACTTTAGCATCGGAGGCTTAGTGGCTGGCGCCACACCGATGTCATTTTTCTTGTGTTGCCTGGTCATTTCAAGGTCTGTGACGATCTCGGTCTGGACGAATATCTCTACTGACGATCCTAGCATCATCAGGTATCTATCCTCAAGACATTCCCGATGGACTTTCCAATCTGCTTGAGCACTTCCATATCATAGTATTCAATTGGAAGCTCCGAGAGTCTAATCCAAACTACAATGGATGCCACATTTGCTGCTAATGGCTTAAAGTTAGGCTCCCATGGTCTTATGGATAGGAAGTGCTCTCCAATAAACTAGGGACCCTTCTCCAAGACTGATGAGAAGTCTTTGTTTCCATTTTTTTCTTGTGAGGATGCCCCCTCTCCATTGATGAATCTAAAGTCTACGTGATGTATAACCTTCACTTTCTTGTTGCTGTGTGCAAGTTCAATTTCTTCTTCTCTAGAGAGAAAATAGGACTATTGGGAGTTATAGACCCATTGCATGTTGGGGCCTGTGTTTCTAAAAAGAAACTATTCAGTTTATTTTATTATTCAGCTTATTTTTGCTACTATTCATGGGCCCCACTGCACTTTTTGGTACTATTCATGGGTCCCACTGTACTATTTTAGCTAACTTTTACCTTTATCTACAGTACTTTCAGCAAAAAGTGTTCAGTTATGCAAAATAAGCGATCTCAAACAGACCCTAAAACATCTTATATTACTAAATCCAGGAAAAAAATTGAATTATTTTTCCTTATAATTATTGCATCCTTTACGAACTGTATGAGACACTCTATAGACTATAGTCTATATGCCTTTAGAACTTTTTAAAGGCTTCCCCCATTAAAATAGCAATTCCTCCTCCCCTAATTTGAGTAGGCTCACTCAATAGTCTTAAAATAAATTTTAAAAAATGGCTAAATGGCCTAGTGATTTTAAAGAAAACGCACCTTCTTAACTTGATTTCATTTTATATAGCTTCTTCTTGTATCAGATAAAGTTTTAGGTCATTTGTATTTTAGAAGATTTTATAGGTTTCATTGAAATTTTTTTATTCAATTTTGTAGGTAATCTAGTAATTTATATCACAAATAAAATATTTTAAGAATTTCACTATATAATTTTTTTTTTTTTAGAAAAAAGAAAACTCACTATAGAAATTATAATAGATGAATTTTATTCAATGAACATATCTTTAATTGGAGATAATAAGTTATATATATTTTATATTTAGCGTGGCCCCCAAGACAAATTCTCTGGCTCGCCACTTGAACAAATTAACATTTAACTCTATTAAGTTGTGTCTTATGTTCTTTCATTGCATTTAAATATTTATAATTTATTATGATCTAAATTTTCTAACCATCTCTCTTTCACATTTTAAAGCCTTTTTAGGGGTTCAACATAGTTGGAACTTGGAACCAAGGTTTTCAAACCCGGACCGTTTATTGAATCGTAAAAAGAAGAGGTTCAAGGTTTTTGAAGTCGAACCGAGGTCGAACCGAGGTCGAACCGTGATGACGTCATAATTAATTTAATAATTAATTAAAGCCTAAATATATATATTAAATTTATAAAAATAGCTAAATTGACTAATATATCTATATATGTGAGGGAAATTTAATGATTTTCAAGAATATATTTAATAATTAAATAAGAAAGTTAATAAAATAAAATAATAACTATGAAAACATTAAAATTTATGATTAATTTTTGAAGTAAAGTTGAATATCTTTGAAGGATTTTAATTATAATTTTTTTTTTATTCCTTGTAAGAGATAGATAATTTAATTAAGTAGAATATAATTGTGTTAATTTGTTTTTATAAAAAAAAAAAAAAAAAAAATTGCTAAGGGGTTGGACCGCACGGTTCTTGCGGTCCAACCCGGTCCAACTCTGGTTTTAGGGGTTCACGGAATTACCACATATGCCCGGTTCTTAAAGCTTAAAAAACCGATTTTCATCCCGGTTCACGGTTTTCACGGTCCGACCTCTCGGTCCGGTCTGGTTCTGAGAACTATGCTTGGAACAGAAGATTTAGCAATAGTTAAGATTTTTTTTTATATAAATTAGTTATTAACAAATTTATATAAAAGAAAATTGTGAATAACAAAGTGTAAACTACTGTTTAGATGTAATAAAAAAAAACAAACAATTAAACAATTGATTTTATTTATCTAAGAAAACACCTACAATTATCTTACATAAATATATAATATGGAAGATATTCTATGTATACCTCAATCCATTTACTACACAATATATATACTTTTTGTTTTATAAAGATGTGTTCAAGTTACATCTTGTGTAATTTCACAAGAGTTACACATTTTTTGGACATTATTATTAAATCTAAGAGTGAAAAAACACTCATGATAATGTCATTATTGTTCTCTAGAAATTAGTGATTTAGGCATTAATTATTCTTATTAAAGGGAAATAAATAAATAAATAACAGCATTAACTCTCACACTTTCCTCTACATCATCATTTGCTTCCTTTCATCCTCTCTCATTTCTTTCTTCTTTCATCCTCTCTCATTTCTTTCTTCTTGCACTAAATAGTTTTTGGTCTCCTCCATTTATTTTTTAGTAGTATACATGACCAAAGTCATAAGTCAATTGTTTTAGAGGATAATTGTTGAGGCCAGGAATTTCTAAGGATAAAAAACACTCATGGCCAAAGTCAATTTAAAAAATTAGTGCTGTAACAACAGTCAACACTATCTCTCAACCATATCATCACCTCCTACCATGGCCCTTGAAAACTCTTTAAAAAGATGGGCTCTCTTACATCTATATATGCAAAGCAACAGACACTCCAAGCAATTAAATAGGTTAGTATATCGGTGGCGCTATTTGTCTTTGGATAATCAACAAACACTCCAAGGACCACAACCTTGGAGTTGAAGTTTAATTAATGTCCTCCATGATATGGCCCACAGCCTCCTCCAATGCTTGCCACACTCCAAAATAACAATTTAATTGCCGACTTCTACAATGAAAGTCACGGCAAACCTAAGTAGCTAAATGTACAATCATCCTGTGTCTTGCTTCCTTTACCATTAGTTTGCACGATAGCAAGAAGATTTTTTATTTTTTTTGGGGGGGGGGGAAACTGATAGCAAGAAGATGATGTGAGAGAGAGGAAGAAGATGATGACGAGAAAGACCACAACTTTTGTCACAACTTGCTCACGTGGTAAGTCGTGAGTAGTGTAGTTGTGAACTCACCACTTTTACTCCACCACTCATGACTTGACATGTGAGCAAGTTGTGGCAAAAGTTTTGAGGAAAGTTGTGATCCTAACATTACTCTTTTTTTCCTTTAATAAGAAGATTTAATGCCTAAATCACTAATTTCTAGAAAACAATAATGACATTACTATGTGCCGGTTTGGATAGCACTGAAAGTTGCCGTGCCTTTCCTATTTCACATTTCGGTACCTTTTTTTTTTTTTAATGCATGAATAGTAAAATCACTATGCAGGAGACATTTATCACTGTTCACGCATTGTAGCACATTGTTTATGCATTTTAGAAGCACTGTTCATGCATTAAAAAATATTAAAAATAGGTCCCACGGTACTATTTATACATTTAAAAATTATTTTGCTACAGTGTTTTCAGCAACAATTAGTTTTTAGCAACAATAAGTTGTATCCAAACGGACCCTATAAGTGTTTTTTTACCCTTGGATCTAATATTTCGTTAGCATTATAGTACACGAGTAATTAAAAAAAAATCTTACAAAAAATTTAAATGGACATTTCATTAATTGGAGAACCTTAAGTGTCTTATTAAAGGATTATTAATTATAAAAATAAAATAATAATAATAAATCCCAAATATATTTCCTTGGCAATATACTCTACGTGGCTTCAAACCAAAAAATAAAAAATAAAACGAAAATGCTAAAAATATTCCGTTAGCATTATAGACTAATAGTACATTAGTAATTTAAAAAAATCTTTCAAAATTTTTAAATTTTTTTTTAATCCTACAAAAAAATTTAATTGACCTTACATTATTTCAAGACCCTTAAATTACTTATTAAAGGACTAATTAAAAATAAATCCCAAAAATATTTCCTTGACATTACACTACATGGCTTAAAACACTAATGAAGAAAGAATAACCTCCAAAAATATCCCATTATTATTAAGTTCATACGTTGAAAGGCTAGCAGTAAGATTATAAAATGAGTTTTTTTCATATAAACTGGTACATTAATTAATTAATGCAAAATGACCTCCTCAAATCTCTCCTATAAGGTAAAATTATTAATAATTTGTTCTCTTAAATGTGCACTAAGCCATTAAATTATTAATAATTTTTTCTATATAATTATGAGAAATGTTAACGAGTGCCCTTAGAGTACTGGTTAAGAATCCAGTTAAAGAAAGTTTTTATGGGAAAAGAAAAAAAAAACAATTAATATTTTGACAGTTTTTTTCATTTTCCATAAAAGTGATGTCAAAACTTTCCTAAAATGAATTGTTAATGAATGTCCTAAGGGCACTCGTTGGCATGACCCTATAATTATTGGTAGAGTGCTTGTCATTGTTCATGAATGTCGGCTTATATTTGGTTCTAGGCCACTAGCTTGGGGGCCTTAAGGGTGGAGCAAGAGTAATACTGCAGCTAAAAACTATTTTACAATATTTTTACAAAATGTTGATGTAACCAACCTCTTATTAGTTTTCATCTAGGCCCACTATTAATATCACTTTTTCATTTACCAATAATCACTCACCACACCAACAATTTGTAAAAAGTTTTGTAAAATAGTTTGTATCTCTAGCATTATTCGTGAAACAAAGTGAGCCATATTTTAATTATTAAGGGTATTTTAGGAATTTGAACTGGGTAGGGTTTTTATATATTTTTTAAACATTGTTGTAGCCCTTATATAATAGATCATTAGCCGCTCACTATCGTGGACAAAGGACAACTACCGAACCACATAAGTTTTCTGTATTGATTTCTCTCTTCTCTCTCCTCTTTAATCTTGTGTAAACATTTTCACAACAAAAGGTATATCAAGTGCCATGTCATTTAAAATTTTAATTGACATGACACTTTGTACACTGTCTAATCCATGAAATAAAAGATTACTTATGAAATAGACTCTCCCTCCATATAAAGACCCATGAAATAATATGCTTATGTTTGTTGTCACCACAAAGTTAAGCATATTATTAAACCATGTAAATTTTTGAATTCTTTATGTGTGTGTATGTTTGTTAATTAATTTTGTTTTCATTGTTATTGGATTGGATCCTAGAATAAAATTTAGAAAACAAAGTATATATTAATCGTGTTAGATCATTCAGAGTGGTGATTGTAAAACAACTAAAAAAAACTATTTTTAGCACTTCAAACACCAAAGTACATACTATACCAAAGATGCTAAAGCTAAAAATTCAGCAACACGCTACAGTGATCTATTACTAGTATCAAACCATTATAGCATGATACTTCAATTATTTCATTTATTTATTTTCATAGGTTGGAGAGGAAAAGAGAAAAGAGAGAGAGAGAGAGGTTATAAATAAATTAATATGTTCGGTTTGTTTATATTAATTTAATGAGTTATATGTAAAAATAGAATATTTGATGTAGAGTATATAGTAAAATAATATGTTAAAATAGATAAAATAGTTTTTTAAAGTGCTAAAAGCTAAATTTTTAGCTAGTTTAATGTAAATGGTAAATGCTCCTAGAGTACTAACACCAACTGTGCTAAACAAACCCAACATATTAATTTATTTTTGGCATTAATAAATATCAAATTTTTTACATTAACCACACAAAACATGAAAAATGGCTCTAAATCAGATGCGTAGAATACCAAAAATTTTGACTGTGATAGAAGCGTAGAGTCACAAATTCTAAAACTAATTACTTTTTTTTATTCAATATTCTCTCCTGTCTGCTGGCTCTTTCTCTCCTCTGTCTCTCAACATCTCTCTTCTCTCTCTCCTCTCTGTTTCTCAATTTGTCTGAACTCTCTCTTCTCTCTCAAAAAACTCTCTTCTCTCTTCCCTCTCTCAGACCTCTCTTTCTCTCTTCCCCCTCTCTCTCTTGTTTACTGTTTTACTTGTGGAGATCGGCATTAGATTTTCCAGTGGAGATTGGCGTTGGTTTGCTAGCGGAGATTGTGGGTTTGGCTGTGGGATGGGTTGCGGCCCGTTGAATTTGAATGGGTTTTGACAGTTGTGATTGTGAATGGTGAGATTAGTTCAGAAAATTATAAGAAAATAAAAGGAGAAAATTCTTGTATGCTATGGAGATATTTCAACACAATTAGATAAGAAAAAAAAAAATCTGATCGTTTATTAGTCTGTCTAATCGACGCTTCTAGTGCATGTGTTTGTTTTTTTCATATAATTTTTCAAATAATTAGAACAAAACTAAAATAATATTTCAGAAGTTATCCAAATCATTGATGATATGACCAGAAGAAAAGGTAGAATCTTACCTATCCAACAAATGCCATCCGCGGATCTTGCTCACTTCTTTTAGTGCAGTTCTCCACTTTTGTATCTGTTCTATGCTAACCTTGCGATCTTCTTCATGCTTGAGAAATGCTTTACCAAAAGTCTCCCTCTGATTCCCAACATCAGAGGGATTTACGTGGTAGAAAACGGGCAGAACTTTCAGCTCCTTGTCTTTCATGCATTCAAGAATTTTAACAAGTTCATTCAAGCACCACTTTGAAAAAGCATAGTTTTTTGAGAGAATGATAATTGCATACTTGGATTCTTCTATTGCTTTCATGAGCCCTGAAGCAATGGGTTTTCCTTGCTCGAGATTTTCATTATCTCTGTAAGTGTTAATGCCTCTTTGTTTCAAAGTAGCATATAGATGGTCTGTAAAATTGTTACGGGTGTCCTCACCATAAAAACTAAGAAAAACATCATATTTCCATAGAGGATTAGAAGAAGATGATGATGACAAGGATGTACAGGCTTTTTGAGTGCTCATGGAAGCCATTGGAAACTCAGCCTATAGCTTGATTATGGAAAAGGGAGTACTAAAAGAAAATGATTTTTTTTTTTTTTTTTTGGTTTAGAAAAAAGAGAGAATGGAACTTGAGAAAAGCTTTATTGGAACTTCTACTTTCTGTATCAAGGTTTCAAAATCATTCGCAGTATTAAATTCTTGGCGACGTGGGAGAAGCATTTATAGGTGCTTAAGTGGGAACATGACCAAAAACGCACTCACCGAATGCTTTGAAAATAGATTAAAAGTTCATTTTAGACGGTTATTATTTTGATACCTAGACTTTCAATTTTTATTGATTTTGCCTCTAAGTTTGCCATAATTGTTAATGTGATCCTTCCATCTATTATTATTATCATTAACTAGCTTGTAATTCCAAACATATGCAAGAATACATTTAAAGATATACAATAAGATGCATAATATAATTCATATATATACGTGCAAGTTAAATTAATTTGAGCTTATTTATGATAGTGAAATCAGTTATCTAGCAGTACATCTACATGAGAAAACTCGAAAATATACAAAGCTTTGGCATGACACTCAAATAAGAAATAAAGAAAGTGATGATAGGACATAAAAAAGATGCACATTTAAACAAGATGAAGAAACTGATTATCAAAACAATATAGGACGTACGTGAAAAACCCTAGAGAAGGGATAAAAAACCATGATTTGATCAAGAACATAACATTCTTGCTTAGCTCAGCTTGTATTATGTGTGAAAAAGAAATCAGTTTACAATAAAGTTGCCTTTCTCTCCTATCAACTCTCTACTTTCATCTCAAAATATCCACTTGGGTTCTTGTCCTAATAGCACAACTGCATGTTCCTCCTATACTCTGAGGAATATGGCTACGTACAAAAGACAAATGTCAAGTCATCATATTCTCTCTTTTGGATCTTTTCACAATTGTGATATTATCAACTAACTAAGGAATAAGAACTATGCCAATGAAGCACTGGGACCCGTAGGTAGGTAGCTTTGCCACTGCTTGGGAGACAAGTCTTGGACATTGAGATGGACATCAAGAGTACTGTAATTGGTACATGTGTCCCTGAGGTGACTTATTGTACATTCAACCAATAAA
Organism: Quercus glauca; assembly: GCA_023736055.1. Classification (NCBI taxonomy): domain Eukaryota; kingdom Viridiplantae; phylum Streptophyta; class Magnoliopsida; order Fagales; family Fagaceae; genus Quercus; species Quercus glauca. The sequence goes on from CM043323.1 coordinate 6,644,726, forward strand.
GGGTGTCCTCATAGCCTCTAACCCTGAAAAGTCATTATGTCCCTTTTTGGTGAGTGCTTGAGTACCATGTCAGGTGTAAATCTCACTTCCTTTCCAAGGCAGCCACACCTTTAGCACTGACCAAGACAAAATCTCTTAGCCAACACCTACTCTCCCTTCCCGCACAGCTGCTACACGTGTAAGGTTCGGATTCAACCACTCACGCATTCTCCCATGGCTTAGTGGTGTAATTGGTGTTATATACACTAGTTAAGGCATGAATTAATCACATTATGAGAATCACATCTGCCATTCTACAACCCAAAAAAAAAAAAAATTAAGGAAAGCAGTCCTCCATAATTAACCATCCAAAATAACTTTACGAAGGAATGATGTGAGAATAAAGAACCTGGTTGTGAGGTACGATATATTGAAATTGCCTATAAGTATATTTATCTTTCTTGTATATCCTCATTTACTTAATCATCTGAGAAGTGGTGGCAATTAGTAAAAAAAATACAGCACGCAGTTGATTTTTTTTTTTTTTTTTTTTTTTTTGGAGAAGAGGCATGTAGTTGATTTTAATTAGCCAAATTATTTACGTGTTTAATAAGATCAATTATGCAATGTATTTTTTTGGATTTTAGATCCTTGTTAAAATATCTATTAACCAGTTTTAAGTCCAATTTGTTAATTAGATTAGAAGTAAAAATAAACTTAGTGACAAAAGTCATATAAGTATCATTAAAAATTGCTGTAGCATTAAACAATTCTAAAGATCTTTCCTTTGGTCCTCTCAACAAAAAAAAAAAAAAAAGATCTTTCCTTTGGTCCGTTTAAAATAATTATACAATTCATCATTGTCACGTCATTTCTTTGAATAATTGTCTTCTTTTTTCTTTTCTTTTTTTGGTTCCCCTTTTTCATGGAATTTGCCAATGCCATGACTAGACTGATGAGTTTCATTCCTTTTACAGCAAATTACAACTTATTCATCTATGGTTTGGTCGAAATTTAAATTGTCTACCTGTGATCTGAAATTTGATACTTTATCCATCAAATTTAAGTTGTCTAACTGTGCTTTGAAATTCCATGATGCAAGTGTTCCACTAGATTATTTTTTATCTTATTTGATCTTCTATTTTTATATTTTTGGAGGAGAGAGAAATAAAAGTTGAGTAAAATTACATATTTAGCTTTGTTTTTAACAATGTGGGTTAGGGAACTTTAACTAAGCTAATCTCAGGTGGATAAAGTGTAAAATTCCAAAACACAGGTAAGTAACTTAAATTTCGGTCAAACCATAGGTAACTCAAGAATACTCTTACCAAACAGACCCTTATTTACTCTTATTCCGCACTTAGATAAGTTAGAGTAAAAGCAATTAAGTCGTAATTTAAAATTGAGGGTCTAAACAGCATTAGTGTTTTCACACTAATTGAGCTTTCAATATATATATATATGGGTCAAGTTACACCAGGTATAACTCTAAAGAGTTACACATTTTTTAAATCATTGAATTTAAGTATATCCAGCGGTCAAAAGGAGATAGTCATTAATGTTGATATTCTGATTAGAATCTCATTTACTATCTCCTATTTATAATATTCCATACTTATCACTAAACCTAAAAAAGGTATACGTATCTCTCTCTCTCTCTCTCTCTCTCTCTCTCTCTCTCTCTGTCTCTCTCTCTCTCTCTCTCTCTCTCTCTCTCTCTGTCTCTCTCTCTCTCTCTCTATATATATATATATTGAGAAACAAGCAAACTAATATATTAGACTTACTAAGCATAAAGTAAAAGGCTATCAAAGTTTTTATTTATTTATCAAATGAGGGACCTGGATTGAATCTTACGTACAACAACAAGAACAACAAAAATCATAGAAACAACTTAATTTGGGCCTTAATTTGATAGTAGGGAGTAAATTATTATATAATGGATGTCATAAATTAAAATCTCATTTTATCTATAATAATTTTTTTTTTTAAAGGATGATATAGGGTATTATTTATATGATTTATTATGATAAAATTAAGGTGATAATTGCAAATTTCATTCATAAAAAAAAAAAAAAAAGAATAAAAAAAATTAAATTGCAAATTTTCATAGTTTTGATTGCAAAATAAAAATACCCCTAATTCAGGGTGTGTTTTATACGATTAATACTATTTTTTCTGTTCTATCATAATCACATACTCACAACTTCTATTACAATTAATCCTATTTGCAAATTCTATTATAATGCTTTCAAGATAATATGGCTTTTGCAAAAGCAGTTGATACCTTATGTTTCTTTCACCGGCCAAGTCAACAAAGCTCATTCCATAGAATACTTAATTCCGAATAATAATAATAATAATAATAATAATAATAATAATAATAAGGGTAAATTGCAAATTATACTCCTAAAATTTGAGGGTATTTAGATTTTACATCATGAAGTTTCAAACTTTGGACTTTATCCCTTGAAGTTTGGGGTGTTTGGATTTTACACCTTAACATTTTAGAATTTGAATTTTGCCATCTAAAGTTAAGGAATGTTTAGATTTTATGTCTCCAAATTTTGAAACTTTAGAGTGCACCCCTAAAATATAAGGGATAAAATCCAAATTCTGAAATGTTATGGTGTAAAATCCAAACACTCCCAAATGTCAAGGGGTAAAATATAAATTCTAAAACTTCAGAGTGTAAAATTTAACCATCCCTAAACTTTAGGGGTATAATTTGTAATTTACCCTAATAATAATGATTAAAAATAAATACTTGGTGAACGTAGCAGAGGCATTCTACGAAACTCTAGTCCGAAATGACAAGTCTTTTCTGCCACAGCGGCCCACAGGCTAAAAAGGAATGAAACTCCACGATAATGGTGGTTTACTTTTTCTTTTTCTTTTTTGAGCAGAATAATGGTAGTTTACTTGGAAGTTGCCACATACAAAGTTTTTTATTTTTATTTTATGTGCATGTTGCACAACATGATAATTTCTACTTTTGATTCTTTTGGTTAATGATTTGTATCATTATGATGATTTCTACTTTTGATTCTTTTTTTTTCTTTTCTTTTTTTCGATAACTACTTTTGATTCTTGTGGTTAAATGATTTGTTAGGATCATGCATATGATTAGATGCAATGAATCAATATGACATTATAGTAATAGAAAAAGAAAGGATATTCGAATTGTTCTTTAAAAAAAGGAGGATATTCGTATTATAATCATTCTTTTTTATCTTCTTTTTAAGTTAATATATTATCAGAATAGTAGTAAAGATAATCACAAGAAAGCAAGAGCAGATCATGATACAGTGGAGCTTGAACTGAGTAAAAGGCAGTGTATTGCATAAACGACTTCAACTTTATGTTTGAAGTATTAAGTACAAACGGCAAATAGTTTAGTCTCTGTTTTAGTTGTATAAGTCTTCACACGTGGGAGAGTTAGTTTCTGTAATCATTCACGTGTAAGAGTTAGTTACCTGAGTTTGTTAGCATCAATTAGAGCAATTTCCTAGCTAGATCTATCTATATATAGCTTTGTACTCACACTTTGGTAATTAATGAAAAATATAGAAATTCATTCATCTTTCTGATATGGTATCAGAGCAAATTCCCAAATCTTTTTAGGGTTTTGCATTTCTTTCATTTTCTTCTCCAATTTTCTCGAGAAAGCACTCTGTTTCTAAGAAAATTCTTCTTTCCTTAAAGGAAAATTCATTCTTTCTTTATCAACAATGGCTTCCGCTACCACAACCACAACCACAACCATAACTACAACTGGTTCTGCCAATGGTTTTGTACCTGGAAATCCATCTCCTTCGTCTCAAGATTCACCAATGGATGATCCACTGTTCTTACATCATGCTAAGAATCAAAGCTTAGTGTTAGTTACACAGCCTTTAATTGGTGGAGAAAACTACTCAGCTTGGGCTTGAGCCGTGAGGAAGGCTTTGCTCACCAATGTTGGGAAATTTAGACCCCAGTTGATAGAATTAACAAGTTTTAAATCCAAGTTGTTAATTAGATTTATTATCAATAAAATTTGTTAAAACAAATAAACATCAATATCATGTCAATAATGAATGCAGCGGAAAAGTAAATAAGACAAGATATGATGACCTAGGAAAACCAATGAAACCAACTAGTTTCACAGTAAAAAACCTGAGGGGAAACCTTCCCGAAAAGCAATCCGCTATAGAAAAGAGAAGTTTCAGATCTAGTACAAAACCTTTGTCCCTAGACTCTACAATCCCCGTAGATGAACTCACAGCAGAAACCTTCTACCGCTTCAGAACCTCTGAACTCTTTAATATATGAATGCCACCCTTTGATGCATGAATCCCAAGTACGTGACTAACCAATTGCGCGGATCCCAGTACGCGACTTAATCAGCGACTTAATCACCAACTAGAAGAAGATTGTTAGCTGCAAAGTTCTTTACTTCATTAAGAATGAAGATCAAGAAGCACTTGGTTATAAAACCCTAAGGCGCAAAAGACGCAGTAGCTTCTTTCAGAGAGAATAAGGCATTGGTCACCTTTTTAATTTGTTCTCCTTGAATTCTCTTATGTGACGGCCTCTAAAATAAGCCTTATATAGGTCTAGGGTTGTGAGAAAAGAAACCCTACACAAATATATAAGCCTGGCCCAAAAACAGAAATCTGAATTCCCGTAACCTCGACAGATAGCAGCTATCAAGGAGGTGTCGAGAAGATGTCGAGATTTAATGAATCTTGACAGATAGCAGCTATCGAGGAGGTGTCGAGGGGACAGAAACTTTCTCGATCGATCGAGAAGCTATCGAGATTGCAATAAGAATCAGTTGAAGATCTCGACAGATAGCCAGGTGTCGAGGAGCTATCGAGCAGGTGTTGAGCGTTAATGAAATTGCACTTCAGCTTGTTTTTCTTAGACAGACTTGATGACTTCAACACTTGATCTTGAAACCTTGTTTCTTGAAGTATTAAAAACACCTAGAACTACCCAATTACAAGTAGAGTGCGTTTTGTCAAAGGATTAGCAAATTTACATAAATAAATATGACATATATTCTTAACATGTGAACCATATATGTCCTAACAATCTCCCCCTTTGACAATCCGTGACAAAACCACAACAAACAAATGAACATATGAGAGAAGTCATAAATCACTCAACTCATACTCACTTGTTGAATACAATAAAATCTATCCTAACACAAACTCTTGAAAAACTTTGCAAGAAGAGAATTTATGGCAAGTAGACTTTGACAACCTGTATTTCTGAAACACTTTAAACAAAACTCATCAAGGCATCTTGTATGAAACAGAAATAATAGATTGCATACAAATAATAAGAAACATGTGTATAAAGATAGAAAAGAAACAACACATGTAGAGGTAGGTGAAAAAAACATACATCAGCATAAAAAGAAGATAAACACAATGTATGTAAACATGGTCACAAGACCCAAGGTACAAGAACAAGGAAGTAAGCACTCCCCTTAACAAGATGAAACACATCTCCCCCTTACAGAGGCATGTATTTTTCCCCTTAACTTGTAGAATCTTAAAGAAAGAAACCACAAAGTCTCCACAATTTCTCCCTCTTTTTGTCATGATTGACAAAGGGTACAAGAAACTAGAAAGCTTCACCTGAGAAACATAAAGATGATCAAGGATGATCATGGGGGCATAAGAAATCCATATAAATGCATGAATGTAATGAAACAAAATGCTATGGATGACAAAAGAAAGATGCAAAACACACACACACACTAAACAAGTCTAACCAATTTTTTTAAAAAAAAACAAGTCAAGACAGTTTAGTGAGCATACATAAGTACATGTAAAACCTTTATGATGGCCAAATCACATTGTACCTACACATGTATCAAGAGTAGCAAAGAATATTGCGTGTTGTGTGTGAAAAATATCGCAAGATTGCATAAGTGTATACATGTTATGACGATTTGAGATATAAGAAAATCACTTTAACTCACATACAATCATAACTGTTTAATGGGGACTATCACCTTTAAGGTACATCCTATAACTCCTACATCTCCTAGAATACACGCTTGCAATCATTTTTAAAGCATTTTTAATCTTTTTGCTTTTTATTTCTTTACATATTTTCTTTTTAAGCATATCATGCATGGGCATATAAGAGAGAAAAGAAATACCCATTGATATTTGACATTTCAATTTTGCTATGCCGAAGTACACAAATGTCATTGATATCACACTTTGCTATGCCTAAGCATACAGATGTCATTAATGATTGGTGGGCAACAGTGGTGAGATGGTTATTTATGCCTTTCTCTTAGGATTTTCTAGTCCTACTCGTCAAAAAGAGTGATATGAGTGTTAAGTTTAAGAGATAACTTAATCTTACTCATCACAAATAAGAACCACAAAGCTCACTTGTTTAGTTGTGCATAGAGATGCTCATCTAAGCTACAAGAAATACAAAATTTAGAAAACTTTGTTTCATTGGCCATCCAAGGTACACAAGTACCAAAGAACACAAAACACACACTGTTTTTTGTATTTTTATGATTTTTCTCTTTTTATTTTGAAAACAAAACAAAATAAAAACTAAACAACCAAACAAAAATAGACAAACAACATGAAAGCAGAAAGAAAGATGCATATGCATGAAGGCATGATAGAAAGATGCAGATGCATGAAAGCATGATTCCAAAAGCAAATAAGAAATCAAGCAAAGAAAGTCCTACTTTAGATAGAAAGAATTAAAGCAGAGGACAAACAGAAAAGACAATTAAGTCTTAGGCTCCTTTCTCACCCACACAACACGAGTCTTTGGACGTGAAGATGAAAAGGCACGTGTCCTAATATGTCTACTAAAGGACATAGAAGAATTAGAATTCTCCTGAAATTGAGTTAAAAAGCTCAAAGCTTTTAATAACTCTCCAAACAAAGGTGTAGGTCCTTGAGAGGAAACCTGTGACCGTTTGGACAATTGCTTATGAGGATACAACTTAAAGCAATTAGGATGAATGTGTCCAGCAACACCACAATGGTGACAAACATTAGGTCTTATAAAGGATTTAGAATTAGCCAAATCAGTTTTGGATTTCATACCTTTATTACCTTTCTCAGATTGTGGCATAAAGACAGTGCTTGATCCAGAAGCCGTGGAAGATGAGGGGTCGGAGGAGACAGCATATCCTAAGCCAGTCTTGTCAGAACTAGGCTTTTGAGCACTCAATACCTCATCAAGCTTTGCATTAGACATCCTCTCTATTTGAGTTCTAACTTGACTAAGCTCAACCTCAAGATTCTTGACCTTCTCTTCTAATGAGGTGTTCTCCATAACAAGATTCTCAACTAACCTTGTAGTCTCATCTAGCTTGACTAACAAATCAGCTTTTTCAGTATTTACCTCATTAAGCTCTTTTCTACAAAGATGAGAAGTCTTTTCAGATTTTATGAATTCAGTGCATAGCTTTTCATAGGCTTCTTGAAGGGTCATCTTCTTGGATACTTCATCATCAAAAGAATCCTCACTGTCACTAGCACTCTCCACAATCACCTTATCGGTTGAGGCAGCAAAGGCCATAACATGACGACATTCATCCACAAACTCATCAGAAGAGTCATCCTCAGTATCACTCTAAGTAGCAATCAACCCTTTCTCTTTTGGCTTCTCGGTCTTTTCCTTCATGAGGTAGTTTGGACACTCTACCCTCATATGACCAAAACCTTTGCACTCATGGCATTGAATAAGGGGTTTCTCATTCTTACCCTTCCTAGAGGATTTAAATTTCCTAGGAGGTTTGCCCTTTTCCTTTTTCCTAAACTGAAGAAACTTGATAATCTCATCAGTTATGAAGGTTAGATCCTCATCCTCATCTTCACTTTCATCTTCTCCTTCAGAGTCCTCAATCTCTTCCTTTATACCCTTGAGAGCAAGGTTTTTACTTTTTCCACCTTTTCCCATAGAGCCTAATCCCATCTCATAGGTTTGAAAGTTCCCTACAAGCTTAGTTAAAGGAATTTGATCAATGTCCTTTACTTCTTCAATGGCAGTGATCTTGGCATGGAATCTTTCAGGTAAGGACCTAAGGATTTTTCTAACAATTTTGGATTCTGCTATAAATTCTCCAAGGTTGAAAGCAGAATTCACAATATCCTTGAGTTTAGCATAGAACTCATCAAAGGTCTCATCCTCCTCCATCCTTATTTCTTCAAAACTACTAGTAAGTTGTTGAAGCTTCACAGTCTTTACTGCCTTGGTACCTTCATAGGTGGTCTCAAGAATGGTCCATGCTTCCTTGACAACTTCTGTGGATGATATTTTCTTGAATTCTTCATTGGTCACCCCACAAAATAACGCATTCAAGGCCCTACTGTTGAAATTTGCCGCTATGACTGTTGCATCATCCCAATCTACCGACGCTTCCTTTGGCTTAATCCAGCCAACTTCAACAGCTTGCCACACCTGTTCACCTAGAGCCTGCAAAAAAAATTTCATACGAACTTTCCAGTACACATAATTAGTTCCATCAAATAAAGGAGGTATAAATAAAGATTGCCCTCTATCCATGACAACAGGGGTCAAGGATCACACTCAAGAAATTAATCCAATCAGAGTGAACCAGCTCTGATACCACTTGTTGGGAAATTTAGACCCCAGTTGATAGAATTAACAAGTTTTAAATCCAAGTTGTTAATTAGATTTATTATCAATAAAACTTGTTAAAACAAATAAACATCAATATCTTGTCAATAATGAATGCAGCGGAAAAGTAAATAAGACAAGATATGATGACTCAGGAAAACCAATAAAACCAACCAGTTTCACAGTAAAAAACCTAGGGGGAAACCTTCCTGAAAAGAAATCCACTATAGAAAAGAGAAGTTTCAGATTTAGTACAAAACCTTTGTCTCTAGACTCTACAATCCCCGTAGATGAACTCACAGCAGAAACCTTCTACCGCTTTAAAACCTCTAATTCTTCAATATATGAACGCCACCCGTTGATGCACGAATCCCAAGTACATGACTAACCAATTGCGCGGATCCCAGTACGTGACTTAATCACCAACTAGAAGAAGGTTGTTGACTGCAAAGTTCTTCACTTCATTAAGAATGAAGATCAAGAAGCACTTGGTTACAAAATCCTAAGGCGCAAAAGACGCAGTAGCTTCTTTCAGAAAGAATAAGGCATCGGTCACCTTTTTAATTTGTTCTCCTTGAATTCTCTTATGTGACGGCCTCTAAAATAAGCCTTATATAGGTCTAGAGTTGTGAGAAAAGAAACCCTACACAAATACATAAGCCTGGCCCAAAAACAGAAATCTGAATTTCCGTAACCTCGACAGATAGCAGCTATCGAGGAGGTGTTGAGAAGGTGTCGAGATTTAATGAATCTTGATAGATAGCAGCTATCGAGGAGGTGTCGAGGGGACAGAAACTTTCTCGATCGATCGAACAGCTATCGAGAAGCTATCGAGATTGCGATAAGAATCAGCTGAAGATCTCGACAGATAGCCAGGTGTCGAGGAGCTATCGAGCACGTGTCGAGCTTTAATGAAATTGCACTTCAGCTTGTTTTTCTTAGACAGACTTGATGACTTCAACACTTGATCTTGAAACCTTGTTTCTTGAAGTATTAAAAACACCTAAAATTACCCAATTACAAGTAGAGTGCGTTTTGTCAAAGGATTAGCCAATTTACATAAATAAATATGACATATGTTCTTAAAATGTAAACCACATATGTCCTAACAACCAAGAACAAACTGGGATTTATTTATGGGACTCCTACCCTCTCATCACCATTGATTTCTACTCCTTCTTCTGTGCAAGCATGGATTAGATGTGACAATATGGTTGGAACCTGGTTGACCAATTCAGTTTCTTCGAAGCTTCAGGCAAGCATTATATACGAAGATACTACTCTAGAAATATGGAATGACTAGAAGAACCATTTTGCCCAAACCAATGGACCAAGAGTATTCAATCTCCAAAAGGAAATTGCAGAGTTACACCAGGGTGAGATGAGCATCAATAATTTTTTTACTCAGTTAAAAGTCTTTTGGGACCAATTACAAAATCTTAGTCTGTTTCCCACTTGCACCTGTGGAAAGTGTATATGCAATATCAACAAAAGGCTTAATGATCTACAAGGTCGAGAGTCTGTGATGAAATTCTTGATGGGAGTGAATGAGTTTTTTTCCCAAGTTAAGTCTCAGGTGTTGCTCATGGATCCTATTCCATCCCTTAGCAAGGTTTACTTGTTGATGATTCAAGAAGAGACCTAAAGATCAATTCCAAATGCATCTGTTGTTAAAGTAGACTCTATTGCTTTGGCTGCTAAGGTGTCCACTGATCAAGTCAATCACATTACCAATCTTGTTAATTCTGGTGGGAAGGGCAAGGATAGGCCAATTTGTACCCACTGTGGCAAGACTGGACATACTATGGATAAATGTTACAAATTGCATGGGTTTCCTCCAGGCTATAAGTTCAAGAATAAGCCTGTTATGGAACATCAAGTCTCCTTAGGTTCAAGTTCAGAATTTGCTTCTCCAACGCATCAATTTTCTGCCTTCACACCTGAGCAGTGTCAACAACTTTTAACCTTGTTTAGTGCATCCAATTCTTCCCTTGCCACACCATCTCAAGCGTTGTATAGCCAAATGACCAATGCAACATCCTCTTCTACTTCTGCCAATATGGCAATGGCAGGTATGGACTTCTCCCACAGTGTTTTTGCTGCACAAGTGGTAAATAGGAGAGCTTATAGTGGTAATACTTGGGTATTGGACACTAGGGCTACTGATCACTTTGTATGTTCAGTAGATTTGCTAACTTCAATCACAACTATTAGGCAATCTTTGGTTCAATTACCTAATGGGGAATCAGCCCAAGTAACTCACATTGGAACTGTTACTCTTTCTCCTTCCTTAACTCTTAAAAATGTCCTTTGTGTTCCCTTTTTTTCTTTTAATCTTTTGTCTATTAGTTCTTTAACTCATTCACAGCCATATTGTTGTATTTTTCTGTCTGCTTATTGCTTCATTCAAGACCTTATTTTCTGGAAAACGATTGGGGTAAGCAAGGCACATGATGGATTATACTTGTTGCAGTCAAACAGCCTTCAACAATCATCCAGCTCTTCCTTCACTTCCTTCTTATCTGCTCACAATCTCACTGATGCTTTTGGTCCTTTCACTGTTGTTACTTCTACACCAGTAACTTCTCAATCTTCATCTATTTGGCATGACAGGTTAGGACACCCATCTGATGTCAAACTCAATAGTCTATGTCATTTAATTCCTTCTTTAAAATCTTTTTGTAATAAAGGCTGTCAAATCTGTCCTATGGCAAAACTTAAGAGATTTGACTATTTTGAGACCTTTTCCCCTGTGGCCAAAATGGTTTTTGTCAAGGTACTCCTTGCTGTGGCTGCCATAAAGGGCTGGTTTCTCAGTCAGTTAGATGTGAACAATGCATTTCTGCATGGTGATTTGGATGAAGAAGTCTATATGGCTCTTCCACAAGGGTTTCATAGTCAGGGGGAGGTAGTTTGTAAGCTGAATAAGTCTTTGTATGGGCTTAAACAAGCATCTAGGCAATGGTTTGCCAAGTTTTCTGGCACTTTGCTTCAGCTTGGTTTTACTCAGTCCAAAGCAGACTATTCATTGTTTACTAGGAGGCAAGGTGATGTTTTCATGATGCTCTTGGTGTATGTGGATGATGTCTTAGTAGCCTGCAATGATAAGGCTGAGATAGACAGATTCAAGGTTCTGTTGGATGACAGGTTCAAGCTCAAAGACTTAGGAGACTTAAAGTACTTCCTTGGATTGGAAGTTGCCAGACCAGCTAAGGGAATTTCCCTCTGTCAAAGAAAATATACTCTTGAGGTGCTTAATGATGCTGGTATGTTGGGGTGTAAGCCAGCTAAAACTCCTATGGAACAAGGTCTCAAGTTGAGTCCGTTGGAAGGAGAAGAACTCAAAGATCCCAGCACCTACAGAAGGCTAATTGGGAGGTTATTGTATTTGACCATCACAAGGCCAGACATCACTTTTGCTGTTCATAAACTTAGCCAATACATGTCAAAACCAAGAAAATCACATCTAGATGCAGCCTATAGAGTTTTACAATATCTGAAGAATGAACCAAGGAAGGGCCTCATATTCTCTTCCAAGACAGATTTACATTTGAAAGGCTTTGCAAATGCTGATTGGGCTTCATGCTGTGATATAAGGAAATCAATAACAGGTTATAGCATTTTCATTGGAGATTCTTTAGTGTCTTGGAAATCAAAGAAGCAGTCCACAGTTTCCAGGTCTTCTGTAGAGGCTGAATATAGAGCTATGGCAGTTGCAACATGTGAACTTGTATTGATTTTATACTTCCTAAAGGATATTGGAGTTAAACATGACAAAGAAGCGTTGTTATTCTATGACAATTAGGCAGCATTGCACATTGGTTCCAATCCCGTTTTCCATTAGAGGACCAAGCACATTGAAATAGACTATCATGTGGTCAGGGATAAAGTTTTGGAAGGTGTTATCAAGCTTAATCACGTAAGGTCTCATTGCCAATTAGCAGACATGCTTACCAAAGCATTGGGATACAATCAATTTTCTAATCTTGTTGACAAGATGGGAATGATGAACACACACACACCAGCTGCTCTTAAGGGGGAGTATCAGAATGGTAGTAAAGATAATCACAAGGAAGCAAGAGCAGAGCTGTAAACACAAATTTTTCTCAATTGTAGAAAATCAAACAATTGAAAAGAAAGATGGTTTGCAAATATAATATTTGTATTGATGTATAATGGATACAATCTCTATTTTGATTCTTTTACAAAAGAATAGCCTCTGATTCTATCTTCATCGAATTTGACTCGAACAAGAATCTTCTTGATTTTAGTTGGAAGATGGATTGATCGGTCTTCACAATAAATCTCTAGCTTCGAGCTTATTAGAGATTTATTGTCCTTCAAGTTCTTCAAGCCTTTCGAATGTTCTTCAAGTTCTTCGAGTGTTCTTCAAGTTCTTCGAATGTTCTTCAAGTTCTTCGAATGTTCTTGAGACGAAATTTCTCTAGAGCTTGGGCCTCTTGAAAACTTGCTTTTCAAAATGAGAGGGAATGTCCTCTATTTATAGTGATTTCAGAGGATAAGCTCCACTTTGAATTGATATGCTTGAAAGTATGTAGTAGACTTTTGATTGGTCCAAACTCTTCTTAGAGATAATTATCTCTATTTATTTATTTTGATTAATACCATATTTTGATAAAGATAATAATCAATAAAGATAAATAATTATCTCTATTTAATTTATTTTAATAAAGATAATTGTCTATCAATTTTGAATAGAAAATTTATCTTTATTTTATTTATTTATAAAGATAATTATCCATAAATTTTGAATAGGAAATTTATCTTTATCTTGCGGGCCAAATGACACATGGCAAATTTTGATATGCCAATGCGATGTCAATTTGGATGACACATGTCATCATTTAATTTAATTAATTTAATGACATTAATTTAGAATTTGCCACTAAATTTTGATGTGGCATTTTATAATTGGCTTAAAATTTTGCCTCCTACAAGAGCATGATACAGTGGAGCTTGAACTGAGTAAAAGGCAATGTATTGCATAAACGACTTCAACTTTATGTTTGAAGTATTAAGTACAAACGGCATGTGATACGATGACTTCCTTGAGGATGAAGGCAATCTTTCAATGAAGTCTATCTGTGATACGATGACTTCCTTGAGGAGAAAGACAATATTGACAACGAAGTCTATCTGTGATACGATGACTTTCTTGAGGATGAAGGCAATCTTACAATGAAGTCTATCTGTGATACGATGACTTCCTTGAGGAGAAAGACAATCTTGACAACGAAGTCTATCTGTGATACGATGACTTCCTTGAAGAGAAAGACAATCTTGACAACGAAGTCTATCTGTGATACGATGACTTCCTTGAGGATGAAGGCAATCTTACAACGAAGTCTATCTGTGATACGATGACTTCCTTGAGGATGAAGGCAATCTTGACAACGAAGTCTATCTGTGATACGATGACTTCCTTGAGGATGAAGGCAATCTTACAATGAAGTCTATCTGTGATACGATGACTTCCTTGAGGAGAAAGACAATCTTGACAACGAAGTCTATCTGTGATACGATGACTTCCTTGAAGAGAAAGACAATCTTGACAACGAAGTCTATCTGTGATACGATGACTTCCTTGAGGATGAAGACAATCTTACGATGAAGTCTATCTTACGATGAAGTCTATCTGTGATACGATGACTTCCTTGAGGAGAAAGACAATCTTGACAACGAAGTCTATCTGTGATACGATGACTTCCTTGAAGAGAAAGACAATCTTGACAACAAAGTCTATCTGTGATATGATGACTTCCTTGAGGATGAAGGCAATCTTACAACGAAGTCTATCTGTGATACGATGACTTCCTTGAAGAGAAAGACAATCTTGACAACGAAGTCTATCTGTGATACGATGACTTCCTTGAGGATGAAGACAATCTTACGATGAAGTCTATCTTACGATGAAGTCTATCTGTGATACGATGACTTCCTTGAGGAGAAAGACAATCTTGACAACGAAGTCTATCTGTGATACGATGACTTCCTTGAAGAGAAAGACAATCTTGACAACAAAGTCTATCTGTGATATGATGACTTCCTTGAGGATGAAGGCAATCTTACAACGAAGTCTATCTGTGATACGATGACTTCCTTGAGGAGAAAGACAATCTTGAAGATGAAGACAGTCTTAACAACGAAGTCTATCTATAATATGATGACTTCTTTGAAGATGAAGACAATCTTGACAACGAAGTTTGTCCAAGCAAAGATGTGCGTTGGTATTTTTTTTTTGCAATGGAGCAACTGTTGATGTAACAATCTAAGGATGTGCTTTGGCATCTTTGCAATGGATGTGCATTGGCTTATTGCTATGATACTTTTTAAAGGTATAAAATGATGAGTACCAGACTTTAGAGATACAGGGCGACACCATTCAAAGTTTAAATATGCAAGAAGATGGCACCAAAGCTTCAAAGATTTGAGGTGATCTAACTCAACAGAGAGGCAATTCAGTCCAAACTTTAGAGATGCAAAGAGATGCCACCAAGTTTTTGAAGATGCAAGGAGATACCACCAAGTCGTTGAAGATGAGAGGCAGCACCAGCACTATGCAAACTTTAGCGATGTAAGGCAACACAACTTAGAAGGAAGGCAATGAAATTCAAAAGAGAGGTGATGCAATGCCAACTTTGACAATGCAAGGTGACATGACTTTGAAGGGTTGCAATCCAGACTTCAAAAATGCAAGGAGATACCACCATATCTTTGAAGATGTAAGGAGATACGTACCACTAAGACTTTAAACATGAAAGGGTAGAACTACTTAGACTTTAAAGACAAGAGAGAAATCACATTTTAGAGATGCCAAGCGACATTCTCACAATGACATTTGCTTTCATGGTGACTTTACATTCCTTTTGGTAGCAATGTCTTACAGTGATGTTTACCTTCATACGGTAGCATTGTCTTCTTGTAGCGACTTTCTCATGGTGATGTTCGCCCAAAACTATGATTGCACTTAGTGTGGCATACTAAGTTTTGCCTGTGTAACACTTGAGAGAGATCAAGTCATCACCTGGTTCAAGATTTTTTTTTTTTTTTTTTTTTTTTTTTTTTTTTTTTTTTTTACTTGTGATTGAACCTAGCATAGAATACCAAGTTGCCTACATACCTAAAAGGGGATCAAGTCATCACGTAGTTCAAAAGGGGATTTTTTTGAGGATGTGACTGAACTCAGTAAATGATACCAAGCTGCCTACGTACCCGAAAGGGGATCAAGTCAACACGTAGTTCAAAAGGGGATTTTTTTGAGGATGTTTCTGAACTCAGTAAATGATACCAAGCTGCCTACGTACCCGAAAGGGGATCAAGTCAACACGTAGTTCAAAAGGGGATTTTTTTGAGGATGTGACTGAACTCAGTAAATGATACCAAGCTGCCTACGTACCCGAAAGGGGATCAAGTCAACACGTAGTTCAAAAGGGGATATTTTTATTTATTTATTTTTTTTTAATATGGTGCCCTAATTTTTGCGTAGGTCGCCTTACACAAAGGTTTTCAACCAAGCAAGCTTCTTTTTTTTTTTTTTTTTAACTTTTTTTTTTTTATGCCCTAACTTTTGCCTAGGTCGCCTTATACAAAGGTTTTCAACCTAGCGGGCTTTTTTTTTTTTTTTTTTTTTTTTTTAAATTTTTTTTATGCCCTAACTTTTGCCTAGGCCGCCTTATAAAAAGGTTTTCAACCTAGCAGGCGTTTTTTTTTTTTTTTTTTTTTTTTTTTTTTTTTTTTTGGAACACTTTCAAGAGTAATGGGAAAACATCATGTGCCCTTTCAGTGTTGAAGTAGATAGTTTAGACTCTTACCAAGGAGTATATCAAATTTCAAGCATGGTAACGTTTCAAGAATTTGCCATTGATGGGGCCAATTCTCAAACCATCTTCAGTTGTATTAGTGTTGATTTCCTTCAATTCCTCAACTGTAGCTTGTATGCATTCTTCAAACATGGGTGGAGCATCCTTAACGTCATCTTCGACTTCTTGGTTTGTGGTCACCATTGTATGCCTTTTTATAGTCAAGGCTTCTCCAGTATTCACTTCCCAAATGGTTCTACGTTTCATACGAGATGGAATAGAGCTTCGAATCCCATTTGAATCTCGATCAACAATAAGTGTGTTGTTAGCACCTCTAGAAAGGAAATTTGTCCTCTCATTCTGCCTTCGTCTTGCCTTTAAATCTTTTGAGAGTCGAGAAGGGATTGAATGACTGAGCCTTGTGAGAACTGAACCTCGAGTGCCAACCTGAGAAAGAGTTGAGTGATTGAGTCTTGTGAAAATAGAGTCTTGAGTGCCAACAACAGAGTTATCTTCTTGTGTCCCCAACCTATCAAAGACTGAGATATGTGAAGTGGTTCGCCCAATGCGGTCAAAAACAGATGATTTCTTTGATAGATTTGAAGATTGTTCTTCTTCCTCATAATTTGCTGTAATTACAGAAACACTAGCTTTTCGGATGGGAATATGAACAAAAGTTGGTGGGGTGTATCCAATTCCAGCCTTAGAATTTGTTACACTGAAACCTTTAGCCTTCAACACCTTATATTCTTCTTTTCCAGAGGCTTCAGGGATGAGCTTACCCAAACCATTCGGCTTCTCATGGTCATAACCAGCTTTAGCCATGAGTCTATATGCATTAGGGTCAAAACCCTCTTTGGTTCGTTTCGTGGGCAAAGACCCATGTTCAACAATCGGTCCTTGGGATGGTCTTGTGAACCCTTTCAATGGTTGGCTTGAGATTATTGATTTTGTGATTTTAGCAACTGGGAGAGTTAGTCCTTGCAAATCTTCCAATACTGACTCTCCATCTCCTAAAAAGGGTGATTGGCCCTCTTTTCTTTTGGTGACTGGGACATAATGTAACACAGGAGTTGCCTTAGTTGTTTTAGAAGCTTCAAGCTTCTTCTCTTTTGTGGAAGTCTTTATTTGCTTGGTGTTGATACCCATTTTCGCGACACATTTCGTACAAGCCCGATTCAACTAAGCCCGACTTCTTTGTGGGCTCAATTTATGTATTATATTTTATTTATGCTTTTAAGCATGGCCCAAGCCCATGCGACATATCGGGGAAATTGAGGAAGTGTGGTTTGGAGGGTATGGGTTGGTTTCTTTCGGACCTTTTGCATGAGCCCAGCCCATGCGTGCTACCAAGTGGGCAAGGGACACTGGTAGCACCTCAGGCTCATGGAGGAGGTCTTGTATCCAAAATTTCCACCCCAAAACAGCCTTTATGCTCTGTGTGACTGCGGCCCAAAGTTTCTGTCCGAACATTTTTCCTTTAAAAAAATGGTTGGCTCTCATTGGCCAACTTCAGCTGCTAGCCCTCATCTAGTTGAGCCTCCCAATGGTCTGAAGCAACTGAAAATGAGGAGCCAATGAGGGCTTAGTCAAGCATTTCCCTTAATGATGATAAAAGTAATCCTTCCTTTTATCCAAACAAAAGCAAACCTGAAAATTACTACTTGCTTAACACCTTGGGGTCCAAAGCCTTTTCTATTGACCAAAAACCAGTCAATTTGAGCACCCCAAACTCAATATAAATTTCACAATCAGATTCAAAAGGAAGGAGGATGTTTTACACTGGGAGCAACACCCCAAGCTCAAGACAAAAGTCTTTCTTCAACTAAAAACACAACCAACCACGTTCTACCTAGAAAGCTGAAACTTTAAAGCAAAAACCCACTCAGCCAGTCAACAATCTCACAAATCCGAACCTTAGGGGTGGAAATATGGGTACAGGGGAGCCTTCCCTCTCTTCCTCACGACCTCCCTCGATTCCCTCTTCTGTGTGACTGTGGGTCGAAATTTCAGACTTGTTATGTTGTTATGCTTTTTCTGCACTTTTGTTATAAGCATTTTGATTTTCTCTCGTCAAAGCACCATTAGCCTTTTGTTCATAATACATTTGGAATTTTGGGCTTGATTCTCTACAATAAACACTTCTAAAGAACCCAAGGGGAGATTTGGGCCGTTCTTGCATTTTTGGCCCTTATCGTAAAAACGTCCCCGACATTTTGGCGACTTCACTGGGGAGTCAAGCAGCTGACACAAGAGAAATGGTGCCTCCAAAGGTGTGGAACCAGCAAAGAGATGGTGTTTCTCACACCAACTTGTCGTTCCAAGGGAAACCGTGTGATGCTTTACCGCGCAAGAAGAGCATTGTGAAGTTGAGCTTGAAAAAGTTCTATCCTTAGCTCATTGAGCTACTGGAGATGATCCAAATCGTGTGACAAAATCGCTTCAACCTCCAAAAACCACCCAAGAAGTGAAGGACAGAGGGAGAATCAACTTTCTTATTCAAGAAATTTTTTTTATTTCTTCCACTCATCTATATTATTATTTCTTTGGCTATCATTCTTATGGATGAATCATCATATATCTCTTGCTTTACATGATATTTGTGAAAATTTTTGTTGTAGCTTGAAAATGTAAAAATGGCGAGCCACAAATCCAATCGCGAAGGGAATGACGGTTCCAACCAATAATCGACAATGCAAAGCTCTAAACATCAATTTCAAAACCAAGAACCCCTCACGCGCTGAGCATATGGGAGTTGCGGGTGATTGGCTCATTTCAGCACAACACTAATCGCTGCTGTGTGCGACCTTTCGCAGCTAAATGTTTTCGGCGTCATCGCTAAATGAAGCTTCACCAAATAGCTAAAGGCCGTAGCTAAATGGTCTACCGCAAGGCGCTAGATATGCCATACACCAAGCCTTGAGGTAGCGACATACCATACATTAAGTTGTATTGTTGTTGAGTTAGCGCCGAGCATATGGGGGCTGCCGTGGGTGATTAAATTATTTTGGCACAACAACAATCGCTACTGTGTGCAACTCTTCGCAGCTAAATATTTTTGGCATCACCGCTGAACAAAGTCTTCACCAAATAGCTAAAGGCCATAGCTAAATGGTCTACCGCAAGGCGCTAGATATGCCATACACCAAGCCTTGAGGTAGCGACATACCATACATTAAGTTGTATTGTTGTTGAGTTAGCGCCGAGCATATGGGGGCTGCCGTGGGTGATTAAATTATTTTGGCACAACAACAATCGCTACTGTGTGCAACTCTTCGCAGCTAAATATTTTTGGCATCACCGCTGAACAAAGTCTTCACCAAATAGCTAAAGGCCATAGCTAAATGGTCTACCGCAAGGCGCTAGATATGCCATACACCAAGCCTTGAGCTAAACATTTTTGGCGTCATCGCTAAATGAAGCTTCACCAAATAGCTAAAGTTCGTAGCTAAACGGCCTACCGCAAGGCGCTAGATATTCCATACACCAAGCCTTGAGGTGGCGACATACCATATATAAGTTGTATTGTTGCTGAGCCAGCGCCGAGCATATGGGGCTGCCGCGGGTGATTAACTCATTTTGGCGCAACAATAATTGCTGCTGTGTGCGACCTTTCGCAGCTAAACATTTTTGACGTCACCACAAAATGAAGTCTTCACCGAATAGCTAAAGGCTATAGCTGAATGGCCCGCCGCAAGTCGCAAGATATTTCATATACCAAGCCATGACGTAGCGACGTTTCAATCGTCAAGTCTTGAAGTCATACGAGCGACGAACAACTGTCAAAGCATGCTTAAGCTAAGACTCTCAAGCATTATCTTTGCTAATTAATTATTTTATATATCGTTTAAACCATTTCAATACTCTAGATTTGTTGCCAAAATATTTTCTACAAGTCATTTGTATTAATCTTTAGCCATGAATATCATTTACTAATATAAATGATAATTACACTAGGGGACAAAACGGAAACCTTCTCGGAGCATCCGACAAAGAAGGAAAGCTCGATTCCCTCTCACTGAAGCCATGACACGCTCATGCATTCTAAGCCATGAAAAGCTCACACGTCCAAAATCATGGTCAATCCACGCACGCCTAACCATAGTATGTTCATATATCTCAAGTCGTGATGAGCGCATGCATTCTAAGTCATGTCAACACCTTAATCCTTCTTGAATTTGAGATTATACATGAAGATGGAAGTTCAAACGTTGCCGTCATCAAGAAAATTGTTCTTGTCACTCAATTCTTGCAATTGAAATCCACGGCCAAGCCAACTAATAAGGAGAGTTCGTGCGCACCTTTGAAGAATGCTTCACTAGAGCTCGCTCTAAACATTGATATCAAACAACTCAAAAATCACAAGTTAGTTGCTAGAAATCCATTCCAAAGATTTTCGAGTGGAATCTTAGTATTGGTGTGAAAGCTCGGTATAAGCGGCATAGAGGCCAATGAAAAAAATTGTTGTACTTGGGATGCGGCTACCCTATACCAACGTCTCTAATGCTTAGCCCTTCATTGTCCAAAAGTTAGAAGCCAAGCAAGCAAAGTAGGGAACCGCTGTCTGCAGTACCATATATCTTCGACAATAGGCTAACCGAAGCGTGGGAGAAAAACTGCTGTGCTGGGAATGAAACAACCCTATATCGACATCTCCGACGCTTAGCCTATCATTGTCTCAAAATTAGAAGCCAAGTTAGCTGAGTATGGAGATGCTATCTGCGAGACAACTAATCTTCGACAAAGAGGAATAAATCCTACCAACAACTCTTGGCAATAGGATACCATTGGTTTGGCATAACCAAATTCGCTAAAGTCGCCACACTTCCAAGTGCACTCCAAGCTTATACACACACACCATATAAGCCTTCAAGACATGAGCGCTCCATAGCCGTTTATACTCGGGGACTTGAACTCATCAGACCTATCCATTCACCCTTGAATGAGTACATTCGGGTCTTTGTCGCCACTAAATAGTTCACTAAGTGGGCGGAAGCAATCGCACTCAAGAAAAGCGATGGGAATGCTTGTAGCCAAACTCATCAAGAAGCATATCATTTGTCGCTTTGACATCTCATTCATAAGCGACAACAATACATCTCACTTACATCAATTTTCAAAGGCAAGCCCTATGAAATACTAGGAAGCCGACAAACTATCATGTTATCGAAGCATGGTGAGATCCCTACATGCGAAGGTGTAATGCCTTCAATAAGATAGGGAAAGCCAACGCTTTCTTCTAATGAGAAACCTTGCGAAGCGGCAAGAAAACCAACAAATTACTCCTATGGCAAAGCCTCTACATGCGAGGGTAAAAAATACTCTCAATAAGGTAGGGAAAGCCAAAGCTTTCTTCTAATGAGAAACCTTGTGAAGCGCAATAAAACCAACAAATTACTCTTGCGGCAAAGCCTCTACATGCGAGGGTAAAAATACTCTCAATAAGGTAGGAAAGGCCAAACACATACTCTCCCAATGGTAAGCCTTATCAATTAGCTAGGAAGACAATGAGACGTTTTATTATGGTGATACCCCTACTTGTGAGGGCACGACTAGCCCTCAACAAGATAGGAAAGCCAATGCGTCCTCAAAAGGAAATCTCTACCGAATGATTAGGAAGCCGGTGAGATGTTATATCATTCATAGGCAAGACCCCTACTTGCGAGGATGCAATACCCTCGACAAAGTAGGGAAAGCCTACATTTTCTTAACGGCAAGCCTTACGAAGCGGTATTTAAGCCAACACAATATCTTATAATTCAAGCATAGCAGTCCATTACATGGTGGACATAATCATCCCTAAAACATTATGGGAAAATCGATGCAACAAATCACTATCTCATTGCCACATGGTAATTTGCTATACGCGAGGATAAAATCCTTCCTTAAGAAATTAGCAAGCCTATGTATGTGAGAACGTGATTGCCTCTATGAAACGGTGACAAACAAGTGCACCATAAGCCGCAGCATGCGCAAACGCAACCCATATGTGGGGGCTTCTTGAAACTAACGAAATAGCAACCTAATATATGTCGAGAATAAGTCGACTACCAAACGGCGAGCCAAGCTTCAATATATATGAGATGCTATATGTGAAACCAAATCTGTCCGTCAATAGAGCGCTGAAAAATGGTGCACAGGTAGTGAGACGTGCGCTTAGCCAAAACCTTTTCGCAAAGGCATGACAACCAAGCAACATGTCTACTAACTTGTCTTTGCAAAGGCAAAGCCACATTCACAAGCTATCCAATCAAGCACAAGTAATCTTTAAAAGCCTAAGTGCATATGATCTATCAAAATTATGCTACTTAATCGCAAGGTGCACTCGACCCTTCCAAGCAAGCTGTCCTCAATATACTCAAATGCTCATAGTCATACAAGGGTTGTTTTCGCAGCAAAAACATGCTCATAGCCTATCAAAAAAGGTACAAGCTCATTCTCAAGGTACAAAATACAAACTATTCACATCCTTGAGTTACAAATCATTTTTTCATTCCAAAATACAAAATTTACATCCAAATGTCATATATGTTTGCTTTGTACAAAATGCAAATTGTGCATACTAACTATGACAGTACAAACTCAAAACCAATACAACTAGATAGGAGTTGCTCTATACATAAGTGGACTGTCCACAAGGGTGAAATACAAGAGAAAATGTTTCCAAGGCAGCAGCCCATATTACACACTTCAACTAGTTTGAAATTTCAAAGCTTGAGGCTCAATACAAGACAATCGAAAAAAAAAAAGGGGGGAAAGCAAGAGGAGAAGAAAAAAAAAGTTGAAGCGATGTCGTAATCCCCATCCAACGTCACCATCTTCGGGGCATTGGCTTACAATTACTCTCTTCTTTACTTTAAAGCCGCAAGAGAGAAGCAGACTAAAAATGGCCCAAAGTTATTAGCGGCAGCCATGGTACCATCTATTGCAGTTTTATGTTGTTGTTCGCAGCGGCTTTAACTTCAGAAAATGATGCATTGGCAATGGGATTGGCCTCGGGAATGAAAATCCCAACGACGGCATCACAATTGTCTAAGCCAAAATCATCCTACAAGAAATCATAGTACAACTCACTCAATATACTATGATATGCAATTAAAAAAAAAAATGAAGAAGATGTGTGACTTACCAAGTGAGTGAGTTCCAAAGTTCCCGCTCAATAAGGGCGTATTTCTCAAAGTACACTTATTCTATGCAAGACGGCAATGCGGCGCACTCAACAATCCCTATTGGAATGAAAAGGGGTTCGCAGCAAGTTTTGACTTGCCACAACAAATTTTAACTCGCCAGAGAAATTTCGGCTTCATTTTCAAACAAACGGAGTTGCTATCTGTGCAAAGTGTCGAGGCTGTCAATAATTACATTGAAGGAATAGTGGCTGCAACATGGAATCACCAACTTTGGCTCCACCAATTCATGCTAATAATCAAGCTATGCGACACATGGCTTACTCTTAATGGCATTGCTGGAGGCTAAAGGCTTACTCAACCGCTATGCGCCCCTACACTAGAAATTCAATTTTCATTCCTACACTTTCAGTTCAAGCTTGCTGAATCGAGAAGCGACTATCACTCGGTGATTATCACTCTCACTCACGTTCATCGCAAGAATACGATACAGGGGGCTGCCAACCAATGTGGCAGCTTCATCGAAACAAATCTTGGCGAATGTAATCTCACCAAATTAACCAACAATCAAGCAACTCAAGAAAATTGAAGCATCCTTAATGTGGTACAATTTGCATAAAGTTTCAAGATAGCCTTTCATTCATCATCATCTTCTCCTATGGACCCAAGTTAAATTTACAGTAAGTATGGTACTTCTACTCCCAACACCAATGCCAACTCAAGATCAAGCACAACTGCACTACAAATTGACCTTCATGTTTTGCAACTATCAGAATCAATGAAGAGTCGGCTTCGATATGAAATTCAGACTCAATTACAATGACTCAACCTTATGGGTCAGAATCTCGCAGAAATTTTGTGATCTCCTAAGCAAGAGCCAACCTACACAATCAACGACACTATTCATTCAAAATGTCGCCTAATACATCCGAGAGATCAGCAAATATATATATATATATATATATATATATATATATATATATATATATATATATATATATATATATATATATATATATATATATATATATATATATATATTAACTCACCAAGATGAGTATCACATCCAACTCTATCGAGCTTGCACAAAGAACAGATTCAACATCTTGTCGCCGCATTTGGCATCAATCTCTTACAACAAAATCCTCGCTCCTTAGTGAAAAAGGTTCCTTCCTCTTCGCCAACAACATTGCTTCGCCAAAATTGGTGTAGATGGTCTAGCGGCCATGGGCGGCAATCTATTGCAAACCTCCACTAACATCATCGACGGAACAACTCTACTCTTTGCCGATGGGTTTCCTCTTCCTCTAGCGATGGCACTTCGTCCCACCTAAATCCTGACATTTTGAATGATGGATGGTGCTGAGCTCTTCAAATTTATGCTCTCCACCAACAAAGATCTCCTTCAGTCCTCCATTTCGCCGCCATCATCTCACCGCCCTTGGGTTTCAACAAATGTGGGTTAAAGCAAATATTCACAGCTCTTGAAGCGAATAACAACAAATAGAAGAAAATATGAAGGATGCCATGTCAGTGGAGAAGAAGAAAAGGCCACCAAAGGAAGCCAAAAAAAAAAAGTGGCGTGAAACTTTGGTAAATTTAAAAAAAAAAAGGGACAAACTTCCCATGATTAATAATAGGAGGATTTTGCTCCTATACTCCTTCAATAACAACAAGAAGGGAAGAAGAATAGCCTAAAGCAAGTGGCGTGATAGCCACTAAAAAAAAAAAAAAAAAAAAAAAAGGGTGTGGCGCATCTGACCACTGATGAAGAAACAAAAGCCAACTAAAAGCAGGAAGGAAGTGAACAAATTGGAAAAGTTGAAGACCTTATATATGCCAAGGAGAAAAGCCTTATGTACAACAAGGCAAGAGTGACGTGGTCAATTTAGAGCCACGTACCCTTTGAGTGGAGGAATTTCACTATGTGAATAAAGGAAGTAAGTTTGAAAAGTCAAAGACTGATGAAAGTAGCGTTAAGCACATCACAGTAGTGTGAAACCAAGAGCCTTTTGAAGCGACTTAAAAGAAGAAATACGGTGTTTTTGGTTGTGGACTAATATTGGCCAAGGGAAGGTTTTTCTTGGTGGAGCCTATAACCATCAAGTGGCTATGTTCATGATCCATGAAACTTCTACAAGTCGCCTTTCTCGACTGGTATCTACTCAACAAAACAAAAAAATGAAGCATTTGGGTAAACTAATTCTCGAACTCGCAACATCTACAAAGCAATGGGAAACATCAACTACTCACACCGCATGCCGCAAGCGCCACGCGTGCTCGGGGGGCTAATGTTGATACCCATTTTCGCGACACATTTCGTACAAGCCCGATTCAACTAAGCCCGACTTCTTTGTGGGCTCAATTTATGTATTATATTTTATTTATGCTTTTAAGCATGGCCCAAGCCCATGCGACATATCGGGGAAATTGAGGAAGTGTGGTTTGGAGGGTATGGGTTGGTTTCTTTCGGACCTTTTGCATGAGCCCAGCCCATGCGTGCTACCAAGTGGGCAAGGGACACTGGTAGCACCTCAGGCTCATGGAGGAGGTCTTGTATCCAAAATTTCCACCCCAAAACAGCCTTTATGCTCTGTGTGACTGCGGCCCAAAGTTTCTGTCCGAACATTTTTCCTTTAAAAAAATGGTTGGCTCTCATTGGCCAACTTCAGCTGCTAGCCCTCATCTAGTTGAGCCTCCCAATGGTCTGAAGCAACTGAAAATGAGGAGCCAATGAGGGCTTAGTCAAGCATTTCCCTTAATGATGATAAAAGTAATCCTTCCTTTTATCCAAACAAAAGCAAACCTGAAAATTACTACTTGCTTAACACCTTGGGGTCCAAAGCCTTTTCTATTGACCAAAAACCAGTCAATTTGAGCACCCCAAACTCAATATAAATTTCACAATCAGATTCAAAAGGAAGGAGGATGTTTTACACTGGGAGCAACACCCCAAGCTCAAGACAAAAGTCTTTCTTCAACTAAAAACACAACCAACCACGTTCTACCTAGAAAGCTGAAACTTTAAAGCAAAAACCCACTCAGCCAGTCAACAATCTCACAAATCCGAACCTTAGGGGTGGAAATATGGGTACAGGGGAGCCTTCCCTCTCTTCCTCACGACCTCCCTCGATTCCCTCTTCTGTGTGACTGTGGGTCGAAATTTCAGACTTGTTATGTTGTTATGCTTTTTCTGCACTTTTGTTATAAGCATTTTGATTTTCTCTCGTCAAAGCACCATTAGCCTTTTGTTCATAATACATTTGGAATTTTGGGCTTGATTCTCTACAATAAACACTTCTAAAGAACCCAAGGGGAGATTTGGGCCGTTCTTGCATTTTTGGCCCTTATCGTAAAAACGTCCCCGACACTTGGTTTCCTTCTCCTTAATTGGCTTGGCTTCCTTCTCCTCAATTGGAGAGTTAATCCTTGAAGTTTTGGAGTGGAGATTTACTTCTTTGCTAGATGTTGAAACAATGACTTGTGCTTCTTCTTGCGTATCATCTTCCAAGTAAAATTTTGCATCAGCGAAATGTGATTCAGCTACAGTAAAGGGCTTGTGATCAGCTACTATCTTCTTAACTTGTCCATCTTGAAAATATTTAAAGCATTGGTGATACGTAGATGGCACAACACCATACTCATGCAACCATGGTCTTCCAATAAGCAGTTTGTAAGTGGTCTTGGCATCAATGACATGAAAGAGTGCGCTTGATTCCATTTCACCAATGAGCATATGAAGTCTAATTTTTCCAATAGCTTTTTGTCCATCCTGATTAAAGCCTTGAATCATCAACCTACTAGAAAGTAGTTCATCCAAGGAGATTCCAAGTTCTTTCAATATTTTGAGTGGGAGGATATTAACTGCAGATCCACCATCTATAAGCATACGATTGACTTCTTGTTCTCGAATGTAGCCAGTCACAAATAAGGGACGATTATGAATCTTGGATCCCAATAAACGATCATCATTAGTGAAAATGATTGAAGACCAATATGCTCTATACATAATAGCTTGCTCCGTTTCTTCCTCACTATCTGAAGAGTCTTCTTCACCACT
This sequence comes from Quercus glauca, assembly GCA_023736055.1. NCBI lineage: Eukaryota > Viridiplantae > Streptophyta > Magnoliopsida > Fagales > Fagaceae > Quercus > Quercus glauca. The sequence continues at coordinate 6,672,334 of CM043323.1, forward strand.
TACTTGATAACATGTAAGAGATGAAAAGATATAATTCTCGGGAACTGGCATTGGGGAGAAGGGTACTTTCACCTCAATAGGCTCAAATGAACCAAATTGTATGGTGAGAATAGTAGAAATAGTTGTTGAGGCCACCATGGCAATATTAGAAGTCACAGCTTCATCATCAAATGTAATCTTTCCTTGGTGGGCTAGCTCCATAATTTTGTCTTTCAACACAAAGCATCGCTCTATAGGATGGCCTATAAGGCGATGATACTTGCAGTACTTAGGGTTATTTGTTTGGTCAGATTCTTCAGGCCGTTTCATCTCTGGTAACTCAATCAACTTCAATTCAAGTAAGTGATCCAACATATCGGAGATATCAGAATCAGGGAATGGATATTGCTTCTCTTGAATCTCTTGTAACGTCAGTTTTCTTCTTCCCTTATCTTGAGTGAAATTAGGCGTTTGTTCTTTCATTTTGGGCTTAACCGGAACTTTGAGAGGAGTAGTAGTTACAATCAACGACTGCTTGTTTTCTGGTTTAAAAGGGAATTTGCCCCCTTTGCAAGTATCTTGTCTTTCTCTCCCATTGCAGGGTTCTTGAACAGGCGGGCCTTGGTGACCATTGGAAGCAATACTAAGCTCCATGTCATGGGCACGTGTTGCTAATTCTTCAAATGTTTTGGGCTTTATTCCTTGAAGGATGTAGCTTATAGCCCAATTCATTCCTTGAATACACATCTCAATTGCAGACGACTCAGATAATTGATCTTTGCAATTAAGACTAAGGTTTCTCCACCGTTGAATGTAATCAATGACCAGCTCTTCTTTCCACTGCTTTGAATTGGTGAGCTCTATCATGCTAACAGTACGTCGAGTACTATAGAAGCGGTTTAGGAATTCTCGCTCCATTTGGTTCCAACTATCAATGGAGCCAGGCACTAGATCGGTATACCAATCAAACGCATTTCCCTTCAAAGAGCGAACAAATTGCTTGACCATGAGATCCCCATAAGTTCCAGCATTGTTACAAGTTTCCACAAAGTGAGCTACATGTTGCCTTGGATTGCCTTTGCCCTCAAATTGTTGGAACTTCGGTGGCTGATAGTTTTGAGGCATCCTCAAGAGATCTATCCTTTGAGTGTATGGTTTAGCATAGGTAATGGACGCCTGACTTCCACCCCCAACTTGGTCTTTGATAGCCTCTTTGATTAACTCCTTGAGCTGGTCAGGAGAGATAGACCCCTCTGTAGAGAAATTGAGATCCTTTGTTGAACTTTCGGGTTTGTCATTATGGGTTTGTTTCGGCCTAGAGCTTTCACCTTCACGATTCGGTCCAGATGTATTCCCCATCTTATCCATTAGGAGAGTTATTTGTGCATCTCTCATTGCTTCCCTTTCTTTCATAGACTTCATTAATTCTTCTAAAGTCTGGGCTATAGTCGAGACTTGTTCCTCCAGAGATGTTGCGTTAGTCATCATGACTGGCATGGCAAATGAGCTAACAGAGCGAGGAGAATCCCTAAGCTTGGAAGCAGGAATATCATCTGAAAAAGAGAATTCAGAGCCATCAAGTGATTCTTCCTCTTCGTTAACAATCGGAGCTTCTTGTGTTGGTTCTGATGACAAAGCTGGTTGAGACAACATTTCTTTGACGAGGCCAGCTATATCTTTGCTTGCCCCCTGAGTAGATGAGGTTGTTTGTGACTTCTTGGTTTTAGAAGTGTTGAAAACAGACGAAGATTGGGGTATGGGTGTTGTTTGAGCATAGACTTCTGCAATGGCTTTTATCCTTCCCCTTGTCATAGGTCCAGTATAAGGAATATCAGAGTTTGAATCAAGTGTAGGATCAACTTCACTTGTTCCAAAAAGAGGGTTGTTGATTTGGATCTTCTTTGAAGCCATAAGACTTTAAAGATATGACAAATTGATGAAGAAGAGATGAGAGGTAGAGATTGTCCCACTGGGCGTGCCAAAAATTTGTAAACACAAATTTTTCTCAATTGTAGAAAATCAAACAATTGAAAAGAAAGATGGTTTGCAAATATAATATTTGTATTGATGTATAATGGATACAATCTCTATTTTGATTCTTTTACAAAAGAATAGCCTCTGATTCTATCTTCATCGAATTTGACTCAAACAAGAATCTTCTTGATTTTAGTTGGAAGATGGATTGATCGGTCTTCACAATAAATCTCTAGCTTCGAGCTTATTAGAGATTTATTGTCCTTCAAGTTCTTCAAGCCTTTCGAATGTTCTTCAAGTTCTTCGAGTGTTCTTCAAGTTCTTCGAATGTTCTTCAAGTTCTTCGAGTGTTCTTCAAGTTCTTCGAGTGTTCTTCAAGTTCTTCGAATGTTCTTGAGACGAAATTTCTCTAGAGCTTGGGCCTCTTAAAAACTTGCTTTTCAAAATGAGAGGGAATGTCCTCTATTTATAGTGATTTCAGAGGATAAGCTCCACTTTGAATTGATATGCTTGAAAGTATGTAGTAGACTTTTGATTGGTCCAAACTCTTCTTAGAGATAATTATCTCTATTTATTTATTTTGATTAATACCATATTTTGATAAAGATAATAATCAATAAAGATAAATAATTATCTCTATTTAATTTATTTTAATAAAGATAATTGTCTATCAATTTTGAATAGAAAATTTATCTTTATTTTATTTATTTATAAAGATAATTATCCATAAATTTTGAATAGGAAATTTATCTTTATCTTGCGGGCCAAATGACACATGGCAAATTTTGATATGCCAATGCGATGTCAATTTGGATGACACATGTCATCATTTAATTTAATTAATTTAATGACATTAATTTAGAATTTGCCACTAAATTTTGATGTGGCATTTTATAATTGGCTTAAAATTTTGCCTCCTACAAGAGCATGATACAGTGGAGCTTGAACTGAGTAAAAGGCAATGTATTGCATAAACGACTTCAACTTTATGTTTGAAGTATTAAGTACAAACGGCATGTAGTTTAGTCTCTGTTTTAGTTGTATAAGTCTTCACACATGGGAGAGTTAGTTTCTGTAATCATTCACGTGTAAGAGTTATTTACCTGAGTTTGTTAGCATCAGTTAGAGCAGTTTCCTAGCTTAGATCTATCTATATATAGCTTTGTACTCACACTTTGGTAATTAATGAAAAATACAGAAATTCATTCATCTTTCTGATATATATTATGAGGCTCCTTCCAAGTTATTCGAGTGCTTTTGCTTCTTTTCTTTTTTGTTTTTGTTTTTTTGATTGATTGTGCTTAATTTATAGGGTCAATAATGTTATCTACTTTTTTTTAAATGAATAATGCTATCTACTTAGCAAGTACAAATTTTTTTTTTCCTTTTTATATGTCGCACAAGATTCTTATTCATTGTTTACATTATAACAATTTGTATAATGTGAATTTGATCAATAAATTCACCTTTCATGTCTTGTTTTGCAGTTGATTTATTAGGGATTTGCGTAAAATTAGTGCATTGAGTAAATATCATCCTCAATAAGTCACAAACACATGCAATATGTATGAAAAGTTTGGCATAAAGATATATGATAGGAATATCCTCAGTTAGCCACAAACACATGCAATATGATTGAAAAGTTTTGCATAAAATATAATATTATAATGTATATAATAAGAGCACTCACATTAGGGGTGCTCAATTTCCAAAAATTCTATATTAGCATTCCAAACACCAAAAAAAACTTGCTTTATCCCATATACTAAATCTAAATATATTTGGCACCTTTTTTTTTTTTTTTTTTTTTGGGCAAACGCTATTTTTTTAGTGTTTGGAATGGTGATATAGCATTTTGGTGATTGAGCACTAAATTCATTACCGAAATTCCAAACACCAAAAAAGACCAAATACTAAATCTAAAAGGCTCCCCTTTAAAGGAAAAGTTCTTCACCTTAAGAAACAACCAGTAGACAGCTAAAATTAGGAGATATTTCAATATTTAAACACATAAAGCCCATAAACTCATGCTTAAGCAATATTTAGCCAAAACACTTGTAGCTTTTTGGGGGTGTTAAATGCTAAGTTTTTAGCACTTCAGATGTGAATACTCTTAAGCACTTATTAAAAAAAATTACACATATTATGCTAAAATGGTGTTTTCGTTCTTAAAGTTTGAATGACATTCAATTTTTGTTCCTAACTCCTAAGCTTAAAAAAAAAAAAATTTAAAAAAAAACGTTTTTTTTCCCCCATAATCATTGAAAACATTATACTTTTTGTCCTTGAACTTTTTAAAAAATAATAAATAAATTCTCTTGAGCCACTTACCTTAATCTTAAGGAAAATTAAAAGAGGTAAATGAAGGTGTTGCCATAAAAACTAATAGCCATCTGGTCCAATGCCATTTCACCTATATGTTTTGTTAGAAATGTGGTGGTCAAATCCCCTCTACTTTTACTCAGGCAATATATATATATATATATATAAAATAAAAATTCCATTATTAAAATTATAATTAACCCCTCAAATATTTATTAATGTTATACTACTCAATAAATTTTTATTATCTAAAAAATATTTTAGATTAAATTTTAACAAATTTTGTATTAATCAGAAGTAAATACAGTCCCCTTCTATAGCCTAAAAAAAAAGTGACCATCGTCTATGAAGAATAGGTGTGAGTGTGCGACTCCTCTGCATATTATGACACCCCCCGTCCCCCACCCCCCTCTTATATTTTTAGTTCTCATTCTCCCTATCTCAACACAGTTGCCAAAAAAAAAAAAAAAATACAGTTGCAACATAGAGGTACATAAAAAATATATTAAAATGAAAAGTTGAAGAGATTCTTATTTCTTGTGTGAAAATATGATGAGAGAAAAAAAAAAATTTAAAAGTTGAATTGTGGCAATGAGATTGCCACAATTCAATTTTTTTCTCTCTCTCCTCTCTCCTCCTATTTCAACAATAACATTACCACAATTCAAAAAAAAAAAATTTCTCCTTTCTCCTTGTTTCAATCAAGTCAGTTGGTTAGGTCAGTTCAGTTGGGGAGCTTTGTCAATACCATTGCCGAAATCACTTTTTCTCTCCACCTCCCTTACGTCACATCATTTCTCTCTCCTAATGTAGGATATAATTTACTATTTAATTATTCTAATTTATTATTTTTGGTATTTTAGGATCTTCTTCCATAACAAGACCTTCATTAATTTCTTTAGAAATCTCTATATTTTTTTCTTTGACTTCTACATAATCTTCAAGAACAATAATTTCTTCAACATGCAATTCTTCCTTTAATGGTGGAATATATGGCTCTTCAAAACAGTTCAAGTATGAAAGTTTTGGCCAATAATAATCTTGTTTTGTATATGACAAAAGTTCATAACAATCCAAAGGATAAAAGTTGATAGCAAGCATCTTTTTCATCTTTGGCCATGAACGAATTTTGTCTTCACCTTGTTGGGTTCTATTAGATTGTAATCATTCCCACCAATGTAAGGCATATCCACCAAGTTTATACAATGCAAGTTTAACTTTTTTCCCATCACAAATATTCTCATAGTCAAATAAATCCTCTAGATCCAGTAACTAATCAGGAAAATCTTCTTTATAAAAATAACCATTAAAACTAGCAATTCTTCTATAAGGTTTATATGAAATTTGCTTACCAATAGGTTGCTCGTGAGTTATGTCTCTGTGACAGTTATCCCTATTGTTTCCATGTTCCAACAACGGCATCCTAGTAAAGATATTTGTGAGCGTTAGCTGTACGTCACATAATACTTGCTAAGTTTTTTGTCACTGCAATTGCTACCGTCTCATACATCAGCCACCAAGCCAGGATAAATCAAGGCTCTAATACCAATTGATGTCACAGAAGTTTGAAGAAAGCACACACGATACTCTCTTTGATGGACAGAAATTAAACTGTTAGTTTTTGGGTAGTGAACCTCGAATTCACAAGGGGTTCCTTAAATCCACAAGGGGTTCCTTAAATCCACAAGGTGATAAACTGGAATCCACTAGAGAAAAAATTTAACAAAAAGTTTGTATTTTATTAATAATAGTCTACCAAAAATGTTTACAGACTTAGAGGTCTATTTAAGGACTTTGTAAAACTTGACAGACAAGAAAAATATGTGAAATACACCTTTCAACAATTGCAAACATTATAGTTATTAAACCCACCCAAATTTTGACCGGCCTATGAACTGGGTCACTAGGTTACCGATTTAACTAGTAAGTCATCGGTCAAACTACAATGTCAAATAAAAAAATTATATATGTTATATATATATATATATATATATATATTTTTTTTTAAAGAATATATGTACATTCACACACACATACATATACAAAAAAGTTTGAGAAATCATAATATAAATATTTAAATTAAAAAATAGAAAATTAGCTAAATTAAATTGATCATTACAATTTAAAATTAAGGTTTCACAATAATAGAGTAGTCTTTTGATGAGATAGAAGTCATAGAGGTAGGCATACAAACAAAGAAGTGAATTTGTTTGATAATAATAATAAAAAAATTAGGTTCTCTTCTCTTTAAATTACCATATTATAATTCATAAAATAGTAAAGAAGTAAATAAAGTGGACTTATATATGTAATTTTACAAATTTCACAAACCCAACCAAGTGATAAAAACTCATCTAGGTTACATAGGTCGCTACAAACCCATCAGATTTAACTGGACTTGACCGGGTCTTGTGCACAAAGAATCTATTTAAACAACAAAAATGGTCTAAATGATAGGTCACCGGTTTTCGATCCGGTCTAATAATTATGCATTTATTATACTCTGAAATGATTAGTAAGTTAGAATATATAATTTTTTTTTTTTGAGAAACCAAAACATTCTAATAAACACCTGATGCGAATTCAACATACACCGGCACAACCTCAATATAAGCCGAATCCACGAACGAATCCAAAAAAAAATCGAAAACCTTTCTCTGAGTTTTTTCTACAACAATAGCCCACACTCATAAAACAATGTCCGCGTTTTGCACTACCCGCTTAACACGAAACGCTCTAAAAGGAATGAAATTCTCAGTGTATTCATGGCATCTTCAAAGCAAAAGGGAAAAGAAAAAAAATGGTTGGTGGTTTACTTGGCCCCTCGTCACATACAAAGTTTTTATTTTTTATTTATGTTGCACAACATGATAATTATTAATCAATTAAAAAAAAAAAACGTATGTATCCAAAAGAAATTGTTTAGACTGACCAAAAAAAAAAAAAAAAGATTTATAGAATCATTTGACGCCACAACAATTTTTATAAAATGTTTTTTTTTTTTCCGGTATGATGATTCTTTACTTTTTAGTATTTTGGTTAATTGTTCCTCAAAAAAAAATTTTGGTTAATTAAATAATTTGTTAGGATTTTGCATATGACTATGGCAATGAATCAATATTCAAAGGTAACAAATAATGCATAAATTTGCATATAAATATAAAGGTCAATTGAAATTACAACCCCAAAGATAATTCTCTTCTTTAGACTACACTTTTATGTGGTTCAGAAATACTCTAAATCTTAGGTTTAATAGGGAAAAAACTTAAGGATAACCCGGTAAAAATATATCTCCAACTTTATTTAAAACGCCTATAAAATAGGACATTCTTCTACTAATCTATGTTTTCAAAACAAACTTATACAAATTTTTTTTAAGAGAAAATTATGATACTAAACCAAAAGTGATGAGGTTAGTTATAATATAATTTGACCCAAACTCGTAAACTTATGTTTCTAAATAAAATGGTGTACTTTATATTACATTTCAATGCTCAATTGGAATTTGTTATATCTGCTATTCATGTGCGTGTTCACTGTTCAAAATTTTACATATGTCTTTTAGTCAATCAACCACACTTTTACCCTCTACTTTTTTAGTGGTTAGTTTAGCGCACTTTATCCAGTCCCCCAGTTTCTTACTCCTTTGCTTTATTGTTTGTTGCTTCTTTATTATTATTATTATTATTATTATTATTATTATTATTATTATTATTATCATCATCGTCATCATCATCAATAGAGGTGGACAAAGTATACCTCATTTTTCTTTTTTAGTAAAAAAGGAGGTTTTTGGTGTGGAGTGTGGACTTATCGTCATTGACCTCACACCATGGGATGATAAGAGTAACACCACAAGTATCATTGGAGCCTTGATGAAGCTATCGTAGAGAACACAATACATTCGTTAAAGTGTTACTGCTCGAACCGTCTTGAGATTTGGGTTAATTGTCAAATATTATCATTTTTTTTTTAAATATTCAATTTACTCTATAAGTATAAACAAACATCATTTAATACAATTTGAAAATTCTATTGTTGTTTCTTCTCCATCTTAAACTTTTATTTATCTATCACTAGCCACTAGTTACTCTTTCACGCATATAATTGGCATAACCTAATTTGTATCCTTCTCCATTTCTAACAATTATTTATCTACATTGGCTACTAGAAATTCTTTTGCATATATGATTGCTACAATGTGAGATATATGCAGTTAAAACAAGATATTGAAAAGAAGCAAGGACTTAGAAGAGCATGATTTTTTTTTTTTTTTTTTTTTTTAACGGTGTAAATTGTTCTATGAGCATAGGGAGCAAACTGAATATTTAAAAAAAAAAAAAAAAAAAAAAAAAAATTCTTGATAGCTTATGATAACCCCAATCTCAGAGGCAGATTGGATTAATTTTCATTTTAATTTTTTTACTAAAATAAATTATCATTTAGCCTTAAAAATTTTAATTATATACTAATATACTTTTTCTAAAACTCTGTCCGTTAAATAATTGATTGTACTCTGTTCTTTCTTTTCCCGTGTGTGTTCACAATTTCAAATCCCCTGTTCTCAGTCAAGTCAACAACTTTTCCTGGGCCACCCTCAAGGAAATTTATTCCTTTTCCCATTACTTTTTTTCAGAGCTTTTGCGTGGCACGAGTTATTGATTACCAGTCCCACACTTTTACTCCTTTACTTTTATTGCTTTTTCTTTTTTAAATCAATGGTGGAGGACATGGTAGTTTAGTGGTAACTAGCTATCAGCTATGACTAAAACGAAGCTACTAAAATTTCTTTAAGAAATATGTCTTAATGTCCATTTCACACACTCATTTATCTACACACATTCAATTTTTTAAACTAAAATTATGACGTTAAATAGTTGAAAATTATGATTTTCTGTGCAAAAGTGGTGAGTGTGTGAATCATGTGTGTGTGAAATAGACATTTTCAGATGTGGAGGGGTGTACTAGGTTTGAGATATTTCCATTAACGAGAAAGTTTCCTCTCTAGTCTCCTCGTTTAGAGAATTGAAGAAAAAAATATTTTTATTTAGCTAAAATTTATGGTAAAATATAAAAATTATCATTAAACTTTTCCCAATACTTATACTATCAAAACTTTTAAAAGTACAAACAAAAAGCCGTTTGAAAATGTCTCTACTTCTACTTCCTTCTTCATCTCCTGTTGATATTTATTTATCATCTACTATTCAAAAACTATTTCCTGCATGTAATATTATCGGATACTGTTTAATAAAGGAATGGACTCTGTGCTTTCTTTCTCTGTGTGTTTGTTTTCACACTCCTCACAAACAAAACTTTTGATTATCTCAAAAGTTTCAAGTTTAATCAATTTTGTTAAGCTACAGTGTTTTTGTTCAAATTTTAGCAAGTTGCTAAAAACTTTTAAGTTTGGCAACTTTGATAAAGATGATTTTTTTTTTCTTGGTTTTGGTGCTAAAATGATAATATAGCAATTTTCACACCTTTGTTGTGAATGCTAACATTTTCTTTCCAAGAGGCCATTTCCTTTTGAAAGCAGATTGCTTTTTTTTTTTTCTTTTCTTTTTTTTCTTTTTTTATAAATTTTATTTCCTTGTAATTTATTTGCAGATTGCGTTTCTTATCCCAACAAGTCAACATAGCTGTCATCCTCTAGAAACTTGAACATAAAGAATGAAAAAAATATAGTAATAAAAATAATACTACAATTAAGCCAAGCTTTTTCCACAACAACGGCCCACAAGCACAAAACAATTTCCGCGTTTCACACTACCTGCTTGACACGAACACTCCAAAAGGAATGAAACTCGATGAATTCATGGCATCTTCAAAGCAATATGGAAAAGAAGGAAGAAAAAAAAGGTAAGACAATGATGAATTAGTGGGTTTTACTTTATTGGCATTTGGCACATACAAAGTCTTTTGGTTACAACTTAATCCAAAAAAAAAAAAAAAAAAAATGTATCCAAAAGAAATTATTTAGACTGATCCCCAAATAGATTTATAGAATTTTTTTGACGCTACAACAATTTTTTTATAAAATGATTTTTGTCGGTAAGATGATTTTTACTTTTAATCTTTTGGCTATCAAATAAATTTTTTTAGAATTTTCAATTTTGCACATGATTAAGACAATCAATTAGTAATAAAACATCACAGATAAATGTAATAAAAATCTTGATTTTCTCTTCATTCACAAAGAAAGTGAAATATACTTTTCAACAATTGCAAACATTATAATTATTAAACCTGCCCGAACATTAACCGGTCTATGAGCTGGGTCATTTGGTTACCAGTTTAACTAGTGAGTCATCAGTCAAACCGCAAGTCAAATAATAAAAAATTATATATGTATGTCTAATTTTTTTTTTTTTTTTTGAAAAGAATATATGTACATATACACACATAGAAATCATAATATAAATATTTAAATTAAAAAATAGACAAATGGCTAAATTAAACTTATTATTATAATTCAAAATTAAGGTTTCACAATAATAAAGTAGTCTTTTGATGAGATAGAATTCTTGAAGGAAGGCATAAAAACAAAGAAGTGCATTTGTTTGATAATAATAATAATAATAATAATAATAATAATAATAATAATAAAATTAGGTTCTCTCCTCTTTATATTACCATATTATAATTCATAAAACAGTATAGAAGTCAATAAAGTGGACTTACATATGTAATTTTACAAATTTCACAAACCCAACCAAGTGATAAAAACTCATCTAGTTTACACAGATCGCCACAAACCTATCAAATTTAACTGGACTTGACTGGGTCTTATGCACAAACAGTCTATTTAAATAATAAAACCAGTCTACGTGACAGGTCACTAGTTTATGGACAGGGTTTAATAACTATGCATTTTTTATACTTTGAAAGGAATAAGTTAGAAATTTTTTTTTCTTCTGTTTTTGAGAAACCAAAACATTCTAATAAACACCTAGTGTGAATTCAACATACACCGGCACAACCTCAATATAATCCGAGCCCACGTACGTAAGAATCCAAAAAAAATTTCGAAGACCTTTCTCAAAGTTTCAGGGGATCCATCATATTTGTCATGGCGCAAATTTTTTTACTTGTCCAAATGAATTATAGCTTTGAACACACCGAATCTTACATGGGACAATTCCAAGATGTCATTTCCTTTCGAAATAAAAAAAAAAAAAAAAAAAAAAAAAAGCTTTTTCCACAACAACGGCCCACACTCATAAAACAATGTCCGCGTTTTGCACTACCCGCTTAACACGAAACACTATAAAAGGAATGAAATTCTCAGTGTACTCAAGGCATCTTCAAAGCAAAAGGGAAAAGAAAAAAAAATGGTTGGTGGTTTACTTGGCCCCTAGTCACATACAAACTTTTTTTTTTTTTTTTAATTTCATGTTGCACAACATGATAGTTATTGATCAATTTTAAAAAATAACGTATGTATCCAAAAGAAATTTTTTAGACTGACCAAAAAAAAAAAAAATTTAGAATCGTTTGACGCCACAACAATTTTTATAAAATGATTTTTTTTTTCAGTATTATGATTTTTTACTTTTAATACAAGATAAAAATTCTACTTTAGCCTAATCTAAGTGTATATGCGTGTGAAAGCTCCCTCCTAGGGACTTAAACCTCAGCCCTTACCCTCCACACCCCACAAGCACTAATACTTGTGAAGTGACCATCGTACCAAGGGTATATGGTGGTGCAATAAATCAATATTTAAAGGTAATATATAATGCATAAAATCCAAACACCCCAAACTTTAGGATGTAAAATCTAAATTATGAAATATCAGGATGTAAAATTCAAACACCCCAAAACTTCAAGAGGTAAAATTCAAATTCTAAAACTTCAGGGTGTAAAATCCAAATAATCCAAAATTTTAGAGGTGTAATTTACAATTTATCCTAAATATAATTGACATAAAGTTAGAGTATAATTGGAAGAAAATTGTGCATTTAAAATTTAAAGGTCCTTGTTATCAAAATATAATGCAACTATCTAAATTTTTATACTTTAGGAGTTACCCAAAACTTAAAGAGTGTAATTTGAAATTTAGCCTAATTATAAATATACATTAAAATAATGATGTATAAAAAAATGGACTTTCAAAAACTTGTGTCAACATTAGAAGAAAAAAGAAAGAGAGAGGAAAGAGAAAGAGTATGAGAGAGAAATTCTTATTTTAATTGAAGTGATAATAAATTATTATTATTATTTTTATTTTTAAGATTTTAGCTACAGTAGGATGTCAAAGATGACATTCTACTGTAGTTATGTTAAAACTTTTAAGTATAGCACCCTTAAGTAGTGTGCTTTTTTAGAATAGATGTTAAAAAATAACATATTTAGCATTTGAAACTTTTGATGAGAATGCTCTTAATGCTAGTGCTCTAAGCCATCTTATAAATTTACTTTCCAAATAAGCCAATCACTCTTTTCTTTTTTTAGAAAAATAAGTCAGTCACTCAATACTCTATAATGCAAATATCATTCTTTTCTATTACTATAACTAGCTTGTAACCTCATGCATATGCATGAATACACTTAAAAATATACAATAGGATGCATAATATAATTCCTATATATATATATATATAATTTAAATACTATTGATAGTCATTTTTATATTTTGTTAACTCTTTAAAAAATTTTGTAAGGATATTATTAGGTATAAAATGTTGTAGGGTTAGGATTTGTGGCCCAAGCCTAAAACAATGAATTTGTAGAGAATGGGTGAAAGAGCAGATTGACTATGGAATTGACAACAGTTAATCACAACCCCTAAGTATAAACCAGCATGAATTTACACATAAAAATGAAATGAATTGGTGTCCGAAGAGGCATATCATTGATTATGTAGTGATTACAGTTCTTAGAGCTACAATAAAGCCTTTCTCTCTTCTCTCTTGCCTTTTTTCCCTGCCCCCCTCTTATTAGGAGCTTCTTTCCTTTATATAACCTCCTTCCCTATTATCTCCATCATCCACTTGTGCTTCATCTATGAACCTACTTGAGTATATGTCACGTCAAGTATCTCCTCTGGCTCTTTGTGAGTGGCGGTAGGTGAGGTTACACTGTTTATGGGTCTTCTCTACATAAATGCGGCCAAAAAAGTTGCTATAGTGCCTTAAATACAGTGGTAGCAGCTTTTCCTTTAGATATTTCCTCATTCTTATCATCTCCAGATATACTCAGAGCTTATCTTGATCAGTAGGAATGCTCGGAAGATCATTCTGACCTTCTATACGTTCGATTGATTCGTACTATTCGCGTCCGAGGAATAAAATCTCTTTGGATGGACAGTGATCTCCTCGGATTGTAACCATCTTTCTTTTCTGGGGATCCTTCTTCCAGATGGGCCTTGCCCTTACCACCTCCTTCTCTTCGGACACACAGTAATCCTCACATGGGGCTCTAGGCCCACTACGTTAGATTGTGTAACACCCCGGTTATTAATTGCAATTTGGAAAAAGCTTGATGGGCAGATTGGTATTTTACTCATAAGATATTTTTGGGACAAACTAGTAATTTAGCTTTTCAACTTAAGTCAGCCCTCTTTTCTTCCTCATTTTCACGTTGATGTCTCTCTCCCTCTTGACCGGCTGCCTCTTCTCTCCATCTCTCTATCCTTCTATCTCACCCACCCACCGAAACACAAGAAACACACTCTAGCTCCTCTACTTCTCTCACTCCCTCACCGGTAAACCAGCCATCCACCACCACTTTTGGCGGATTTCATCGGAGAACCCCATTAGAAATTCCATATGCTCCATTCTCTTAAAGCTTTTAAGGTAAAACTCTTAATTGTTTGGTAGCTTTTCAAGTTTTTCTATGATTTCTTTCTAATCTAAGCTATATGAGTGGTATACATGTGATTGAGTACATGGGTTTTTGATTTGGTGGATTTATTTGTTAAATGGTTAAGGGTTTTTACAAATGTTGATCATTTGAGGTTTCTTCATGGTTAAAAAACTTGGGTTTCCTTGAGCAAATCGTGTGGGTGGATTTTGTGGAAGTTTGGGCTGATTTTTGGAAGTGTGTTCTTTGCATTTTAAATGACTTTGGCGTGTGTGGGTGTGAGTGGAGTGATAACTACGAATTTATGCAAGTTAAGTGTGAGCATGTGCCCTTGCATATCAAGTGTTTGATAAGTTGTTTATATGAGATTTTGGGTTTGATTCCTTGTTTTTAATATGCTTTAAATCTGGTGCTTTTAATGTGAGAGTAATTCTCAAATAATTTGGGCTAGTCTTACAACTATAACAATTTTCTAAAGCTGTCATGACAGGTTTGAGTCAGCCACAATGCATGATTTTTAATAAATTATAGAAAAATCGTTTTGGGCTGAATTTTCTGTGGTACATTGTATACATATAGGGGAATGTTCCCTTAAAGTTTTAAATTAATCGGATAACTTTTCATTGACCAAACAATTTTTACAAATGGCTGCCCTGTTATGTACTGAATCTGAAAGCAAGACTAAAATGCCGAGAAATCGTGGAATTAATCCCAAACCTCGGTTGATATTATCTTGGCTTAAATATATTATTTAGTACTCAAAGAGATTCATGAGTATGTTATATTATCTTATGATGCACATTTTTGCAATAGTGAATTTAAAATGTTTTGGTTGTGTTAGCACTATGAGTTTCTTGCATGCTTGTTTGGTTCTTGCTTGGGAAGGTACTTGTCTTAGGACAGGCAAGCTAGACTTTAGGGCCTTTGGTTTGATTTTAGGGTATTGTTGCGATTTATGGAGATAAGTGTGATGGTACTTTGTGAAAGGCCTTGTTATTGATAGGTTTGATCATTGTGTTTCTAGGTTTCGATATTCTTGGTGATGGACCTAGTGACTGGATTATTTGATTTTGTAGTGCCCGGTTGAGGTAAAATTGGTTGGCCTTCCAAGGTAAGTAGTTTTTTTAATGGGATTTTTGGAAAATAACCATGTTTCATAAATATTGTTTTTGGGTTAAACACATTTTGGAAAATTATATATGAATATGTGTTTTCTTAAAAGTGTGGTGTTGTGACCCTATTATATATTTTTATATATGAAAATGCATCATATTTAGTATTGCATTTGGGGAAATGTATGAATTGTGGATATGAAAAAATGAGCATCTTTTATTTAATCTCTGATAAGAAAATCATTGATTTTATGGTATATTAGAGAATTTAAAGATGCTTGTCTCGTTTTGTTATGTGGAAAATTGATAGAAAATCTTTTTGACAAGAATGAAGTTGAAAACCTTATAAATTTTGTGGAAGTTAGATTATTTAAGGTTTTTCTGAAACTACCTGGATATGAATTATGTGTTTCAAAGTAATGTATACCTGTGAGCTTTATGTGGTTTTGACACCATGCCATGTGTGATTTCTCGGTGATCACCCGATTTGATTTCCGTGGTCTTTGTGACAATGGAATCAAATCCAGGTCAGTGCCCTTTCACTTTGGATGACGCATTCTTCCCAGCTGTTCATGGGGGGAAGAGGTTCCTTGATTGTGTGTGGGTGAGGCTACTGCCCATGGGGCCAAGAGACCACATGCAAGAGAGGTCCTATTTGACATGCTCTCTCTACTGCCCATGGGGGGAGAGAAAAACCTTAAGGGTATGGGTGAGGCTGCTGTCCATGGGGCCAAGAGTCTGCATACCAAAGAGGACAATATCATGCCAGTTGTGAATGGATGGATCCCCTGACCGGTCTATGTGGTAGTATGGTATATTTGTGATAAATTACCGTATGTTAGATTTTATGGCTTTGGAAACTATATTGTTAGTGCTCACAGATTATGGTATATAGTTTCAAGGTATTTACTTTGAGAAATTGTGTTCCACTAGTTAATCATTCTTGTCATACTATTATGGAAATGATCTTCCAGTATTCAGTTAGAATTTTCCCAAATTAAGACATGCTCTGTAAACTGTTTATCATCATGAAACTTGCATTTCCCCCACCCCCATTAATTATACTACTTACTAGGCTTTAGCTCATCCCACTTTCTAACAGTTTTTCAGATAATTTGCTATACCTCGAGCATGGAACTTGTTTTATTGGTGGTGATTGGAGCATTATGCTAAGTGAGAGATTTATGCTATGATTGGTTGGTGACTCAGTTTTGCAAAGTTTAATGAGAACATAATTAATTCTATTGGAGGCTGGATAGTTGAGGTTTGTTAGCCTTAGGCTTTGTAGGCCTAGCTTCAATGTTGAGGTTGTGTATTCTAAAAGGGATTGTAGTTTTGTGTTATTCTTTTGAGCTTTGAAATATATTCATGCATTATTTGGAGGCACATGACTTGAAATATTATTTGTAATTGTGTTATAGAGCTCTGACTTGTAATATAAAGGTTTTAGTATGGTTATTTATTCTTATCCTTTGGAAAAGAAAGGAAAATAAAGATCTCTTATAGTTTGATTTGCAAGAAAAGAAAAATCTACAGGTACCCTTAGGATGTTCCCTCACGCTTTGGATCCTTTTGGGTTTGGGGTGTGACAGATTGGGCCTTTCTCCCGCCACAAATGTAAATTGTTAATTTTTTTAAAAATTATTGTAAAACACTTTTTTTTTTTTTTTTATGATTCATTTATTCTAGACTTTTTAGTTTTTATACTTAATATCTCACTTGGAAGAATATTTACGATGTGGTCCTACATTTGATCCTAAAATTAAGAAATAAAACTCATTAAGAATAAATAATTTAGAATACATGGTGCAAAATTGAAACTCTAATTAGAAATTCTAATTTGAATATCTCTTAGCTTCACCTATTATTATATAATATATAGATTTCAAATTGATTTAGAGTTCAAGTGATAACTCAATGATATATAATATATATAATCAAATTGATTCATTGCATTTATCATATGCAAAAAAATCCTAACAAACCATTTAGCCAAAAGAATTAAAATTATAAATCAGATTATTGACAAAAATCATATTATAAAAATGGTTACAACATCAAAAAATTCAATAAATGTTTTTGTGAATCCCTCTAAAATAAATATCATGATGAGCAACATGCACATTATAAAAAAGAAAAAAAGAAAAAAGAAAGAAGTCTTTGCAGCTGTGAAGATGCCATGATTAGTTGTTGTTGTTGTTGTTTTTTTTTTTTTTTTTCACATAAGATAGGATTTAAACTTCTCATATCTGTTTTATGATAAACGCATTTATAATTATCATACACCAATAGATTTTTAATGAATGCTGAATTTGAACCCAATTTGCCGACATTAAAGTTTCATTTAATTTTCTGCGTGTGGGGGTTATTGTGTCCCTGACATGACTAGCTGTATTCACCTACTATTAATTTGTTTTTATGTATATTTTTCCCATTCTTCAAGACTAAGTTTTCCAATGAAGTTCAGTACAAAAAAAAAAAAAAAAGGTTTTTCCAAAGAATGACAGGTTCATTGACTTGGCTGGGAAAAGAAACATATAGTATTAGATGCTGTTGCAAAAGCCATCTCTATCCAAAAAAAAAAAAAAAAATCTTGAAAGCAATAATTCAACATGGACTAGTAATAGACTTTGTGAGTCTGTCACGTAACAAATTGGATTAATACTATAAAAAATAACAAATAGATTAATTGTAGAAACCATCATGAATTAGGGTTGTTTGTATTTTTCAATTTTTTTAGGCTAAAATAAAAAATTCACCATTTTCCTCCTAGACGGCTGGACCCCCAAGCACATGAGAAAGTGCTAACAGAATTTATTTCAGTTTTCTAAGTTTAAAGTGTATTCAATTAAGGCCTCTTTCACAACTTCTGTTAAAATTAAAAAAAAAAAATTATGGAAGATATTTTTTAATCATTAATTGGTTTTTTTTTTTAATTTGAAGAAAAAAAAATTAAAAATTTGCACAATTAACTGCAACCTTTAACAAAATTTGATGAAGAGACCTTAATTAAATAAACTTGAAATTTAGTGGACTGAAATGAATGAAAACAAAATTAAAAGACTGAAATAAATTCTAGTGAAACTTAGATGGTGAATTTTGCATTTTAGCATTTTTTTTTTATGTGATGTATTTTTCAATTTAAACAATAAAAATTTGCAAATTTAATCTTAATTATAATAAACCTTCGAAATATATAGACATGAAATTGTTGTTGAATCCACATGCGAAATACACATGTCATGAAAAAGATGATGCATTTAAGGAATGTATGTAATAATTATTATTCAATAAAATAGACTTGGAATTCAATCTATGGGGTTTATATTAGTCCCCTTGATTTACTATAGCTTTTTTTTTTTTTTTGAAGAAAAACCATAACTATTTTATTCATTCAAATGCATATTGCATATCACAATAGCCTATGTTGCCAAAGCATGAGGAGCATGGTTACCTACAAATCCTATACAATGAAAATGTACTTCCCTCAAACCAGTAGTAGCCCATCTAATATCATCCTCCAGAACATCGAAAGAGGCAAGTCAAGTATCAATGTTATGTCAATCTTGATAGGAAACTTTTGGCCCATAAAATTGTTACCAGTATGGGCCGCCCAACTTATTACCTTACCTTTTCAATTGGGCTAGGCTAAGCAGTCTCCTACTAATAACTTGGTATTCCAACCCAAACTAAGAAAAAGGAATCAAAAATCTACATTCTTTGGTCATTGACTCCATGATAGGATGTTAAAACATTGTTTTAGAAGAATAATTATTCATGCATCCTTTTACAAATTTTTTGATGCACATGTAATCAATAGAATCTATAAAATCTCGAGCCAAGACAGGCATATATGAATTTTGCCCCTTCGAAATTCTTAAAGCATAATAAGAATTTGGATTGAACATAAAACCCAAAAGTTGTATCATAGAAATTCAAATTCAACAGAAGGAATTAAAAAAAAAAAAAAAAAAAAGGTTTGGCATAATTTACCAATCCCGAGATGGGCTGACTAGGTCTTTAGGCTCGACAACATAAAGAAGAAATTGATGATTTTTATGATATTCACATGTCTATTTAAAATCAATGTATCTAGTAAGCTTTCCTTCACTTCTCTACAAAATTTACTCTTAACCAAAAAAAGACATCTAAATTTATAAATCTCATCAAAAAAGCAAAAATTTACACAAATTAACATCAACTGAAAAACACAAATCTACTACCAATTTTACACATCTATTGAAAAAAAAAATTACATAATCGAGAAACCTAGGACTAGGAGCTCATTGACTTATCTCGTCCTCACTGAGGCAGTTCAAAGACCATGATGAGACGTCATATTATCGAAGAATTGAGGAGGTCAATCTCGTTGTTGTTGCCTACAAGAGCTAGAAGAAAGCTCCACCTCATTCTCCATGAGTCAACTTCATTGTTGAGGTCCTCCAAGAAAATGGTATCCCTAACCTCAGCCACACAAAGCTACTAAGGTAGAGAAAGGAGAAAGAAAAAAAAAACACTAATAAAGATGAGAGATGAGGTGCACAGATTATGCATTCAGCCAAAAATAATAATAATAAAAATTAAGGGAGCTTACACATGTACAAAGAGTGAAACGAAATTATATTAAACCCACCATTGGCTCAATCACCTAGATATTTTTGAACGTTCATACCCAATATTTTCTTTTGATAATTCGATAATTACAATGGAGAAAAGGGATTTAATTCTCCACTCTTTCTCATTTCAATACTTGAAAAAAAAAAAAAAGAAAAAAGATATATACTGAACAAGATATGCCACTTTTGAAATTTTGGCCAATTGTAAAACAAATTTAAAACGACGTCAATTTTGTCAATAATATCAGGAAAATTAATGGAAAGTTTTATTCGAAACGTTTTGAAAAAAGTATAGGATTTAAATTGAAAATTTTTAAAAAGTATGATCAGTTTAATATTACTGCTATTCCATATTGTTTAAAATACGATTTATTAAAAAAAATAGTGTTGAGGTAAGTCCAAGTTAAGCCATTATAATCACATAAACAATAAGAAATAAGGGTTAGGTTCAAGTTACACCTAGTGTAACTCTAAGGAATGTTACACCAGTCAATATTTTTTAATTGGATGCGAATATTGACAAATCCACCGTTAGATTACATTATCTTCGTATATTCTCCATGCTTGCAAAATTTCGAGGTGATCAAAAATTAATATCTATGTCATCGATCAATTGTTAAAATTCAAATTTTTGTAGTTTAAAATAATGCATAAAATATGAGTTTATGGATCAAATGGTAGATAGCATCCGATTGATATGAAAATTGGCATGCATGTTAAGAACATATAAAATACGTAATTCAACGGTTGGATTTTCAAAATATTAATTCAATAACAAGTTATTGGGTGGTGTAACATTGCTTAGAGTTACACCAGGTGTAACTTGAACCCAACCCAAGAAATAAATACATCAATATATATATATATATATATATGAGATGGGTTCAAGTTACACCTGATGTAACTTCAAAAGAGTTACACCTATTTTAAACCATTGATTTCTCACATATCTAACAGTAGAAAAAATGCTAGTATTTATTGCTTTCCAACTCATCTCATCTAATTAATACTAGCATTTTTGTCTCTCTCTTATTTATTACATTTATAAGTATCTTAACATTTAGGGAGATAAAAAAGTATTATTACATTTATAAGCATCTTAACCTTTAGGGAAATAAAAAAAATTGCAAAATCACCGATAACTAAGAAGCTGGATTACATCTAAAACTAAAGAAACGATGAAACAGGAAATTGCAAAGCTATGTAGGTTTAGTTAAGTGTATTAGGTAGGGAGAGAAAACAAAGATGAGTTCTTTTCAACATGAACTTTGCTAGAGCCTCTAGAAATGGATTTTTATTGGGTACCAAAGAATTCCTTTTTTAGTTTATGTTTGATCTAAACAAACCTTGTTTGATTTTTCTCCTACAAAATAAAACCATCTTTTTTCTAAAATCTAAATCAATCCCAATATTTTTTACTTTAAAGTTTTCCCCTACTTATTATGGGCCAAGGCAACCTGTTCCTAGACACCTTGGGGCAAGGCGGCAGTGACTTGGCTTGCTTTTCCCTTTCCCATGGTGTTTATTTATAAAATATTTGGGCCATGGGCATGTAGTCAATGAGGTAGTCGCAAATATTGGCTCTCGATTTCACTGAAATTGCTGAGTATCATTGAAAATGTTCTTGTGATGGACATTGATAAATTCCTACATTTGGGTTTGAGAGTTAATGGAGAGATAATTTTTCTTTAATGGTACAAACGGGAGAGATAGAGATGGAGAAGTTAGCTGACTTTTACTTTATTATAAGATGCTTATAAATGGTTATATTTAATAAATAAGAGAGAGACAAAAATGCCAGTATTAATTAGATGAGATGAGTTGGAAAACAATAAATACTAGCCTTTTTTCTACCGTTAGATAGGTGAGAAATCAATGGTTTAAAATAGGTATAACTCTTTTAAAGTTACACTAGGTGTAACTTGAACCCATCTCTATATATATATATATATATATATATATAAAAGTAGAGACTTCATGCCGGAGTGTATGAGGTTTTGCCGAGTATCACATCCTTTGCAATAGTCTTTCTATTGACTTTCCTCCCACCTTCTCTCAACTCTTCATGTGCCCCATCAAATCCAATTGGCTAACATCAAATTGTCACTAGCTCGGAATTAATAACCAATTACTCACGTTCAATGCTTCTTATCAATGCTTTGGACTTTCCAAGTTAATTCATTTCACTATTATTAAATTTACTACTATCTTCCTCACTTTATTCTCTTCTTAACCTTTAGTTGTCCCTTGGAATTTTCAAAGCTAACCTTCAATTTTCTAAACCAGTCAAGGACACATGAACGATATGGTCCATACATCACTAGCATCAACTTTTGTTTATTGGTACAATTCCTCTTTATGGTACAATTCCTCTTTATGGTAGTCCTTCTCATATGTCATATCTAAGAATCGACTCTTAGGAGCGATCAAGAAAGCAGTGGGTTTTCATTGTTTTCTTAATTTAGCCAGTATTTAAGGTAAGATTAATCTTTTTAATTAATCCATTGTATAGGTAGCAATTACGAAGAGGGATTATAAATATTGGTTTATGTTTTTTTTTTTTTTTGTTAATTTAATTGTGGGAATACTATGCTATTGTTGGTCTTTGATTTATAAACTTGAAGTTGGTAAATAATTAATGTAAACCTTCATCCTGTTAATAGTCTTTCATTACAATACATTTCTCACTGTTCACTGTGCATTATCATGAAGATTGATAGTATTTGAATATCATTAGAGCATAAGGTTTGATCCACTTGAATTTTCACTCTTCAAATAGGAAAAAAAAAAAAAAAAACACACACCAACAATTTTGATTTTCTTTAGATTTTTTTAATGGTGGTTTTTTTTTTTTTTTTTTTTAATTGGTTTTAATTTGCGGTGCTTTTGTAGTTGCCATTGGTAAATAATGTATAAGTAGATCCGATAGTTGTGCAAATTGATAGGCTCGATTTGGTTCTACATGAGAACTTTGATATGGATGCATATAAGAGTCCGATAAGGTATTTTAGTTACTTGCTAACCTGCTTAATGTTATGTTTTTCTATATTAGAGTGAGATTCATTAGATTTTTAGTATTTTAATGCTTATATTGTCTGTTAAAAATGTTTTCAAGAGATGAATGCACCATGCTTTGCCCAATTGACATGATATAAATGTTGCTCTGTTTGCAATATATCAAGAAGTCTATATTACTTCCAGATATTTAGCAAAACCAAACATTGTATATTTCCCTTTATTTGTGTTCAAGGAAAATTAACAATTTGGAGGCTCTATGCCGGATATTCCTAAAATCTGTCAAAAAATGTGTTGTTGCTTTAGATTGAGAAAGAAGATGAGAGCTTTTCTCCTTCGTCTTTTATTTTAGTGAAATCATTTTTTTCCTTTCATTGTTTTGTTTTGTATTTATATTGTATTTTTCTCTTGAGAAATTAGAATTTAAATACATCTCAAAGGCTTCAACAAAATCTTGGCAAAAAAAAAAAAAAAATGGTTAAGTTGAAATTTATCAAGGAGTTTGCAGGTGGTAAGCAAAATGAAATAGGCTATGGAGAAGAAAAGAAGTTTTGCTTCAAAATAGTTCCATCCATAGACACTCCATGGTGACATTCCATGGTGATGTTGGTAACTGGTAAGTGAATAAACAAGTTCAACATGTACTAAACGCTTTTATTTTTTAATTAAGTTTTTAACCTTTATTTTTAGAACCCATCCTCCAATAATTCTCTATTCTTTCTCTTTATGTCTCTCATTTTCTCATGTTCTCTTGCATTATTCACCAGGACCTACAGAGACTCTAATTCCAGCTCAGCCCCATATTTAGCTCAGCCTTTTACTCGCCCCAAGGATAAATGTTATGTTAATGAAAAATTGAATTGATTTAACACAGAACCTATTACTATATGTCTCTGGTATATTGAGAAATTCTTATTGAAAATTTACTGCAATATTTTTATGAATTGATAAAATGTTGTTACTTAATGTTATTACTTTTAACATATGTTCAACATTCTACTTAACATTTTCATATAGTAGCTTACAACAGTATCCGCGCATCGCGCAGGCCGTCTGCTAGTTATACTATAATTGGCAGTCCAAGGAACTCATCACCCTATCAAAGTCCAATATTATGACAAAAAAATATTTTCCATCTGATTTATATGTGCAGTAAAGATTACTGGTTCTTTTGTATAAACTAAAAATTGAAAATTAGAGGGGGTTGACTTACCAGTTACCTGTAAGTTCAGAAGGAAATTAGAGTGACTATTCTTCTAGAACTCCCTTGCTCTTGTCTTTAGGATCAATGGATCCCCTCAGACTTTCAAAATTAGACTCCTCCCTAGAGCTAGAGGTTTTACTAGATGTTCCTTCTTCATCAAGCTTTTGCTTATCTCTATTTCCATTATCTGTTGTCAATTGAGGGATGAGATCCGAATCATCAGACAAGGATTTCATGCTGTCACCTATTGTTTGCTTAAATTCGTCCTCGTCATGATTGTACATGTTAAATATATGTTATTAGTATTAGCAACGAGATGTGTTATACCATGTTGTGTATGCTAGAGTAAATGCGGAAGAGGAAGCATAGAATAGGAATACTGTGAACACGAGGGTTACGTGGTTCAGCCTTGTCGGCCTACATCCACGGAGGAATCCCTTAAGGGCTACATCTTTATTATGTATAAGAGTGTAGTACAATAACCTGTGTTACAATGAGCCATAACATGGATATATATAATAGACTAAACCCTAGACTAATAGACTTCTAGTACAAGTAGGAGACTTAGCTTGCACAAAGTAGAATTAGGATTGGGCCTATTACATTGGGCTAATATGACTAATATATATCTCTAACACCCTTCCTCAAACTCAAGGTGGAAGCTCGATGAAGGCTTGAGGTTGGATAAGCATGAGAAGATCACTTGGAGATGCCTTGAATAATACCTTTGAAGAAACCACAATGAATAATATGCAAATTGACCAATTTTGGAGTTTCAAATGAAGAAACGGAGTCCAAAATTGGAATCTACGCGAAAAACTGAACAAGATAGGCCTTGTCGGAAATTTTTGACTTTGGTCAAAAGTCAACACAAAAGTCAACGAATCTGGTCAAAGTCAACTGGTCCAAGGTCAAAGTCAACGGTCAGTGCTTCACGAGTCAGATCCGGGTGGTCCGGGTCGGGTCGGTCCTGTCAATGATCAGCTAGGTGACGTGGTGCTGACGAGGCGACACTACTGACGTGGCTAGCGACGTGGTGATGACTTGGATTAGGGCTGACGTGGCAAAGGCTTGCTAATGCTGACGTGGCAAGATGACGTCATCAGATGACGTCAACAGCAGACTTCAGGCGTGTGTGGCTCGTGAGGGTATTCCACCGGCGCGTGGAAAACTCCGGAAGGCGCGTGCGAGCGCGTGCGACTGAAATTGATGCTCGGACTTCGGGGTTTGGCAAATCGGCGAGCTATGAGGCCGTCATGGTGGCACGTGTTGCCGGAGGAGGATCTGCTCCTGAGGAATCCGAGGCGGCGCGTGAGCTATAATGGAAGCGCGTGGTGGCGCGTGAGGCTGCCGTTGGTGGCCGTGTTTCTGGGTTTTTGTCGCGGGAGGTCGTGGATCACGTCTGTGGTGTTGGTTTCATTAGGCGAAGCTTGGATTTGCACAGATCTGAGAAGTTCAGTCACGACTTTTCTTGAGTTTGTGGATTTTAGACACAGCACTGAGCCATGGTGGTTGCGAGATGCGGTGGAGTCTAAATCCAACAGATAAGCATGTGTGACTTCTAATGGTAGTGTGCACGTGAGAATCTTCTTTGCTTGCTAGAGATGTTTGTTTAATGCCAAGAACGAAGTTTGGCTCTGATACCATGTTAAATATTAGCTCTGATACCATTGTCATATTCTTCATCATGGTTTCTTCAAAAGGGCCTGTCTTGCTCTGATACCATGTTAAATATACAATATTATTAGCAACGCAATGCATTGTACCATGTTGTGTATGCTAGAGTGAATGCAGAAGAGGAAGCATAGAATAGGAATACTGTGAACACGAGAGTTACGTGGTTCAGCCTTGTCGGCCTACATCCACGGAGGAATCCCTTAAGGGCTACATCTTTATTATGTATAAGAGTGTAGTACAATAACCTGTGTTACAATGAGCCATAACATGGATATATATAATAGACTAAACCCTAGACTAATAGACTTCTAGTACAAGTAGGAGACTTAGCTTGCACACAAAGTAGAATTAGGCTTGGGCCTATTACATTGGGCTAATATGACTAATATATATCTCTAACAGTACACAAGACGAAGGCCCCTCCACCTTCAAGCCTGGGCACCGGGCTGTAATTGAAGCCTTAATGTAGCTGCATTGATTTGGACAATTTCGAAGTAACCCACGTGGTATATAGGACAGCCAAATAAATCTGGTACCTTGCTTCAACATATGGAGATTTTCTTTAGTCAGTTGATAGCCAATGAGAGGGCTTGCAGTACCAATATTTGTTACAAACTGAAACATAAGGCAATAGTATTCAGAATCCATGATGTGAATGTGAGCAGTCTGATTCACGTCGACAGAAAAAGAAGCACATAGAACCAGTCCCATCCAAGTACTATCATTGTACAAATTTGGAGGTAGAGGGATTGTCACCCAGTGCTCATCGTTCCAATCACTGAACCACCCCAAAATTTCACTCGGAGGAAAATGGGGATCATAGAAAAGGCATTGATCAAACCCCTGTGAAACAGAAATATTGTGTTTAATGAGCTGAGAGAAATTAAAGAGAGGGAGATGGAAAATTATGTTTAAGACAGCAAATAATCATAGTTATTATTACCAGTAGGTTGCTTTGGCAGCGTTGATCCTTATGATGGGGGTAAATTTGGCCAAGTTGACTCTCAATCCAAGACCTCATTTTTCTATTTCTATTCTTAATCTTCATTTCATTAAGGAAACTCGAAGAATCAGACGTGGACTTCATGCAGTCCCTGATTATTTTCTTGAAATTTACCTCGGAATGCTGGTACAAGAGACGAAGGCCACACTTCTTCACCTTCAAGTCATGGAAATTTGTCTTGAATGAAACCTTAATGCAGGTACAATCATATAGCCAATCAGGAAACGATCCACGCGGTATATAGGATAGCCAAATGGATCCACCTTGCAGTGACATCATGAGATCTTCTTTAGTTGGCCAATAGGTATGGCTAGGTTTCACACTCAGATCATTAGGCCCATTACTTGCTTTCAAGTGACAAATAAGTTTGACATTAGCTACATCCTTTGCAACTGAAAAAAAGAGCACATAGAGCAATTCCCATCCAAGTAGTGTTATTATACAATTTTCGAGTCAGACAGAATCTCATGTGGGTCTCACCACTCTGAATGTTGAAACAATGTGGAATTTCCTTTTGTGGGAAACAAGAATTATAATCTCGGGATGGATCAAAGTCCTGTAAAACAAAAATATTGTGTTTAATAAGTCCGAGTGAGAAATTAAAGATAGGCAGAGAAAATATTATGTTTGAGGTAAAACAAGTACTCATAGTTTATTAATTACATACCAGCAGGTTGCTTTGGCAGTGTTGATCTTTAGGTTGTGGGTCATTTTTGCAGAGAAGACTCTTTGCTCTACTGGTTTTCTCTATATAACTAGCCATTACTTGATTGGGGAGATCTCGAGACTTATATTCCTCGTTGCAGTATATTCTTATTAGCTGAAACAAAATATCATTCTTGTGGTAGAAACAAAGCCCAAATTTCTGCACCATCACACCTGGCCAATCACTTATAATTGAAGCCTTAATCCAAGTGAATTGATTGAACTGATCTGGGAACGACTCACGTGGAATATAGGACAACCAAAGAAATCCATCTTCAGTATCTAGCCACATGAATTCTTCTTTAGTGGTGCAATGGACATTGAGTACTATCTCTGGACCAGCTATATCAGTTTCCAAATGACAAACTAGGTAGTGACATATTGTTGAATCAAAATTTTCAAGCATTGCAGTTTGATGCTCGTCAATTGAAAAATAAGCGCATAGTACAAATCCATGACATTCATTGTCATTGTACTCTTTGAGTGTATCAATTGTCACAGAGGGCTCATTAGTGTTATGATAAACAAAGTGTTATGATTAAACAAATGTAAAATTTCTACTGAGGGGAAGCAATACGAATATTTGTAGTGCCTGTCAAAGCCCTGTATAACAAATAAAAATTATGAGACGTATGGAGGGAGAATTGATAGTGGAATTGAAACAAAGCAATTCCTCATAATTTCTTACCAGCATGTCATTTTCATTGAGTAGAGTCTTAACTATTTTAATCACTTGCATAAATTCTTCCTTGTATTCAAACTCCGTGGCTCGCTGGCTAATTTGACATGTAAAATCCCGATGTGCAGAAATGAAGGTGTTGCAATGTTTTAGTTCTTGCCCAAACTGTACCCGATCATGCTTGTACAAAAGACGAAACCCACATTTTTGCACTGTCACACCTGGCCAATTACTTACAAATGAAGCCTCAATGTGGCTGCCCTGATGGAACACATGCTTAAATGACTCGCCAGGTATGTAGGATATCCAAATGTGTCCATTCAGACCACGTAATAACCATTGGTTTTCTTCATCAGTGGTGTGGTAACCAAGGATTTGATCGTCCAGACCAGCTTTACTCGTTTGGAACTGACAGGATAGGAAGTGAGAAGATTTTGCTATAATTCCTTCATTTTGATCCCTGGGGATTAAAAATGAAGCACATAGAGTGAGTCCCAGCCAGTTACTGTCATAGTACAAATTTGGGGGTATGTCAATTGTGACCAAGTGCCCACGACTCTGATGATTGAACCACTTTGGAGTTTGTCTTGTTGGGAAACATGAATTATAAAACTAAAGGAGTATTAAACTCGAGAAAACTTGTTAAATCCTGATTGTCACCGGAAATAGCTCGTTGGTTGTGGTTGTGGACAGTATAATAAACACACACACAGATTCCCATCCATCTCCCATCAGACTGCAAATTTCTAGGCAGTTTAATTCTCATTTCAGAACAAATACTTCGATTGTTGAACCAGTTTGGAACTGTAATATGAGGAAACACATAATCATATTTATGGTTTCGTGCCAAATCTCCCTGTAAAATGCATTTAAAATATAGTGTTCAATGAGTGGTACAAAAAGAGAAACAGAAATACAGTGTTCAGTGAAGAATAAGGGAAGACCTGATACACTCTTAGGAGCAATGACTTGAGCTTTTCTTTCAGCTGAACTTTCGCGTCACTTTGGTCATGAGACTTACTAGATTGCAGTTCTACCTTTTGCTGATCTTGCTTTAACAGTCCATGCTCACCAATTATTGAAGCTTGTGGAAACTCTATCAGCTCTTTCTTGTACAATATACGTGCACCACAATTTTTTATCTCAATATAAGCGCAGTGGCTGCTAAACGAAGCTTCAATGGAATTGCATCCCTCTAAATTGTCTTCACTTTCCCCAGCTGGAAAACGTATTTTAAATCCAAATGATCTATCATCTAATAAGAATTTAGGTACTTCAGAGATGTCAAATGCCTTCAACCGTATCTGATGGATAGGACCTTCAATCATGTGTTTTCTATAAATAAAGTCAATATTAACTTCATAATCCTGACTAGAAGAAACATTGTAAGAATTTTCGTGGATTTCAACAACAATAAACAGAGCCATCCCTAACCAACTACTATTATAAAACATAGGGAAGCTCTATGTTTTAAGGGTATTCCACAGAGGTAGTGTCTGTAATTTTCCTGAATATTTTTAATGAATCATGTACACATGAGGTGGTAGACAAATTTAGGAATATTGTATAATAATTGTTGTTGATGCTGTTAATTATTTTATGTTATTTTTTAGTGTGTGTCCGCAGAAAGACTCTGCTCTTTGGAAGCAAATTTTATATATAAAAAATATATGTCTTTTCAGTTAATAGAAATGTACTCATATAAAGTGTAGGGTCCAAATTTGTTGGGCAAGGTAACAACTTCCTGTATTGTGAGCCCAACAAATTCCCAACAATAAATTTGTGGAGAATGGGTTAAACAACTGGGCTGGTAGTGGATTTAGCAACGGTTCATACAAGCAAAACCAATGTCAAAAGAAAAAAAAGGATTGAGACAAGCATTTAATAGGAAATCCCTTTGGTCCGAAGAGGCTTAGTATTTAAAAGCTTAGTGAATACAATTTTTTCCTCCCCCTCTCTGTGAGGCCTAGTCCCCTTATATATACATCCTTTTTCCATCTTCACCGCACACTTGTCCTCCATCTAGGCGCTCACTTGAGTACTAGTCACATCAGCCGTTTGCTTTAACCTGCAGTGAGTGGTGGTGGGTGAAGATACACTGTTCAGGTGTCTTCTCCACATAAATGCGGCCAGGAAAGTTGCTGCAGTGCATTAAATGTGGCGGTGGCAGCTTTATTGGTAAGATATTTCATGATAGCCACGCAGTTAGACATGCCCAAAGCTCAGCCCTTGCAGGGAGATCTTCAGCATATCTACTCGATCAAGTTCTGGGCGGATCCGTTGGATAAGGTCCCTTCGGCCCGGCCAGGTTGTCTTCGGACGGAGCGTTTGTCCCTTATGGGTTGCACTCTCACCAGGATGGCAAAGCACTGATACTTTTAAACTCTTCGGACAGAGAATCGTATTTGAACTGGGCCTCAGGCCCAACATAAGGCGTTGGGCTTTCTCACCCACATAAAGTATAAAATATACACTATATTGAATTTTAAGTTTTCTTTTTGAACAATTTTAATAATTATTTAACTTATTCATTACCAATATTCTTTTGCCTTTTTTTTTTAGTGTTGAAAAGTAAGATAGTACCTTTAGTTCTAGACTGTAAGTATAACCCTTCCACTAATCTATTGTTTGGATTTTTTTATTTTTTATTTATTTTTAATTTGAAGGTGGCTCCTTGTTAACAAAATACCTTTTGCTTGGGATGTGGCAGTATTTGCCTTAGAAACTTGACTAATTCATCGAAGGAATAGATGTTATTAAAAATCACATGGAAATTTCAAATGTATATTTAAGAATCTTGAAGTTGATGGCAGAGGCTAAACATATTATTAGAAACGGTTTTCATAATATGTGAATACAAGAGGAAGAAAATAAAATGTAGAGAGACAAAGCAGAAGTAAGAGAAAGTGAGAGAACACAAAGAACTAACGTGGTTTGGCCTGAATGGTTTATGTCCATAGCAAAAAGTCCATGTTGACAATATCTATATTAGGCTAAATAAATCCTATACTAAAAAGACGAACTACAATAACACAATTTCTTGTATTGATTGTACACCATTTAGGACTAGATACACTGAATATGGACAACAACAGACTTTGCCCCTAATTAGGATCGGACCTTAATGTATTTAACAAACATATCATAGAATAGAGTGGGTTGAACATACTCAGCCACACACATACACATGCTACTAAATTTAGTAGCTTTAGCATATTCCTATGGTTTATCATTTATGCCTTGCCTCCCTTCTAAAACTAAAAGTCTATAACTTGAAAAAACAAAGAAATCAAAGTGCTCAAACTAGGAAACTTTCATATTGAGCAAAATGGTTCTGCTTAACTACAACCTTACAGAACTAATTATATAATAGAAAACAGAGGTTGGCGCCAAAGTAAAAACTGAACAGCAATAAACTAATAGCCATAACGGCTATTTAACAAACTTCAGTTAAACGACCTGTAGCTTTTCTTTTAATATTAAAGACATTAAGACGACATATAACTTATCAAGCATTTATAGTCAAGAATTTATACCTAATCCCAATTTTCACTTTCTCCATCACAGTATTTCAGTTCAGGGGATCTCTTGACATTTTCCCCTTCTTTGAATAGGTATGCCACTTTGTGGGACACGCATATTAACTTTTGATGAATTTTCTACACAACATAGTCTTTATTTCCAACCTAGCCAACTAGTACAATTGGTGAATAAATAGCCCATCTTACTAAACTGATGCTTTGATTTGAATGGCTTGGGGGCTGAATGGTTGATATGTACAGTCAAATGTCAAAATATACCTCCTTAACATTAAGTGCTCTCTTTTCCTTTTTCCTTGTTCATACATGACTAGTCCACAATCTACAAGGATGCTTTTTTTTTTCTTTTTTTTTTTTTGTCTATATTAAATTTTATTATATGTTTAGGAGAGAAAATTTCAAATGCTTATTTAAAATCTTCAAGTTGATGTGAAAAATGAAAATAGAAAGAAGAAAATAATATAATGCAGATAGACAAAGAAGGAAGTAAGAGAAAGACTAAAAGAAAGAGAACAGAGAATTAATGTAACTTGACTTGGATGGTTTATGTCTATATCTTTGGTATTGGTAGTTTTCAGTAATATTGTATGATGCACGTTATTATGATATAAAAAAAGTTTTGTATTATAAAAAATATCAGAAGTGCCTATGAATCCCATGATATATATATGTGTGTGTGTGTGTCATATATATCGTAATACCCACATATGGTTTAAATTGGAGTTTTTACTAAAATTCTGGGTTTTGATTGGAGGCAGAATGCTTTTCTACTTATTTTTAAATAATATTATTGGGCTATTGCTATTTTAGCCCAATATAAAAATTTTGGCATGAGTTTTTTAAAATTATAGGCTACCACATTAGTTTCAATTAGCAAATTGTTGAATTTTAACATAAGGAGTCCATTTGCTATACTATCAAAGTTTATGTATTAAATTAATTGGAAAAAAAAAAAAGTTAAGAATGTCCTAGTGCATGTTATCTCCTATAAACGTTTGTCTAGCAATTTTTTTTTTTTTTTTTTTTTTTTTTTTTGGTTCTTATGAATTTTCCTTTTTTAAATCAATCGTAATCAAGCATTATGGAAAAGCACGCTTTGGGAATAGTACTTTTTAATGTGTTAGGAACTTTGGTGGAAATGGGATAAATTAAATATATTCTCATGTCCAGAAAATTTGACTGGAAATGGGATAGGTGCATAAAACAATTTGATTGAAAGTGGAAATTAAAAGAAATAAAATTAATTAATAATGTAGTTTTTTTGGTAATAACAATGAACTTAAAAGGACAAACAAAGAACAGGAATACAAATGCATAGAAATTGCAGGGAGAGATGAAATGAGCAATGGGAAACTAACTGCTCAACGACCTGTAGTTTTGCTTTTATCATTAAAAACTCGAGTAGAACGACATATAACATACCACGCAGTACAGCCAAGAACTTAAACGGTTAAACCCAATCTCTCAACGGCATGCAGTATAACAGCATAGCTCCAAGAACGACATAAAACTTTCTTTTGGCAGTGTCTCTCTGCAATCTTTTTTTTCTCTCTCTTTATAATATGCCTTGCATTGCGGCTCATGTTTTGAGATAGGACTAGGAGAAAGTGTACATCGACATAAAAAAAAAAGGACTTTGTATGTGCCGATTAAACCGCCGATTCACCATTTTCATACTCGTATAACTGAGTTTCATTCCTTTTATCGAGTTTCGTGTTGTGCAGGTAGTAGTAGTGCAAAAGGAGGACATTGTTGTGTGCGTGTGGGCTGTTGAGGAAAAAAAACTTGGCTTGGAGTTGGACTAGTAGAGAATGACTCTGCTGTGTCCACCTCTAGTATTATTTTTGTTATAAATTTATTTTATTTTATTATTATTATTATTTTTTTTTGTGTTTAAGTTTTCTAGAGGATGATAAATTGCAAATAAAATAAAGAAAAAAAAATGATTTCAAAAGAAATGGCATCTTGGAATTGTCCCGTAAGATTTTCGAAGCTAATAATTCATTTGAATGGAAGGGCAAGATCATCTACAGGAAACCACTAATTACAGACGCAGAAGGTTGAAAAATAGCAGGATGAAGGTCTTAAAAATGGAGGTTATTATGCTATTGAGAAATGAGAAGTCTATTGAAGTGTCCAGGAAATAAAATTGAAGATTCTCAAGATGGGAGTAATTTTGGCATTGACAAAAGAGATAATGAGATGAAAATAATGGGAAAACTTGAAAATTCTCAAGATCATGACCATAAGGAACTTGATGAGATTTATGAGGGTGTGATCACTAATTCCTTCTCTCTCCAAAATGTGAGCCACAAACAATTTATTATACCACTTTATGGAGGCATTTTTACCCAAGATATGTTCCAGAGCATGAGTAGCGTTTGGCATGGGGAAGTTCTAATTATAGATCCAACTGGGGTAGTTCTTTGTTGCCGTAGAAAGCCGTTGCAGTAGCCTTAGTGTTTATTTATTTATTTATATTTAAGTAATGTAATTTTAGTTGCTTTTTCGTGTGTAGAGGTGTGTGCAACAAGTTTTTACTTTTTTTTTTTAACAAGGATACTAGAGAAAGAAAAGTGGATGCCTTGTTAATTTGTAAAATTGCAATAAAATTGTAGGTGGAAAGCAATTAACAAGGAGAGAAAAAAAAATGCTATTTATTTTGTAAATGAGGTAAAAACGATAAATATTTAGAGTTATTTTTTTAATGGTTAGATCTTTTAGAATCTTATAGTGTAAAAAAGATGTAACTTGAACCCACATTAAATTTTCATGGTTATTTTTAAAAGAATTATATAAGAAACAATTTGTTTGGAATATAACATTCTACAAATCAAGTTTAATAACATGTAGTTAAGAATATAGTGACCATAAAATTTCAACTTATGATGTCTACCATGATAATTGTTCTTTATTATCAAACCAATACACTAATTTTAAGAGACTATATGTTGAGCTAACTGTAACCTACAAAAATAGAATGTTCAAGTCAATGAACATGATTAAATGTTTTTCAATTTACTTGCATAATAAGCTCATATTCATAACTATATTAATTTTACTAATTTGCATTTTATCTCTTTCTAATGAGATGTCATATAATTAAAGTTAATTCTCAAAATATTATAACATATATTAATAAGTACTAAACATAAGTCATAAGTCATAACATAATTTATTGCAAAATATTTCTAATGACATATTATATTATATAATTGAAGTTGATTCCCAAAATAATATAATAAGTATTAAACATGTGCATGAGATAATTTATTACAAAATGTTTTCAAAAGCATAACCAATTGCACAGGATATCTTAAAAAAGAGCATTCAAAGAAGAACAGCAGACTACTGAAAGGAAAGGTTAATCTAGAACTCACTTGCCCTTGTCTTTATGCAGCGAAGCAATTCATAAACCACATCATTAAAGT
This sequence comes from Quercus glauca, assembly GCA_023736055.1. NCBI lineage: Eukaryota > Viridiplantae > Streptophyta > Magnoliopsida > Fagales > Fagaceae > Quercus > Quercus glauca. The sequence goes on from CM043323.1 coordinate 6,707,397, forward strand.
AGATATACTTAGAAAACAGAGGTTAGCGCCAAAGTAAAACTGAACAACAGCAGCAAACTAACAGCCTTAACGGCTATTTAACAAACTTCAGTTAAACGACCTGTAGCTTTGCATTTATCATCAAAGACATAAGTACAACGACATATAACATATCACGCATGTATGGTCAAGAATTTAAACCCAATCTTAATGTTCACTTTCTCCATCACAGTATTACAATTCAGGGGGTCTCTGCCATTTTTCACTTCTTTGAATATGTGTGCCACTCGTGGGACACGCATATAAGCTTTTGATGAATATTCTAGAGAACGGTCTTTATTTTTAAACCTAGTCAACTAGTCCAAATCAAGTTCTTTTATTTGGTGAATAATAGAGGTTTGAATGTCCTTTAAAAGTGGAAAAGAAGGTCAAAGTGAAGAGGAGGAAGAAATAGCCCATCTTACCAAAACTGATGCTTTGATTCGAATGGCTGGGGGAGTGAATGGCTCATACATGTACAATTAAATGTCAAAATCAATTGTTGGTTCTAATTAACTTAACTGGTAAAATTTTTTATGGTTGAATAAGATATTTAGTAAAGTTAACATTTTATTTTATTCGTTTACCAAAAAAAAAAAAAAAACCTTTTATTTTATTTTTATTTATTAAAGTTAACTTAATTGCATTCATTTCCTTTTTTTTCCCCCCTTTTTTGGTTAATACATGACTTGTCTCATCAGAGAGCGAGAAACAACACTTTTTTTTTTTTTTTTTTTTTTAAAGGAAAAAAAATTATTGAATGAATATTTACCATCTAAGACATCAAAGATAGGATCCTTATTAGGATAGTAAAACATAAATCATATTGTTTATAATATTTTTATGTAATGTTTCTATATACGAATAAGAAGAAAATAACAAAAAAAATTGTTCCCTAGATGAGATATCATGATAATTGTTCCCACACACTTGCACCCTTTTTAGACCCAAATCAAAGAGAGAAAGGGTTGGGGTTTCGAGAGAATCGGGTGTTTAAGTGAAAATTTGATGCTTTTCAAACCCAGATCAGAGAAAGTAAGGGTTAGCGTTTGGATAGAATCGGGTAAGAGAGAAGTTGATGCTCAATCTCCATGGCCACAGCTAGCAGCCACTGTGTTTCGCTCCACCAATTCTGGCTGTGGTTCCGGTAAAGTTCCTCTGTCTCTCTCATTGATTTTTCCTTCTTTTAATTTTCTCAACAAAAAAGAAGATTTTTTAATTTTTAGTATTGTATTAGGATTTCGTTTTCTTTTGATAAAGAAATTGAATTCCCTGTTGTACTTGGGAAAAAAATAATGTGGAATTTGTGTTATTGGATACAGATTGTGTTCAAGTGAAAAGACAACAAAAAACCAGAATCTGTATGTATACTAAAGTAAATGATGGTTTACCTACTTGTTTTCCTTTTAAATAAAAAAGCATTTATCTTTTGTCATTTTTCACCATGAGAGGACTAAATCCCAAACTTTGCGAAGTTTCGCTTTGTTGATTTAAAGTTGTTATATATTCATCATAATCTTTAAGTTGATGAATGCGTTTTTCCATTGTCAAACTAATTCATGAATTTTTCTAATTCAGGTTCCATGTTTTTCTTGATTAGCTATAAACCGAAAATTACTTCAAATAATGATTTTTTTAATTGCTTAATAGTGAGCGAGTATTTGCTCTAGCAAACCTTTGAAATGAATTCCTCAAAAGTTAGGAATTTTTTTTTTTTTGGTCCAAATTGGAGTATTTCTTGACATTTTTTTTCATGTGTATGACAGTATGATGAGCTTAAGTGTTTATAGTCTAGCTGCTTGTTTAATGTAAGAACGAATTTATCTTAGCATTTAAATGGTTATATTTTGAACCATAATTCATGAAAATAGGTATAAAGATTTGGATTAGTTGCATGGCTTGCAACTTCATTGTGGATATATGATATCTTGCTTTTGACAAACATATATGGAAGGAGAATGATGGGATTTGAAATTTGTTTTAGATGGTTAAAGATTGAATTTTTATTTTGTGCTTGTCTTGTATGTCTTTAATTTGATATTTCATTGGTAATAATTGAGCCGAATAGTTTTGTTGAATTTGATCAAAGTAGATCTATTTGAAAGACTAGTGAGAACTAATGGTCAAACTCCCTCATACAGGGAGCTGTGAAATGCCATTGGGTTAGCTATACTTATGATCTGATTGTACTCCTTTGCAGTTAGCTGATATCTTAGATTGAGATGGTGGCTTAAGGATTTATCTTGTTCTAGTACATACTGGTTGAATAATTGGTTGTTTTTTGGGACTGTCTTGTTTTTTTCCAAAGTGTTATTTCTTCAAAATGTGTTTTTAGTTGGCTAAAGATTGAATTTTTATTTTGTGCTTGTTTTATGTCTTTCATGAAAAATCTGATTTGTAAACAGTGGCCAAAAGGACATTGGCTATAATTGAGAAGAATAGTTTTTTGAATTTGATCAAATTAGCTTCATTTGAAACAATGGTGAGAACAGGTGTCAAAGTGCTATAAGGTTAGCTCTACTTATGATTTGGTTATACTCCTTAGCAGTTAGAAGATATGGGGGCTTTAGGATTTATCATAGCTTATTAGATATTGGTTGATTTTTGGGACTCGCTTGTTCGTTTCCAAAGTGTAAGCAAACTTACAGCACTACTTCTTGCACAGAAAAAATAAAGTTCTTTTTTTACTAGAGACATGCTTTCTTGTAGCTAAATTCATGAACAGTATTTGGATACAATTCCATTATCATGATCAACTTGTGAGTATTTGGGTAGTTAGAGCTGAATTATGGCTTGGAGTTCTGTGTGGCAAAAAGGCTTGATACAAATAGCTCAAGCTTGTTACTTTCAAGCTACTCACTATGAAGCAAACGAATCCCTGCTTGATCTAATTTTTATGTTTTAGCTGTTCCCATAAAAGTTTCAAGTCCTTCAAGGCGATTGGATCAGTTGTAAATGGATGTGATGGTGGTGATCAGCAGTTATTATTACCATTAAAGTAATGCATGATAGGAAATTTATTTGGTCTTATTATCATTTATCAAGTTTCTTTACTGCTAGATCAAGTTTTTTGGAAATTTTGATATATGTTTATCAATGAAATCACTCTTTTGTTCTTTTGTTAGGTTGAATGGCATGATTATAGGTATGCTATTCTTCTTTTGATCACTAAGAGCGAGAAAAGGCGGGTGCTGGAGGGATTAGTGAAGATCATGAAGCTGGCTTTGTCCATGATTTTTTTTTTTTTTTTTTGGAGAAATTGTTCATGAAATTTTAGATATAAAGAACATGACTCATATCTATTTTAGTTGGGATCAAAATCAAGATGTAGCTATTTTGGCTTTCTTGAAACACTGAAATCACATATTTATATTGTGAAGCTAATTTAGCTAAGCTATAAAGCCTTTTTGTTTTGGGTTTTGTTCATTTGGTTGTGGATAAAAATTTCAATGAATTTTTGTTGTCTTTGAGAATCATAATTATTAGTTTGTCTTTGAGAAGAAATTATTAGCTTTTATGCGCTCTAGTTGTGCCTTTTATATAAGTACTTTGTGATGACTGATTTGGAGTCACTGAAGCAATTAAGGATTAGTTTCTTAAAGATTTATAAGATATTTCAAGCAATCCTAACATATTTATTGCTAACAAAATCAAAGGCCATAGCCTAGAGAAACTAGCAAAGTTATATATTACTTGTGCAACAATTTTACATTCTTTAAGATAAGTAATATGAGATGGAATACTGCCAGCCACAACAAATTTACAGTAGATATTGTAGATGCTCCTCAACTGAGAATGGTCATGCTTCAATTTTTCCGCTGCATGACCGATCCTTCTGAAGCCAAAAGTTAAAAATCAAATTATTATTGGAAATCCGTCAACAACAAATAGAATGCATCTTGAAGTTAAGCACTAGCAGCTAAGGATTCTTTGAAATTTTATTTTAAAACAAAACAAGAAAAAGGAAAGGGGGAGAGTTAAAACCATTGCACTATTCATAAGCTCAAGTGTGCAATCTCAGGTGGAAAATCTGCTACCGATTGTGTGGAAAAAAAAAATCCATGGTACCCTATTGTAGGAATGTGAGAATACCACATGAGAGAACAATTAGTACCTAAATATAAATAATTACTACTAAGAGAAAATTGCTGTGAAACAAATCATATTTTGCTATCATTTCTAGTAAATTTTTTATATAAGTATAATCAATCTGAATTTATTAACCGAATAGAAAATTAAAAGGGATAAACGATTCAAAACATTGTTTTTCCAGTACTAATCACACGTAAATAGTGATGGTTTATATGGAAATTACAACAAATATTCTATTACATTGAAGCTCCAACTTCATCTGAATTCACTGCAGCTCCATCAGGGGCATCATGTCCATGAAGTTGAGCAGAAACATCGTCTATGGTTGAATTCAATTGAGCAATCTTCTTCGTTAATATTTTGCGGGTTCTTTGTAGTCATCACACCACCAATGCAATATCAATGCATTGCAAACATTTTAAAAAATAAAAATTAAAAAAAAAAAAAAGATAACTAAAACAATATCAATAATAGTTAAAAGAGTATGAAAATACAAGTTAACACAAACAATTTTTACAGTGTTTCTTTTAGTGTTTCTTTTTCTTAGTTTTTTTCTTGAAGCACAATTCATAAAGCTTACTTATACATACGAACCATTATATTTTTCTTGTTTGTCTTATGATAACCAACCATAACTAGGCCTTTATTTGTAACCAAAAAGACTTTACTTTCAAAGCTGAACACATTAACAAACATGCATACACACAGAATGAATAATTTAAAGGATTGCAAATGTAGGAACAGCTTCTCACCTACAAAGCTTTCTCCTCATCATATATAAATTTTGGCAACTTCCTCATCAGATCTTTTTTGTCAGCTCCAGCAAGTACCTTGCTTATCTGCAAAAACTAAACTCATCAGTACTTCAACCTAAAAAAAATTTGAAAAATAAATAAATAAACAGTGCATCTGAGCTGTTAATTGTAAGAACAGTATATAAACCACATCAATAGCCCAAAAGTGAATCAATAGCCCAATACTTACTGATGCATCACATGGCTGTTTAATTAGGCCAAATAATTACATACATTTACATATTTCTTGATACTATGACTTTAAATGAAATATTTTTACTCTATAGGCTCAAAAATGTGACAAAAACACATATATTACTCCAATTAATTAGAACCTAAGGAGACAGATGCACAACACTCTCATTACAAAGCCACTAACAAAGATACTTGCATAATTTGGTTTTCCATCAAATAAACTAGATTTTAGATCATTAAAGTGTCAAAATGAACACATGCACTACTCTGCTTAATTGAGAACCTAGGGAAACACAGACACCCAAGATCAAATAAGTTGGATTTCATTAGGTATATTTTCTCAAACATCTTCAATGCATTTCACAACTCAAACCACAGTAGTAACATAGGGAATGAGAAAAAAACTAATCCATTGTGACAAACTGCAAACTAAGAAATTATTATCAAGCTAAGAATCATAGTTCTGTTTCAGTGAAAGAAACTAAGGAATAAGAAATGGATACTCTTAGGCAAAGAAATCAGGATCAAAGGAAAAAAATCATAGATTTAGTATCAACATTTCCAAAATGCCAAAGCCAATAGACCCATACACACAACAATTACAAGAAAACCCATTTTGATTCAATCACAACAAATTTGGCCATATTGCAAAGCCCCAATTTTCAAACTCAAGCAAAACCATCAAGCTTTACACTCAACAAGAAAACCCATTAATCAAGCTATAAAAATAAATAAATAAATCCAATTTCCATACACATAGCATCACAGTTTTAGCATAAAAATAAAAAAAATAAAAAAAAAGGCAGAATATAGAGAGATAAACTAAAACTCTATGAAGCATTTCAACAAACATCTGCAATGCCCACCCAAAAACCAGTTTTAAAAATGCCAATAATAACAGTTATTGCTAATACCAGAAATCCAAACAAGAAAACCGATTCATCAAGCTAATCAAAACTGAAACAAAATGTTATTCATCACACTAATAAAAAAAGGAAACAAAATGAGCGTCAAAGGGGTTTCGGTCTTGTCTAAAAGGCAAAAAAAAATTGAAAAAAAATAAAAGAGAAAGAAAATAAGAATAAGAGAGTTGGACCCGCAGCCACCAGTGGTTGTGACGCCAATGAAAGGCACCGCTAACGGCGATAGGTGTGAGTGGAAGCAGAAGCTCGGCCATGGCTGGGCTTGAGAGAAAGAGAAAACAGAGAAACCAAGATGAGAGAGAGAGTGTGTGAGACGAGGAGAATGCCATAGCGGCAAGCATCACCGGTGGTAGTGAGGGATTTGGTGGCTGCTAGCTATAGCCATGGAGATTCAGCCATAGACAAAGGTTTGGTGGAAGAGAGAAATATTTTGAATTTTTTTTGATCTAATGAGAAGCTTAGGCAGGAAGTAGTGAGGAGAGAGCAAATTGAATTGGCAAAGAGCTGAGCACACGGATTGCCAGCCTGGACTGATGAGGTGTCAAGTAAATGAGTCATTAGATTAAATGGACGGCTGGGATTTGTGGTATTGGGTATTGCACGGGATGTGAATCCAATAAATATCAGCTCCACCGATAGTGAACGACCCTGATTTTGTATACTTTTGACAAATTGAACCAACCCACATGTATGTATCAATCCTTTTCTTTCTTTCTTGTTTTGATCTTAGTTCCGTTGAATTTCACTGTTATGGTGTGAATTGAAAGAACTTTGAGGCACGTGTTGTGTTTGTACTATTTTGGAAATTTTCTCATTATATTTGCTATTCACTTTACATTAAATAATATGTTAGTAGTATCTTAATTTATAGAATTCCTCTTGGGAAAAATCTCTCAAAGCCTATTGTTAATCTGAGAACATGGCTAATGGCAAACCTTCCTGTAGAAGTCATAAATTACTGTGCTGTAACAGCAATTTTCTTTGTTATCATTATCACTGTTATCATTACCTTGTTCTTAACCATCTTCAAGCCTAAAGACCCAAAATTTCCCTCTACCCTGAAGGCATAAAAAACATTGACTTCTCAGCCTTAACACATAATGTCACATTGTCATTAGGCACTGTTGTTGCAATTGAGAACCCAAACTATGGAAGCTTCAAGTACAAAAACACACATCCTATGTTACTTATCATGGGGAAGTTGTAGGTGAAGCTCCAATTGAGCAAAGACATGAGCCTGCACGCCACAAGCTTAACATTACAACTTCTGTGGAGCTTAAGGCTGGTAAATTGCTAATCCATCCCCATTTATTATCTGATTTTGCTTGTGGGAGCTTGAATTTGACTTCAACAGCCGTGTTGCCTGGGAAAGTGATAGTGCTAAACATCTTCAAGTTCCATGCCACCGTTTATAACAGTTGTAATATATCTGTTTTTATTAGTCCTCAGAAAGTTGAGTCCATGTGCAAGACCAAACTCAAGTTATAATTTTTGTTGTTATTCATTCATTTCCCTGCATATTTCCTTATCATCGTGTAATCACATAAAAATAAAAAATAAAATAAAATAAAAAAAGGCAATCCAAGGAACTCATCATGGTCTCTCTCAATCAAACTCCTACATTATCTTAGAGTTTTAGTCCTTATAACCTCAAGCTACTACTACAAAAGTTAGGCCATTTTGTATTGATACTCTGGTTATGTAATTTATTATAAGTTTGTTTAAAAAACTCTATATACTATTTTTGTGTTTGTATATTCTAATATGTATTATTGTTTCCTCAAAAAAAAAAAAAACTATTTTTTTTTAATATGAATTCTTTTGTATAAACCTAAAATCATTATCATTATTTGCTAAAAAAAAATCATTATCATAAAAGGAACCTAATGTTTTGGAGCCTAAGATTCTGCCATATAGCACATTTTTAAAGAATTCATTTATTTAACCTTCTACCCCATCTTGTAATTATAAATTAGCACCATGTGCCATTCTTTTTTGAAAGGAAAATAATAGGAACCATTCATTAAAAATTCCACCAAACTTAAAGGTTTTAATATTTTGATTCATTTAACCTACGGCCTAAGAAAATATTTTAATGAGTTATTTTATTTTTATTATTATTTATATTCAAAAATAAAATAACTTATTTTATTAGTATTTAATTTTTAATAAAAATTTTGGGCAACCACTAAACAGGTTTTGTGTGTGTGTGTGTGTGTGTATTGTGCAACAAATATATATATATATATATATATATATTGTAGGGATAAGGGCCCAAATTCATGTACTAGGCCTTGGGCTTGGTTGAGGACCTTGTCTGTCTAAGGAGGAAAAACAACAGCGAGGGTGTCAAGTTCAAAACCCCATAAGTAAAATACAAATGGAAGGGCTGAGAAAGTTGGTCTGAAGAGGATCATCTCCTCAGATAAGCAAGGCATGGATCAAATGTATACCTTATCATTCAAGATACCTTTTAGGACGATCTACTGATAGAGACAGGCTATATGATCGTGCAAGAGGGATGGGAGCTGAGAGGAATCTAAGGAAAAGCTACTATCACCGCATTAAATACACTGCAGCTACTTTTTTTGCCACATTTATATAGAGAAGTCCCCTGAATAGTGCTATCTTGACTACCACAACTCACAAAGAGCCAAAGGGAGTGTCTGTCCAAGGAGTATCTGATGGAACAGACACTCAAGTGAGGGCTCAGATGATCAACAAGTGTAGGATCAAGATGGTCTAAAGGGAGTTATATAATGTAAGAGACCCTTCATGAGAAAGGGATCGAAAAAGGAGAGAAAGAATATTATAGTAGCTAAAGTTGCACTTGTAATCAGTTTTACCAATTTATACAAAGATCTGCCTCCTCGGACAGTGAGTTTATTCAGTCCTATGCGCCCTGTTCTTACTTAATCATCTTTTAAGTCCATACTAGCCGTTGTTAAAATTCATTAGGGCCTAGTTCTTTAACCCACACTCTACAAATTTATTGCACTAGGCTTACCGAGCTAAGATCCCATACATTAGGGCTTAGTTCTTTAACCCACACTCTAGAAGCTTCTCCACATCTTCGGCCTCATCGTCGTCAATGGCTAGGTTTGTGTTTGTTGCTTTTGTGTTTGGTTGACAAGGAAGATTTGTTGCTGGGTTTGTGTTTGTGTTTTTGTTCTTGCTGGAAATCAATTTGTGTTTGTGTTTTTGTGTTTGGTTGACAAGAAAATGCTAGAAAATCTGGGCATGTGTTCTTATGTTTAAATATGAATTTGTGTTCTTTAGAGTTCTTGTTGAAGTTGAACTGGATTTTAATTTTGTTTTTTCTTTTTTGTTTTAATTTTTTTTTCATGTTTAATTTCTTGTTCATGATTAATTTGATGCGGATCTATAGTTTAATTTTCTGTTCTTATTTTCTGGGATTGTGATTTTTGGATTTTATTTTCTAGGTTTGAGAAAGTGGTGATTTTGAGATTTTTAATTTTTGGATTTTAATTTCTAGATTTGTGTTCTTATTGTTCTTGTTCAAAACACATTTAGATCTTAATTCATGTGATTTTTGGTTTTTTAATTCTGTTTTTAATTTTTTTTATTTAGTTAAAATTAATAAATTAATTTTTTTAATTTAGATGCTGACGTGGCATTTTTTAATGTCAAAATAATTTTTTTTATTATTATTTTAATAATTCCGCCTGCCACATAGGACTTTGCCGTTAAGGCATTAATTAACGGAAAGGATTAAAACGAGACACGTTTTCCGGGATAGGGAGTAAAAGCGGTGGAAAAAAAGGATAGGGACCAAAGTGCAAATCACGTGAAAATTTAGGGATGAAAATGTCTTTTTCACCTATTAATTAATATAAATACATTATAAGATCCAGAAAAATAAAATTTTTAAATCTTGATCACAAAATGGACTTTCTCCGTTTCAACAGTCTACTGAGATGTAAAACAATAAGAGAAATTATTCTAGAACCCTCTTCCCCTTGTCTTTAAGCATGGGATCAACATGTTCCGTCCGTCTTTCAGGGTGAGAGTTCTTATTAGAGCTGCCACTCGTACTTGGCGTTGCTTCATTATCGTGTTTTTGCCTCCTCCTGTTTGTATCATCAATCGTCAATCTCCAGATGATATTCCAATTAGCAGACAAGGATTCCACGTGGCGCATTAATATTGCCTTGAACTCTCTCTCGCAGAGCTTGTACGAGGAACCATGGCCACACTTCTGCCCAGTGTGCTTGTACAAGGGAAGAAGGCCACACTTCTGCGCTGTCAAGCCAGGGCAGTTAGTTGCAAATGAAAACTTAGCATTGATGCAATGATTCAGCCAATCTGGAAGCGACCCGCGTGGTATATAGGACAACCAAAAGAATCCACCTGTTTGTGACAGCATGAGATCTTTCTTATTTGGACAATAGATATGGCGAGGCTTCACACTACCAATATTGGTTTCGAAATGACAAATAAGGTTGTAGGAAGTTTCTGAATCAAGAATGTCAAGGATAGAATTCTGATTCTCGTTCAATTCAAAAAAGGCACATAGAGCAAATCCTATCCAAGTATTATCACTGCACAAATTTCTATTTAAATTGATTGTCAACGAGGGCGAATCACTCTGATTGCTGAACCAACCTTGATCTTCATATTTAGGGAAACAAAAATTATGGACAAGGCGAAGATCAAAGTCCTGTAAAACAAAAATATTGTGTGTCGTTAGAATAATGATTAAATGATTAAATTAAATTTTTTCCTAACATCTTAAATTTTGAGACGAATTGTAGTTTATCATGATAGGATCTCTCTCCATTTGAAGTCAATTCATTTTATAAATCAAATTTAATATAACAAATCTAAATCTATATTCAATGAAAAATCATTTAAAATTGTGCACTACTATATCCAAGAAATACAAATAATCGTAAAATTGAGCATTTTCATGGTATTAGTGTATATAATCTAAGTTTGATACATGTCTCCACTCTACTTTTTATTTTAAAAGTTAAAAAATCTTACGTTTTGGCCTCATTTATCAAGGGAGAATTTGAACTACACCTAAGAAGTATTAGAATAATGATTAAATGATTTAGTTAAGCATTTTCAGTTAGCTAAGCTTTTGAGATCAATGGTAGTTTATTAATTACCAGCAGGTTGCTTTGGCAGTGTTGATCCTTAGCTTCACTTGTTTCCCCTTTATCAACAGGCCTTCTTATAATTTCATGGTGAATTTGGTCCTCATTGGAGCTACTAGTTCTTCTAGGTCCTGTCTCATCATCATGGTCTTGCTTCATTTTTAACTTACCAGCCATCATTTGATAGATCAAATTTTGTGATATATATTGCTTCTTGCAAAGATATCTCTTTTCCTGAAACCAGTCATCATTCACATGGAAGAAACTAAGCCCACATTTTTGAACCATCACACCTGGGCAATCGCTTATAATTGAAGCTTTGATGCAATCACATTGATTGAACTCATCCGGTAACAATTCACGTGAAATACAGGACAACCAAAGAAATTGCCCTTCCGTATCTAGCCACATTAATTCTTCATAATTAGTGTGATGAACGAGTAAATGCTGTGGACCGGCTACATCAGTTTCTAAAAGACAAATAAGGTGGTGAGAAACAGTTGAGTTAGGATTTTCAAGTATCGCAGTTTGATGCTCCTGGATTGAAAAATTAGCACATAGAACAAGCCCCATCCAATCAATGTCATTGTAGAAATATTTGGGTACATAGATTGTCACTGACGGCTCATTACTTTGACTGCTGAAGGAAGGTAAAATGTTTACCAGAGGGAAACATCCAAAATATTCAAAGCATCCATCCAAATCCTGATATTAAAAAAATATATAATATTAAACAGATATGCACTTGAGTCACAGAACAGGGTAGAAAATTAGAGGGAGTGTTCATCCTGCATTTCAAGCAATGTAAATAGTAATGTAATGTTAAGGGCATAGTAATTTTCACAATCTTTTCTACAATTGTTGACGTAACATATTGTGATTGGAGGAACATCACTTTTACATAAGTCTATCACTGATATTGCTTTTATTAGCATCAATCACAACATGACACTAAGTTGTAGAAAGGACCATGAAAATCAGTGTTCCTAAGAAAATACTCAAAATTTCTTACCAGCTGCTTAATTTCGGGAATTTTAATTTTTTTAACTATCACTTCGTGTTGAGTAGTTTCATTTCCTTGTTTCAAAACCCATCGATTGAAATCCTCATATGGAGAAATCAAGGTGCAGCAATATTGTAGTTCTCGCTCAAATTGTAACTGATCATGCTTGTGCAAAAGATGAAGCCCACATTTTTGTACTATCACACCCGGCAAATCACTTACAAATGAAGCCTTAATATGTTCGCACTGATTCAACATATCCTTAAATGCCTCACCTGGTATGTAGGATATCCAACTGAATCCATATTGAATAGATAACCAATTTTTTTCTTCACTGTCGATGCGGCAAAAATGGATTTGATCCAGACTAGCACTACTCAACTCGAATTGACAATATAGGAAGTGAGGAGAAGAAATTGAATATATATTTTTAATATCGGTGCCATCTCTATCAATAGAAAAAGAAGCATATAGTGCTAACCCCATCCAATTACTGTCATCGTACAAATTTGAGGTTATGTCAATTGAGATTGAGTGCCCACGACTTTGATGATTAAACCACTTTAGAGTTCTTCTTGTGGGGAAGCAAAAATTATACAGAGTGGACAGATGAAAGTACTGAAAAAAAAAAAAAACAAAACAAAACAAATCAAAGCACGTTAGCTATTTAGTAAGAGCAGTGATGGCAAGTTAGTTAAAATTCTCCCAATTTTAGGATAAGACCTACTTTTTCTGATTTAGCTAACTACTTTACATTTTAACCCGGTCAGATTCTTTATTCTAAACCTTATTTTATTTAAATATTATTTCTTCACTCATTTTTTATTATTCATCTCACTTATCAAAACAACTTTATCACAATTACCAAAACATGAAAACAATAGACAAATATTTAAAGAATGAATAGTGCTCCCTAAAGATAGGAAGCAACTATAGCTAAAACCCATCTTGGGAGGAAAATGGGTACATAAGCTGGTGTGGGTTGATTTTTGGGTATTTTTAGCTTTGATTACCAATATTCACCCCATTCTATTTTAGGAAATCTGCTACTAATACTCTAAAAGCATGCTTTGCAAGCGCCCCAAAAAAGAAAGCCCAGTTTTAGAGCTTTGAACTTTTTTTTGTTGGATCCCAAATAACATTATCACAAATATTAGCAATTCAAAATAATAATCACACACAAGAACACAAATATTTAAGTGAAAAACCCCCTCTTCTTGAAGGGAAAAACCATGAGACAATATCCGAATCAATTCACTATTATCAAATCAATTACAATAATTCTTATGCATGTCTCACGACTAAAGAAAAAATCTTTTTTTTTTCTTAACTCTCACACACACACTAATTATCTCTCTCAAAGGCGGTAACATTTTGCTCTCTCCTTTCTGTTTTCTTCTCCACGCACAGCTCTCTCTCTTGGCTGTCTTCGTTTTCTCTAAACGGCTCCCTCTTGGCTGCTTTCTCTTTTCTCTTGTGCAGCTTCCTCATTCTTTTCTTCAATATGCAGCAATACTCCTTGTTGCTACTCTCACCAATTCTTATGCGGCACACTAGTCCTTGCTTTTACAAGCAAGTCTACCGCCCCACATGAATCCTAGGAACACATGGATTCCTAACATGACTTAAGTTAAGATTCTTACAAGTATTAATTATTAAACACAACTCCTACTTACATTTGGAGTAGGTTTCTAGGACTTGTCAACCACGTTCACCTTATTTATATAACCCAACCGCCACACCATCCTAGTAGCACACAAACTCTAATTCTACTTGAATTCGGAATTCTTGCTTCTATTGGCCACATGAATAACAACACAAGCCCATGTGTGGGCTTTAACTTCAAAACATTAGGTGCAATAGATCTTGATAGAGTTAATCAAATAACTCCTAATACTTGTCTATCAAGAAGATTCCATTCTTCATTTTTCATAGTATCAAGTTTCATCCCTAAAAGAGGCAAATGTAACTTTTTCCCGTAGAGATAATTGTAAAGTTGTGATTTACAACTATGGTTTTTGTTGGCTTTAATTCAGTGCCAAATTTGATTGTATTTTATTCAATCATTTCCCTGTATTTCTGAGGGATTTAATGTAAGGGTTGAGTGTGAGAGTTTGGTGAAGACTTGTGAAGAAAATGAAGTTCGTGACTGACTCGCAAGTGAACAACTCATGAAAGGTCAAGTGAGAAGCACATGCTAGAATCTGAACAATCTCATGCTACGCTGGATTTCACGAGTTACTTCGCAACTCAGGCCAAGTCGCGAGTGACCCGCGAAACTCACTACCTGAAACTTTTTTAAAAGCGTTTTTCTCATTTCTTTACCAACACTATATAAGTCCGCATTACCCACAAAATTGTAAGGAGCTTTTGAGAGAGAAAACCCTAGCAATACACTTGAGAGTTAGAGATTGTAAACCCACAATCATCTACACAATTTCTTTTAGTTTTCCTCTGTTCCTACCTCTCTAATTACAAATCCTTCAGAGGTTCTTAGCCCAAACACTTACCTCACCTAATCTAAGTGCTGAGTGAAGTTTTGGTGCATGTAGGAAGCATTGGAAGAAGCCATCGATTGGAAGATGCAATTTGGAGCTAATTGTGGGATCCAGATAACAAGTGAAGACATGGCTCAGTGAAGCCCATTGGTAAATAAAATTTGAAGGGTTCAAGTACATTGGGTAGATTAGGCTTGGAGGGTCTTTTTGATATTCATGTACTCCAACTTTATTCACTAGTGGATCAATTTTGGCTTGGAGGGCCGCGGAGAGGTTTTTCGTTGAACAGTTCAGTTTCCTCTTCGATAACACATCGCGGTGTTATTTTGCGTTTGCATCTCTCTTCACTTACTCTTTAAGCTTTATATTTGTTGTTACTTGCTTGTGGTTATGGTTTAGAGAGTTCATTTGGTTATTACATACCATTTACTCTTGTTTCGCACTTAGATAAGTTAGAATAAAAGCAATTAAGTCGTGTTTTTTAAAATTGAGGGTCTAAACATTCTATAGTGTTTCCACACTATCTGAGCTTTCAATAATCTTCTATCGGTACCTAAAGTCTGTTCTATCAAACTTCTCAATTCCTAAGTCTTGCCTTCTTCTCTGGCCATCGTTTCTACTGTAACCTTAGCTCTAATACCACTTGTGGGGTCCCAAATAATATTATCACAAATATTAGCAATCCAAAATAACAATCACAAACAAGAACACAAATATTTACGTGGAAAACCCTTTCTTCTTGAAGGGAAAAAGCACGAGACAATCTCTGAATTAATTCACTATTAAAAGCTTGGATTTGAGCTAAAACACAAGAGCTTGTTCAGACCCCCAATTAAAAATTACGACTAGATTGCTTTTACTCTAACTTAAACAAAGTGCAAAATAAGAGTAAATATGCGCAATAAACCAATAATACTACTCTAAGCCATATCCATCCACAATTAACAATAAAATGAAAGCTTAAAGAGTAGGGAAGAGAGATGCAAACACAAGATAACACCAAGACGTGTTATCAGACGTGTTATCAAAGAGGAAACCGAAGAACTCAGCGAAAAATCTCTCCATGACCCTCCAAGTCGAAATCGATCCACTAGAGAATAAATTTGGAGTATATGAATAACAAAAGACCCTCCAAGCCTAGTCTACCCTATGTACTTGAGCCCTCCAAGCTCCTGCTACCAATAGACTTCTCAGATTCTTGTCTTCTCTAACTTTACGGATCCCGCAATTTAGCCCAATTGCATCCGCCATTAAATGGCTCATTCCAATACTTCTCAACAACACCAAAATCTCATTTAACACTTAGAATAAGTGTGGTAAGTGTTTGGACTAACAACCTCTCAAGAATCTAGAGATAGAGAGGTAGGAGTTGAGGAAAACCACAAGGAAATGTGTAGATGATTGTGGGTGTAACAATCTCTAACTCTCAAGTGTATTTTCTAGGGTTTTCCCTCTGAAAAGCACTCCTTATAATTCGTGGGTAATGAATGTATTTATAGTGTGGGTAAAGAATTTGGTAAAGTAAGTTAATTTTTTGCCAAATAGAATGTTTTGTGAGTACTTCGCGGGATGGCCCTTCTCGCGAAACACTCGCGAACTTGACAACTTGGCGTGACTCTTCAACTTCCAGTCAAGTGCTTCACACGTGGCCTTTTCACAGGTTGCTTCTCCCGAGCTAGTCGCAAATTGCACTAATTCATCTTTTGAAGCTTGATTCTTCACCGATCTCTCACACTCGTCCTTTACAAATAAACCCATATACATATAGGGAAATGATTAAAGAAATTACAATCGAATTTGGCACGGAATTAAAGCCATCATAAGCTAGTTGGAAATCAAAACTTTACAACTATTATCAAATCAATTACAATAATTCTTATGAATGTCTCACGGCTAAAAAAAAAATTCTCTCTTGTTTTTCTTTACTTTCACACACACACACACTAATTATCTCTCTCAAAGGCAGCAAGACTTTGCTCTCTCATTTGTATTTTCTTCTCCACACACAACTCTTTCTCTCTTGGCTGTCTTTTTTTTCTCTAAGTGGCTCCCTCTTGGCTGCTCTCTCTTTTCTTTTGTGCAGCTTCCTCTTTTGTTCTTCAATATGCGGCAATACTCCTTGTTGTTGCTCTCTCCAATTCTTATGTGGCACACTAGTACTTGCTTTTATAAGCAAGTCTGCTGCCCCACATGAATCCTAGGAACACATGGATTCCTAACATGACTTTTTCTTTTTTTTTTGGAGAAAGATTCCTAACATGACTTGAGTTAGGATTCTTACAAGTATTAAATATTAAACACAACTCCTACTTACATTTGGAGTAGGATTCTAGTTGGAGTAGGATTCTAGGACTTATCAACCACGTTCACCTTATTTATATAACCCAACCGCCACGCCATCCTAGTAGCACACAACCTCTAATTCTACTTGAATTATATATTCTTACTTCTATTGGCCACGTGACAAACAACACAAGCCCATGTGTGGGCTTTTACTTTATGTGGGCTGGATCCTTTGGTGCCGAGCAACATTTTTGGCAGGCTCCTCACACAAAAATAATTTCTCTTGTTTCTTATGGTACTCTAGCAAATAAGCAATTAACAAGTGTGTCCAAGTGCACTCCAACAAATAGTTTCTCATCTTTTTTTACAATACTTCTAGCAATTAGATCCACTGTTTGAAAAATACAAAATCGCAATTTTAAAAGTTACGTTTTTGAAAACATGATATTTAAAAATGCAATTGATTTGTTTGGAAAAATTTGTGAAAATGTTGTGAAAAATTGAAGTGCCAAAACTATTGTTTTCTAGCAATTTTAATTTGAAAGGTTAACCCCATGAGCATCAATTTGAAAATGCACATTTTCTCCGGTTTTAAAAACATGATTTGCTTAAAAACAAAATGCCATTTGTTTTTCATTTTCATTCAAAATCGCTCTCCAACACCCCCCGTTCAAGAAATCACAATGCTAAGCAGACTCTAAAGTTTTATTTGGTTAGCTATTTTAAAATGTGTATTTTGAAAAAACAAATTAAAAAAATGTATATGATAAAATCTATTAAAAAAAATAAAAGCTGTTATGAAAACAACAGTGCAAAAACGTAATTTTGCTTTTAAAAAAGTTTTTTTTTTTTAAATAGAATCTCGGGAGTTACAATTTGGAAACACATTTTTTGTCCAAGTTTAAAACATAGGGGGAAACTATATAAAAATGTCCAGAGTTTATATCCTATTTCAAATTAGGTCACAAGTTTTTAATTTAGAGAATCAAAATCCCCAACTTAGGAATGCTCTTGGGGATGAACATAAACCACTCAACTCATTAAGGGTGAATACTCTTGAATTACTTGACAACTAGTTCTGGACCTCTGGTAGGTCCAAATGGCTCTTCCATAGAAAAGTTTATGACATTATCCAAAAAAAAATTCCATTATTTATGAAATCATCAATCTCCACTATTCATTTTCATTATTCTAGGAAGTAATGAAGTCCAGAAAAACATGAAACCATTAATAAAACTATATTTCACCTAGGTAATCGGCTACAATTTTTTGGCAATCACTTTCTCACTTTATGTGAAGCTTTCCCTCTCTAAGTCTAAATGAAGCTTTCTTTTTCTACCCTCTATATTTATTGGCTGCCAAATTAATTTATGAACCTACTTCGGTAAAACACAAGAATAGTGAACATAAATAACGGAGATGGACATGAGCTTCAAATTAAATCAATTTTATAAATTTGGGGTTTTAATAGACAAAATTAAAAAAATATGATCTAATCTGAAATGTGTCATAAACATTGGACTTTTTATGTAATTTTCCCAAACATAATGGATACAAAACCTAATGAAAAGTTTTCCAGACTTAAGAATTCTTACCCGGAACTGGCTATCAGGGTACGGGTCATCCTCATAAGAATACTGTGCAGTTCCACTTGTCTCCCCTGGAGAAATGAATAACCTTTGAGGGTGTAGGTACTCACTAGAGCTCGTAGCTTCAATGAATATCTCCGGATAGTTGTCCCACGCATGGTATACTGTTTTGGGATCGAGAGCGTTGTCAAGGAACGTCCTATCAAACGGGGAAGAGCTAGAGTATCGTGCCATTATACGTGTTAACTCTTCCATATTTTGCCGGTATACTAAATTGATCCCACAACTTTCCACAAATAAATCTGGACCATAGGTATGGAACGAGAAATTAAACCAAGTGCTTTGACTCCACAGATGTGAATGCGCCGTATATGGGATGAACAATACCCAAATGAATGCACGTTGAACTAACGAAATGAGTTCGTTGCATTCGCTTAGAAGTCCAAAGCACACTAAACGCCTGGGGCAAGAGCTGGTCTGCAAAAAACAGTGGAATTCCGAGAGATCAAAAGTTCTCGAATCAAAATTCTTACGAACAGCAGTTGGATGCTTGGTAAAGTGAAAAAGACCACATAGTGCCAATCCCATCAAATCAGGATCATTACACAACTTTTGAGGTTGCTGCGGTAATGCCACTGAATACCCATTAGTTTGATTGCAAAACCACTGTGGGATTTCACGCTCAGCAGAATAGCCGTGGAGAATTTCTCCATCTTCGCAATTTTTCTGGAAAACATATAGATATGTAAGTCAAGAATGATTTTATTTTATTTTTTAAAATCAATTAAATAAAGTTACATTATGTTTTAGGCTAAATTATAAATTACACCTTATGGAAGACATCATTACCCCATACCAGAATGCTTTCATCGAAGGGCGTCTAATCTCAAACAATCTTATAATTGCGCATGAATTACTCCATACCATAAAAACCAAGAAAAAAGGCCAAGTTCGATTTGCAGCAATAAAAATAGACTTGAGTAAAGCTTGTGACCGCCTAAGTTGGAATTTCTTGGAAGTTGTCCTCCCAAAAATGGGATTCAGCCAACTATGGATTAATTCTATTATGCAATGTGTAAGCACAGTAACCTACAGAATCCTAATCAATGGTGCACCAACTGAAAACATCAAACCAACAAGAGGTATCAGATAAGGTGATCCGCTTTCCACTTACCTCTTTATTTTTTGTGCTAATATTCTATCTTGGATGCTACTGGATATAGAGAATAAAGGACTCATACAGGGCACTGACTTACGAAAAGGAGAAATGCCTATATCACACTTATTTTTTGCTGACGACATCCTTTTATTCATGAAACTAAACAAACAATCTCCAGAGCAATTGAAAGAGGTCTTGGAAAGCTTTTGTAAAATGTCTGGACAAAAAATAAATGATAGTAAATCCGTCATGACTGTCAGTCCAAACTGCAATTCTGAAGAAAGGGAAGATTTGCAACACAAGTTCAAGATTCAGATAAAAAACAAGATTGGGAAATATTTGGGGATTCCCATTGACCCATGTACCAAAATGAAGGACATTGGAAATCAAATTATTGATCAAATTCAAAGTAAACTACAAAACTGGAAAGGTAAGTTATTGTCCCAAGCAAGCAAACTCACTTTGATCAAATCAGTTATGCAAGCTATGCCAATTTACACAACGTTGATACATCTCCTTCCAAAAGATACTTGCAAACGAATTGATAAAATAATGCGAGATTTTTGGTGGGGTGATAATATTGAGAAGAAAAAGATTCATACAATTGCTTAGGAAGAGATTTGCCAAACAAGATGCAATGGGGGTCTTGGAATCAGGAAAACAGAAACATTCAATAAAGCCTTAGTAGCAAAACAATTCTAGAGGATAGGGCAAAATCCGCGATTGTTACCAGCCAAAACCTTGAAAAGCAAATATTTCCCCAAGATCAACCATATATGGGAAATAGAACGAATTCCTAAAAATTCCAGCAAGATATGGAAAAATATATGGCAAACAGGGAACTCCTTACTGGCGCAAGCAAAGTGGCAAGTGGGAAGAGGGGACAGCATTAGGTTGAGAGACTCCCTTTGGTACAAGCCAAGGAATGTTGACAGTTTAGATCTTCTTCAACTACAATGTGGTACAGTTAAAGACCTTATGGATCCTACATCGGGGAACTGGAATTGTAATTTGATTAATACCGCTTATAATAGGACTGAAGCAAAAGCTATCCTATGCATGGCTTTTTCCAAATTTGGAAACATTGATAAGGTAATTTGGCCCTTCTCTAGTGGCGGTGAATACCAAGTGAAGAAGGGCTATAAGATGTTAACGGCCTTAAATCAAGAAAATGCTAATCGTAATGACCACACAAGGAAAAAATGCTGGCTTAATTTATGGAAATTGGGGATTCCTTTTAGGGTGTCTACATTCTTGTGGAAAATTCTTCACCGTGGACAAACTACAAGAATCGAATTAGCAAAGAAGCAGGATGAAGTCACAAATTGAAAATTGTAATATAAAAAGTCAAGGGGATATAAAGATATTGACCGAACTAGAGCCAGATATTGACCGAACTAAAGTCAAGGCGATTCTTTGGACAATTTGGAAGACAAGAAATAGAGCTATTTTTGAGAAACTAGAGCCAGACATCCATCAAGCTTTGCTTACAGTCCAAAGATTAAAGAGTGAATGGATGCAAGCAATGGTTTTCCAAGAGCAATACCACTACGCCCCACAAGAGAAAAGACATTACAGAAATTTCTCAAACTATAAGGAATGGCAGATTTTAATTATCATAGGAAACAAAAACCTTCACGGCAAAACAAATTGGGATGGAGGAGCCTTTGTGATTAAAAATCACTTAGGACAGTCCGTCAAGGAGGGATGTTTCTCATGGTATACGAGGAATAAGAAGACCAGCAATCTTTTAACTATTCGCGAAGAGCTCTATGCTGCTTGGAAGGAAGGATATAGAAAAGCCATCTTACTTGTTAGCTCAGAGAACTTAGCAGATGAGCTGGCAACCATAAATACAAACAAGAAGGAAGCAAAGATTCTCCTAGAAGATATCAGAACCCAAAGGAGAATGTTTCAAAGTCTACAAATCAAAGTTGCTCCTGATCCCATATTTAAAGAAGTCCAGCAATTGGCGAAGATGGCAACCCAGTCTTTTGTGCACACTCTTTGATTTTCCATTGTTACCAAAAAAAAAAAAATTACACCTTTTAATTTTGGCATATTTTCAATTCGATATATTAAGTTTTATTTTTCATTTCACATTTAATTTTTGTAAGCAAGTCTAATTTACTTATAAATAAAGCTTTATTTAGTTCGTTAACTTTTAATATATTTTCAATTTAGACCCTCCAATCGTACCATAAGTTATAGTATTTTTCACTTTTTAAAATGATGACATTTTTGGTAGACTTATGGTGTGGATTGGATGAATGTGGACAAATAGACTATATTGAAAATGAATGGTGTTAAAGGTGTTTAACTAGATGAGCGATGGGCCATTTGATTGGTTAGAGCTGAGCTAACGTCTCTAGAACATTCACATTGGTGATGCTAATTAAAATAGCTAAAATTATATTTTAGCACTCAAAACACTAAAAACGTGCTACATTGGTGGTGTTAAAATAGCTAAAATTCTATTTTAGCACTCAAAACACTAAAAGCATGCTACATTGGTGGTGCCATAGTTAAAAATATTTACAAACTAGCTACAATAAACTACCATCTTTAGCAACTATTGTAGCAACAAAAGGATAAAATATATATATATATATATATATATTGTTTAAAATATATTTTCTCTCTCTTTTTTCAATCTTCAGTCTTCTCTTCTTCTTCTTTTCGCTCACATCTGCTCTAATCGAACAAAGCATATATCTATTAAGCATCACTTTATTAGAGAGGTTGTGGAAGAGCAAAGATTTAACTTAAATATTGCAAAACTGAAGACTCTCCCGGTTTGGTTAGAGAGTTCAAAACAACAATTTTCAATGTTTAAAATTGTGAGTCCAAATATATATATATATATATATATATATTGTTTATTCCATGTCCCTCTCTTCTCTCGTTAAAATATGTTTTCTCTCTCTTTTTTCAATCTTCAGTCTTCTCTTTTTTCTTTTTTTCTTTTTTTTTGCTCACATCTACTCTAATCGAACAAAGCATATATCTATTAAGCATCACTTTATTAAAGAGGTTGTGGAAGCAGAGATTTAACTTAAATATTGCAAAACTGAAGACTCTCCCGGTTTGGTTAGAGAGTTCAAACAACAATTTTCAATGTTTAAAATTGTGAGCCCAATATATATATATATATATATATTTGGTAAGAGAGTTTAATAAAGAGTGTTTGAGTCACATATGTTAATTTAGAGTGTTTAAAGTGGGACTCAGATGATGTTAATAGCACATAAAACACATAATTTTTCTTAAAATCACAGACTCATACCAAACACTCAATTGTCTTTTCACTTTTGAAAAAAATATGTTATTAGAAACATAACACCAAACAAATTTTTTGCATTATAAGTACTTTACACACGTGTTTTCACAATACTTTTTAGACCATAACTTTCACATCATTTTGAAAATGGATATCTACTCAGAATGTGGCTTGAATTTTCATAGCATTTTCAGAATAGATAGTTGGCTTGAATAATTTTCTAGCCAACATGAAATGCATGTTATTTGTTTTGCACGCATTGTCCATATAGAAGTTACTTGAGTTGCTCGCCCAAGATCATGTTAAAAATCAAGCGCTGCCTCTCTTTAAAATTTTCTAGAGTTTCTCTATCAATCTCTCTCCCCCCGGATTTCTGTATGAATGAGATATTTCTCTAGAGATCTCTTTGTAAAAGAAAATTTCAGCCACAATTTTATGTATTGTTCTAGGTGTCCTGGGCATGAAATAAATCGGAAGCTAGAACCTATAGAGCCGGAACTGTACAGACAGAAGAGAAAAAGAAGCTAGAACCATTAGTGAAAGATATTTTACTATCAGAAAAGGAATGGACTAGAACATTTAGTGTAACACCACATAATTTTATTACTAATTTACTTCATATACATAAATTAAGAGGAGGCTCACAATTAAATGGATTTAATTTATTTGGGTACAGGATATTTAAATAAGATAATTACTATGGTTTTGTCTTGCTGTAATTTTGGAAAGCTGGAATATTTAGAAAGTGGGAATTTTTCCAGGTCTAGTATTTTTGTCCCCACGCTTATAGGAAGACATGGGCTTGTGCATCTATTATTTTGGTACCTAATAGAATTATATTAATGGATCAAATGTCCTATGATTTTTATTATATTAGACTAGGCATAGCGCATATAGCCATATGTCATGAAAGGGTCCTTCGTAGGCTCTAAGATTGATTAGATATGAATATAACATGTGGCTTCTAAGGAATAGAAGATTATATGATGGCTAGACATATAATGTATAAAGTTGTGATTTCCAACTATCTTGTGTTGGCTTTAATTATGTGCCAAATTTGATTGTAATTTCTTCAATCATTTTCCCTGTATATATGTGGGTTTATTTGTAAGGGATGAGTGTGAGAGATCGGTGAAGAATCAAGCTTCAAAAGATGAATCAGTGCAATTCGCGACTAGCTCATGAGTAGCTCGCGAGAAGTAACCCGTGAAAAGGCCACGTGTGAAGCACATAACTAGAAGTTGAAGAGTCACACCAGGCTATCAAGTTCGCGAGAAGAGCCATCCTGCAAAGTACTTGTGAAATATTCTGTTTGGCAAAAAGTTAAGTTGCTTTCCCAAATTCTTTACCCACACTATATATACCCTCATTACTCACGAATTGTAAGGAGTTCTTTTCAAAGAGAAAACCCTAGTAAATACACTTGAGAGTTAGAGATTATTATACCCACAATCATCTACACATTTTCTTGTGGTTTTCCTCAAGCTCCTACCTCTCCATCTTTGAATCCTTGAGAGGTTGTTAGCCCAAACACTTACCACACTTATTCTGAGTGTTAAGTGAGAATTTGGTGCTGCTGGGAAGCATTGGAAGGAGCCATTCATTGGCAAATGCAATCGGGCTAAATTGCGGGATCCAGAAAGCTAAAGAAGACAAGACTCCGTAAAGTCCGTTGGTAGTAGGAACTTGGAGGGCTCAAGTACATGGGGTAGACTAGGCTTGGAAGGTCTTTTGTTATTCATGTACTCCAACTTTATTCTCTAGTGGATCGATTTCGACTTGAAGGGTCGCAAAGAGATTTTTCACCGAATTCTTCGATTTCCTCTTCGATAACACGTCTTGGTGTTATTTTGTATTTGCATATCTCTTCCCTACTCTTTAAACTTTCATTTTATTGTTGATGATGGATGAATATGGCTTAAAGTAGTGTTATCGGTTCATTGCGCTTATTTACTCTTGTTCTACACTTTGTTTAAATTAGAGGAAAAGCAATCTAGCCGTAATTTTTAATTGGGGGTCTGAACAAGCTCGTGTGTTTTAGTACAAATCTAAGCTTTCATAATGAAATGCTAGAGTTCTATAGAATTGTTGTACTTTCACGTCGATTAATAGATAGTGAAAATCTGTGAAATAGAACTTTTGGCTCAAAGCTGAAAATGAATTGGATAGTAAGTAAATAAATGGAAAATTTTGGAAATATCAATGTTGTCCAAGATTAAATTGTTCAAGTGTGAAAATAGATTTTTAAGTGGGAAATTCGTGTATTGATGGACCTATTTTTGGTGTTGCTAGGTTCTAATTCTAATTCTATTGATTTATTGTGACTCAAGGGTGGTTGATTTTATTTTTGCAAATAAAAGGTAAGTAGTATTTACGAATTTGGGGGTTTTCCCAAAACAGTTTTAATTATCAAACTATTCTTATAACAAAGAAATATGTTAATATTCTATAAATATATTGATATTTTATAAATGTTTAATGTGCACATTATATGTGTAGATAAATCTTTGTATTTTATTTTTGAGTATTATGACTGGATTATTTGTTGTGAGCATCTTGAATTTGTTTTGAAGCCCTATGGCCAATCGTGATTAAAAGCTCAATGTTGTTTTTAGTCCTTAGCAAGGGACAATCATACTGTAATTAGTCCTTAGCAAGGGACAGTCTCAGAAAAGGAGACAGTGTACATTTGGTAGCTCTTTAACAAGGGAGTATACCATTAAGGATCTGAAAAGGGAGCTCCTTAGTAAGGGAGTGCACCTTTAATTTCCAAAGGAGCCACCGTTAAGAAAGGTGATGAAAAGGGGGTTCCAATCCCATAAAGGGGATAGCGCAACCCTATCAACAGGGTGTAAACGTTAACCATGAGAAAAGTCTAGAAAATTATTTATATGATGGTATTGGTATATCATGATGGCTCACAATATATGATGGTATTTGATGTTAAAATGTAGATGGTTTACAAGTTATAACTTTGCTGTATGGATTATTTATTTAAAAGGTTCGCTCCCACATACAAATGTTTGTGAATTCCACTTATTAAGTCATCTCACCCTCTCTTTTATTCCCCTTACAGATACATTAGAGGGATTATTGGAGTTGAGATTTTTGGAAGACAACAGTTACAAATTATTTTGTAGAATTGAGGATTTTATTATTATTTTTATGGTATTAAATGTTGTACTGGAGAATTATTTTGAGGATATTTTATCTTTGGTGGGATTAGAGCTCTAACAATTGTGATGAGATTTTAAATTGCTTTTTTTTTTTTTAAAGTTTTAGAATGAGATTTTAGATTACTGGTTGCATTTGCTTAATACTTTTATGGATTATCTAGATTGAATAGAATTTTATTATTTATGACTTCGGGCCATTACATTTAATGTCGGTTGTTTAACTGACTTACCAGCATTTATAAATAGGACTCAAGGGGTTCTCACTTGTGTGTGTAGCATAAGCAACAAGCCTTTGTTAGAATATACCGGTGTCTTTACAAAAGTGAAGTTTGTATGCTGGAGTGGTGTCCATCAAGTGAGTTGCCCTGTGTCTATAAGAAAGTGTAGGTTGTGTCAATGTACAAGAGTGATCTCCTCGCTTTATTTCTATATATAAAAGTCATTGCATTTATTATTAATGTGCTTCTTTTAAGCCACATTAGCAGTTATATAATTTTTTTTAAATAATATATATAAATATTTTGTATGCAATAAATTTTCCACTCTATCATTGTGCCAAATTATCCACTTATTTTCAACCTTTTCTTTTTTCTTTTTTTAAACTTTTATTCTCCCTATTCTCAAAAACAAAAATGATTTTTCTCTCTATTAGTCTATATCTACTATTACACTTCCTCTAGGATTTCTCCTCTCTCATTGCCTCTTTATCTCCCAACTACTCTTTACTTTACCGTTACCGTTAAACTTCTTTCATCCTTTCCTCTTTCTTTTATTTAGACTTTTCTTCTCCCCATGTTATTTTGTATAGATTTAATATCATTTCATCAATCCAATTCATATTTTTTCCACACAAAAACTATGAGTACTCTCTCTCTCCCTCTCTCTCTCTCTCTCTCTCGGTGGATTTTTGTTCTTTCTTATAACTCTAATTTAGGTAGATAGTTATTTTATTTTATTTTAATGTGTTTTAGTGTTGTGTTTTTTAAATTTCCCATCACAAATCCCTCTTATAGCTTTGGTAGATTTTTTGTTAGGGTTAATACTAGGTTTTTTTTTTTTTTGGAAATATGAATTTGAGTTTATATCAAAATAAAATCAACATGGTTACAAATTCTAATGTGCCTACCAATTGTTTGAGTCGTAAATCATACATTATAAAGTCTATCTTTTATTCTTATGGTTTCATTTTAATTTTGGTTTAGATAACATTATAGTTTTGTGATGAGTTTTGATTATCATGATAATCTCCTTATTTCTTAAGAGTTAAGAGGTGAGAAATATGAATAATAAATTTGAAACTTATAAAGTTTAGTTGTATATTAGGCAAACATGACAGACTATAATAGAAGTTAGAAGAATATGGTTCACCTTAAAAAAAATATTAATCAAACACACCAATTCCAAAAATAATAGAATTATATGTTTGTAAAGATTAAAAAAAAATACTTGTGGAAATCTTTAGAAACAAAAAAGAAAATACTTGAAGAGTTGAAGTAATTGTTGTTTTTTATATATTACACCTTATTACATAATATATGGTTTGAAATAAAAGTTTGTTCTCTTCAACAAGTGTTGTTGTCTTTTTTTTCAATATTTTGGTATCTGAACTTCTGCTAATTCAACAGATTAGACTGACCTCCTCAAGAGTACAAGAGTGATCTCCTCAATATATGCAGCTTGTTTCAGAGATGAGCGTGGTGTCGCAAAATGTGAGAGTGAAATATCTCTTTGAAGGGGAATTTGTGGATGGGCAGTGTAGTCCCAACCTTTATAGTTGGTCCCAAACTTTGTATTGAGAGAGAGAAATTTGTTTTATTCTTTGGCTAATGAAATTTCTTCTTATCACTATCTGTGGACGTAGGTCAAATGACAAACCACATAAATTCTTGGTATACTCTCTTGTGTGCATCTGTTTCTATCGTTTCTTTCCTATTTTTGTTTCATATTATTTGTTTTGGACATCTTTCTAAAACCCATATTCTGCATTTAATTTTGTGTGGGAATGCTATCTAAAGGCCACTTCCTACATCAAATTGGTAATAAGGCTTCCACTATGACAACAAATTGATATCAACTTTTCTATTTTTACAACAAATGGGTATCAAAGCAAAGGTTCACAACCTACGAGTTTAGGTTTATACTTTAAAGCCTAGGTTCACTACTTGAGCATTTAACTTAGTTCTTAAAAGCCAATTTCGCTACCTAGGCATTTCAATTTGCTCTTCGGAACCAAGGTTCACTACTTAGGCATTTGGTTTTGTTCTTCGCAGCTAAGGTTCACTACTTAGGCATTTAGACCTATTCTTTAGAGACAAAGTTTGCTACCTAGACATTTGGATTTGTTCTTTAAAGTCAAGGTTAATTTGCTACCTAGACATTTAGATTTGTTCTCTATGGAGATTTTGCTAATAGGTTTATGACTCTTATTATTGGGAGAAAGACTAGGTACAGGTAAATAGATAGGTTTGTTGCACTATCTTTGTTTGTCTAAATATCCAAAGTATTTTGTTAATGAAAGAATTACTCTTCTTCAAAACATTGCGACTGCCATTTGCTTAGGTAGTCATTGTTAGTAAAATTTTCCCGTCTCCTCCTATGGATGAAGGCCAAAAGTCGAATCACGTAAATTCTTGGTGTTCTCTCTGTATGCTATTAAATGTTTGGTAAAATTACACTCTATCCCCTTAAACTATACCTATTTTACATTTACCCTCTAAACTATTACCCATTTAACACTTAATTTGCTCTCCACCCGATAGGTAATAGTTTAAAAAAGTAAGTGTGTACTGCATTCTCATAGTTTAGGAGGGTAAGTGTAAAAATTGTATAATTTAAAAGAGTAAAGTGTACATTATCATAGTTTAGGAGAGTAAGTATAAAAGGGGTATATAATTTAGAGGGGTAAAGAATAATTTCCCCTAAATGTTTTGGAAATCTTTCTAAAATCCAAATTCCACAATCAATATCAAATGAGAATACTATCTAAATGTCATTTTCTAAAATTCAAATTCCACCATCAATCTTGTATGGGAATACTATAATGTCCTTCCCTTCGACAAATTCGTAAAAAAGCTTTCACTATTTCAATAAACTTGCATCAGTGACTCCACTTTTACAACATGGACATCTTCACCAAAGCATTCCGAAGAGAAGTTTTATGCATTAGATTAACAGTTTATCTAATTGTGGTTTTCTATGTATTAAAGATACATCCTTTTTGTTGCATTTTAATTAGCTAAGGGTCTTTTATACATGTTCATGGCTGTGATTCATGCTTGAGAGATATACACGTATTTCAAGAAGTCTAGAAAAAGTTGAATAAGAAGAGACAATTTTTAGCCCCCTTCCTTCTCCCTTGTTTATTACAAAAATAACTCAAATATGTCCACTTCAAAAAATCACATCTTTCATGGAAGTTTCAATCATTTCTTTATAAAATCAAAGGTGGGTAAAATTTACTGCCAACATTTATTTATTTATCGAGCAACTATAATAATTTTAATTGGGGGCGAAAATGTATGTGTTTTGATTATGTAAAATCCATGTTTTTGTTGGATTAATTCTGTGCCAAATTTATTTGTAATTATTCTCTTTTTTTAATATATCTTTCCAAGACTTAATTGTATTTGGGGTAGATATACTTGAGCCTCCTCATCTGCTATTTGGAAAGTTGCATTCAAAATCATCTCGCAACCTCAGGTGACCTACATAGCTCGTGAGTGACACATGGCAAAAGATCCAAAGCGACTGTTAACATGACCATCTTGTTACAAGATAGTCCACAACAAGGTTGCAAAATATCTATTAGCAGTTTGCTTTGTTTTTATCCTGATCTTCTTTTTAGCCCGCATGATATATGCCAAGATTCACACCCTTTACATATGTGAACAAAAAATAAGTGTGTGAACTACGCTTATAGAAAAAAGAGAGAGTATTTTGTTTATCCCAACCCTTTTGTATGAGAGGGAGTGCCTTAGTCTAAAGAAACGAATCCCTTCATCCTCTCTTCTCATTTTCTCTCACAAAAGACATATTCTTGAGAGAAATCTTTAACCTTCACCTCCATCACCAAACCTTGAGTTTTGTGAGTTTGTTAAAGGGCTAGAAACTTAGCAAAGCCAAATCAAATCCAAATCTTTTGGTGGCTTTCCGTTGGCGGCTCAATGGTGGTGACTCCAATAAGTTAGATAAAGAAAAGACTTAGGGAAGTTGGTTGATAGCTAGAGCTTGGAGGGCTCATTTATTTTCCACATTTACATATTGCTATTTACATGTTTTAGTTTATTCTTGAACATGTTTGCAATATGAAACTTGGCTAAACATGTATATTGGACTAAGTTGTTAGTTTAGTATTAAAATTGATTAAGCCGTAATATTTTTATTAAAGGGTCTAAATATTTTACTAGGGTTGTATAGCATCTTTAAGATTATATATTTGTATAGTACCCACAATCAAGGAAGTGAATATGAATATTTTATGTAAAGGTGTCATCTCAGCCCTACACGTCAGTGCCATTGAGTTACAAAAGCAATGGGCCAGCACAAGTGAGGAGAGTCACACCTTCGAATATGCCAACAATGTGGAACACCACAACTGTGAGGGAGAGGGGACATGGTCTGATGCTGATGCACTATTTTGGTCACTGAGCACTACCATGCATGGGAGAGGAATTGGCTCTCCTGGTCGGGTGCTACACCTCCCTCCTTATTGGATAGTACCTGCTTGGACCATATCGCAGGACATGTGTAATCTCCCCTTTGGGTGTGGCTCATCTTTCTTTCTCCTACCCTCTGTACCACCTAGAACCATCCTGTAACACCCCAAGTTTTTCTTTAAATATATGTGTCTATTTTTAGTGAGGGTATTTTTGTAAAATTGTCAACAAGATATTTGTTATATGTGGTCCATAATCTCCCCCATCTATCACCACACATGAAACACCCCCCCCCCCCCCTTCCCCTCCTTCTCTTCATTCTCATGGCTACTCCCTCCTTCCTATCTCTTATTTAATCTTCTTCTTCCCCAATGATGACCATACCTCAAAGCTCCCATCTCCTTCATCATTTCTTCCCCCTCTCTAGTCAAAATCTCCCTGTTATGGAGGATTGTGTCTCCATTGATTCTCCTAGTAGCCAAAACTCCATGAGATTTTGAAGTGCAGTGACCCAAGCTAAAAAAAAAAAATCTAAGTTTTCTCTTAATTTCTTCTATGAAATCCTTTGGGTTTTGTTATTTTATGATGTTTATGGTATATACTTGATGGGTTTGGTGAGTAATGGAAGATTAGAGGGTTATGAGGATTTGGGTAGCAAGTCTTTTGTTTAAATCCAAAAATTTCAGTTCATTTGTGGGATTTTGCTTTAATGGGATGATTTGGTTTTTACTATGGTTATATATCCTATTTTGTTTGTATTGCACTTTGATGTTGTGGGTTTTGTTTTGGGGGTTGTTTTATTGAGTTGTTGGGACATTTAAGACTTTATTTGGAGGCTATTAATTTAATGAGGTGAATTGGATGTTTTGTTTGGCAACCATGTGAGTTGGGTTTCTTGAGAAATCATATGGGTTTTTGATTTATGTTGAGGATTGGGATTTATTTTTGAAAGTGAGTTCCTTGCATTTTGGGAAAGATTTTGACATATGTGATAGTTGATGCTATTGACTATGAAATTGTTTAATTGATATGTACATTATGCTTGTTGCATGCCAAGTGTTTGATAAATTGCCTATATGAGTTATGGGATTGAATTTCTTGACTTGTGTTGTGATGATTGTTATATGAGGTTATGGGCTATAATCCTAGTTGTTTTTATGTGCTAACACATATAGCTCTAAGGTTTAACCAAGTCTCAAAGCTTTTGTCATAGTGTTAAAATTATAGTATTTTTCTTTTGGGACTCTAAATCTGTCCTTGACAGATTTGAGTAAGCTGCACAACGTGATTTTTTATAAATTATTGAAAAATTGTTTTGAGCCGAAATTTTGATGGCACATACTACACATATAAGAGCTTATCCCTATTTAATTTCAAGTTGATCGGATAAACTTCATAGACCACATGGTTTTTACAAAAGGGCTGACCTGCTGTGTAGTGAATCTGAAAGTATGACGAGTATGTTGGGATTTTGTGGAATTTACTTGAAACCTTCATTGAGTGGGTTGACTTGTAAATTACTCCATTTTCTTCAACATGTGTTTTACTTAGTTAATTTTAATAATGGTTTGGTTTAATCTCTTGTAGTAGTGTATTAAAATGCTTTGGTTGTGTTATGGTCCTTTGGATCACTTGTATGCTTGTTTGATGTCCTTGGGAATAGGTGCCTAGGGGACCATTTTCGATTTATGGAGACAAGTTTGAAGGTACTTTTGTGATAGGTCTTGTTATTGATAGGCTTGATCATTGTGTTTCTAGGTTTCGAGATTCTTGGTGATGGACCTAATAATTGGATTGCTTGCTTAGGTGGTGGTACCCAGTTGAGGTAAAATTGGTTGGCCTTCCGAGGTAAGTAGCTTTTTAATGGGATTTTTTGGAAGATAACCATATTGCATAAATGTTGTTTTTGGGTTAAACACATTTATTTGTAGAACTATATCTTTTTAAAAACTATTGTATTGTAACCTTAATTTATATGACTATTTATGAAAAGTGCATCATATTTAATATTGCATATGGGAAAATGCATGAATATTTGGCACGGGAAAGAAAAGCATCTTTGATTAAATTCTTGAGAATGGATTTTCTAGATTTATTGCATTATTCGCAAAATTTAAAGATGCTTTGATAACTAGGAGAGTTGATACAAAATCTTCTTGACAAGAAATGAGTTTGAAGGCTTTGAGAAGCTTGTGAATATCTTTGGATATTAAAAGTTTTGTGAAACTACTTGGAATTGAACTTTGTTTTGAATTCATGTAATCTGTGAGATTTTTATGTTTTACCCTTGTGCCATAATGTGTGTGATTACCTGGTGATTACCTAGCTAGATACTATAGTCTGTGTGACATTGGTACCTTAACACTTGTCTTTGTTACGGCATATGAGTTCCGCCTTTGTGACGACGATGAGTTTCGTCTTTGTGACAACAAATTAGTTCATTCTTTATGACAGCAGATTAGTTCAGTTTTTGTAACGGCAGATGAGTTCCATCTTTGTGATGGCAATGTCATGTGGCCTTAGGTTGGATTTTTAGGTTTTGGAATGGTGTTTTGATAGCTCACAGTATATAGTACGTAGTTTCATATTGAGATATTTTGAGAAAGCTTTGTGCTGCATAGTTTTAATCATTCTCGTCATTTTACCAATGAAAATGAATTTATTGGATTTTCATTGAAATTCCCAAAGTATAATATGTTTTGTAAAATGCCTTTTATCATGAGACTTGCATTTCCCTCACCCCATTAATTACTCTACTTACTGGGCTTTAGCTCATCCCAATTTCCAACAATTTTATACATAAATTAGATACATGTCAAGCATGGAGCTTAATTTATTGGTGGTGATTGGAGTGCAATATTAAATTTGGAGACTTGGGCCATAAATGATTGATGACTCAATCTTGTATAAGGATGGCAATTGTTACCTGACCTGACTCGACCCTAATAGGTCGAGTTTTAGCCACCGATTAAACATTAGGGTCAAGTTTGGGTTTTTAAAATAAAACCTGAAGCAAGTTCAAGTTGTAGTGATACTCGCCTCGAACCCAGACCTAGACCCGACCCGTTAAACTAAATTACCAAAAAACCTACTATATATATAAACTTATTCAGATACCCTAATCCTATCTCATTCTCTCATTCTCATCTCTGAGCCGCCACCCACCTTCTCTCAATCTCTAGTCACTCTCACAGCCACAACCTTAGCGCCGCCCCTCTCAACTCCTTAAGTTGTCACTCTCACCGACCCGCACAGCCACACTTTCAGCCTCACCGCCTTACCACTGCACCCCTCAATTGCTCCCACTCTCCCTCCTCCCTACGCCTTCAATGATATGTTCTTCTCTTCTTCTTTTTTCTTCTTTTTTTTTTTTTTTTTTTTTTTGCCATTCCTATTTGGGTTCATTAGGGTTTGGGACCTTTGGGATCGTTAGGGTTTGGTTGTTTGGGTTTCTTTTTTTTTTTTCTTTTTTTTTTTTTGAGAATTTGGTTTGGGTTCGTTGCCATTCCTGTTTCTCAATGATATGTTCTTCTCTTCTTCTTCTTCTTCTTCTTCTTCTTCTTCTTTTTTGTGTTTTCTGTGTTCGTGTTTGTGTTTGTGATTTTGAAAAGGAAAATTATAAATTTAAAAAAAAAAATTTGTGAATTTTGTGTTTGTGTTTGTGTTAGGATTTGTGTCTGTGTTTGTGATTTTGAAAGGGAAAATAAAAAATCTGAAATTTTTGTGTTTGTGATTGGGGTTTTGGTGGCTATTTTGGTCCGATTGAAGAACATGATCCTCGGGTTTTTGTTTTTGGATTTTTGATCTAGATTGATGAACATGATCTTGGGGTTTTTGTTATTGGGTTTCGGATCTAGATTGATGAACATGATCTTGGCCTCTTGGGGTTTTATTTTTTAGGTTTCCGATCTAGATTGATGAACATGATCTTGGTTTTTTTTTTTTTTTTTTGGTTTCTGATCTAGGTTTGTGGAGGTTTAGGGCTTTAGGCAAACCTTTTTTTTTTTTTTTTTAATTGGGTCACAAATTGGGCCTTGAAGTGGCATAGGCTAGGCGGGGCCCGATGGGGGATGGTTTGGGGCCCCAAAAAAAACCCGTTTATTAAATGGGTGGGTTCGAGTTTCGAGGGTGGGCTCATGGGTTAGGTTTGAGCATAAAGAAATCCGGCTTGAACCAACCCCATTGACATTCCTATTCTTGCAAAATTTAACGAGGTCATAATTAATTCTATTGAAGGTTGGTACTCGCTCTTAATGGTTCTTCTCTCATGCTTTGGACCCTTTTGGGATTTGGGGCGTGACACATCCTCTCCTAGCTCATTCTCTATGTAGCATGTTTTCTCTCTCCTCCAATAGAAGGATGCGTACTATGGATTAGTTGTCCTTAGGGTTTGAGAGGGGCAATAGGAATAATACACCTGTTCGTGTATAGCCAGAAACATTCCTTGCACTATAAGAGGAAAAAGTTTACTGAGCATCCTAAGTATCAGAATAACAGAAGGAGAATAGGGAAAAGAAAGAGTTGAACGAGAGAAAAGATACAAAATGTACAAAAGAGACCGTGTAAAGTCGGTTTTCTAGAAAAGGTTATACAACATCTTTCAGGGATAAGGACATTGCAATCCTTAATCCCACCATGGTTTTTTATCCCGAATATTGGGGTTTTTCACATAATTTTCATGTTGTCTTTCCTCATTTTCCTTCCATTTTTGTTTTCCTCCCTTTTTTGATAGCATGAAAACACCAATTTTATAATCCTTCAAAAAATTATGTTTAAATGTACTGTTGAGTAAAGTTCTTCTAAGGCATTCTTTAAAACTTAACTTGCACATAAATTATCTTACATATGTATGTTATGAAACCTAGGGTTTCTTTTGTGTGTGTATGCGTGCATGTTTGCACATGAGAGAGAAAGAGAGAGAGACCTGTAAACATGCTTTGATAGAAGATTCACTGGACATAATGCTTCCATGTTGCGCTTTCCTAGTTGGTATGAGAAAACCAGTAACAGAGGGACTAAAATTTCTTGACGTCCCTACATCAACTTGTGGATTTGAAAATGATTCTGGAGAGGTACAATGCTCTGCTATATTTGGCATAGGTTGACGCATCCTGCAAGTATCAAATAACTTATCTTTACTTCAATTAGAAATTTGTTGTATAAAAAAAAATTAAAAATAAAAATAAAAAAAATAAAAAAACATAAATATTGGATAAATGACACAATCATATACAATAACAAAATCGTTTCCAGTGAATGTTGACCTTTGCGATGAAGAAGAGCAACCATTATCTTTTCCATTGTCAAAACATGACTCCCTTTCATATTGATGTGACAGCAGATTGTGATAAAAAAATTCATGGTAGGCATCTGGACATCCTAACATACACTGGGCCAATGTCTGCACAAACTCTTCAACATTTTGCTCAAACACAAGTTCGATTCCACACTCTTTAACCTGCACACCTGGATTTTTAGATTCAAATGAAGCCCCAATGTGACTACACCCTCGCAACCGAAATAAGATCTGGGGTATATAATATACTAAAATCCGATGTGTTGAATCCACAAAAATGTCTTCAGAGTCCTGGAAAACTTCGTGACGTGTGAGACGAATTTGATGATTAGGCAAAGGATTATAAAAGCATAGAAAACTTGTTAAATCCTTATGGTCATCATAACCAGCTAGTTGCTTATCTACAGTATAACAAGCACATACAGCTATTCCCAGCCATCTCTCATCAAAGTTCAAAATTTCAGGTAATCTAATTCTTATGTTGGAACAAAAACGTTGATTACCGAACCAGGCAGGAACTGAAATATAAGGAATGATATAATCATATTTG
This sequence comes from Quercus glauca, assembly GCA_023736055.1. NCBI lineage: Eukaryota > Viridiplantae > Streptophyta > Magnoliopsida > Fagales > Fagaceae > Quercus > Quercus glauca. The sequence continues at coordinate 6,744,031 of CM043323.1, forward strand.
TGGTTTTTCGCCCGGTCTCCCTGTAAAATACATGAATATATAGTGTTCTATGAGTGAGTAAAAAATAGAAACAGATAAATATTGGTGCTTTGTGAAGAATGAGGGTAGACCTGATACAATCCTAAAAGCAATGATTCAAGACTTTCCTTCTGCGTGGAATATCTTTGACATGGTACAACCGAGTGATCTTCGGTGGAAATTCCAAGGTGTAGATTTCTTATTACGTGTTCAAACTCAGTCATATCATCCACATGCACTTTACGCGCACCACATTTGAAATCAAGATGAGGGTGGTTGCTTGTAATTGAAACAGTTATGAAACTGTATTCGTCTAAATATTCTATAATTTCCTTAGCCGGGATGTAAGAGCCATATCCAAATGAAATATTCCCGTAGACGTTGGACATTTTAAGAGGGTAAATGTATTGGGGACAGTTTTCAAGACCTCCAACCATGTCCGAATGACATGTAATCTTAATAGATAACAATAATTCTTTTCCATGAAAAATGTCTTCCTTCAAATTTTTAGGTGGCACAGAAATTGCAAAGAAAGCAATTCCACTCCAACTATTATTGTCACACAGATTAGAAGACAGTGGTATTTTTACAGATGATCCTGCGGGGCTTCGATGGCTGAACCACTCTGGAATTTCAATTAAACCACTAAAGAAACAAAAGATGCCCAAAATTCCGGGTTGACGATAAATCTGTTGAACAGAAAGAACAACACAAACGTAGTGAAGAATAATACAAATATTTATTTCATTTAAAAAAAAAAAAATTCATAAGGATACACAGCCACACATAAACAGATACGGCAACTTCGCCCTTTTGCACTTTTTCAACACTAGACTATTTATTAGACACACACTTAATGGACACCACTCCACACTCGCACTTTTGTAAGTACACCTGGCCACTCTATAACTTGTTGCTTGCGCTTTTATTCTTATTTATGGAAAATGTTTCCCTTCAAATTAATTTGGAGATAAACCCTTCAAACTTTTTTTATATTTTTTTTATTGGGTGTGAATTTTTACAACTTAGCCGTTAGATTGCATATTATTATTATACCCTACATGCTTACAAAATTTTAAAAGATCAAAGATTAATTTCTATGTTATCAATCAAATGTTTAAATTTCAAGTTTTTGTAATCCAAAATTATCCATAAACAATAAGTTTATTAATCAAATAGTAAATAACATCCGATTTAAACAAAACGTGACATACATGTTAAAAACATAAAAAAAATGCAATCCAATGGTTAAATTTTCAAAAGTCACATCCCAATAAAAATATATATATAAAAAGTTTGAAGTATTTCTCTCTAAACTAGTTTGAAAATAAACATTTTCCCCTGTTCCTGTTGTAAGTTGATTAGGCAATTGACATTGAAGTTTCTAGTTCCTCGAGATATCTCGATCATAGAGAAATACAAAGAGAGCAACAGGGAAAATCCTGGAATAAGACAGAATCTTCTAGTAAGAGAGAGGCGGTGTTGATTTCTAACACTTGTAATATATATATATATATATATATATATATAACTTCGTGTGTAATGCTGGTGTAAGTAGGACTATCTCCAAGATTTGATTGCTTCTTTAAATTTATTGATTTATAGAAGCAATCAATAAATTTTTTCTTGGGTTTTTTCCTTTTATTAATTTATAAGGGTCTAATATATTATTAAGGGGACCAAAGTTTAAAAACAAAATTTGGGTACAAACTTAATTGTAACCTAAAGTTACAACTCTCACTAAACAAATTAATATAACTACATATTTTAAAAATCTAACTGTTAAAACACATGTCAATCGGATACTATTTACTATTCGATCAATAAAATTATTTTTTATGTATAATTTTAGACAACAATTATAAGGTAGTTATACAAAACTATTCAATGAACTTACTTGTTGAAAAATTTTGTATAACTACCCTATAATTATCGTAGTTTAAATATGTCAATGCCATCTTCATTCTGAAAAGTGAGAAACCATGAAAACCAAAGAACAAACTCACATAGTTATTAGTGATTAAAACTCCTTGATTAATTCCTCTTGGCTGAACAAGTACACTCTCTCAACTCCAGAGGTTCTTAGACTCGAACTAGGCCGTACGGTCCAACCGGGTTAACTGTGAGCCTCTCACTATTACAGTTCTTTTAACCCTAAGAAGCTCTCCATGTGAAAAAAGCATGGAACCACTTTTCAGACCATATAGTTCTAAGAACCGTGGCTAGTTTTAGCAGTTCACATGGTTCCTTTTTTAAAAAAAAAAAAAATTATAGCCTTAAACAACGTAGTGCCAGGATATTACTAGCCAGAAAACAGTCGGTATTGAATTTGAAAAAAAAAATAAATGAGAGAAGAAATCGCAAGAGAAAGAGAAAGAAAAAGATAGCCACATTACCACCTCCCATTTTCTTCTTCTCCTTCTTTGCAATGCTTTGCCAAACTAGATACTCATATTTCCTAAGATCCATTTCTTGTACTTCGCTTTTTTTCCCTCTTCTTTCAGCTCATTTTTTTTTTTTTTTCCTTATTTTTCTTTCAGCTTCTTAAGCATTTTTTGTCTACTTCTCTACCCCTTTAGTTAGGGTTGCTTTTTTTAGGTTTGTGAGCTAGCTAGGCACGTGAGCATTGGAAATATAAGTCTAAGACTTTATTTCTTAGTATCTTAGAGAACCAGCATCAGTTATTGCCAAAATATGCCATTTTAACACATTAAAAACCTATTTTATTATTTTAGCACACCATTTTACCATATACCCTACATCAAATCTTTTATTTTTCAATATCTTAATTAAAATAATATATACCACACATTAAAATAATATTAACTAATAACACAACTCAATACAAAACACAACCACTACATCCTCCACAACCCAAAGCACACACACACACACACACACAAAAACAAAAAACAAAAAAAAAAAAAAAAACCCAATCAAATTCAGCTAAATACCCACAACATACCCACAACTACCACCGCCACAAACCTACAGGCATAACCGCCATAAACCTAATCAAATTTAGCCAAACACCCATAACAAATTCACAGCCACCACCACCATAAACCCACAACCACAATCACCAAAATCCTCCTACAAATTTCAATCCAAAAATAGCAAATAACAAAAAAAACACAAATCATCCAATAAAATAGAGAGAGAGAGAGAGAGAGAGAGAGAGAGAGAGAGAGAGAGAAGAGGGCTACTGTTGTAGGTTATGAGTTGTCTACTTTGTCATGGGACACTTAAAGAGAGAACAAGAGGAGAAAGAAGAAAAGAAAAGAAAGAGAGAAAAAAGAAGAAAGAAAGAAAGTGAGAGGCGGTCTGAGATGAAAGAAGAATGAGAGAGTGACAAAAAAAAAAAGTGGAGAAGAAAGAAGAAAAATGAAAGAGAGTGAGAGAGAGAGAGAGAGAGAGAGAGAGAGGAAATTAAAAGAAGAAAAAAAAAGTCATAAAGAGGAGAGAGAAAAAGAATAAAAAACTAATTTTTTTAGCATTTGTGACCGTACCATTTTAAATTTGGAAATGTACTATTCATCCATACCAAATATTTTGGTATTTAGAACATCTCATGTAAGAGGGTTTTTTGGTGTTTAGTGTGTCAAATGCCAAATATTTGACATTTAGCACACCTAATAGTAATCCTCTTACAAAGTCTTGAGCCCACATGTGCTTGGTTTAGTCTTTGTTGCTTTCCTTAATTTGTATAATCATATTATCTTTTTTTTTTGCCCACTTGTGCAAATTGATGATTTTAATATATTTATATATATATATATATGCTTTAAATGGTTATTATTATTATTATTATTGGGTAGATATATGGGCTTTAGATTGATACATTATTAAATATTAACTAAAATATGGATTTATAGTTTTAATTGGACTATTTTTGTTAATTTTTCAATTTGTACTAATTTAATATATATTTATTTATATTTTAAATAATTATTAAATTAATTATGACATCATTAATGTTTGGCCTTGGTTCAACCTCAATCCGATCCTAAAATTCTTGAAACTCTCTCTTTTACGGATTATTGAAAAGTTCGGGTTTGAAAATCATACTCCTTATAAAATGATATCTTAATCTCACCAAGTTGAGTATATTATTCAATCATTTTGCCAAATTTTCCTATTTAAGTTATAGATTCTATCTTTTAATAGATCTATATTGGATGGTTTATATATAGGATGTTCAAACTAAGAAATATTTGTCATATGTGACTCTCTAAAGATCTTATTAGCTATATAGATAGTACTTTTGGTTTATGAGATAAGATTAACAAGTTGAGATTTTTATATGATTATATCTAGATGATATTGCAATATCATGATGGAAGGGTTGGTCTTATTTTACTACATAATCTGAGTAATTGTGTCGTTTATGAATTTTAAGAGTTATATACTGTAGGATTTGTTCATATAATCATATGATGAAAACAAGTTTTTTTTTTTTTTGCATTTTTTTATATTTCTTTTTTCCACTTTATGATATATTACTTATTGCATAGTTATCTTTATTTAGTTTATCAATTAGTTTAAATTGTGAGAAAGAAAGAAATGTCTGTCTATGTTTTAAAGAGAAATTTAGATGTAAGAGTTTATTTGCATACATCTATATAGTAATTATCAAAGTATATATGATTACAACTTGATCTAACAATTCAACACTAAAAAATAAAGCAAAACTTTTTTATTGCATTGTTCCCTATATATAATTCCTAGCTACAACATTCATTACGTTACACTATAAAAAAATAAATAAATAAATAAAACCTTGTAATTTAAAACATAATTTCAAATAACAAGTTAACTTTTTAAAAATATACAATTTAATATATTAATTCAATAATTATCCTATAAAAAAATAAGCATATCAATTTTTTTCCTCATATAACGCAGGTTTGGGACTAATATATTTAAAAGGCGTAAGTATAAAGAGTGTGTGAGAGAGATACCTCTGTAGATCTTTTCAAAATTTGATCGAAGCCCATACGATTCGGAACAACATCAAAAGTGAAAAGAGTTTCTTGTTTATCACTGCGACAATCTACTATAGCCACACCTCTTTCACCCGAAGTCCACCTGATGAATTGTTGGTTAAAGTAGTTTGCCAGTGAAGTACATCTTCGTGCCGTTACATATCCTATACTTAGTGGAAGATTTGGCAATGATTGCAGCTTACTACAGTCATTCAAATTAAGATCTACAAGCTTAGAAAGTTGAGACATACTATCAGGAAGGCATGTAAAATTGTTTTTTCTTAAATTCAGAAACTGTAATGAAGATAAGCAAGTAAGATCATCAGGGAGTGCACCGTCCAATAAACTGCAGTCACTTAGATCTAAAGATACTAACCCAGATAACCTAGGCAACAACTGGTTGAAGGGCCCAAGAGTAGGGAAGAAATCATTTGAAACATGTAAAGCACGGATGACGGGGAGTCCATGAGAAAGCCAGGATTGAGGAGGGAAGAAATCATTTGAAACATTTGGATCAAGGATGACGGGGAGTCCATGAGAAAGCCGGGATTGAGGAGGGAAGAAATCATTTGAAACATGTGGAGCACGGACGACGGAGAGTCCAGGAGAAAGCCAGGATTTAGGTGGTTGAAACTTACATCCTGAAAGAATGAGAGTTTTAAGAGATGGAAGATCGACTCTTGGAAACCTTGAAAGTCTTTTGCAATCCTTAAGACTCAACAATGACAGACCAGTCAAATGCTCAATTGATGGTGGCAAGTCTTCTATGGCAGTCCCATCCAAATAAAGCTCCAACAAACGTGTCATATTTTTTCCAATATCTGGAAACTTCTTCAGTGTTGAACAGCCAGATAGAATAAAAATTTCAAGAGATTTCAAGTTGATTTCCAATGGAAGTTTATTAAGACTTCTGCAATCTTTCAGATTTAACAAAGTAAGCCAATTGAGAGCACCAATAGACGGGTGAAGCTCACACAAACTTGTACAACCTTGAAGAACCAGCCACTCCAGATTTGGGAGTCCAATGAAGTTAGGAGTCTTTTTTAAGTATTGGGAGTCACTAAGGTTGATGAGTTTTATCTCCGGTGAGTTCTGTGACAAAACAGTGGAAAACTTAATGGTCAAGATTTTTATCTAAGTAAACCAACTAAAAAAATACCTGCATAAGTGAAAATCTTACATTAAATCCTTCTGGGAGTTGATTGATGTGACTATGAGGCATAATGAGTTCAACAAGTTTCTTTGGTTGAAAAGATATTGGCATGGATTTCAAAGGATACCCATGCCATTCCAGCAAGCATAACTCATTAGAAAGATAATTGAGGCCTTGAGGAAGCAGGACATTATGGATTATAAGCAAACTTAGTTTTTTCATCATTGAGAAGGTTTTGGCACTCAAGTTTTCTTCTTCATGTGGAGGTGAGTTCAGCATCATCCCTTCAACTAATTCAGTTCCCTTGTGACAAAGAATGATGAAATTAGTGTTGTGCAAGAAATAGCAAAAATAAACAGAACTGTACAGATATATACTCCTTTATATTCATGTACTTTTCACTTACAGTTTCATTCCTCAATACATAAAAGATATCTTCATAGAGCCACAACCTACTACGTCTTCCAAGCTCTGGTGATTCACAACGAACAATCTCCCAACCCATTTCTTGTAACAAATCATGCATTAACAATTTTCTCCCAAAAATGCTTACAAGAGATTTGTCTTTAAGAGTTTCTATTGCCATGTGGAAACCATAATCTTTCAATATATTTGCTACTCGATTTTTTTCCTTCCCTTTGAAAAAACAAGCAACATCTAAAAATATCTTTTTCTCCATATCTCCTAGCCCATCAAAACTTATTTGAAGTATATCTAGAATTTCTCTTTTAGGATACTTTTTAAGTTGATCATGGACATCTTTCCAGGCATAGATTGTTCTATCAAACAAAGAGGAACCCAACACTTTAAGAGCTAAAGGAAGGCCTTGACCATAATCCACCAATTTGTTAGACAAATCCACATAATTTACTTCGGGATAAGGTTTCTTAAAGGCTTTCAAAGTGAAGAGCTTCAAAGCTTCATCTTTATTTAGTCCCTTTGCCATATATATATCATCCACTTCGTTTCTTTTGAGCAACTGTTTATCTCTACTTGTTATAATGATTTTACTCCCTTGACCAAACCAATCATGACTCCCTGCTAATGCTTCTAATTGTCTATCTTCATTCACATCATCAAGAACAATGAGAACCTTTCTTTTTCGCAATCTATTAGCTATCATATTTCTCCCCCAGCGAACATCCCATATATTAACTTCTTTTTCCATTAAGATCTCAGAAAGAATTTGGTTCTGTAGAGAAACTAGACCACGAATTGCAACTTCCTCTCTAACATTACCAATGAAACTACTAGCTTCAAATTGATAACAAATCTTGTTATAAACAACTTCCGCCAAAGTCGTTTTCCCCAATTCCACCCATCCCCCAAATTCCTATGAAATGAACATCATCCAACCTTGTACCTAATAACTTAACCATTTCTTCCATGCGGGAGTTCATTCCAACAAGGTCCTTGGGAATACTGATGATTTTATAATGCATCTCATTATGAATCCTTTTAATGATTTCTTGGATGACTTCTGATTCAGGCCTGTAAAGATTATACATAGGACTATAAATTTGATGAGACAACAAAAATGGACAAAGCATTCATATAATGTACAAAACAATAGCATCTTTTGATGCAATTGTTACCATTTTTTTTCCATTTTATTTAAGTTTTAGGGAAATAATTATCGATATATTCAAGAAAAGTTAGAATGTACTCCTATAAGATATAGCATGTTGATATAATAAAGCGGTATTTTGGAATAAAAATAAGAATTAGTCAAACATGAAATTTTATGAAAATTCTCATGAATAAGTCAAACATGAAAATCTATATATATATATATATACATCTAAAAACTTAAGCATGAAATTTTTTGTTGTTATGCAATATCTCATCCATCACGTCATTAGTCACATAATCATTTTTTTCATTTCTATTTTTTTTTTTTTACAAAAAAATATTTATACACAGTTTGACTTTACACATTCATCTTAGATGGTTTTAAACTTTACATATTCATCTACTTTAATTTAGATATTTATAACTAAACAATAAAATTAATGAAGAATAAAAAACCAAAAACAATGTCTATATTTATCTATACTATAAATAATAATGGAAACTTTACAATAAATTTTACAAAGCTCTTTCTTTAGTACATCTTTATCATCCTTTCTTAATTTTTGTTTTTTGAAATTTTTGCTTTGTTCAAATTTTCATCTTCTTTAACTATTGTCTTACTAGTATGTAACCCATGCTACCGCACGGGACTGGTTAATTGTAATGATGCTATTAGTTAATTTTTTTGTTTTTGTGGGTTTATCACACGGATGATAGAATTAAATCAAACAATGAAAAATATATATTGCATTTTATTATTTAAGTAATGCTATTGGTCTTTTTTTTTTTTGGTTTATCATACATAGGATAGCATTAGATAAAACAATGAATAAAAAAAAAAAAAAAAAAGAATATTGCATTTTATTATTTAAGTGATGCTACAGTGAAGAAAAAAGAGAATATTACATTTTATTATTTAAAATATATAAAGGGACATTAAAAAATAAAAACTGATCATTGAGCTTGAAATTTTCTTGGAGGCGCCAATGAAGTGCTAATGTATGAGCATGTGAAGTAAGGAAGAGTGGGATTGAACATTGTGTTTGAACCCGGCCTTGCTCTGAGAAATCCGTAAGGAGGAGGAGGGGGTAGTGTGTGGATCTAGTTGGTAGAGGTTGAGAGAGGAGGAGACATGAGATGATGATATGCAATTAGGAGAAGATGATGTTTTGCTTTTATAGTCTTTCTCGTTGGACTTCTTGGTTCTGGTTGTGGGATTAGAAGAGTTCCAGACTCTATTGAGATCACCCATAAAAGTGTGCAGGTGAGATGTTCTTGCTTAGGCCAATGAGTATTATCCTTGTGATTTTCTTGGCTTCTGTGTTAAATGTTAATGCATCATTTATTTTGGCACAAAAATTAGAAAATTTAGATAAGATACATGACACAAAATTGGAATCCAATTTATAATCCCCATAAAAGTGTGCAGGTAAGATGTTCTTACTTAGGCTAATGAGCATTATCATTATGGTTTTCTTGGCTTCCGTGTTAAATGTTAATGCATCATTTATTTGGGCACAAAAATTAGAAAATTTAGATAAGATACATGACACAAAATTAGAGTCAAATTTATAATCTAATTAGATTTTTTTTTTTAGTTTTGGTTAGGACAAGTGGCGCAAAATTGAGAATTCAATTGAAATCTAATTGGATTTTCTCTCTGCTTCACCTATTATTATATATATAGATTAGTTCAATCTTTCATCTCCTCCAATTATTTTCATCTTAAAATTTTCATTTAATTCCCTTTATATCTTTTTAAATTCTACTATTTCATTTTGTTCAACATTTCATCTACTTCCACCCTTCATCTTCTATCTTAATTTTCATATGAATTTCTTATTACTCCATTTCCAACTCTCTCCCTTATTCCTCCCTATTCCTTTCAAGTTGTTCACGACAAAAAAGGTCAATACTCTTTCCCTATCTATCTCTCTCATACCAATTTTGTTTCTCTCTTGGTGGGTTTTTTTTTATATTATTTTTTCAATCATTTTTTCCCACTAATGGCTCTCTTTGTTATTGTTGATTCAATTGTCACATGACATTTGTTTCTCTTTTTGGTAAATTTGTATTGACTTTTATGCATAATTAGGTATTTTGGTTTCCAAGGGTTGCTTTAACATAGTCTATCGCTAGGAAAGTGGAATCTCTGTATCTTCTCCTAGGCTGTAGAACTAAAGTCCCTTCCTAGGAAGGCGTTTTTGTATCCCTGTGATAACAACATTATCTCTAGGGCTAGTGGGTTTCTCTTTTCGGGGTTTGTGAAACAGTTGTGTGTGTTCTATCCTCCCTCATTTTCAGAACTCTCTCTGACACTATGGATTCACTTACAAACGAGTGGAATCGGCTCTCCCTCTCTGAGAGAGAGGGCCCAGGTTTCTTACTCACTAACAAGGATTAGTCAAACAAATTTATTCTGACAGCAAAGTTTCTAACAAAAAGAGCTTTGAATGTAGATGTGGTGATCAAAACTTTTAAGCCATTGTGGCAGTCGCGGAATGGTTTTCAAGTGAAAAACATGGGGGACCATATCCTCCTCTTTATCTTCGATAACAAAACTGAGGCTGGTAGAGTTTTATAGAGTGAACCATAGAGCTTCGACAAACACTTGGTGATGTTCCAAAAGTACAATGTAGACATGCCCGTCCGCAGCCTTGTTTTCAGTAAAGTATGCTTCTGGGTTCAAGTTCATGACATTCCCGTTAGGTTTATGACAGTGGAGGTTGCGAAGAAATTATGTGGAGTCATTGGAGATGTCTGCAAATCAATGGATGAATCGGAATGAGATGGTGGTGGTTTTATGAGAGTTTGGGTATCTGCTGATGTCAACCAACCTCTCTGCAGAGGTCGTGTAGTTACAAGGGAGGATGGAGGTCAATTCTAGGTAGCATTTAAGTACGAAAGGCTACCAAACCTATGCTATTAGTGTGGATGCCTCACCCATGATGACAAAGATTGCAAAATCTGGATAAACAGTGAAGGAGGCTTATCTGCGAAGGAAAAACAATTCGGGCCAAGTATCAGGGACGGACCCACGTTGGGGCAGAGGGGGGCCATTCCCCCTCCCCCCCCCCCCCCCCCCCCAAACGTGGGTCCTTTTATTTAATATATATATATATATATATATATTAAGATTTGTCCTTTTATTTAGTATAAAAAAATTAAGATTTGTCCTTTTATTTAATATATATATATATATATATATATATATATATCTATATATATATTTGTCTCTCTTCTAAAATATTTAGATATTAACCTACAAGAAAATAAATAAAATCCATGTCCTTTTAACTACAAAAACAAAATAAAAAAATAAATATAGACTAAATAAAAATCTCGCACAAAATAAGAAATAATTATTTTGTATGTTATACTTTGTTAATATGTTTTATAATATGAAATGTTTAAGAAATACTTATTTTGTATGTAGTATTTTGTTGAATATAAAATAGATATTAGTTTTTATTTTCATAATTTTTTTTTTTTTTTTGGTTTTAAGCTTTGGCCCCCCTCAAGTATAAATCCTGGTTCCGTCCCGGCCAAGTTTGAGAGCTTTTCCTTTCTTCCAATCAAGGAAGAATGTTGTTTCAATCCCTGGCATATTTAAGAAAACGAAGGAAAGTACGGTGGCTCCGCCGAAAGTGTCTTCACTAGAGCAACCAACTCCAAGTATGGAAACCGAAAAAACTAGGGAACATTCATTGCAAAATTTGAATGAAAATTCAGTTACACGTACGGTACCTATTTTCTCGGGTCAAATTATGGATGAAGAGCTGGATAAGGGAAAACTTAATGCTAATGAACGGGATCCTCGCAATATTGAACATTCTGGTAACATAAAACAGGGAACCACATCTACTGAAGTGGAAACGTATCTACCCCGAGTTATTCCCAAAAATAATGTGACTCACGTGAGTTCTAGTCTCTCACCACGTGCCACTAATGACACCAATTCGAATCCTAATGGGTGCCACATTACCCCAAATGACATCCCTACTTTCTGCGATGGTACCATCTCAAAAACCCCACCTCAAACAAAAAGCTAGAAACGGCTGGTTCGCACAACACCTTCACTGGAATCAACCCTGAAAATCTCTTTGGGCTCTAAGCGTCCTACCCCATCAGATCAAGATCACCCTGAAACCTCTGAAGCACCAACACGGCTGGAAGGGTGCCACACCGAAGTCCAACGCGGCCCGACACGGGGTGCGGCGTTCGACGCGGCTGCCTGCGCATCGATGCCGCATTTGAGCTTCTTTCTTTTTCCTCGGATTCGCACCGACTCAATTTCAATTCGTGCCGAACTAGGCCGATTCAGCCAGAATCGGGCCATATCGGGTCGTATTGGTCAGTGACTGAACAAACCGAAACGGCCGAAATCGGCTTTGAATGAGGCCCAAACATCCTAAATCTATCCTTCCACAATTTTATTCTGAATATTTGTTGCTTCTTTTGTATTTTCATTTTTGTTTTGTGTTTCTTGCCTTTTTCTTTCTTTGTTTTGTGAATCAAAGCCATAGTAATGTGTTTTTTAAGAATATTTTAATAGTAAAAATATATAAAAATATATAAATAAAAATATTTTTAATAATTTTTTAATCGCCGCACCTACACCCTACTTTTTCAAAAATTGCCGAGTCCTACACTCGCACTTGCACCCGAATCCGGAAATGCACCCGTTCTTCATAGCCTAAAACACCAGTAAAGCGTTGTTTGGTGTCCCAAGATGGTTCGTCTAACAATATTGTATTGGCGAAGGCTGAATCCCAACCCTTCCAACAACCATGAGTCTCCTGTGCTGGAACTGTCGTGGGCTTGGAAACCCACAAACAGTTTAGGAGCTTGGAAATTTGGTCCGAGCACAAGATCCCACAATCGTTTTCTTGGCCGAAACTTGACTGGAAGAGGCTAGGCTTGATGGTATTCATGAAAAATTAAAGATGGGGCACAAGTTTGGAGTTTCTAAAATTCAACAAGGCGATGGATTAGCTATGTTTTGAAAGCAAGATACTGACTTAAAGGTGGTCGATTCCTCTCCAAATTTTATTGATGCAATAGTCAATGTAAGAAAGGAGAACTTCTGGAGCTTTACGAGTTTCTACGGTGCACCTGAAACACAAAACCATCACCAATCCTGGCGCTGTTTGCGACGCCTATTGCAGAAGTTCTCTTTACCTTGGATTTGTGCTGGCAATTTTAATGAGATTATTAGATCTCATGAGAAAGTTGGTGGAAGGTTAACACCTTATAGGCAGATGCAAGACTTTAGGGAGGTGTTCGATGAATGTGGCTTAGCAGATTTGGGCTTCGTGGGAAACAAATTCACCTAAAGTAAACATTACCCTGATGGTCACACAGTGTGGGAAAGGCTAGATAGAGCAGTTGGTACAAGCGCTTGGTTGTCAATGTTTCCAGCTTCCAAGGTAATATATTTAAAGTGTGGTTCCTCAGACCATAAACCCATCATTATCCACCCCAAAGGAATCCCCATCCGAAAACAAAAACCTTGGCGCTTTGAGCAAGTTTGGCTGGGTGAGATTGGATGTCATGAAGAGTTCGTATACAAGTTCATACATGGAGAGGGTCGTGGAAAAGGTATCCAGGTGCCAAAACAAATTACAGTCTTGGAGCAAATTATGCTTTGGAAACATCACAAAAACCTTGAATGAAAAACGTACAGCACTGAAGAGGGCAAAAACCGAAGCTTTGAAAGGTGATGGCTATAAGAGTGCTTATACTCTTAAGAAGGAAATCACAGAATTACTGTCCAAGGAAGAAAAACTTTGGCAGCAACGATCTAAAGCCCATTGGATCACATCAGGCAATAAGAACAATACCTTCTTCCATAGAAAAGCTTCGCAACGCTTTCGACGAAATCAAATTGATGGCCTCTGCAATTCTAGGGGTGAAATGTGCTATGGGGATGAAAATGTTTCTAATATTATTGTTGATTATTACCAATCATTATTCACTACCTCTAGCCCTTATTATATGAATTCTGTTCTTTAGTGCATTCCACAGGTTGTATCTCCTGAGATGAACAATATTCTGTCCACCGAATTCACCAAACTTGAGGTTGATACTGCCCTCAAACAGATGGCTCCCTTAAAAGCCCTAGGTCCAAATGGCATGCGTCCCATTTTTTATCAACACTATTGGGAGAGCATTAGTGACAATGTGGCCAAGTCTGTTATCTCTTGTCTCAACACGAGGTATTTCTAGTAGGGTTAAATCACACCTACATTACCCTCATTCCCAAGGTTAAGGGACCGGAACACGTGACTGAGTTTCGGCCTATAGCTCTATGCAACATCCCGTGCAAGTTGATTTCTATAGTCTTGGCAAACAGGTTGAAAAAAATTCTTCCAGAAATAATCTCTGATTCCCAAAGTGCATTCCAGGCAGATAAGCCCATATCAAATAATATTCTTGTGGAATTTGAGACTCTTCACCATATGAAGAAACGGACCACCGGTAATACGGGTTTCATGACTTTGAAATTGGATATGAGCAAAGCGTACGACAAAGTAAAATGAAATTTTATTTTACAATTAATGGAGAGGATGGGCTTCAATTGGCATTGGATAAACCTCATATCAGCTTGCATTAGTACTGTGACGTACTCTATACTTATAAATGGAGAACCTACAAGCAACATCATTCCTACGAGAGGCATCAGACAAGGTGATCCATTATCTCCTTATTTCTTTTTGCTGTGTTCAGAAGGGTTGACAGGTCTTGTAAAACAAGCTATGAATGAAGATAAAATCAGGGGCTTTTCTCTTTGTGAAAGAGGTCCAAAAATTTCTCATCTGTTTTTTGCGGATGATAGTTTGCTCTTTTGTCGTGCTCAAATGGGAGATATTCAGAGTATCCAAAATATTTTAGAAAGATATGAGAGGGCTTCAGGCATAAGAGATTTGTCACTCCTGATGGTGGTGAGATTGATGAGGTGGTAGACAGGATCTATGCTAGGATTGCTAGATCGGTCTAGGGTGGTGAGTTTAGGTAGGAGGGTTGTTCCTTTGGAGAGTTCCATAAGCAAAACCCTCCAACATTTAATGGGGAGCCTAATCCAATGGCAGCAGAATTGGTTGCTAAAGATGGAAAAGTTATTGAGAGCCCTAAACTACTTGATTTTGAGTTATTGGTTTCTACCCCTATTGGTGATACTTTAATGACTAATCTTGTGAATAAGTCTTGTATTATGTGTATTGAGGATAAAGAGTTTTTGGTTGATTTGGTGTTGTTAGATATGCATGATCTTGATGTCATTTTGGGCATGGATTGCTTGGTTTCTTACCATGCTAGTGTGCATTGTTTTGAGAAAGAAGTGGTGTTTAGGCCTCCAAGAGAATCAGAGTTGAAAGAACTTAAAGAGCAATTGGAAGAATTACTAGACAAGGGGTTTATTCGCCCTAGTGCCTCGCCTTGGGGAGCTCTAGTTTTATTTGTCAAGAAAAAGGATGAGTCTATGAGGTTATGTATAGATTTTCGTGAGCTTAATAGAGTCACCATTAAGAAAATACCCTTTGCCTCGTATTGATGACCTATTTGATCAGTTGCAAGGAGCACAAGTCTTTTCTAAGATTGATTTTCGTTCTGGTTACCATCAGTTAAAGATTAAGGGTAAGGATATACCAAAGACGGCCTTTCGGACTAGATATGGTCATTATGAATTTTTGGTGATGCTGTTTGGATTTGCTCATGCCCTTGCTAGTTTTATGGATTTGATGAATATGATGTTTCATAAGTTGGATCGATTTGTCATTGTGTTCATTAATGATATTTTGATTTATTCTAAGAGTCAAAAGGAGCATGAAGAACACTTGAGGATTGTTTTGCAGATTCTAAGAGAAGGGAAGTTGTATGCTAAACTGAAGAAATGTGAATTTTGGTTGAATCAAGTAATATTCTTGGGTCATGTGATATTTAAGGATGGAATTACAATGGATCCTAATTGGGATATGCCTACACAAGTGAGTGAGGTTAGAAGTTTCTTGGGCCTTGCTAGTTACTATAGAAGATTTGTAGAGGGATTTTCCGGCATTGCAACTCCTTTAACACAATTTACTTGGAAGAATGTTAAATTCGAATGGAAGTAAGAATGTGAGAAAAGCTTCCAAGAGCTAAAGTGGGAGATTGGCCATAGCTCTAGTATTAACTATCCCTTCAGGTACGAGGGGTTTTGTCATTTGTAGTGATGTTTCTCATAAGGGACTTGGTTGTGTGTTGATGCAAAATGGGAAGGTTGTGGCTAATGCCTCTCGTCGGTTGAAAAATTATGAGAAAAAAATTACCCCACTCATGACTTGGAGTTGGCTGCAGTTGTTTTTACTTTGAAAATTTGGAGACATTATTTGTATAGAGAAAGATGCGAGATTTTTCACGGATCATTAAAGTTTAAAGTATTTCTTTACCCAAAAGAAGTTAAATATGAGGCAACGGAGATGGTGGGAATTGGTTAAGGATTATGATTGCTCTATTAACTATCATCTTGGTAAGGCTAATGTTGTAGCTGATGCTCTTAGTTGTAAGCCTTCAAGTTTTTCAATTGCTTTGCTAACCACTCAAAAGGAAATCATGGATGAGGCACGTAGTGGAAAGAAACCCGAATTTTCTAATTTTGAGGATGGAGCTTTGAGATTTTGGGAGTAGACTTTGTGTGCCAAATGATCCATTGATTAAAAAGGAGATTCTAGAGGAGGCTCACTATTCTTCATATACTATACATCCAAGTGGTACAAAGACGTACCATGATCTTCGTGAAAGTTTTTGGTGGAATAATATGAAAAGAAAGATTGCTCACTTTGTAGAGCATGTGTGACTTGTCAGTAGATTAAGGTGTCGCACCAACGACCCTCAGGTTTGTTGCAACCACTTTTTATTCCCTAATGGAAGTGGGAGAAAATCACTATGGATTTTGTTTCAGGTAGAGATCCAAGGTTTACTTCTCATTTTTAGGGTGCTGTGCAAAAGGCCTTGGGTACTAGATTTGATTTGAGCACAGCTTTCCCCCCTCAGACAGATGGACAGTCTAAAAGGACTATTCAAACTCTAGAAGATATGATGAGAGAATGTGTTTGGATTTTAAAGGAAGTTGGGCTAGTCACTTACTTTTGGTGGAGTTTGTTTATAAAAATAGTTACCATTCAAGTATTAGAGCAGCACCCTATGGGGCCAGAGATTATTCAGAGGACTTGTGAAAATGTATATATGATTCGTGATCAACTATGAGCAGCCCAAAGTAGACAGAAAAGCAATTATAACATTAAAAGGAAGGCTTTGGAACTCGAAATTGGAGATAAAGTTTTTCTATGGGTTGCACCAATGAAGGGAGTAATGAGATTTGGCAAAAATAGTAAGTTAAGCCCTTGGTTTGTAGGGCCTTTTGAGGTCTTGGAGAGAGTGGGTGAAGTTGCTTATAGAAATTGCATATAGAATTGCCTTACCACCGGCCTTGTCAAGAGTTCATAATGTTTTCCATGAGTCTATGCTAAGGAAATACATTCCTGACCCTTCACATGTTTTAAGTTATGAGCCTCTTCGGATTAGAGATGACTTGTCATATGAAGAAGTTCTAGTAGAGATTTTGGACCATAAGGAGCAAGTGTTACGCAATAGAACAATATCTTGGGTAAAGGTGTTTTGGAAGAATCATTCGGTGAAAGAGACATCTTAGAAACATGAGGATGATATGTTGTCGAGATACCCAAGCCTTTTTCAAGATCAAGGTACGTAAAATTTCAAGGACGAAATTTTTATAAGGGGGAAGAATGTAACGACCCAATCAACATGAAAAAAAAAAAAAAAAAAAGGGTCAAGGTCAGATTATTTTGGTTTCCCACGTGCCAAGCCCCACCTAACCCCACTACCCACCTCACAATCACTCCATCTTATCCTCTCTTTGGCCGGCTCACTCTCAGCATTTCCTTCTTTTCATTTTTTTTGTTTTCTCTCATACGCTCTGCTCTCTACTCATATCCTCTCCACCTGGTACTTCCACACCACCACCACTACCATTTTTCACCATCATTTTCCAGCATGATCACTAGAAAATTCTTGTGAACCCATAAGCACCTCCACATCCTTTTTTTTAAGGTAAAAATTTCTCATCTTTTTAGTGGGTTTTACACTTTTGCTTGAGATTATTTTTATTTAAGCTTTAATAATGATACCCATGTGATTTATGTGCATTGGAAGTGGTATTTATGTGTTTTTATGTATGGGTTTTGTATTGGTGGAATTATTTGATAAGTGGGTATATATTTTGTGCTATTGATGACCACTTAAGGTTTATGTATGGTGGAAAATTTGGGGGATTTTGAGTTATAACATGTGATGGTTGGTAAATCCAATTTTTCCATTGCTATTGGGTTTATTTGGAGTTAGTTGAAGTTCTAAATTTCTTATCTTGGAGGATATATTGATTTTGCTTTCATGGGTCTCTTAATGATGTAGTGTAAATTTTGGAAGCTAGTCATAATGTTGGAGATGATATAAATGGGTTAACTTTATAAATTGGAGTTTATGTCTTGTGAATCAAATTGTTGAGAAATTATGGAAGTGGAATATATTATTATTGATGAGGCTAAATACTAGGCTTGCCTAATTAAGTGATTATTTGGCAATTCCTAAATTGTAGCTAGATACAATTTTAAGCTTTATGCTTATTGTGTTAGGTTTGCTTGACATTGTTGAGGTTCTAGCTAATCTCCTTTGAAACTTGGAGAATTAGGCTTTTTGCGGGTTGCAAGGTAAGTAGCTTTTTAATGGGATTTTGAAAAATAATCATGTTATATAAATGCTTTTGGGTTAGACACACTTTTGGAAACTACGTATGGAAATTATACTTTCCTAAAAACTATTGTGTCGTAATCTTAATATATATATATATATATATATATATGATTATATATATGAAAATGCATCATATTTGGTATTGCATTTGGGGAAATACATGAATCTGTTGACATAGATAAATGAGTATCTTTTATTTAATCTTTGATAAAGAAATCTTGGATTTTATGGTATATTAGAAAATTTAAAGATGCTTATTTGTCTTGTTATGTGGGAAATTGATAGAAAATATTTTTGACAAGAATGAAGTTGAAAACCTTACAAACTTTGTGGAAGTTAGATTATTTAAGGTTTTTCTGAAACTATTTGGATATGAACTATTTGTTTCAAAGTAATATAACCTGTGAGCTTATGTGGTTTTAACACCATGCCATGCGTGATTTCCTAGTGATCACCCGATTTGGTTTCCGTAGTCTTTGTGACAATGGAATCAAATCCAGGTCAGTGCCCTTTCACTTTGGATGACGCGTTCTTCCCTGCTGTCCATGGGGGGAAGAGGTTCCTTGATTGTGTGTGGGTGAGGCTGCTGCCCTTGGGGCCAAGAGACCACATACAAGAGAGGTTCTATTTGACGCGCTCTCTCTGCTGCCCATGGGGGGAGAGAAAAACCTTGAGGGTATGGGTGAGGCTGCTATCCATGGGGCCAAGAGTCTGCATACCAGAGAGGATAATATCATGCTAGTTGTGAATGGGTAGATCCCCTGACCGGTCTATGTGGTAGTATGGTATATTTGTGATAAATTACCGTATGTTAGATTTTATGGCTTTGGAAATTATATTGTTAGTGCTCACAGATCATAGTATATAGTTTCAAGGTATTTACTTTGAGAAACTTTATATTTCATTATTTAATCATTCTTGTCATATCATTATTATTGACGATGAAACTTGCATTTCCCCCACCCCCATTAATTATGCTACTTACTGGGTTTTAGCTCATCACAATCTTTCACAGTCTTACAGATTAATTAGCTATATCATGGGAATGGAGCTTGCCTTATCGATAGTGATTGGAGTTTTATGCTAAATTTGGAGACTTACATTACTAATGATTGGTGATTCGATCTAGTTGTTTTTAAGGGTGCTTGTAGTAGTTAATTTTATTAGAAGTTGGGCTCTTGAGGCTTGTTAGCCCAAGAGTTTTGTTGGGATTGTATATTTTAGAGAGCTTTGGGACTTTTCATTTATATCATTAAAGTTTTGTAATATATATATTCATGTATTATGTGGAGGCACGTGATTTTTTAGTTATTGTTCGTAAATGTGTTATAGAGCTCTGACTTACTTTGAGAGTATATTAAATGAAATTATTATGATAATTCTTGATGTTGATACTTGATATGATTTATGTGGATTGGATTGTCAAAAGGAAAAAAAATCTACAAGTACTTTGAGACGTCTTTCTCATGCTTCAGACCCTTTGGGGTTTGGGGTGTGACACAAGTGGCTACCTAGGAACAATGGAAGCCGAACTTTATCTCCAAACAACTCACTCCCCAGCACCAGCACGGTTTCAGACCTCATTGATCGTGATTCAGGGGACTGGAATTACCATTTGATTGATGCTACTTTCACCCCTGTTGAGGCAAACTTGATTAAAGCTGTCCCCTTATGCTCTCTTCCTCAAAAAGATTTTTTATATTGGCCGCTAGACAGGTTTGGAGAATATACAGTCAAATCAGGTTACAAAATGCCCTGTGAAGAAAACAGAAGAGAGGAAGCATCATCCTCAAACAGGGAAGCCAGTAAAGCTCTATGGAGAGGAATATGGAAAATGTCTACCCCAGGAAAGATCAAGCACTTCCTATGGAAGGCCTGCTCAAATGCTCTGCTTGTAAAAACCAATTTGTTGAAGCGAAAAATCTTGGAGGTAGATGTATGTTAGTTCTGTACTAAGGAAGCCGAAACAATTTCCTATGCCTTATGGGAATGTGAGGTGTTGCAGGAGGTGTGGAGCTCAAAATTCGTATGGGTGGATAGAAACTGAAGAAGGCATGGTTCATTCTGTGATTTAGTTGCCTCGATTCAAGAAAAACATTAGCTCCTTGATCTCTTTGCCACGACAACATGGTCCATATGGTGCAGAAGGAACAAAGCTCGCCTCAATGAACCAGTTTTACCATTAAATAAAATTGCAGATGAAGCTTTACACTACCTCACAACGTACAGAAACGGGCACAGCAAAGAAAGGAGAAAGACACCACGGGGAAAAATAAAATGGAGCCCTCCACCATCTGGTATGTTTAAGACTAATTTCGACGGCGCAGTGTTTGAAGATTCAGGGGAGGCAGGCATAGGGGTGGTAATCCGAAACTCAGCAGGATAGGTAATGGCTTCCTTATCTGAAAAAATCCCGCACTCTGCCATGGTTGAAGCTGTGGAGATGCTTGCTGCTCGACGTGCAATCAGATTTGTGCAAAAAGTGGGGTAGCAGAGTCTATTTTTTAGGGCGATTCTCAATCTGTCGTTCTAGCCTTACAAAGAGTTGATATGCTGAATTTTGGTATAGGTCACATGGTAAAAGATATTTTATCATTTGTAAACTCCCTTCAGAGATGGTCATTCTCTTATATGTACAGGCAAGGCAATGCTATGGCACATGCTTTTTAGCAAGGAGAGCTAAACTTTGTGATTCATTTGAAGTTTGGATGGAGAATGTTCCTCTAGACATTTCCATTGTTTTACTAGCTGATTTTCCAGTAAGATGAATAAAGATAAGCTGACAGTTTCGTCTAAAAAAAAAAAAAGGTATTTTGGTTTCCAATTCTCGATCACAAGTTCTTTTTCTTTATCCTATTGGTTTGATTTGATTTTGGTTAATAATTAGTTGTTTTGCAAATTAGACTTTGATTTTTTTTTTTTTTTAAGTAATCCATTTAGATATTAAACTATGAGACTTTACCAAGTCTTATTTATTTTTTAATCTTTTAGGTGGACAAATTTGTAGTTATTATAGAGAAAGTACTCTTAATAGATGTATTAGAAGTATTCAATAGTGCCACTTATTTAAACAAAAGTAAAAGTTAGTCAAACGAAAATAATTGGATGAGTGACATATTTTAATTTTTGCAATTGTATTTTCATTATTATTATTATTTTATAATGATGCATATATAGAAACTTAATTATGAGATTTTGCTAATAATTGTTTATTTGATCATCTTTTTGGGTGGATGAATTTGCAATTTCTGAAAAGAAAATAATCTCAATAAATTATCAACAACAAATTATTTTCCTAATCAGTCCAATAATCATTATTAAATTTTATTAATTTGTTACATACATTTTTTGGTGTTTTGGATTGTAGGGTAGAAAAAATAGGGTTTGAGAAAGTTTATTTAAAACTAAAAGAATAAATTCCAAATTTTATATACTTTTTAATGATATATAAAATGTTATAAATAACTTTTATTAAAGAATGAATATTTTCACTAACTTGCCTTTTGAATTCCTGAGAAAAATTATATTGTTTTCATTTACGTACTACATAAATTATAATATATATGTGTATATATATATATATATATATATATTACATTTGTAGTTGTTCTTATAACAATCAAAAATATAATTATGAAACACATTACTTTTTATTCAATTAGTCCAAATTGCAAAAAATAAATTAAATGAGACCACCATATAAAAAAATAAAAATAAATTATCTCATGCAACGTACGGGTTTGCGATTAGTTCTCATAAAATGTTATCCATAGAAGCAAGAGCCTTTAATATATGAACAAAGTTTGGCTACAAAGACCATACAATCTAACAGTTAAATTTTCAATATATGTAATAATATTAACATTTTTAGTGGGACTATGGGAGTAGTAGCAATTGGTTACAATCAAGTTTGTAACCAAACTTTGTCCTTAATATATTTAGTATAGATTTTTTTCACTTTTAATTTGGTTGTCTTTAAGCAAATAAAAAATTATTCATTTCCTTCTATTTTTATTGTATGTATGTATGTGTATGTGTGTGTGTGTATATATATATATATACACTTTGTTTTTATTAAAATCGTACACACATAGATTATATGGCATTAGGTGACATTAGGGTCATCATCCAGATTAAAGAAAAATCTTAGAAGATCAAAGAAATAAATTCAAGTTTATAAATAAAAAATGAAAAGTTTTTTAACGTAAAGAATAACTCATGGAATTAAAAAAACATGATTTTGATAATTTTATTGTCAGTATATAACAATACCACTTGCCATAATATATAATTCTAGTATATATAAAAATAATAAAATTTATTCAAATTGAAGTATTTTTGAATAAATATAAAACATAAAAGTTTAACATATGTGTGATACTTTTAATTACAAAAAACTTGTGTTTTTATGATTATTTTTTTTTAATTCATGTAAGAGTCTTTTTTTTTTTTTCAAAATTTATATCGTAGCTTCTTTTTTTGTCCATTTTTGTTGACTGGGTCTTTTACCCTGCCTTAATTTATCCAAATCACAAAGGTTCTTATTCTTCACATATGGAAAACTTGAGGTCAAATCCCATAAAAATAAGTACAATTTGAGCTTATAATTATGTCTTAACTCTTAAGTTTGTAATACAGGAGATTCTCATAAAAAAAAAAAAAGTTTTCTTTTATGAGTTTATTTTGTGATATATAATTTAAACCCAAAAAAAAAAGTTTCCATACTATCTATTTTAGTTTCTCACTATAACACAAGAAGGTAAAACATTACCTGTTATGTAAATGCCATCCAGAGATATTTCCCACTTCTCTCAAAGCATCTCTCCACAATTGCATCCTCTCTTTGTTGACCTTGACATTTGTTTCATGTTTAGCGAAGGCTTGTTCAAAAGACATCTTCTGGTTTCGCACATCAGAAGGATTCACATGGTAGAAAACAGGCAAAATTGTTAGTTCGGTCTCTTTCATGCATTCAACAATTTTGGCCAATTCTTCCAAGCACCACCTCGAAAAAGCGTAATTTTCTGAGAGAATTGTGATTGCATATTTGGATTCTTCTATTGCTTTCAGAAGCTCTGGAGTAATGAATGTTCCTTGCTTGAGTTTTTTGTCATCCTTAAAGACATCAAGGCCTTTCTCTTTCAAAGCATCATATAGATAATTGGTAAAACCATTGCGGGTGTCTTTGCCATAAAAACTAAGAAAAACGTCGTGTTTCCATCTGGTTGTTGAATAAAAAGAAGATGAAGATGATGATAAAGAGGCCATTTGAGTGCTCATGGAAGCCATTGGAAATTTTTGCTATAAACTAGTTTGTTTAGGGAAAAGCTAAGAAGAGTGTTTCAGATTAAAAAGGAAGGAAAAGGGAAAAGCTTAAGAAGAGTGTTTCAGATTAAAAAGAAAGGAAATAAAGCAAGGAGACCGTCATGAGATTAGAGAAAATGAGAAGCAGAAAGGAGATGAGAAGCAGAGAAAGAAGGTAAGGATGGGAGAACATAAAGGTGGAAGAAGTTAAGGGTAAAAGTAAACGTGTGGTTGAGAAAAAAAAAAGTAAAAAATAAATAAATAAAAGTAAAAGGTAGAGCGGGATACGTGTCCATGCAAGGAAATTTGTAAAATGAAAATTACAAGGACACAATAAATTATCACAAAAGTTTCAAAACTTGAAGTATCAAATCTTTTATTAGACTAGGATTTACCACAACTAAAAATAAATAGTATTGTAAAAATATTGTCACATTTTATTGTATTTCTGGACTTTTTAAATTAGTGCTATTTTCTTTAGAAAAAAAAAAGTGTTATTAATACAATATGTTCATAATAATTCATAATAAATTTTACACAATAAGTTGTTATTGGTTCTCATTTAGACTTACTAGTGACATTATTACTTTTTTATCCACCATTAACAACTTGTCATATAAACTTTATTGTGAAATTTTTGTAAAAATGTTGTGTCCATAACTTCCATTAAGAAAGATAATTAAAACAAAGAATTCTCTTATATATATATATATATATATATATATATCTTGTCCTTTTTGGTAATTTATAACACAAACCTTTACTATTATAAGTGCTAATTAAACACTTAGTTTTTTTTCAAAAAGTACTTTTTAACAGTTTTTACCAAACATTCAGTTTTTTTAAAAAGCTCAATTTCATACCGCACTTTTTGAAAACCTCATTTTTTCAAAAAGCTTAATTTCAAAAAACTAAACCAAACTCACCATTCATCTCTTAATGGAGATGTTCTCTTTATTATTATTATTATTATTATTATTATTATTATTATTATTTTCAATAGATTGTTCAAATATGCAAAGTTTTTTGTCAACAGATTGACTTTCGTGCCCCGCGTAAAGTTTCGCTTTTTTTCAATGGATTGTTCAAACGGTTTTGTATTAACAAGTGCCGGCACCTGTTAATGAACCAGCCTCTAGGTCCATCTGCATACGAAATTGTTAAGGTTTTGTCAACAGGTGCCGTCCAAGGTTTTGTTAATAAACCAGTTTTTGGATCCCACCTGAATAAAAAATTGGTAAAAAACTACTTTTTAGCTATGGTTTATGTTAGACGTAATTCTTGGTTTCTCCAATAACTATAGGATAAAGATGCTCTTTTAACGCACCTTTAACACGTTTCCTTTCATTTTACTTTTTATTTTTCACCCAATTTCACTTTATCAATATTTTGCTCTTCATCTCATTTCACTTTACCAATATCAAACTCACTTTCTTTTACTTTACCATTATCAAACCCACTTAAAAAAAAAATTTTTTTAAAAATGTTCAAATCTTCACTGAAGGATTAAGCAACTATTTTGCAAGGTACAATAATTTTAAAAAATTAATATTAGTTAAAGTGCTAAATACAACGTTGGAGTCATCCTCCGAAACTTCAAGCCATAATGTGCCTGTTTTTTCCGCACAAAGGCCCACACGTACAAATCAATGCGGTCATTTTACAGTTTGCACCACCCACACGACGTGAAATAAAAGGAATGAAAGTATGAAACTCATTAGTCTAGTCATGGCAACTTCCATGCAAAAGGGGGAAAGAGAAAAAAAATACATTGTATAATTATTAATTAGGCACACAGCACCCAATTTGACCCGCAGTTGAACCCACCCAATTCGCACGGAAATCAGTACTATAATATTTTATATTTGTGTGGCTAAGGGCGGGTAAGGAAATTTAGGTAGTTGGACGGGTGATGCACAAGTCTAAATTGATGTTATTAATTGAAGCGACATGTTACCACTGGGCCTTGTGGCCTAAGTGGTACCGGTTCACTTAGTGACTGTCAGCTCAAGAGTTTTAGTCCCTGCAACAAACAATCACTCAACAACAACAACAAAAAAAAAAAAAAAAAATTGAAGCAACTGAAAATTGAAAACTAAAAATATTATAATGAAATAATTTTTAACAATGTAAATAGTGTCGTAGAACCTAATTTTAAAGTTAAATTCGTATTTTTCCGTACTTACAGGTTTCATAAACAATGCACAAATCCAACCAAAAAAATGCAAACACGCAAAATAATTCACTCTGCCGCTATCCAAACTCATACTAAATGTTTGCACTTTGCATGCCCATGTCAAAAAGTGTGGCTTGATATTCAACGTAACCAGGATTGAGATCAGGTTCAATACCTAGGGTATTGCACCTAATGCAATTTTTATGAATGGTTGAGATTGATAGTTACAAAAAGTAACTTTTAATCTCAACCATTAATTCAAAAAAGTTAAGAAAAAAATTAAAAGAAGCAAAAAATAAAAGTTAAAAAGGTGAAAAGTAAAAAAAAATTATGAATGATTTGAATGAATTAGGTATTGCACTGGACCCTAATCCACGTAACCAAGCCTAAGATTTGCATGCATGAAAAAATATTACACACTTGCATTAAATGTTGTTGATTAGTTGCATGGATTGTTGGCCGAAATTGTTTATATAGGAAAATAGAGAGTCAGAGAAGAGAGAGAGAAAGATTGCCGTAGGCTTAAAGCTATGCAATTAATTAAGTAATGAAAAAATAAATGCCATGTCATGTTGCCGATGTGGCATTTATTAAATAACAAATAAAATTTTTTATTATTATTTTAATGATCATGTCAGCATTTAGTGTGTCAGTATTATTCTCCATTTGCCACATAGGATATTTCCATTAAGTGAATAACGGCAAGGACCAAAATAGAGCACATTTTTCATTTAGGGACTAAAAGAGATAAAATAAAAATATAGGGACCAAAATAAAAATAAAAGTCCAAAATGTAAGGACCAAAAGTGTATTTACGCATTTCCAAAACCTTTTGAAATCATAGATTCTAGAGAAAGCTCCCCACCCCCCTCCCCCCAAAACACAAAGTTTAGAGGGATCAAATCTAGAGTCTTTTGGCTGAATATTGCTGAATTTGGAGTATTTTTGCGTTATAGGCACTGTTTGAACTTATTTAGGGGAATGAGGAGAGAGAGTGAATTTCGGCAATACCATTGCCGAAATTCCAACAAAAGTAGGAGAGAGAAAGTGAAAAAGGAGGAGAGAGAATGGGTGAAAAAAAAAAAACAAAAAGGTGGTTGCCGAAATCTGGGGAAGAATTAAAAAAAATATAATGTGTTAGGTACACAATATTTTTACAACATTTTCACAATATAATGCGTTATGGGCACATGTGATTAATTGTTATTAGTTCAAATTTAAATTTAACACTGAGATTACTTTTTTAATCCAACAATAACAATTAATAACAACCTGTCATTTAGGATTTGTTATAAAAATTGTGTGCGCATATCATTTCTCAAAAAAAAAAAAAAAAAGTGGAATGGATTTGTGGCAATGGCATTGCCGAAATGGGAAAAAAAATGTTGGCAATTGTGGCAATACCATTGATTTATTGTGAAAATCACATGTGATTTATTGTGAAAATGTTGTAAAAATATTATGTACGTAACACATTATATTTTTTTTTAATTCTTCCCTAGATTTCGGCAACCACCTTCTTTTCTTTTTTCTTTTTTTCTTTTTTTCCACCCATTTTCGGCAATGGGATTGCCACAATAGGGATTTTTTTTTTTCCCCCTATTTCGGCAATGCCATTGCCACAATAGGGAAATTTTTTTTGGGCACCCACACTTCGAGCACTTCTTACACACACACACACCCACTCGGTCAGCTATTTGGGCAACAGGAATTTTGGTAATACCATTATCGAAATTCCAAATTTTCTCTCTCCTCCTTTTTCATTTTCTCTCTCATACTTTTGTTGGAATTTTGGCAACGGTGTTGCCAAAATTCACTCTCTCTCCTCATTTCCCTAAATAAGTTCAAACAGTGCCTATAACGCAAAAATACTCCAAATTCAGCAATATTCAGCCAAAAGACTCTCAAATCTAAGCTGCCATTTTTTTTTTTTCTTTAGACCTGTTATTTTTAGAAAACTTAATTATTAATCATGAAAAAGTTAATGAATACTGAGGTATGTTTGTTTGGAGGGATTTTAGGAATGATAAAAAATTGAAGAGGAAAAACTTTTTTAGTGGGTGTTTGGTTGGGAGGGGGGGAGAGAAAAAAAAAGATGGCAGGACTCGGGTATTTTCTCCTCAAGTCCACTAAAATATTTTCTCCCCAAATGGAGAGAAATCTAGTGGGGGGAAGCTCCATGGGAGAAAATGAAGAATATGCTCATGTGCACTTATGGCACATGGATTTCATCTAGTTGCTCTTTTTTGTATTTATGAACAAAGTTTAGCTATAAAATTGATTGTAGCCTTAGGCTACAAACTCACTTAATATCTTTTTATTGGAGATGAATTTTGACAAATCCATCATTCGATTACATCTTCTTCTTATATCCTCCATGTTTACAAAATTTCAAGAAAATTAAAGATCAATAGCTATGTCATCAATAAATTTTTAAATTGCAAGTTTTTGTAATTTAAAATTGTAAATAAAATATAAGATTATAGATTATATAGTAAATAATATCTGATTTACGCAAAAATTAACATATGTATTAAGAGCGTAAAGAACATATAATTCAACGGTTAGATTTTCAAAATATGCAGTAATATTTATTTTATTGAATGAGTTTGTAGCCTAAGGTTACAACCAATTTTGTAGCTAAACTTTGTCCTTTATTTATTTTTTCTTTTCTTTGATTTTTGTTTCGTCTTATTGTATTTCAGTTTTTTTTTTTCCCTTTATTCTTATTTTCTACTTCTTTGTTTTTTTTTTTTTTTTGGCTTGTACTTCTCAGTATTTTTTTTTTTTTTTTTTTGGTGCTCATCTTTCATTGGCTTGTGCTATTTAACAAAATAAATTGAAGTGTCAATGCACAATTTTTTGTAATAAAAAAAATGTGTTACTTTTTTATTTTATTTAATGGTGACACAATTGTAAATTTATACCAACTTCATTTTTCATCCTCTTATTTTTCTTCTAAACCAAATAAATAAGTTGTCTATCTCTCCACTTTTCCATCATCCCAGCCAAACATAAATAGAAAAAAACTAAATCTTTTCTATTCCCTCTCCATTTTCAATCCTCCCACTTTTCCACTCTTCCAACCAAATGGACCTTACGTATTTTTTTAGGAAATATATTTAGAAAATTTTTATAGAAAAATTAAAAAAAAACAATTGATTTTTTTTTATCTCTTTTCATATTCTTGGTGAAATTTGTGCCAAAAATTTTCTAAAATAGTCATTAACAAATGCTCTAACAGGCCCTTATTAAGATACGATGTAGGATAAAATATGGGGTATGGGGTTAATTCGTATTGTATGTTAGGTTTTTTATTTTTATGTTATTATCCTAATTATAGAATATAGGATTTTTTATCCTTAATTCTAGGTGTTTAAAGGGTTTGTTAGTTAAATTAGAGTCCTAAAATAGTACTATATCAATTAGGATATGTATGAGAATATTTATACTTGAAAATTTCTAGAGAGGTTTTCTCTTCTTTATGGTGGATTTAGAATTCTTCCTTGTGGGTTTAGGATCTCTTATGGATTTAAAGGTTTCATGAAACTATAACGTGATCTAACTCATTTCACGTTTTCTTTATTTCAATTGCTATCAAAGCTTGTTACTATCATGATATGGCAAAACACAACAACCAAAGTAACCACCTTATTGACGATGATCATAGGGTGAAAGTTCTCACC
The DNA here is from genome assembly GCA_023736055.1 of Quercus glauca. Lineage (NCBI taxonomy): Eukaryota > Viridiplantae > Streptophyta > Magnoliopsida > Fagales > Fagaceae > Quercus > Quercus glauca. Next base: position 6,773,731 of record CM043323.1, read on the forward strand.
GTGGCGATTTATGCTCATGATGAGAGGATGACTAGTGGATTCTATGAGATTTGCAACATGCTCATCATTCTTGGTTTTAGATATATTTGTCAATGACTGTGATCATAGCTGACAAGACTTCTTAGATATCTTGGATCCTGAAAATTATTTTGCTTATGTAAAGATCTCCAAAGATTTCAAGATACAACTTGTATGATTGTATCAAGCAATGGTTGATACAAGTTGTATCAAGCAAGCAAGATTGAGAGAGATGCAGCAAATTGGTGGAATGATATATAATATTTCATAATGCAAAGAGGTAAGCCTTACCTAAAATTTCCTCATGGCCAAGAATGAATATATTGATGGTTAATTTCTTCCTTTTCCCGTGATTATGATGACATATAATTTTACACAACTTAAGTTCATAGAGAAAAAAAAATTATTCGATGAGGGTTCTAGTAAGAATCTCAATATCAATTCATTGAAGATTTAATTTTAGATATTATTGATGAAAAGAAATTTCAATAAAAGAAGTCAAACATGATCAAGTTTTGACAAAAATTGAAGAGTTGGAAGCCAAACAATTTGAAGAAAGATTGTCTATTGAAGGTGATATTATAGAAGTTCTTGAAGAGGCTCAAGAGGAAAATATGTAGTTGATTGGGGAGAATGACAAAAATTTTAAGTTGAATACTGTGAAGGATTAAATTGATGTTACCTAGATATGAATGTGAGCTCATAACTCTCAAATCGTTGGATCTCATTGACAACACATTTAATCCTATTCACTTTTGGTAGTAACAAATTTTGATTTTGCCTTCAATCCTTTGTTGATTGGATGTTGAAAATCAATTGGAGGCCAATGAGACCTCAAGGATGCAAGTTTCAAACCACAAAAACTTAAGGTCAAGTTTCATTCAAGTAGATGTAGAAGGGTCTAATGTAGGACAAGATATCATCTGTTAATTTTTGTGTATATGTTTTTGGCTTGTGATGCTTTAGATTGTATCAAGGAGCTTTTTATGTATATGTTTTTGGCTTGTGGTACTTTCGACTCTCCTTATATGGCAGAGCTCAATTTGTTTTTCCTCCACTCAAATCAAAACTCAAATTTGATCCTGAAATTGTGAAGGACTAGTGGGAGAAGCAATCCTAAAGTTCCACATCGCCTAAGAAAGCACATGGGAATGTGCTTATAAGAAGTGATCTTCCTCCAACGTGTAAAGGCATTTTCCTCCACTAGTTAAGATTTTAAAATTTGGATATACAACAGTGTGTACTTGTACCTTTAAACCCTGCTATAATTTAATTTGGATCATATATATATATATATATATATTTTGACTCTAGCAAGGCCTCCCATAGCAAAACTACATGTAAGCAAGCAGACAATCGAGATAGTACTCTAAATCTAGACATCCACAGTTTGAACGCTGCAAAATGTATATCCTTTAACATTGTGTACGTTGTCCGATTTAAAAATAAAAATAAAAATAAAAAAAGGATGGGTGGTTAGAACTTAGAAGTAAAGCATCGAAAATATTTGATTTACCGTCCTTACAATATTTAATCCATGCTTCAAATATAAGGCCGATCGAGGACCAGAAGTTTTATAAAATATAAACAAATTAATACTATAATAATAATGTTGACATATATACTATTGTAATTTATAACCAAAAGTAAAGTGAATTTTGAAAGTTAATATATAGTTAGCAATTAAAATAAACATACATAAAACCGACGTATAGCAGTCAAAAAAGGCAAAAAGGATAAGGTTAGGTCATAGACATAGTCTTTGTACATATCAGCAGCTATCAGAAATCAGAAATCAGAAATGCCAAATTTGTATATAATTAAATAAATAAAATTCATGATAATTATTTAGTAATAATTATAATTATTTAAATTTTAGTATTTCTAATTTCTAATTACATAATAATTATTTAAATTTTTAGTAAGTATTATTACTAAAAGGGTACTCGACTGCACTAAACTCGAGTAATATAAAAGATACTTGATTTCAGAAATATCGAGTACCACATTATTTTTTTTTAATTACACAAATTTCAGGTCAATAGTGTCACGCTTGCAACTCACTAGAAACTTGAGTACTACTTAGAACTCGATTTTTTGGAACTCAAGTACTAAAAAGGTGGTAGATTAATTGCTAAATATTTCCGAAACAGTGCTAGTTTGCCACAAATTTTGCCAAAACGTGGTATTTGGCTATTTTCACCTAAAATAGCATTGTTTGTGGCAAATTAGCATTGTTTCGGAAATATTTAGCAATCTACCACTTTGTGTAATTAAAAAAATAATGTGGTACTTAATATTACTGAAATCGAATACTTTTTTATAGTACTCAAATTTCATACAGTCGAGTACCTTGTTTTTCTTTTCTTTTTTTCTTTTTTTCTTTTTTTTTTCTTTTTCTACTTTTCATACAGTCGAGTTCTTTTCTATCTCTCTGTCTCACGTAGAGGCACTCTTTGTCTCTTTCTTCTTCTTCTTCTTCTTCTTCTTTTTTTTTTTAATCTCTATAGAAACTCACTCTTGCAAGTCAAAGAAACTTGTCAAGTCAAAGAAAATGGCAAGCATTTATGGCCAAAGAAAAGAAGCATGAATTTGGTTTGCGTGTCAAGTGTTGTTCCTAGCTATCTTCTTTGACAATTCATGAAGAACATTTAATGCAAGCTCTTCCATTTCTTCACGCAGGAAACTTCTTGAATATCATGCATCTTCCTGACATGGGCATGCAAGCCATTTAATGGTTTGTTAACTAATGTCAAGCCACTAAGTTTGACTATTCAAGCCATTCCAACAGAAACAAAAAGTAGAAAAACAAAAAAAAAAAAAATAAAACAGTGTACTCGACTACACTAAGCTCGAGTACTATAAAAGATACTCGATTTTCAATAATATCGAGTACCACATTATTTTTTTTTAATTACACAAATTTTAGGTCAGCAGTGCCACACTTGCAACTCACCAGGAACTTGAGTACTATTTAGAACTCAATTTTGTGGAACTCGAATACTAAAAAAGTGGTAGATTGCTAAATATTTCCAAAACAATGCTAGTTTGACACAAATTTTACAAAAACGTGGTATTTGGCTATTTTCACCCCAAAACAGGCCCTTAGCTTTTCATACTAAATTTAACTAAAAATGTGTTGAAACATGAAACCTTGAATACTCTATATTATCTTCTCAGCAAAACAAAACAAACAAAGAAAAAAAGAAAAAAAAGAATACTCCATATTATTTCAATCTTCCACATCTCAGCCAAACTTTTTTTTTCTGGTGGAACACATCTCAGCCAAACATGACAATGAACTGATAGCAAATGGATTTCTTTTTTCTTTCTTAGCAAGGACTTTGTTTTTTCTAGAATTTCTTGCAAGGACTTTTCTTTCTTTAGTATCACTTTTATTTTTTTCAATTCTATGACGTCTGTGGATAAGGCCAAAGACCTATATAAGATGACAATAGACTGACAGCAATTGGATTTTTTTTTTTTTTCCACATCTCAGCCAAACAATTTTTTTTTTGAGAAACACATCTCAGCCAAACATGACAATGAACTGATAGCAATTGGATTTCTTTTTCTTTCTTAGCAAGGACTTTGTTTTTTCTAGAATTTCTTGCAAGGACTTTAGTATCACTTTTATTTTTTTTTTTCAATTCTATGACGTCTCCAAAGACCTATATGAGATGACAATAGACTTAGCAATGTTAAACGGCTCATTAGTTTGTTTTCTATCACACAATTTTTGTTTTTATTTTGAGAACTTGTCCATTAAGTTTCAGTTTCACTTTTTTTTCAATTTTTATTGTGAGTTGTGACAATGAACAGATAATAAATATATAGCACATGTTATTGACTTATTACATGTGTTGACCCTAATGCAATGTTTGGTATGGAAGAATCCACGTTACTTGGAACATTCAAATTATTGGTTTTTATTATTTGGTTTGATTTAGAATCTAATAAAAATCTTGAGAATATTTTATTTGGTTTATTTTTGAAAATTTTATAATAATTATTTATTTTTCTCCAAAATAGCATTTGAATTGAAAATACAATAAATTATGAATAACAAAATACAAACTATAAATCATAAAAAATCAATGAAACTATAATATAACATTTTTAAATGACATGTATAATACAAAATTAATTATTTAAATTGTTAATTTATATAATTATTTTTCTTAAATTTTATTTCTATTGGGTAAAGGTAGAAAGAGTGGGTAAAATTATCAGATTATACAAAAATGTAACTTTTTCTAGACATGAGAATGTAAATATCAACAAATTTTTTTTTTAAAGGGAATCCATATTCCCACGAAAGTGTGTTAAGTAGAAATCCAGATGCCCTTGTAATCTGATTTCCTTTCATGATTTGCAATCAAACACCACTTAATGTTTAGATTTTGATTTTGATTTTTTATTTTTGGTTAAAATGCAAATTGCACCATCTAAATTTGACTGAAATTCATTTCAGACTTTTAACTCTACTTTTACTTTATTTAGTACTCTAAATTTAAAAATTATTCAATTTAAGTTTTCCATCTAATTCAATTAAACTTTTGATATTAATGAAAATAAGGAGTTACATTTTTTTTTTTTTATCAACAATCTTTTAAAATAATTTTATAGATTTTTTCCATGTGATTTTTTCAAAAATATTTTTTATGGGAATTTTTTTATTAGTTAATTGCATACTAATGAAATTAGTTTATGGATTTGTGTTTTGGCAGTCTAGGATAGAGAATTCTTCTATATATATATATATATATATATATATATAAAGGAAAGAGAATTCTAAACCGAACAAAGTTTCTCTATAAAGTAGTTTAGAGAGAAACCCTTCAAATTTCTCATATATCTTTATATTGAATGTGAATTTTGAAAATCTAACAATTAGATTGCATGTTCTTATTATATCCTTCATACTTTCAAGATTTCAAGAAAATCAAAAATCAATTTCTATGTCATCAAATAAATGTTAAATTTCAAGTTTTTGTGATCTAAAATTGTGTATAAAAAAATAAGTTTCTTGATCAAATTGTAAATAACATTTGATTTGAACCAAATTTGATATGCATATTAAGAACATAAGAAACATGAAATTTAACAGTTATATTTTCAAAATTCACACCCCAAAAAAGAAATATGTAAGAAATTTGAAAATTTCTCTCCAAACTAGTTTAGAGAAAAAAAAAATTTCTTCTAAACCACTCATTTTCTCCTCATTTTTTCACTCCCCACCAAACAAGAGAGAGCTTTTCTCCTCACTTTTCTTTCCCCTTCTGACCAGTGTCTAGCATTAATATTGGGCTGCCATGTTGTACTGGAATCGAAATTCTTTTTTTCTTTTTTTTTTAACAAAATTCTATCATTATTGTCGGCATGAGAAGATTACTTAAAAATTCTATACAATGTCTTATCAAAAAATAAAAATAAAAAAAAAAAAAATTTCTTTACAATGAAAATGTACTTCCCTCGATTTAATAGTAGCTCATCTAATTAATATCATCCCCCTAGAAAACCGATAGAAGCAAGCTCAAGTACTTAACAATGATGTTATGAGCATAAAATAAATAAATAAAATATATATATATATATTAGCAGCACAACTTTTTTTTTCTTAAGTTCAATTTATTAATGAAATTCAAAGAAGTAACTGATTAGTATCTTGATCTGATGATAAAGAGCTATTATTAAGAGCGAACGCCATAGGTTGAAATTCTAAAAAAAAATGTACACCGAGTAAATTGGCATCACTCATTTAGCACAACTTCCTTTAATGATTAACCATTGCAGTCCTAAAGGTCGAGCAAGCCACATAAGACAAAGGAAACCTTGGTACTCATTTGCACTATAATTACAATTTATATCACCACAATCCATAAATCACCATAATCCATAAATTTGAAGTTTATCGCATAGGACTGCTGCCAATATCATTCATATAGAATTACTACCAATATTTGCCTCTCATTGTTCTTTAAATAAGTCATGTCAGCTTGATTTTCCCTTCTTTTGTAAGGGTAGTGTTTATCGCACACACTATGTACTTTTTAAGTCATGATTTTAAACTTGAAAATGTGACTTTGTTCCTGTGCAACAAATTTTTCCCCTTTTGTAATATACGTTTGTTTGTTCCTTTCTTTTCGTGATAGATCAAAGAAGTATTATTCGGCCCAAAAAAAAAAAAGAATAGGCCATGTGAGGAACTTTGGCCCAAAAAGTTGAACCAAAATGGGTCGACCAACCCATTACCTTACCTTTTTCAATTGGGCTTGGCTAAGCAGCCTCCTAGTGATTAATTGGTATTCTAACCCAAACCAAGAAAAAATGAAATTGAAAATCTAAATTCTTTGGTCATAATTGTCTAAAATCTCCATTCAAATGACGTAAATACTTTCTTCTCAAAAAAAATAATAATAATAAATGACGTAAATACTTTACAGATTTTTAGCCCAATATGCCACTCGCATCTTTGAGCTCCCTTGCTTTATCTCTTTGTTCTTTTCCTACAAATTGATTCTTTCTTGAAAATTAAATTCTAATTTTTTTTTAGGGAGTTTCAGCTTATAGCATTCGCTCTTAATACTCCATATCTTTTATATAACTATCAGAAACTTTACCAGTTGAACTAACTAATTTTTGTTTTGAAATAATTTTGAGCTATCAATGTGTCAAATTGTCAATGCAACACTAGTGCATGTCTCATTAAAAAAAAAAATTGTATGCTGGTTGGACTGGTGATGTTCTTATCAAATCCTGTGGATAGCCAGTTTTGGCCATATTGTTATTGATATCTTCCATGCATTAAGGTCATTTATAACCTGTAAATTAATGTGTGTTTCTAAAAAAAACTCAATGTTGCTGCAATTATTTTAGGCTTTTAGTAAGGTCTGATAAAAAGGGGCTATAGCAGAAGTGCCTGGGAGAGTCATAACAAACATATTGTACACTTTATATATATAAAAAATAAAGTTTTAAACATTTATCTAAAATTTATGGTTTTTTATTTAAAATTATTTTTAAGTCGTATTGTTCATTTTAATGTGGCTTGTTAACTTTTCAATAAAATAGTTATTATAACCATGCCAAGCTTTGAACCATCAAAGAGTGGCATTGAACTTGTAGGGTCCAGACCTGAGCAACATTTTCGCTGGGAAGGATGAACTCAAGCCCAGCTAGCCCAATACAATAAAATTTGTAGAGAGTGGATAGAAGGACTAAGCATCAGCGAATGGTACAACAACTGGTGTGGATTTACAAGGCCATTAAACTGAATTTAGCTAAGTTTCTAGGTGGAAGTTCGTCCTCAGCCCAGTCCGAGGAGTTCTTCTACTACTAAGGGATGGGGGTCCTTACAGGAACTCTCCGGCCTCCTTTTTCCATGGGGATTCATTCTATTATATAGTCCCTTTCCATTGATCCCTGCCTTCCACTTGTTGATCATCTGGGCCTATGCCTGAGGGCTTGTCCCATCAGCCGCCTTTCCAAACCTTCTGTTAGTTGGTGTAACCAAGGCAACACTGCCCAGGGGTCACTTCTCCATTAATGCGGCCAAAGTGTCAGTTGCATACAGTCAATATGAGGGTGACAGCTTCCTTATGAATTGCTCCTCCGCCGTGTCCCTATGGCCAACTTAGTATGATCATCTTCTTCTGTGGGAAGCTCTGAGAGGGTGTCCTTTAGGGGTGTGAGGACATGGTCGTCCTCGGCGATATTCCTTGGCAAGTTGGGCCTTTCTCACCCGTCCTCGAACACTACATTGTCCTTGGCATGGGCCTTGGGCCTGATATGAAGTGGGCCGTGGTTGCCAGATTTCCAGGCCCCATAGAACTAATAATTAGTTTATTCTAAAACACATTTAAATAAAATAAAAGAATATATATATATATATGTAAAGTTATAATTTACAACTATTTTATGTTGGCTTTAATTCCTTACCAACTTTAATTTTAATTTCTTCAATCATATTTTCCTGTATTTATGTGGGTTTTTAATTGTAAAGGATGAATGTGAGAGAGTGTGAAGACTCAAGCTTAAAAGAATGAATAAGTGGATTTCGCGAGTGTCTGGCAAGAAACTTACCCGTGAAAGAGCTACGTGTAGAGCACATGAATGAAAGATAAAGAGTCATGCCAGCCTAAAGGTTTTCACGAGTGACTTGCGGGTAAAGTCATCCTGCGAAGTACTCGCAAAACTCTTTATTTGGCAAAAAGTTGTATGTTGCTTTACCAAGTCTTTACTCACACTATATATACCCTCATTACCCACAAATTGTAAAAAGTGTTTTTTAAAGAGGAAACCCTAGAAAATACACTTGAGAATTAGAGATTGTTATACTCACAATCATCTACACATTTTCTTATGGTTTTTCTCAACTCCTACCTCTCCATCTCTATATTCTTGAGAGGTTGATAGCTCAAACACTTACCACACACATTCTTAGTGTAAAGTGAGATTTTGGTGTTGTTAGGAAGTATTGAAAGGAGTCATTCATTGGCGAATGCAATCGGGTTGAATTGCGGAATCCGGAAAGTTAAAGAAGACAAGGTTTCAAGAAACCAGTTGGTAGCAAGAGCTTGGAGGGCTCAAGTACATGAGGTAGACTAAACTTGGAGGGTTTTTTACTATTCATGTACTCCAACTTTATTCTTAGCCGATCGATTTCGACTTGGAGGGTCGCAAAGAGGTTTTTCACCGAGTTCTTTGATTTCCCCTTCGATAACACGTCTCAGTGTTATCTTGTGTTTGCATCTCTCTTCCCTACTCTTTAAACTTTTCTTTTATTGTTGATAATGGATGAATATGGCTTAGGGTAGTGTTATCAGTTGTTTGTGCTCATTTACTCTTATTTCGCACTTAGTTTAAGTTAGAGTAAAAGCAATCTAGCCGTAATTTTTAATTGGGGGTCTAAACAAGCTCTTGTGTTTTTACACAAATCCGAGCTTTCCATTGGTATCAGAGTGGGTACACTTATCATATTTCATTATCCTAGTGTGATCCTAGACCCCAAGTGAGATGGATAGATCTCAATCTCTTAATACTCCTACATTCTTTGATGGGAGTAATTATGCATTTTGGAAAGTACATATGTGTGCTTTTCTTTATGATATTGATGAGACGATATGGGATTCCGTTGAGAATGGGTATGTAAGACCCACTACAGCCAAATCCGAATGGAATAAGGCTGCTCTTGCTTTGACAAACGCCAATAGCAAAGCTATTAAAGCTATTTTCTATAGTATTTCTACTGATGAGTTTCACAGGATTTCGCATGTGAAGAACACCAAGAAAGCGTGGACCATTCTTGAAACAACCTACAAAAGTACCAAGAAGGTTAAGGACACTAAGCTTCAAATGCTTACTACTCAGTTTGAAGAAGTAAAGATGAGCAACAATGAGTCATTTGATTTCTTTTATGGGAGACTCAACGAGATAGTGATTGCAAGCTCAACCTTGGAGAGAAGACGGAAGATGCCAAGGTGGTGAGGAAGATCTTGAGATCCTTACCCAAAAGCTTTCGGGCTAAGGTCACAACCATAGAGGAGAGTAAAGATTTGGATGAGATAAAGATTCAAGAACTTATTGAATATCTCCAAACCTATGAGCTCAGACTCCCCTCTCACAAGTCTAGCAAATCACTTACCCTTAAAACTATAAATGAGAGAATGGGTAATTCCTCCGAAGAAGACGATGTAGAAAATGATGTGGCGTTTCTTGTAAAGAACTTCTGGAAATTTCTCAAAATGAATAACAGTGAGAAGTCATTTGGCAAAGGAAAATTCTCATCCCGAAAAAATGACAAGAAGGAGTTCAAGAAAAAGGATGGGAAAGACTTGTCATCAACTTAAGGAATCATGTGCTATGAATGTAATAGACACGGACATCTCAAGAAAGAATGTCCAAACTTTTAGAGAGGAAAAGGGAAAGTGTTTACCACCACCCTTAGTGATTCAGAAAGCTCAAATTTCGACATGGAAAGAGAATGTGATAATGAGGGAAACTATTCAGCTTTCATGGCAATTACAACGGTTGACTCTAGAGATGAGTTGAGCAACTTGGTTGATGAGCTTGGTGTACATTCTGAAGGTGAAGAAGTTGAAGATTCGGAAGATGAGGATGTGTGCCTCAACAAAGGTGAAAAGAACCTTCAAGAAGTGTATGATGCATTGTTAGAAGATTGTGGCAAATATCCCAAGGTTGCAAACAATGCCATTAAGAAGATGAAGAAAATTGAAGAAGAGCATAAGTGCACACTTGTGCAATTTAAGGAGGCAAAGTGTGGAGTTGAAGAGCTGAAAGAAGAATTGGTGAATGCCTACTCGAAAATCAAGTTCTTTAAACTTGAAATTATTCAAGCAAATGTCAAAGTGGAACGCATTTCCACCAAGAAACTTGACAGCATGCTCTCTTCTCAAAAATCTTCAAATGACAAGACTGGTCTAGGCTATACCGGTGAAGGAAGCTCAAGCAGCGAACCCAAGAAGGAAGTGATGTTCATATCAACCAAAAATATAGAGAAATCTAAAGTGGAGAAGCCCGAGATTGAGACTCCTATTGTTGCAAAGATAACCATTAGTGCAAAAACAAAGGATAAGGGGAAGTTATTACCCAAAATTCAAAGGGGACCTCAAGTGAATCATTTTTGTCATCATTGTGGAGTGTGAGGGCACACAAGACCAAATTACTTCAAGCTTCAGGTACTCAAGAGGGTTGATTCTTTTGTGGCTAAAACAACTTAAGAAGAATGCCAAAGGGAAATCGAGCTAAATGAGAAAATGAGGGACAACTCATTGGAGACGTTATGAAAATGTTGAAGAACATTTCATCATGACTTGTTAGTTTTACCCCAAGGTTTGAGAGTTATGTCAGTCATACCCTTCCATCTAGGGAACTCACCCAAAACACTCGTACAGTGTGTGTGAAGAAGGGTATTCATGCATGATCATTCACTATACCCATGCATTAATACTTCTAACATATTAAGGTTATAGTTTCATGCATCATGACATATGCAATCTTCTTCTGTCATTGCTTCCGGTTTTAGTATGTTTCTTTCACAAGTTTTTGTTTGTTGTTTTTGTTGGTCTTACTTTGCTTGTTCTGTTTTTGAGTGTGTTGAAAAATTCAAAAACCCACAAAAAGTGAAAAATCTCAAAAAGTTTGATTGCTTGTGTTGTGTATATCACATGTAAGTTTGGCCTAATACATTTATACTAATGACTTAGTGCATTTACGAGCTTAGCTTATTATGTATGCACATTTTTTCTAAATGTGAGCGATATCTAGAAATCTACGTTTGATTGTTATAAATAGATCTTCAAGCCTGTTATGAATGATTGGTCAATAGACTTATTTGATCTTGATACATAAGTAAACTTGTGCCTATATATCTCTTCACATTTTTTTCCTTTTTCAAAAGAGCTCTTCAAATGTCAATCTCCAAAAGGAGAAAAAGCTAAAAAAGTCTTACTTCGAAAACTAGTTTAACTAGAAAAATGTGAAGCAAATATGTATTAAAATGTATTGTGCTAAAGCCAAATGCTTATTTGTCAAAAATACATCAAAAGTTTATGGCATCGCTTCTCAAAAATTTGAGTTGTATTTGATCAAAAGTATGAAAAATGGAAGTTAAATGAAAAACTTTCAATCAAATGTAAACACATTGGTGAGGGGTTATATATGTTCATTTCTACAAGTGAGATAGGTCACTTGATTTCATACTAGTTGTGTATGACTTGATTAAATTGATCATTGAAGTTTCATATTAGACCATGGACTAGATCATACTTGATCCACACACACTTCACACAAGTCTAATGTGCAATGAATGCTTATTCCATTTGTGTGATTGTACATATTCAAATGTGATGTGTATATTCAATTGCTTGTTGATCAAATCCAAAAAAAAAAAAAAATTGAGTATTTTTTTTGTTTTTGAAAGTGTTTTTATGTATTTTGTGTGTTTAGAGTTTTGTCCAAAATGTCTATTTCATTTTTTCCAAAAAATTCTTCCAAAGGCAATTTCACGAGTAACTCGCGACTAAGCTCTTCCTGCGAAAATGAGGATGGCAAATTTCATAATACACTAAATTTCAAACAAAGAGTTTCGCGACTAGCTCACGAGTAAGAGCTACCTGCGAAAACTATTATGTGCTTCAATGGCCATTTCACAAGTAAACTTCACGAGAAGCTTACCCACGAAAAGCGCGAATCTGCACTTTTTAAAGACAAATAGTGACAGTTTTTTCAAACCTCTTCATTTTGCCTCCTCTGCACCTCTCTCAACCCAAAACACCTTTTTCTCTCAAAAACTCACCCAAAACTCAAGATCAATCCCTCCTAAGACTCATCTAAGGTATGTTTCAATATCTTTTTACTTTTGAATCCTTAGATTAAGCATTAGATTCTAGGATTTCTAGGGTTGGGTTATTTTTTTAAAAGGGTTGGGAAAAACTTATTTTCTTGTAAAAATTTTGAATTTTCTTGATTGGGCTGTGTCCCATTTTGTTTTTTGGATAATTACACTTTGCCCACCCGTGATTTGCCTCTAATTCTATGTGCACACTCGTGGTTTAAATTTTGACACTTTGCCCACTTGTGATTCTCACCGTTACCCAGCCATAACCCACCTCTCCCATTTCCGTTACTCTAACACAGAAAAGGTAAAAAACAGAACCTCACATGGATCAAAACTCACTCTCTCCCAAAACTCACTCACTCCCATCCAACCCAACAAAGATCCACAACAAAATCCACATAGATCGAAGATGCAAGCACATGGGACGTAAGTACTGACAAATCAAGATCCTCATAAGCAAGGTACCCATTGAGATATACATTGAAGTACAACAAGTTAAGTGCACGACTAATAATATCACAGAAATGCAATCGAACCAAGTACTGAGCACCACCTGAACCCACTAGAAAATTCCAAGTGATGTTAAACCCTGAATCCAAATTTGTGTTTTCCCTATTCATTTCTTGGGCAGTCATATACACAGCATCAGGCCCAATCTCTTGACTTGCACCTCTAGGTTTTTGTTTTGAAATTTAAATTTCAAACCCTCTAATTTTGATGAGAAAAATCACTTCAAATGCATCTAAATTGTGTATGAAGGTTAATAATTTGAATTTATTTTTCTTTATTTCTTATGGGTATTTTTTTTGGCTTAAATTAGAAGTCAATTTGAAATTCAGAATTCTAGATCTTATTTTATTTTTGGGTCAGTTTCTTACTTATTGGTTATTTTTGGCTTAAATTAAAAACCACTTCAAATGGTTTGTAAATTGTGCAGGAGGATTAATAACCTGAAGTTTCTTTTTTTATTTTTTGTGGGTATTTGCTTAAATTAGAAAATCAATTTGAAATTCAGAAATTTGGATGTTTTTTCATTTCTGGGTATGATTCTCACTTGCTGGTTATTGGGTTTTTTTTTTTTTCTTTCTTGGATTTAATTTGGTTTTGTTGCTTCAGATTTACTAAGTTGTTTGAAGAAGCACTTGACACGTACTAGCATTGCATTGCATTGTGTAGGATCTTCGTTGGGTTGGATGGGAGAGAGTGAGTTTTGGGAGAGAGTGAGTTTTGATCCGTGTGGAGTTCTGTTTTTTACCTTTTCTGTATTAGAGTAACGGAAATTGGAGAGGTGGGTTACGGCTGGGTAACGATGAGAATCACAGGTGGACAAAGTGTCAAAATTTAAACCACAGGTGGACACATAGAATTAGAGGCAAACCACAAGTGGGTAAAGTGTAATTATCCCTTTGTTTTTTTTGTGTTTGTGTTGACCCCAAGTGGTATTTTAACATGTATTTAGGCAAGATTTCAACATGTTCATGCTTTGTTTTACATGTTAGTAGTTTGTATGCACACTATATGTTTGATGAAATGCCCAAATGGCATTTTGTTGTTGTTTTGGACTCCGATGAGTACCAAACTTTGGGAATTACTATGTTTTTACATTCTTAACATATTTTAAACATTGTTTGTGTGTTTTACAAACTTTGCCCCCATGCATGCTTTATCATGCTTCACACATGCACACCATACGCACACTTGATGCACACACTTAATCACTTGACATGTTTTGCATTTCACTCATACTAGATAAGTATTGTTACATGTTTAGCACTTATAACATGGTCTTGTGACGTTAAATTTTATGTTTTTATGTTCTTTTTAGGACTTTTGGTTTGTGGACTAACTTGTATCTAATCAAGTTTGTTTCCTTATTTGTTTTTGTCTTTGTTTCTTTGTGTTTGTGTCTGGTTTGCAGATGCCTCCTCTTAAGAAATCAACCACAAAGAAGTCCTCAAAGCATCAACGCACTTCTTCAGATGCGTTGCGAAACAATGATGCAAATATGGCCTATAATGATCACTACAAAAGGGCCCCAATCATCTTGGAAAGGATTGTGGACTTAGAGTCCTTATAGGGCATTTTCATTCCGGAAGTGTTCAAAGAAAGGACGTGAACAAAGTTGTTGAACTAGATGGGCAATGTTTATGAAGAAATCATTTGAAATTCTATGCCAATGCCATTGTGGAAGGGGATCGCATAAATTGCTGGCAAAAAGGGAAAGAGTTCTATATCAAAAGGGAGTCCATTCAAGAGATCCTGGAGGTTCGTCTAACAACTCCACACACATCCTTACAGTATGATGAGAGAAGGGAGACACTTGGATCCATTGTGGAAGTCCTTGGAAGACAAATCAACAAGAAGGCCTTACACACCATTCCGTTCACTCCGGAGATGAGAACTTTGACCTATATCATGATCTTCAACCTCTACCCAGTGGGGAACTTGACGAACTTGTCAGCACCACGATCCATATTTCTATTTGATCTCTTCACACACAAGGAGATCGACATTTGTAGTCATATCTACCACCCTTTCATCAAATGCATCACAAAAAGGAATACAAGGATGACTTTACCATTTCCAAGCCTTATCATGGCTCTTATCACAAGGGCAAGGGTGAAGATTCCTAGTGGACTTCAAGTGACGCAAAGAGATTATCCAATCAATGCTCAAACCATGACTCGAAGCAAAGCTCATATCCCCGGACCATTTGTTGGTGTCCCTCAAATTCCAAGAGACAATATTGCTGAAGAAGGTGGAGACACTGAAGAGGAAATTGAGCATTTCACTTCAGTTCTGGAGGACACTACACAACCCTCTTCCCAAGCGCGTGCACGAGCACCCGATCATCTTGATCATCTAATTGAAAGGGTTGAACATATATATGGCCTGCTAGACTCCCACATGCGACACTCCTCATCTCAATTCACCTACCTAGAAGGCCAGATCACTACTCTCTCATCTCAGATTGATGACATGATGATGGACTAGCAGCAGTAGAACTCAGGGTCGGAGACCACACAATTCTAGTCTCTTTGGCCATTTCGGTCAAAAAGGGGGAGTAGTACAGCTTGAGAAGGAGCACAACATAGTTTAGCACACCTTAGTATACATTGGTTTATTATGGTGGTTTCCTAGTTTACATTGCTTTCGTTTAAAGGTTTCAAGTACTTTAGTTTAAAACTTTATTATTCTTAGTACTTTTATGTATCTTGGTTTTTATAGCCATGTTTTGATGCTTATTGTTCTATATTGCTCTTAGCTCTAGTTTCCTTAATGCATCATGCTTGTTGGACATGTAGTTAATTTTAGCATTACTCTGAATTGCATTGCATGTTCGGATGACCATTTACTTGATAAATATTCATTGTAATCATTTCTTAATGACTATTTATGTTTGATCAAGTTATGCTTCATAGCTTATATCTCTTTTGCTATCTTAATCGCATTTTACTTGTTACTACGTACCTTGTGTTCTACTTGTCATAAGCTTAATGAAAGTTTGTTATTATGTACAAATGTTTCAGGATACAGATGTATGCAGTGCAAGTGCTTCACAACTTCTAGAATTAGGTGTGAGTGAGTTTTGCCTATGTTCCCAAACTTACGTTTAAGTTTAGAGTCTGTTTAGAGGTTTCATCATGGAATAGCCAAAGGGGAAGATTATAAAGTTGTAATTTACAACTATTTTATGTTGGCTTTAATTTCGTACCAAATTTGATTGTAATTTCTTCAGTTATATTTCCTTGTATTTATGTGGGTTTTTAATTGTAAGGGATGAGTGTGAAAGAGTGTGAAGACTCAAGCCTAAAAGAATGAACAAGTGGATTTTGCAAGTATCTCGCGAGAAACTTACCTGCAAAAGAGCCACGTGTAGAGCACAACTGGAAAATGAAGAGTCATGCCAGCTTGGAGGTTTTCATGAGTGTCTCGCGAGTAAGACCATCCCGTGAAGTACTCACAAAACTCTCTGTTTGGCAAAAAGTTGTGTTTTGTTTTACCAAGTCTTTACCCACACTATATATACCCTCATTACTCACAAATTGTAAAAAGTGATTTTCAGAGAGAAAACCCTAGAAAATATACTTGAGAGTTAGAGATTGTTATACCCACAATCATCTACACATTTCCTTGTGGTTTTCCTCAACTCTTACATCTCCATCTCTATATCCTTAAGAGGTTGATAACCCGAACACTTACCACACTCATTCTGAGTGTAAAGTGAAATTTTGGTGCTATTGGGAAGTATTGTAAGGAGTCATTCATTGGCGATGCAATCAGGTTGAATTGCGGGATCTGGAATGTTAGAGAAGACCAGGTTCTGAGAAGCTAGTTAGTAGCAGGAGCTTGGAGGGCTCAAGTATATGGGGTAGACTAGGCTTGGAATGTATTTTGTTATTCATGTACTCCAACTTTATTTTCTAGTGAATCGATTTCGACTTGGAGGGTTATGGAGAAATTTTTCGCTGAATTTTTCAGTTTCCTCTTCGATAATAGGTCTCAGTATTATTTTGTGTTTGCATCTCTTTTCTCTACTCTTTAACCTTTTCTTTTATTGTTGATAATGAATGAATATGAATTAGGATAGTGTTATCTGTTGTTTGCGCTCATTTACTTTTATTCCACACTTAGCTTAAGTTAGAGTAAAAGCAATCTAGCCATAATTTTTAATTGGGGGTCTAAACAAACTCTTATGTTTTCACATAAATCTAAGCTTTCAATATATATATATATATATATATATAAGATAAACTAAAAACAATGGACCGCTACTTAATTTAAACATAAATATGAAAGTATAATAAAGATTAAATTTAGTAAAATATTATTATTAAAAAATAAAAATAAAAATATATCCCATAAAAAAATTTAATATTTTTTTCATATAAAAATGAATATTAATAAGACGCTTGAATTTATCCTTTGGCTACTTAATTTTAAGTTTTAACAAAAGACTTTAATACCTTGTTTGGAAGTTTTTTAAGGAAGGAGGGAGAGGGGTTTGGAGGGGTTTCAACTCCCTCTAGCCCCCCATTTTTAATTCCCCTAAATTGGAGAGATTTAGAGGGAGAGTAGAGTACATAAACTATTGACCAAGTAAATTACCTAATTTATCCTTATTATATTAACAAAATTACACAAGGGGAAGGGCTAATTACTCTCTTCCCCCTTACTAATTTTAAAAACATCCAAACAAGGTGGAGGAGAATCATTTTCCTCTACTCTCCTCCCCACTACTCCCCTCCCCTCTACTCCCCTCTACTCTCCTCCCTCTCTAAACTTCCAAACAAGCTATAAAAAAAATAAAAACCATGCATTAAAAAACTCGACAATTCAAATAAAATCATGCACTTCAATAGTTTTTTTATTTTTTATTTTTTATTTTTACAAATCTAGTTTTTTATTTTGTATCAACCTGAAATTTCACACAATTCGATGGTTTGGCCGATCAACCACTATTCTTGTATAGTTGTAATAGCTATAATCTCAATTGTTGCATTCACACATTATTTATTGATATTTATGATTACCTTCTTATTTGATTATATCGCAATTTAATTCACATTACATTTTAAGATTTGGACATAATCGTTAAAGTATTAACTATTAACTGCACACCTTGGTGCGATAGTCATTCTACAAGTATAATGACCTGTTTGGAAGTTTAGAGAGAGAGAGGAGAGTAGAGGAGAGTAGAGGGGAGGGGAGTAGTGGAGAGGAGAGTAGATGAGAATGATTCCCCTCCACCTTATTTGGATGTTTTTAAAATTAATAAGGGGGAAGGGAGTAATTATCCCTTCCCCTTGTATAATTTTGTTAATATAATAAGGGTAAATTAGGTAATTTACTTGGTCAATAGTTTATGTACTCTACTCCCCCTCCAAATCTCTCCAATTTGGAAGAATTAAAAATGGGGGGCTAGAGGGAGTTGAAACCCCTCCAAACCCCTCTCCCTCCTTCCTTAAAAAACTTCCAAACAAGGTAATTGGATTACTCTCCCTCCCTCTACTCTACTCTACTCCCCCTCCCTTTTTTAACATCCAAACGGGCCATTAAGTGTTTGTGGGGTATGGAGGGCAAGGGTCAGGGTTCAAGTCTTCAGGAGGGAGTTTCACACATATATACACTTAGATTAGATTAGTGTAGAAAAAAAAAATTCATCAGACTAAAATTTGATTAAGCCAAACCACAATAGTTTAATTTTTTTTTAAAAAGGAAAATGTGAAATCTCAAATTTGTTAATTAAACATAATCCAAACAAATTTTATATAATCAACATTTTAAAAAATCCAATTTTAATAGTTAAAAATTCATTAAAATGTATTTAAAATATGTTAATTTAAAAGCAAATTTAATGATACTTAACATTTTCTATTTTAAAAAAAAATTGTAATTTTTAAATTTAAGGACCAAAGACAAGTGTGTTTAGGTTTTACTTATTTTTATTTGCTTTTATTTAGGGAAAAACCCTAAAATAGTGAACCAGATCTCTGACCACTCACCGTCCTTATATTTCCCTCCACAAACCCTAAACCCCTCTTTTTCTCTCTCCCTATATACTCTCATTCAGCGCCTCAAAACTCAGACCCATCTCTCTCTCTCTCTCTCTCTCTCTGTGTTATTGCCTCAAAGAGTGCAGAGTCTCTTTGAAGCCATGGCTTTGGTAAGCTCTCACAAATCTCTCTTCTCTGCCCTGTTTTTTTTTTGCCAAAAATTTTCACTTCAAGCTTGCATTTTGATGCCCATTTAGATCTGCATTCGTGTTTATTTTGTTGGGTCTTTGTTAAATCCAATTGGGGTTTGTTTTGTTTAATTTAATTTTTGTTTTTTGTTTTTGTTGGGTCAAGACCCAAATAGAGGAAAAGAAATGACTTTTTTAATTGATGTTTCGATTCAATTGATGGGTTTTGTTTAGTTTTTGATTTGCTTATTAATTAGTCATGGGCTCGTTTTATCTGTACGATTGTTGTTTAGGTTATAGATGGTAATATGGAAATTTTGGATTGATAATTTGAGTGTATTTGGTTCAAAATTTGGATTTGAATGTGATTAGTTTTCTTTTTATGTTGAACTACGAAATTATTGACACCAAATGGAAATGAGGAAATCTAGGTTCTTGTCAATTCATTTTTCGGATGAAGAAGAATTGAATCTAGATTCTAAGAGTAAACAAACATGTGATTTTGGGTTTTCTCTATGTACTTGTAAATGAAAGTTGCTAAAAACATGAATCAAACTGATGTAGATGTGACATTTATTAAGATCCTGTAGTTTTAGATTCAAAGGATATGATCCTTCTATCAAGCATTAGTTGTGAGGACACACGGTAATAATCAACATCAGAATTATCTTGAGTGCATGATGTAACTGCATGCAATGGAAAATGGTTTTATGTAATGTATGTGTTTGGTTAACTTTAGGTCCTGCATGCGGGGTGCGCCAACAAGAATGCTTTTAAGGCACTTATTGCTGCGGAGTACAGTGGAGTCAAAGTTGAATTGGTGAAGGATTTTGAAATGGGTGTGTCAAACAAAACTCCTGAGTTTCTCAAGATGAACCCAATTGGAAAGGTGGCCTTCTTTCGTGGAGACAATGTCTTTTACAAGCCATATGTTTCTTATGTGTTTTCCTGAGAAAAGGTCTCTTGTTGTGTAGGTTCCTGTGCTTGAGACACCTGATGGTCCTGTATTTGAGAGTAATGCCATCGCACGCTATGGTAAGGCTGTCTTTTAAATTACATTTGTTATACTTTGAAGGCTGTTTTAAGATTTGAATTTCATTGTTGGTTATTACTTTCTGCAGTGACACGCGTGAAGGCTGATAATCCTCTCTATGGCTCTTCACTGATTGAATATGTAAGTGGTGTGAGGATTGTCTGGGTATCAAAAGATTTGTTTGTTGTTTCCTATGTTCTTGAGTTTGCAGGGTTTAAAATCTTTTGTGTTTACTCTGATACTATTTTTATTTTAAAAGTTGGAGTCCATATGAAATATTCTATATCTGTTGGTATATAAAGGGCTTGTTTGGTTTGGATGTTTAAGAGTGTTTAAATCTTGTGGATCTTAATTCTAATTCTAATAAGAGTCACTCATATCACATAACTATTTTTTTTCCCTATATTATTGCTATTATTTTCATAATGCTAACATTCTTGTAAATTTTGTCATGTCACATGTGCTTCCTGTTGAATTGGAGACACTTGACATTTCTGTTTTGCAACCTTGTTTCGGCAGGCCCATATTGAACAGTGGATTGATTTTGCTTCAATGGAAATTGATGCTAACATATCGCGCTGGTTATTCCCACGATGCGGTTTTATGGTTTACCTTCCACCGGTTAGTCAAGTTATACTTTTGCTTATTCTGTTCTCTTAACATACATAAATATCATCTATCTGGAAATAGTGGAACTTTTTCATTTAAAACTTAGCTCTTAACTTCCTGTTATCTGCGTGAAGGCTGAAGAAGCTGCAATTGCTGCACTGAAGAGAGTACTAGATGCTTTGAATACGCATCTTGCTTCCAACACTTACCTTGTTGGGCATTCTGTGACACTGGCTGATATCATTATGACTTGTAACTTGTATACCGGATTTGGCCGGATCTTGACTAAGAGTTTTACCTCTGAATTCCCTCATGTAGAGAGGTACTTTTGGACCTTAGTTAATCAGCCAAATTTCCAGAAGATATTGGGTGAGGTGAAGCAAGTTGAATCTATTCCACCTGTTCAGTCCACAAAGAAGCCTTCACAGCCAAAAGAACCTGCAAAACCTAAGGAGGTCAAGAAAGAAGCAGCACCACCTAAAGCAGAAGAGGCTGCTGAGGAGGAAGAGGCACCCAAGCCCAAAGCAAAGAATCCTCTTGATCTTTTGCCCCCTAGCAAGATGATTCTGGATGAATGGAAAAGGCTGTACTCGAACACAAAGACTAATTTCCGTGAGGTTGCAATTAAAGGTATATCCCATATATAAGCCTTTTCTTGCCTGTGCATGTGAGTGGATTCATTTTAATGCCAGTTTGTGAATGTGGTTGCTTTTGGTAATAATAGTTATGAGTATGCCAGTGTGAAGTGGTTTGTCATGTCTCTTTTGTTTGTTTGTTTTTGTTTTTCTTTGTTCGATTGTCTGTTTTTTCTATTTCCCTTTCCAAAGCTTTGTCTTAGTAATTTTATTTTGGCTCTGTATTTGTAAAATTATACTTTCTTTGTCCCGTGTTGTCTTTCCACCTTAGTAGGTCAAACCTTTTAAGGGGGTATCATTTAATGCATACTATTGATGTTTAAAAATCACTAGTTTCCTATAAAAAAATCACTAGTTTCCAATATTTTCCTTCTTAATATAAACTCAAATAACGCATATGGAAAACAAATATTGATTTTTCAAATAAAGCAAAGGGTAAGTTAGGAACGTATTAGAGTAGCTGATTCTGTGTCTAAAATTGCGACTTGGCAAGAAGAATCTACTGCAGCAATATCTATCCACCTTTATGAATTCTAACCCCAACCAGCATGACAAGGCTGAATTTATTAGAACCTGTTATGCATGATACTAAGGGAGAAAAAAAAAGATTGGTTGCATGCTTTTTAAGAGATTTAATGAAGGTTATTTAAGAAGGTGTAGTGGGTAGTCTCCTTGTGCACTTCCAAGTGGACCCCCGAATGAAATGCCAAAGTGGGATTTTGGTTGGGCTTCAATATCTAATATAAAAGTTTAAAAGTTGATGTTACTTACAATGTTTTATTCCGAATTCAAAATTCCCCTATTATGATTTTTATGGAGTTTATAGTTCAGGGATGTTCGAACTTCATATTATGCAATTTCATTTTGCTTATAAAAGGAAAACGAATTTTATATCACTTAAGATTTGGAACTGCCATAGATCAATCTTGATGTGTGTGTTTGTGTGTGTATATATATTCCTTTCTATTAGCAGTTTTACTTTTTCATACTTCTACTTTAATTTATTCACCTGTTCTATAACTGTTCGCTTGGTGTATGCACTTCTGGGCCTTCTTGGTGTATGAGATTTGATAATTTAATCCTTTTGCAGTCTTGTTAGTTCACATTTGTGTGTGTGTGTGTGTTATTAGTGCTGTTAAGCAGTGCATGTGTGTCTGTGTGTGATATATATAATAATTGGATTGCTGTATGTGTTTTTTCATCTTTGCTTCCTCTTGCAGGGTTTTGGGACATGTTTGATCCTGAAGGCTACTCCCTTTGGTTCTGTGATTACAAGTATAATGATGAGAATACTGTATCGTTCGTTACTTTGAACAAGGTGGGCGGTTTCCTGCAACGTATGGATTTGGCTCGTAAGTATGCATTTGGGAAGATGCTGATTATTGGCTCAGAGCCTCCATTCAAGGTGCAAGGATTGTGGCTCTTCCGTGGAACAGAAATTCCTCAATTCATTATTGATGAGTGTTATGATATGGAATTGTACAAATGGAAGAAGGTTGACATTAATGACGAAGCCCAGAAGGAGCGTGTCAGTCAAATGATTGAAGATTGTGAGCCTTTTGAGGGTGAGGCTTTACTGGATGCCAAATGCTTCAAGTGATAAGGATATACTACTGAGAAGTAGATCAATTGTTATAGGGTCCTCTTAATGACAAGCTTCAATTCAAATTTTCTAGGTTTTTGCTCCAGACAAAATTGGTTCGTTTCTCATATTTTTGCAGTAGTAGTTAAATGACACTGGTATCATCTTATGTTTTTGGGTCCCATGACAATGTGGTGGGATATCGATAGACGCATTGAATTATATTAGGTAATGGTGTTAGCTCATTGTAATAAGCTTAAAAGCATTAATGGTAACCTTCTGATCAAAGCACACTGATCCAAGAGGTCTTACCAGTTCAACTCCAATTTTATGGGACTAGCACAACACCCGTATTCTTTCTAATTCTAGCTTTTGAAGTTATACTGCTTTTTTACATTTATGTGTCTTTTTTAATTCTTTTGGCAGTTGCTATGTATTAATATATCTGGGAGAGCAGGCTCAGGTGCTTATTCCTCCATTAATCATGTTGGAGCTTACCTTGGTCTCCTGTAATTGTATTGAGAGGTTGCAATGACAGTCACTGGGAATTCTGCATGAGGCACGCACATTTAAGATTAAAAATGTGGCCTTTTGGGTTATGCATTCGTTTTACATTTGTAATGGCTTATAGTTACTAGAACAGTTCTTTGTGGTGCGTCTCTGGTTGTTGTGACAACAGGGCTGCGAAATAAATTATAGAATGATTGGTAAGTAGTCTAGAGGATCCAACTCCATCTAACTAACTAAGAAAAAACAGCACCCTTGTAAGAGATGCTTTCATTACAAAGTTTTCAAATGGTGCCCTACACTAGATGTTCCCAGAGAAGTTAATGCAACCCATGAGTTAGGCAAGTAGATTCCTATTTGCCCTTGATTATGTAGGGATCAGAATGATTTAAAGTTATTTGGAGAATTATATACTTGTGGACTCCTAATCATTTAAATTCAACTTAAACAATTTGAATATAATTATGTTAATGTCTATTTTAAAAAAAATGCAAGACATGAGTTATCACTTTTAGAGCACTAACATCAGAGAATTCCAATTCTACTATATTTTACCATTCTAAAGAACCACTTTATCATTATACCATCTCATTTTACAATACCTCTAGCATCCCAAAACTCTATTTTTATTAAAATATTATTTTTTAATCTTTCTTTATTATTTCTTTCTAACCGTAATTTTTTTTCAGACTTGGTTTTCCTGGGCTTTCCAACAGTATTTTTTTTTCCTCTCTTTCTTCCTCAACCTCTAGCATCGATTCAACACACAAAGCCCCACACAGACACACACACACACACAGACCCATGATACACCGATCATCCTATCCAAACCCATCACCACACACACACACACACAGAGCTGCGCACACACACACAAACACAAACCATCAAACCTTAAACAGAGCCACACACACACAAACCATCAAACCAGTTGGAGTCAACAACGGCCACCACACCCACCACCCAAGCCACCGATCAGAAACCCACGCAGCTAATTTGAAACCCAGCCGTCAAAAATACCCAGAAAAAGCCAATGATCAACCCAAAAAAACCTAACGGAACAAAAACCCAAGCCACCACTACCCACTGCCCACCAAAATCCCACCAGAACAAAAACCCATATTAAAAAAAAAAAAAAACCCATCGGAAACCCAGAAGAACCAGCCAACCATGCAGTGACCCACGCTAATCTCCACCAAACCCATCACCGTGACCCACGCCGATCTCGCCATGACCTCGTCGGACCCAAACACTAGCGATCTCCGACGATTAACAACCCACTTTAGCCACAACCTAAACACCGGACCTAACCACGACCAACGACCCAAACATTGGACCCAACCATGACCCACAACCCACTTCAGCCATACCCACCTCCTCCTTTAAGAACCCGTCACAGCAAAAAAAAAAAAAAAAAACCACCACAGTGAAGAGAGGAGAGAGCAGATGAGAAAAAGAGAAGGAAGAGAGAGGAGAGAGAAAGTTCGTTCGCATCAGTTATATATAAAATATTATTATTATTTTTACAATACTGCTACAGTATAATTCCACTTTACTGTAGCAGTATTGTAAAAAAATTTACAATACCTGCTTATAGCATTCCTTGATGCATTGCATTTTGGCCTTTGAAATGCCAAATACACCTTAGATATAACAGTAGCATTCCTCAATACTAATACTCTTAGTGGAAGATACTTGTTATCACATGATTGGAGCTTTCAAAGCAATGCTAAGGAGTTTGCTTAAAATAATATTAAAAAAGTGAAATTTTGATTTGACATGAATTTTCAAATTTTCAAATTTTTTTAATAAAAAAATTATGTATAAAAAATAAATTTATTAAAAGAATAATAAATAATATTTTTAAATTTTGATATGACAGATTAAAATATAAAAAATATGTAATTTAACCGATAGATATTCAAATTTTATTATTAAGATGGAAAGCCTGTCCGGCCAAGTCCTTATATTTCCCTCCACTACTGTATACTCTCGTAGAGCTCCTCAAAAGTCAAAACTCAGACCTTTCTCTCCGTCTCTTGCCTCAAAGAGTGCAGAGTCTCTTTGAAGCCATGGCTTTGGTAAAGCTCTCAGAAATCTCTCTCTTCTGTCCTTTTTTTTTTTTTTTTGCGAAAAATTTTCACTTCTAGTTTGCATTCTGATGCCCAATTAGATCTTCATTCGTGCTTATTTTGTTGGGTCTTTGTTGAATCCAAGGGGGTTTTGTTTAATCGGTTTTTCTTTGATTCCTGTATATCTGATTGGCTAATGAGAAAATACTCAAAAGAGAGGGAAATAATTGACTTTATGAATTGACCTTTGGATTCAAGTGTTGGGTTTTGTTTAGTTTTTTTTTTTTTTTTTTTTTCCTTCATATTTAGTCATGAATTTGTTTTGTTTGTACTGTTGTTTAGGTTTGAGATGGCAATGTATAAATGGGGAGTGTATATGGTTCAAATCTTTGGATTTCAATGTGATTAGTTTTCTTTGTATGTTGAACTACGAAATTGGAGACATGAAGTGGAAATCTAGGTTCATGTCGATTCATTTTTCGGATGAAGAAGAATTGAATCTAGATTCGAAGAGTAAATAAATATGTGATTGCGGGTTTTCTCTTTGCAATTGTTTTTACTTTATTTGTAAATGAAGGTTGTTAAGAACATGAATCAAACTGATGTAGATGTGACATTTATTAAGAGCCTTTAGTTTTAGATTCAAAGAATATGATATCCTTTGATCAAGCATTTGTTGTGAGGATACAGGGTAATAATCAACATCAGAATTAACTTCATGCTATAGAAAATGGTTTTATGTAATGTATATGTTTGGTTAACTTTAGGTCCTGCATGCGGGGAGCACCAACAAGTATGCTTTCAAGGTACTTGTTGCTGCAGAGTATAGTGGAGTAAAAGTTGAATTGGTGAAGGATTTTGAGATGGGTGTATCAAACAAAACTCCTGAGTTTATGAAGATGAACCCAATTGGAAAGGTGGGCTTCTTTAGTATAGACAATATCTTATACAAGCCATATGTTTCTTATGTCTTTTCCTGAGAAAAGGTCTCTTGTTGTGTAGGTTCCTGTGCTCGAGACACCTGATGGTCCTGTATTTGAGAGTAATGCCATTGCACGCTATGGTAAGGCTATCTTCTAAACTGCATTTGTTACAATTTGAAGGCTGTTGTAAGATTTGAATTTCATTGTTGGTTATTTCTTTCTGCAGTGACACGCGTAAAGGCTGATAATCCTCTCTATGGCTCTTCACTGATTGAATATGTAAGTGGTGTGAGGATTGTCTGGGTATTAAAAGATTTGTTTTTTGCTTCCTATGTTCTCAAGTTTGCAGGGTTTAAAATCTTATGTTGGTACATAAAGGGCTTGTTTGGTTTGGATGTTTAAAAGTGATTAAATCTTAAAATTTGATTCAATTAGTTTTTCCCCCTCTAGATATTACTTGGCAAACTCAAATATAGTATAGAATTGAAGGTTTTTAAAAGGAAAAGTAATAAGGACAAAGTTTCCCTACAAACTCCCACTAAAAAATTAACATGACTACTATAATGACCACACCCCAACTATATAAATATTGTCTACTTTGGGGCCCATGCGCCTCATGGTTTTGTCCTCCCCTAAAGGACATAGCAGTGGGGGAAAAGGTCCCTATGCATTAAAGGGAGATCACTCCTTATAAGCACATCAAAGCAAACAATATTTGCACAATTAGGGCGAGGTCGTTACAAACGGCATCAAAGTGTGCTTATAAGAAGTGATCTTCCTTCAATGTGTAGAGGCATTTTCCCCTATTGTTGTGTGCTTTGGGAGAAGAACAAAACCATGAGGGTAATGGGTCTCGAAGCAAACAATATTTACACAGTTGGGGTGGGGTCTTTATAGCTACATATTTTGAAAATTTAATCTTTAGATTACATATTCTTAATGTTCTTAACATGCATGTCAAATTTCGTTCAAGTTGGATGTTATCTACTATTCAATCCATAAACTTATTTTTTATGCATAATTTAAGACTACAAAAACTTGAAAATTAAATATTTGATTGATGACATAACTATTGATCTTTGATCTTCTTGAAATTTTGCAAGTATGGAAGATTTAATAAGAAAATGCAATCTAATGATGAATTTGTAAAAAGTCACATCCAATAAAAAGATATAAAGGGAGTTTGTAGTCATTACCTACAAACTAGTAGCATTATAAGATACTTTTGTTCCATAAACTTTGTTCAATTAATAATATCATTATAAGACAATTGTTTACTCAAAAATGAAAAAAAAAGTTTATGGATTTGGATTCTAATTCTAATAAGAGCACCCATATCACACAATTAAATTTACCCCCCTATATTATTGCTATTGTTTTCATAATGCTACCATTCTTGTAAATTTTCTCATGTGCTTCCTGTTGAATGGAGACACTTTTGACATTTCTGTTTTGCAACCTTGTTTTGGCAGGCCCATATTGAACAGTGAATTGATTTTTCTTCAATGGAAATTGCTGCTAACATAGCGCGCTGGTATTACCCACGACGGGGTTTAATGGCATACCTTCCACCGGTTAGTCAAGTTCTGCTTTTGCTTGTTCTGTTCTCTTAACATACATAAATATATTTTCATCTATCTAGAAATAATGGAACTTTTTCATTTAGCTCTTAACTTCCTGTAATCTGCATGAAGGCTGAAGAAGCTGCAATTGCTGCACTGAAGAGAGCACTAGATGCTTTGAATACACATCTTGCTATCAGCACTTACCTTGTTGGACATTCTGTGACACTGGCTGATATCATTACGACTTGTAACTTGTATACCGGATTTGACCTGATCTTGACTAAGAGTTTTACCTCTGAATTCCCTCATGTAGAGAGGTACTTTTGGACCTTGGTTAATCAGCCAAATTTCCAGAAGATATTGGGTGAAGTGAAGCAAGTTGAATCTATTCCACCTGTTCAGTCCACAAAGAAGCCTTCACAGCCAAAAGAACCTGCAAAACCTAAGGAGGTCAAGAAAGAAGCAGCACCTCCTAAAGCAGAAGAGGCTGCTGAGGAGGAAGAGGCACCCAAGCCCAAAGCAAAGAATCCTCTTGATCTTTTGCCTCCTAGCAAGATGATTCTGGATGAATGAAAAAGGCTGTACTCGAACACAAAGACTAATTTTCGTGAAGTTGCAATTAAAGGTATATCCCATATATAAGCCTTTTCCTGCCTGTGCATACTTTCTTTGCCCCATGTTGGTCCACCTTAGTAGATCAAACTTTTTATCATTTAATTCATACTGTTTATATTTAAAAATCACTAGTTTCCAATATTTCCCTTCTTAATATAAACTCAAATAAAGCATATAGAAAACAAATATTGATCTTCGACTAAAGCAAAGGGTAAGTTAGGAACATATTAGAGTAGCTGATTATTTGACTAAAATTGCAACTTGGCTGGAAGAATCTACTGCAGCCATACCTATCCACCTTTATGAATTCTAACCCAACCAGCATGATAAGGCTGAATTTATTAGAACCTGTCATGCGTGATATTAAGGAAAAAAAGTTTGGTTGCATGCTTTTTTTAGAGATGTAATGAAGGTTATTTTAGAAGGTTTAGTGGGTAGTCTCCTTGTGCAGTTCCAAGTAGACCCCCAAATGAAATGCCAAAGTGGGATTTTGGTTGGGCTTCAATATCTAATATAAAATTTTAAAAGTTGACATTTTTAGCTACTTGCAATATTTTATTCCCAATTCAAAATTTCCCTATTATGATTTTTATGTAGTTTATAGTTCAGAGATGTTCATACTTCATATTATGCAATTTCATTTTACTTATAAAAAGAAAAGGCATTTTATTTCACTTGAGATTTGGAACTTCCATTAATCAATCTTGATCGTTTCTTGAACCAACTTATATATATTCCTTTATTCTAGCAGTTCTACTTTTTCATACTTCTACTATAATTTATTCACCTGTTCTATAACTGTTCGCTTGGTTTATGCACTTCTGGGCCTTCTTGGTGTATGAGATTTAATAATTTAATCCTTTTGCAGTCTTGTTAGTTCACATTTGTGTGTGTTAGAACTCTGGTTATTTAGTGCTGTTAAGCAGTGCATGTGTGTCTGTGTGATATATAATAATTGGATTGCCGTATGTGTTTTTTCATCTTTGCTTCCTCTTGCAGGGTTTTGGGACATGTTTGATCCTGAAGGCTACTCCCTTTGGTTCTGTGATTACAAGTATAATGATGAGAATACTGTATCGTTTGTTACATTGAACAAGGTGGGTGGTTTCCTGCAACGTATGGATTTGGCTCGTAAGTATGCATTTGGGAAGATGCTGATTATTGGCTCAGAGCCTCCATTCAAGGTGCAAGGGTTGTGGCTCTTCCGTGGAACAGAAATTCCTCAATTCATTATTGATGAGTGTTATGATATGGAATTGTACGAATGGAAGAAGGTTGACATTAATGACGAAGCCCAGAAGGAGTGTGTCAGTCAAATGATTGAAGATTGTGAACCTTTTGAGGGGGAGGCTTTACTGGATGCCAAGTGCTTCAAGTGATAAGGATATGCTACTGAGTATTGAGAAGTAGATCTAATGTTATAGGGTCCTCTTTATGACATGCTTCAATTCAAATTTTCTAGGTTTTTCCTCCAGACAAAATTGGTTCTTTTCTCATATGTTTGCATTAGTTGTTAAATGACACTGGTATCATCTTACGTTTTTTGGTCTCATGACAATGTAGTGGGATATTGGTAGACGCATTGAATTATATTAGGTAATGGTGTTAGCTCATTGTAATAAGCTTAAAAGCATTAATGGTAAGCTGTGGATCAGAGCACGCTGATCCAAGAGGTCTTACCAGTTCAACTCCAATTTTATGGGACTAGCACAACACCCATCTTCTTTCTAATTCTAGCATATGAAGTTATTTTGCTTTTTTACATTTATATGTTTTTTTTTTTTAGTTCATTTGTCAGTTGCTATGTGTTAATGCATCTGCTAGAGGAAGCTCAGGTTCTTGTTCCTCCATTAATCATGTTGGAGCTTACCTTGCTCTCCTATAATTGCATTGAGAGGTTGCAATGACTGTCACTGAGAATTCTGCACAAGACACGCATATTTATGATTAAAAATGAGGCCTTTTTCTCTTTTATGTAATCGTTTTACATTTGTAATGTGGGTTTCTCATAGATACCATAACAGTTCTTTGTGGTGCCTCTATGGTTGTTATGACAACAGGGTTACATTGCGAAATAACATGTGCAGTGATTGAGATGTAGAGGATCGAACTTTATCTAACTAATTAAATAAAAAATAAAAATTTCTGCCATTGTAAGAGATGCTTTCATTACAAAGTTTAAAATTTCAAATGAAGCCCTACATTCTGCATTCCTAGAAATGCTTTCATAACTTAGGCTTTTAAATGTTGCCCTACATGACGTTAAAGGAAACTCATAACTTAGGCTAATGGACGTGAATTACTTCTATTTGTCCTTGATTATGCAGGATTGGAATCATCTAAAGTTTCTAGGAGAATTATTCTTGTAGAGTTTATTCATTTAAGGCAAATGTTAACAAGAACTGTGAGATACTCATTAAGGTTGAGTTATTGTGAAATCCAATTAATAAAAAATTGGCATGAATGAATGAGAGGGGCTAGAAATAGTTAAAGTGATAAGTGTGGAACTTAAAAGCATGGTTTTAAAAACCAGACCAGCTAGTCTGATCGGTTCGGGCACTAGTCTAGTCTGGTAAAAACCTCAAAACTGGCCAAAATAGGATTGAACCGGGAACCGAAGGCAAAAACAATTTTGCTCCCGATAAGTTAATGTGTTACTCTTTGGAGAAAATTGCCTTTTGTAAGAGATGCTTTTGTTACAAAGTTTAAAATTTTAAATGGTGTCCTATATTATGTGTTCTCATAGAACGTAAAAGCAACCCATAACTTAGGCCGGTGGATGTGGATTCCTCATCTTTGTCCTTGATTATGTTGGTATCAGAATCATCTAAAATTTCTAGGAGAATTATACTTGTGGAGTCCTATTCATTTAAATCCAACTTAAAAAAAATTTGAATATAACTATATTAATATCTATTTAAATTATTAATCACATAACCAAATCCATTAATTTATGTATTTTTCAATATAAAATAATGTTTAAAAAATGCAAGTCACAATTTGAGCTTTGAAAGCAAAGGAGTATGTACGCAATATATATTCCAAATTTTTTACCATTTGTTGAAATAGGTGAAATATATATAGTTATTCTATTACCATAATTTTATTTACACAATAATAAAATAAATTAAACATCTATCCCAAAAAAAAAAAAATATATATATATATATATATAAAAATTAAACAGGTAAATAATAACATATATTTACTCCTTAGATTCTGCCCACTAGCAAGTCAGATTCACATTGTAGGCAGCCAGGGAGAGTCAACATTGTAACGCCAAGACCCATCACGACTTTGCAGTTGCAGTTGTTCTACATGACGTAACGTAACTACATATTTATTAGCTGATGGTAACAAGAAAGAATTCCAAAATGGGCACATAGGTCTTTTTCCTTTTTTCAATTTTCTTTATTCCCAAACAGAGAAACAGAGAGAGAGAGAGAGAGAGAGAGAGAGAGAGATGAGTAGAATTCCAAGCCTAAGATCTCTGCAATCCCTTTTCCTCTTTTGCTTGATCTCTCTGCAATTCATTTCAGGTCTCTCTCTCTCTCTCTCTCTCTCTCTCTCTCTGTTATTATTATTTCAATGTCTGAATTTCACTATTTTGTTCAAACATATATATTTTTTGTTTCGTTTATGATAAAAAAGACAAAACTGTACGAGAATTAGAAACCAAAGAACATAGAGAGTAGTGGGTACTTTTATGTTGTTCTGTACAAGAATCTCTCAGTTGGGTCTCAGATCAATTTACTTTTAGCTTTGCGTTGGCCAATTGTTTTTGGGTTTTCTTGGAATGAATAGAAAAAAGTAGGGAATGCATGGTTAAGGAATTGAAAAGTTTTGATTTTTTTTTTCTTCTCTTATTAGTTCTATGTAATTAGCATGTTTAATTTCATTGCTTTTCTGCGCAAATTTGCTTGGGAAAACAGAAAAAAGTAGCTCTAGAATTCGAACTAACTGATGCATAAAACTACAAGATTTGGTTTTTCTTTTTCTACTTTTTCTTTGCAACCAAATATATAGGTGGGGTGTTTTGCATGTTATGGAACCTTGCCAATTATGGACTATATAACTGGCTTTTTAGTTGTTTTTAATTTGGATTTCATTTTCTGATAGATAAGATAGGATTTGAAACTTATGGTTCCATCCATGATTATTGCCTTTTATCATCAGGCCATGGATGAGATTCGAACCTAGTTCCTCATTCAATGATAACAGATCTTACTAGTTAAGCTAATTGGGACCAACTTTAGTTTGGGAAAATGAATGTAGACGAATTAGATATAAAATAAAATTCCAGTTCAATTATATTTATGGTTCAGCTTATTACAGAACGGAACCAGTTCCATGGTTTACCAGACATCACCTAATTGCTCATTTTAGATACAATTTACCTAGTAACATGACTTGGTTTCATTCTGTTACTCTATAGTTAGATGGGCTTGGTTCAGGTGATATGTATTGTTTGGAAATGAAAATTACATAAAAAGAAGTTTAATTTGAAACTCAAAAGTTGTTTTCTTTGTTTTCTTTGTTTTCAGTTTCATCAATATCTAAACAAAGGGTTTAATTTGTAATTTTGTGATTTATCTAACAATTTGTGTGTATTTGAAGGCTTTGCGAATGATTCTCCAAGTACAAAAGATGAAAATAATGCTGGGAGTCATGGTGCTTCGGGTAGTTCTGTAGGTATCAAGATAGTTATTGTATGCCTGGGTTTGGTGGCAGTTTTTGCTTTTGCTGTGTTTTTATTCAAGATATGGCAGAAAAAGAAGAGAGAAGAGCAACATGCTCGTCTTCTAAAGCTGTTTGAGGATGATGATGAGCTTGAGGTTGAACTTGGTATTCGGGACTGAGATCCGTTCTCATTCATGTATTGACTGTAATCAAGAGGTGTGCCTCATGGCTTTTGTTTTGCCTTTCATTAGTAGCAATCACTGCTTTGTTGATATAGGTTGTTTGAAACTTTATATTTATAGTTTTTTCTGCATTATATCTTTATTGAATACTGGTTTGTAGATCTTATACTGATTATGCTTATAGGTGATCTATTCCAAGGGATTGTTGGTTTTTCCAAGAAATGATTTTTGTTGTGAACATAGATTTTTCAAGGCTTTGGCATTACGGTTCTACCAGCTCCTCCTCATCCCCCCCTCCCTCTCATTCTATGTGTTACTGTCATTTTTGTATGTTATCATTTCCTGCCTCTAGTACATCTTATTGTGAAACAATGATGTTATTGCACCCCACATATTTGCACCATGATAGCAAATCAGCAAGGTCTATCATTTTATACTTATACAAATTAAAATACAATGTAAGTATATAAATCCACCACCTCTATCTAGCTTGTAAGAATAACCCATGAACTGTATATGGACATTGGACAAGCAGGGTAAAATTAGTTGTTGGAGAACACATTGGAGAAAGTATAAACACCTTCCAAATTTACATCCCAGATAATGGATGATTTCACCCCTTTTCACTGATTGGTCAACTTCCAGTTACATTTTCAGCATTTATAACCTAAGCTATCCTCACCAAGCTTTTGGAATACATTGCATGATGATGATTTATAAGCAATTCTACTTTCAATTTGCATTTGAGAAGGAAATGGTATATTCTGTCATATGATTGAGAGTATTTAAGACTTTTAAGGATTTTGATCATTATCTGTGGGGACCCTGAGTTTATTATATATCTATGAACATTGCCTTTGAAGCAGAATTGTGTTTTTGAAACAGATTTCTGTGTGTAAAAATCTGGAGGTGACATGTTTGAGAACAAGATGATTGGAAGTTGTCTGAGATAGTTTGGCATGTATTATTATCATGAAGAAAATGAATGTCATGGTTTAACTTGAAACAAAAGCAAGGCCAAATAG
The DNA here is from genome assembly GCA_023736055.1 of Quercus glauca. Lineage (NCBI taxonomy): Eukaryota > Viridiplantae > Streptophyta > Magnoliopsida > Fagales > Fagaceae > Quercus > Quercus glauca. Next base: position 6,808,223 of record CM043323.1, read on the forward strand.
GATGTGGGCCAAGTTGGTTAGAAACAATATGACAGTCTATGACTAAATGGAATAAAATAATATTGATGGCACTGGTTGTTAATTGGTTTTGCTGTCTACGATTCCATGGAATAAGAGTGTTGCTGGAGTAATTAGTTAGGTGCAATATCACAGTTATTTTGATGTGGAAATTAATATTTGTTTTGATTAGGACATCCTCTCTCTTCTTGTTGGCATGATTAGTGATTTTGATGATGTTGGTGCCCCTTCACTATGGTAGTTTAAAACATCAACTAGTTTCTTTCTCTTTGTTCTGCATTTAAATGGGGGTAAGTGGGTCTGGTCTTGCTGGGAAGAAAAATAGAGAGAGAGTATTAGACAAACAAGAAAAAGAGTAGTTATAGGAAAATCTGATGCATATTTTGTATTTTAAATTTGTTTAATGAGAGATGATGATGTTGGCAGTTTGCCTTTTCATTTTGAAAGTTTAGGACTACCATAATGAGCTATATGGTTTGTCTTTGTTTTTTTATTCAGTTGGATGATACTATAGGAAAGTCAAATGAGTATTTTGCTATATGTTCCGTAATTAAATTAAACGTAAATATAATTTTTTAGTCACGGTGTTCAAGATCAAGTTGGAAGGCCTTTCAAATTATTGCTGCTGTAGCTGCACTAGAGCACTCCCGTGAGATGTAAATAGCCTCAATGCATATTTTTATAAGTCTGCATTTGATATCATTATTACTCATTCTTAGGGGATTTTAGAAACTATTGACTGACCAATGGATAGGACTATATACTTCAAGATCTAGCTCACCACAGAAAGAAGCTACAGGGTCTGGTCTCCTGCCACTGGTTGTGTAAAGATCAACTTTAAAATTAGGCCCAAGAAATCAGTGAGTACATGGGAAGTCAGCCATTCTGACGCAGAAAATTGGTGGTTCATGAGCTATGTTGGAAACACTGTGATTTCTGAGGGGAAAGCAACCTGTTATTAGCTTTCCCTAAATGCAAGATTCTTTGCAGGCCCCCGAGATTAATCTCATGGAATATGTGAGTTTCAAGCAGATTCCCTCCTGGAAGGTTGTTTTATTCTCATCATAGATCAAGTAGGCTAGCCATTCATTTTTTATATTAATTTTTCAGGTTCTCTTCTAATGGACAGTCTGTTTGAAATGCATTCTGTAGCTCTCTAGAATTTGTAGCTATTACATTCTTCTAGCCAATTTTCATCCTAGGCTTACAAAAAGTCTTACCTCAATTACTTAGCTAAAAAATATGATATCCCTGGTTGAAGAGAGACTAAAATTTTCTTGTCAAGAAGATGACATTGGGCAGAAACAAAATGACGCGAGACATAAACTGAATCTTGTATGGCATGCTTTTTGGAGTGAAAAATGACATTCAACAACAAACGCCGTGTTGAAGTTATGTTTTTCTCTTATTATTTTAAAAATGTCATGTTGCTTCATGCTTGCATTAAATGGTATATTTAAAAATGTCATGTTGTTTGCATAAAAATAGTATATGTCGTTTAACAAATAGGGAATGTTGATCTTGTCATAAACTTACATGTTTAGCCCCATGCGTTCCCCAATTTATTTTTTGACACAGAAGAGGGAACTTAATATATTACTTAGAATCAACTTGACAATTCAAAAATAAACTCCACAAGCAAAGTCAAACACTTCGTTTAATCAAACCTTGCCGTAGGAGTATACATATTATGATATTAAAGCCTTTAGGGAAAATTATTTTATATTAGATGAGCAATTTTTTATCCCTTCTTATAATCTATCAAAAATGAATTTTTTTATTATAGTAATGCACTCACTATTATGTGGGGGAGGATATATATATATATATATATTACAATTTTTTTATCACTAAATGCAATATATATTACATTTAGTGTCCTAAATAATTACTTCTAACTTAGGCATTAAATGAATTAAGTTCTACATTGGTATTAAATCGATGAATTCCACACTGAGTCAACTGATTCACCACCAAATTGGGAGATGTTTAAGAAGAAGAGTGGCAGCTTGGTAAGAACTATAGCAGATTGAGACTAAATTTTCATAGTCCCAGAACTCATACAAGACCTCTATTATTAAATATTTTGCATTAAAATAAAAGTCTGACAAGTATGAAATTTGATTTAGCAAGTGGGTTTGGTAAGATCCACTCACAAAAAGAAAATCCCCACCCCTATTTTTTTAAAAAAATTATGGTTACCATACTTTCAACAAATAAGCCAATTATTAAAGCGCATCTAACCAAACTTTGGTATTTTAAGAGGAAAACTGGGGTTGAAAGTGATTCGTTAGGGTTGAAGATGGCAAGTCTATTATATGATTATTGAGCTAAATTGACAAATAAAATTATGATTAAGCAAATTGCACCAAACAACTTTGATAGTTGAGATAGACTCACATATATATATATATATATATATATATATATCTTTTTTTTGTTTGCTTCAAGAGGAAGTGGATATTTAAATAATAATTTCTTTGATTATATTGAGCATCAAAAACCAAACTATCATCAATTTGATTTAAATAGCCCAATCTTACTCTAGAATTATCAATCCTTTGCATTATCCATTTTGTTTTAATCCGCGCGTCTTTCAGTTACTTTAGAATTATATATGAATTGTTTGTATCTAATAAATAAATAAATAAAAAGTATTTGAAGTTCTGGGTATATAACTCAATTCACAAAATAAATTTTACTAAAAGTCAGGTTTTTGTAAATTTAATAATTGATGATCCAATATAATAGCCAATTAGCCATACACTTGGCTTCAAAACTGTTCTAGCTTGAATGAATAGCATATTTTGTTTTACAGGCAAGGTAGTATACTCTTGTGGTATATTTGGCACAGGAAACATGGAACCAGTAAATTTCTTGTAATAAATACTCCATCACATATAGAGCTTGATATTCAAACTGAAACAAAGGGTCATTTTCATAATTAAAAAAGATAAACAAAGTGATGAGCCATCACATATTCACATGAGTTCCCCCCTCACATAAATTTCCTTATTTATGTGTTATGTACTATCTAAATTTGTATAGTCTGACTATGAATAGCTACTGGTAGAAAGTACATTAAAATATCACTATTGGTGATAACATATGAATTTGATCTTGTGTTTGTGAGTCACTGGACTTCATCCTACTGTAATGGAAAGTGTGGAATAAAAAATATTGATAGAGTGAGACTGGTGTTGGGAGATGAAATATGAAAGAGAGGGGAAATATGTATTTTCATCTCATTAAAAAATTGTGAGGGCAATTCAGCAATTTTGGCCAAACCAGATGCAATGCATTCGGCCATTAATTTGTTAAAAATAATAATTAAAAAAAGAAAAAAAAAAAAGTCAAATCAGTGTTTCCAATTTTTCACGTAAAAGTTGAACGACTAAGTCAAGTGACATAACATGTTATTCTGACTCTAGCCTTTAGGTTATAAATTAATAAATCATTTTAAGAAATTTAATACATATTTACATAAAATTGTTTTTTGATAATTAGAATAATTTGTTAAGAAAAAGGAAAAGAAAAGAAAAAGTGTCTTATCAATGTTTCTAATTTTCCACAGAAAAGTTAAAAGAATAGAGTCAAGTGACATAACATGTTCTTCTAACTCTATCTTTTAGGTTCTAATGCTCCTTTTTCATTATTGTAATTATCAAAAAGCAGTCTCATATAAGAAGAAGCCATTACAACTACTTCATCAATGGGTGACCTTGACAAAAACCTTATAGAAAATAATATTTATTTTTCATCCAAATAAGATATTTATTCATGTTGAAGGGTGGTTTTGTCATGTAAGAATTAACCATGATAAAAATAGTTAAAATTTTAATTATATATTTTCTAAATAAATTTGTAAACTTTGTATTAGGTTATTTGAAACAATATATAAACACACAGAATTTTCAACCTTTGAGAATTGTAATTTTTGTGAGTGTAAAAACTCTAAAAATGTATGGCACTTGATATGTAAATTTCATGGCAACTGAATAGGTCTTTTTTTTTTGAAGTGGCAACTGAATAGGTCTTGATATAAAAATTCATGACTCTTGAATCGAAATTTTCCGCCACTTTGTAAGTTGTGGATTCCCATCATTGTCAATTGTCATGTTGATGTTAGGACCCACTCTACAAAGAAAGAAAAGCCTGCTTTATTTTCATCACATGATGGTCACATCTCATGCAATCATAGATCAAGATATATCAATTTCATAAGCTAAATTTACCACCTAAAATTATATATATATATATATATATATTAACCTTTGAATTTCTTAACTAAACTGATTTTATATTCAATTCTATAATTAATCATGATCTTATTATTTTCCACCATATTGAAGGTTCATGCACCTCAATTCAGAACCTCAATTTCACACTAATATATTTAATTAATTTAAGGGAATATCAAACATAGTGCGAATTAATTTAAGGGAACATCAAACATAGTGTGAAAATCCTCAAAATCGTACATTCACAAAACCCCAACCTCAAAATTCTTTCAATTCACATTACACAGTAAATTTCAAGGGAATTTACATCACCCAGTGTTATGACTTTATTTTTTAATTATTTGACCATCTTAACGTGTCACATAAGTGGTAGAAAATGTATATTAATTGGCCTAAAGTTTCTATGACTTGAATTGTTTTTCCATTGACTCCATTTTCTTTAAAATAAGATATAAAACAAAACAAAAAAACAAAAATGAAAGAGAATACTTGTCCATTTAAGGCATTAACTAATGCATTTTACCCCAATTTCGTTATTTAGACCGCAATAATGTTAGGGGTACAACTTTTATCATCATAATATTTATCCATATAGATTAGAGTAAATATTATTATGAATTAATATTGATGTTACTTGTATTTTACATTGATAGATCATGTTAGTGATTTTTTTTTATTGTTCCAATCATATCATTGATAGATCATGTCAATGATTGTGTTTTTAGAAAATACTCCCAAAAAAACTTATTTAGAAAGCTCAAATATTTTCTTAAAATAATTAAGTTTGTCAATTTTTCAACACTCCAAGCATCCATATAATGCTCATAAAATATTTCTCTTTATTATTATTATCTTTTTTTTTTTCCTTAACCTATTGAGAGGGAATAATCTTGGCCAAATCATCTTAATTAATCATGTTGGATCGATCTCTACAATAATTTCTTTAATAAAAAATAAATGTCTTTAAAAAAAAAAAAAAAAAAACAAAGAGAATATCTCTCAAATCAATTGTACTCAAAGTCCTATTAGACCATTCCACACGTTGCCAAACCTACATGGCCTTCATGAGAGCTTTGTCTCACTAGTTCTACCATAGGTCTATAATCTTATGACTTTATTTTTTATTTGACCAACTTAACATGCCTCACATAACTGGCAGAAAATTTCAATTGGCCTATAGTCTCTATGACTTGAAAAGTTTTCCATATATAAGAGAATACTTGTCCATTAAGGCATTAACTAATGCATTTTGCCCCATTCTGTTATTTAGACGGCAACAATATTAGAGGTACGACTTTTATCATCATGATATTTATTTATATGGATTAGAGTAAATATTATTATGAATCATTAATATTGATGTTATTTGTATTCTATATCAATAGATCATGTCAGTGATTTTTTTTTTTTTAATTTTGTTTTTAGAAAATACTTCCAAAAAAAAAACATATTTAGGAAATACAAATATTTTCTTCAAAATAATTAAGTTTGTCAATTTCTCAACTTTCCAAGCATCCATATAATGCTCATACAATATTTCAATTTATTATTCTTATCTTTTTTTTTTTTCCTTGACCTATTGAGAGGGAATAATCTTGGCCAAATCATCTTAATTAATCATGTTGGATCAATCTCTACAATAATTTCTTTAATAAAAAACGAATGTCTTTTTGTTTTTTAATTTCTAGAGGTAGTTAAAAAAAAAACCTAGAGACCAAGAGTTTTTATTTTTATTTTTTAATAGTTATTTCCTTTTACTAGTCTCGTCTTTAGCTAAAACGAAGATTACAATTGAACGAATTGTTCTAAAACCTATAATAGTGCACTTAATATTTTCACCTAGTAATCTAATTGTCTGTTTGGATTAAGGGGAGAGGGAGAGACTGTTTTGAGCCAACTCTATTCTACTCCCCTCCACAGCCCCTCCCTCCCCCCTCAATCTAAGCGGGCCCTAAGTCAGGCAAGCATGGTCCATTTTTTAGAATTGTGCAGATTTTTCTAAATTGGAGATTAGAGTCATTAGACCATAGATATAATATGTCAGCAAATTGACAATAGCCATGGTGCTAAAAGTCTACAACCTATAGATTTATAATAATTATTCTATACTATTAGGCCAAAACATTAATATAAGTTTATTTTAGTATAGGCGTGATTTAATACGCTAAACCACAATAAAAATAAATGAATTTACTAGTTAAATTAACAAAGAATTCATCTTCTCTTTGTAAAGCCAAGTGACCAAACCTTTATTGATAGGACACAATTCTAAGAGTGTACCACAATTCAAAACCAGAATAAAACATAAATTCTAATAGTGTAGAACTTGCGCCTTGGTCGGTTTTAAATGATAAAAATAAACCTACTTTGTAATCTATTTTTAATAATTTTTCCATCCATGTTAATTTCCCTTACTAGGTCAAACCCTGCATCGACTATGAAAACGAAATACCAGCCACCAGGGAAAGCTCATATATATGCATGGTGCCAATGTGCCTAAACCATAGCATTTAGGCTCTATTAGTGACAAATACTAAATCTTGGTTAAAAAAATAGAAAGTGACACATGATAAATATAAGACTACATGCCCAACTTTTATTACCACAAAGGCTAGCGTCAAAAGAGTAGTACTGAAGACTCAACAAATTTCATAATAATTGACATGTATTATTGTGATTGAAACGTTACTTTCGAGTGGGTCCTTCAATATTAATGATATTACTTTTACTTTGAATCAATCACATCACACTATGTTAGCTAATAATTGTGAAAAATGAAAAAATGAAAAACTTTTGTCTTACGAATATTTCTTTTAACTAAGGGTCCGTTTGGAATTTATTTATTCTGCTGAAACTGAAATTTTTTTACTGAAAGTACTGTAAATAAAAGTAAAGGTTAGTTGAAATAGTACAGTAAGGCTCATGAATAGTACCAAAAAGTGCAGTGGGACGTATGAATAAGAACAAAAATAAACTAAATAGTAAAATAAGTTAGCAAAAATAATCTTTGCCAAACGAACACTAAGACATAAACACCAATTCCATTTTTTTTCTTTCCTCGTTTACAATGAACTCAAATTTGCATAACACTAATATGAAAGTTTTGGTATCACCAATCTTTATTCTTCCCTTTGCTTTATTATATAGAGACTTGCTTTTGGTGCTAGAAGGAACAAATATGTGCTTGAAGATTGAAGATGTTCAAACGTGGAATTCGTTAGTTTATTCTTATTTAAACTTACTGAATATTTTATTTTATTTTATTTATTTATAGGTAAAATTTCTGAATTGTTTTGTTGTAATATTATTTCATGGTTATTTCAAGCCATCATTCAAGTAAATCATGTTAATTAGACTTTGGCAGTGTGGTTATGCTTAAATCATACCTTCTAATATTACTCCCTCAATTAGTATCAGATGATTAAATTGGTTTTTTTTTTTCTCTAAACCATACCACATGACAACGTCCATATATGCAAGGAAAATGTGGCCCTAAACCATAGCATTTGAGCTCTATTTTTGAGACATACTAAATGTTGGTTAAAAAAAAGAAAAAGTGATTAAATGCTAAATATAATATGCCAAACTTTTATCACCATCTCAAAACGCAACAAATTTCACAATAATTGACATATCTTACTGTGATTGAAACATCATTTTTAATTGAGTCCATCATTAATGATATTATTTTTATTTTGTATCAATCACATCGCACTATGTTAGTAGTAGTAGTAAAAAATGATAAAAATCCTACAAACTTTATTGCATAAATTAATGTGGTAATAGATTTGATTTGGGAATTTCAATAGCATAGTAAATTAAGAAAAATTCCAAAAATACAACGTATTTTACCATATAACTTTGCAAATTACGTGACAATAAATTTGACCAGTAAATTTTCAAAAACATAAAAAAATAAAGTATGAATAATTTTTTTGTGATTAGTAACACGTACATAAATTTGTATAGATCATATAGAAAATTAGTAACATATCTATCATCACACATATATGAATGTTTGAATTTCTATTTTCTAATTGGCAGGATGTCAATCATTTTGTAAAATTTAGATGGTAAAATTTATAACATCCCTAATATAGGCGACAAAAATTTATTTCCCTAGACTGATTGGCATCAAAATGACCATATATAATGTGTTTTTCTTTTCCTCATTGACATCCTAGTGCACATATTTGGACTGCACATGTCCTAATCTAATGCAGAAGATACATTTTTGTTTTCTTCACACATTATCAATCAGTCTCTCTCAGTCTCAGACACAGACACCATCATACGCAATAAGGCATGCCTGAAACACATATGAAAGTTAGATTCATGAGATAGATTCTTGAAGGCCACGTTAGTCACTCAAAAAATAAAAAACAAAAATATTGGATAAGCTTTTGCCCTATTTGGTGCTCAATTGCACCTGCAAAAGCATCCACGCTTAGCACAAAAACTACTACGTCTTGTATGGAATTTTAGCAAGTCACTATTCCCCACGTCATTTTCTCTCTCTCTCTCTCTCTTTCTCACTCTCTCTATATAGGTAGACAAAGACAGAAAGAGCTATTAAAGGAGGAGAAGTAGTACTAGAGCTCTATGAGCAAAGTTTGTTTGGGATTAGAAAAAAATTCCAAAAACTAACTAGCAGGAGTGAGTTCCAAAGCCAGGTCTGTGCTTGCCTACCTCATTACATCTCTTCTAGTTGTAGAAATTATTGCAAAGTAGGTGTAGTTTTGAATTCATCTCTTGGATCTGTTTTCAGACAAAAGAATATTTTCTCCAAAGCCAGTGCTGTTTCTTAAGCTTATTTTCTAGCTTTTCCATGGCTTTTTATGGAAAAATTTTTTTTTTTTTCCTCAAAATGATTAATGAAAAATTTGCTTGATGTTACTGATTTTGTTCTTTATATATATATATATATATATATATATATATATTTTGGCTTCTAGAGCTCTCGGTTTTATGTAATAAGTTCATGATGGTGCTTTATAATTTCAGTGCTAGTTCTTAAGCCTATTTTCTAGTTTTTCTTTTTCTTTTTCTTTTTTTCCACAAAATGATCAATGAAAAATTTGCTTGATATTATTGATTTTGTTATTTTTATGTACTTTTTTTTGGGTTCTAGAACTCACGGTTTTATGTAATAAGTTCATGATGGTGCTTTATATTTCAGTGCTAGCTGTTTCTTAAACTTATTTTCTAGCATTTCCTAGGCTTTGTATGGATATGTGTTTCTTTTCCTTATTCTTCTTTTTTTTCCCCTCAAATGATTAATGAAAAATATTAGGCCATTGGTTCAAGTCTCATGCCAAGTTTGAGTCCTAATATATATTTTTCTGATTTTTACAACAAAAAATTCTCAATTTTCTTAAGCTGATCTGAGTTGGTTTTGACATTTTTCTAGTCTTTGAGCTTCTCAATCTCATGTAGATCATGGATTTGGTTAGTGCAACCATAAAACCCTAAAAACACACACACGTCCAACACTTGCACACAAAGGCACAAACACAAAAAAAATCTTAGTCATTTTACTGTAGGATCTGGCTTTGTTATTAGGTCAAGTGCATGTTTCAACAGTAGTTTATAGCCCTTAATTTATGCTTCTCCTTAATATTGAAGTAATTGTTCACTGTCTATGACGACATTTCTTCTTAATATTTGACATTCATTCAACACATTAAACCAATACCTTTTGGCAAGTCTGCAAACCCATTTTGGCAAGCATCGATTTTCTGTTGCAACTTTCAAACTAATCAACTCTACATTAGTTGAAATGTTTAATTACACACATCAAAGACAATATTTGTGTAATATTCTCATATTGAACATATAAAACCTACTGATTTTGCTAAAGAAAGTAACATATAACTACATGATGTCACTTGCAAATGTGTTTAGGCCTCTCAGGTTGTGCAATGGGGAGAAGAAAGATTGAGATCAAGCGGATTGAGAACAATACAAAACGCCAAGTCTCCTTCTGCAAGAGGAGAAATGGACTCTTAAAGAAAGCCTGTGAACTTTCTGTCCTATGCGACGCAGAAGTGGCTCTTCTCATCTTCTCCAGTCGTGGGCGGCTTTATGAGTATGCAAACAACAGGTGTTTAACCTCATATATCTTCATTTTCATTGTTTGTCATGTTTCTCTGCTCATTGGGTGAAAATAGCTAAATCAAACATATATATTTGTCTTGTGGGATTTCCTAATTCATCCATAGATCATGTACTTATTTATTTTTCTTTTGACATTGATACCATGGATCTTTATAATTTTATGTTTATTCGGTATTTCTACAAATAAAAAATTAATAAATTCTAAGTATATATATTTATATGTGGAAATTATGGTCTTCTTTTGTGTCATGACTTGTGTAATGATCTAATTAAAAGAAGAGTGAGGACAGAATATATTCAAAGTAGGTAAATGAAAGTGAAGATACAAACATGGAGTTAATTATATTATGACATTTTATGAGCTTAAAGAAATTTTTGGAAGCCATTTTTTTAAAACATGGCTAATTAATATATATATATATATATATAGAGAGAGAGAGAGAGAGAGAGAGAGAGAGAGAGAGGGTTTTTTTGGCGGGGAAGACTACCAATGATTTGTGCAAATATCATTCATGCTGCTTCCTAGAAAAAAGGAAAAAATAAAAAAACAAAGTTGCAGTTATCTCTTAAAACAATATATTAGAATTTTCATATGATATTCTTTGAATTGAAGTACTTTTTAAGAAATGTCTGCATTAATGTGTGCATATTAATATGGAAAAGGGGAGTTTCAAATCCCATGAGATGATCTAGAACAGGTATCTTTAACTTGGAAAACAGGCAGTGGAGTTGTGATGCCTATTATGCCAAGAACTTGGTTGATACCGTTTGAGTTTGCATGGAGCAATTGAGTTAGGATGCATGGACACTTTATTTAGGGTTTCGTACTCGTATCATATTCGTGTCTTTTGCGTGGAACAATTAAGTTAGGATGCACAGATACTTTATTTAGAGTTTCGTACCCGTATCATATCGTGTCTTACCTGTATCATACCAGTGTCGTACTTGTTATTTTATGTTATAATTTTTTAAAAATTACTTGCATCACTGTGTTATACCCGTATCTCTATTTGTACCCGTATCCATGTCCGCATTCGAGGCACAAACCTTTTCGCATCCACCACGATTAATAGTTTATAACTTGGAGAGCAAATAGACATTTTACACTCTCCTCACTCTCACTCTCACTCTCTCAGATTTGGCTTTGTCGTCTACAGGAAAAATGAGAGAGATCATTTTATATACTCAGCGATATGGATTAAACTATACACGAAAACCAATTGGTTTTGCTAACAAAACAACGAGAGAATTACATACAAATGCAAGATATCCATCCAAGCATTGATGAAAATAATGCACTGCTGCATCTCACAGTGTGTTCATAATATGTACTCAAAAGTTGTTTTATAAGACTGAGATGCATGAAGAAAAGGCAACAAATTCCCAGATACAGCTCTAGCAGCACTTTTGCATAAAAATACATATGTTTACCAACAGTAACCATAAGAAACAAATCATTGCTAGATGTCTTTTACGCTTATTTGATTTCACTTTTTAGATTTGTGATCTTTGAGAATCTAGCAGTGTAAATAAAAGGGTTGCAGAGGTTCTGATCCTTTTTCCTCCTGTTGTTTGTGGGATCTCAGTTGAAGTAGTCTTCTAGCTACTTCCACTTTTAGCTCTCAAACCTTCCTATCATTTCTTTTATATTTATTGACTGACAGCCAATTGCTTGATATTTTATACTCCATGGACCGTGTGTGTACCGTACACTTTCGTTTGGTATACTTCACAATGAAAGTTTTTAGTCTCTCTTTCTTTTACCAATCCCATGCTAAGAGCTAATGCCAAAGTCACAGACTACGTTCTATTAGTTTTTAATGGTTGGCTCGTGGTCTACAAGTGCTTTAGGGTTTACCATTACTCTCTTCTGTAATAAAACAAGTGAAACACTATAGTGATTCTGAAAGTTTCCCTTTTGTTTCTGATTTTCTGTGGCACATATCATAAGTTTCTGACATGAAATATCCACCTGTTTCTGGACCTTAAAAATGGGTGTCCTTGGTTTCCATTTTATTATTCATTTTGGTTCAACTACTCTCTCTCTCTCTCTCTCTCTCTCTCTCTATATATATATATATATATATATATATATATCGGACTTTTGCATTTTAACATTTTAAAATAAGAAGAGATTGAAGTCAGGTTCAAACTGAATACTACTTGCTGATTTAATATCATAAATAAATTAAAATAAATTATTACCTATTGACTATTGTTTATTAAAAAGTTTAAGTTATTAGAAAAGTGTTTATTAAAAAGTTTAAGTTATTAGAAAAGTGTGGAATCAATTTTTCAATCATCAATCTGACACTTTATTCAGAAAAGGCAAGCTATTATGCGTGACAAAATTGTGTTGGCAAAACAACCTTAACCATGATATAACTAATTAAAGAGATTCAGCTACACCTACACGTTATCATGTAAAAGTTAAATAATAATAATAATAATAATAACAACAGTAAATGGATCCTAATTAGGAGTCATAAAACTCACTTAACATGCATAAGTGCTTTCCTATATGTTGTTTATACCATACAAGGTGTTAGAATAATTAGGTGGAAACCCCTTAGGGCGAAATAACTTATATTACTTGTATTTATGCACTAATTCCAATCTAGTTAAGCTTAACACCCTTTATCGCAAATAATAACCTTATGAAATTGTGAGGGGTTTATCACAAGTAATCAAAGTTGTTCAATGTATATCCCAACAACTAATGACAATAATTACAAGCCAAATAATAATGATGATAATACTAGTACTAACAAGAGAATTAAGCATTATCAAAGAAGGAAAACTAAATTAGTTCACTGAAATGACTGACCTATTTGGAAGAAAGAAATAAATCTAGGGTGTCAACTTTGATAGTCCGTTTGGATTGAGAGAGAGTGAGGGGAAGTAGAGTAGAGTAAAGTGGAATTGGCTTAAAATTAGTCTATTTTCAGCCAACTTTACTCTGCTCCCCTCCACTCTTTCTCCCTCCCCCCTCAATCCAAACAAACCCTGAATGTTCTCTAGCTCCATATATGGCATGCTGTGTTTGCTCTGAACTATCCTTTGCTGCCTCTCTTTCTCCCTTTTTCACCTTTCTTTTTAGTGTTACTACAAATGAGAATCTTTGGCCTATAAGCACAGTATAATGGAAAGGCTGTTTCTGGACCTTTCCTTTTCAGGATCTATTTTCTTTGGTTACCTTCTACCAATTCTAGCTTTGGGAATTACATTCCCCTATCTTTTGTTTTCTTTCTTAAGTGAAAAGAATGTAAAACATATCTTTTTTTTTTTTTTTGGCCATCCATGAAGGATTTAAGACTTGCAAAGAGTCTTTGGTCCTTTTACTTTCAATTAGTACTTTTTGGTAGAGAATGACGCAGAAAAGAAGACATCGCCAAAATATAATGTTCTTGTGATTGCACAAGGATAACCCTTTCTGATCCATAAAAATGTCACAAAGGAAACAGACTTGAGTGTCACTAAGACGGTACTGACATACTGTAGTACTATTGTAAAAATTTTTGCAATTAGAAAACTGGGTAATGCAAGTTATTTGTGCTTTGATGCTAAAATATACCATATTGTTTGCTAGTTAATTTCAAGCGTCGTTTACCAATATATATATATATATATATACCATATTTTGCCATTTACAAGTCCGGATGCGAATGCTCTAAAATGTTTTTTATCAATCTTCAGGTCACATCACTAAAGATAGGTAGCTCCACTAACATGTACTGCATTCAGCACCCATTACTTCCTTGATTCGTTGTTTCAAGTTTGTTTACATTTCCTTCTCAAAAAAAAAAAAGTTTGTTTACATTTGACATTTGTTTCCTCGTTTATGTCTTTACATGTGTATAACTTAAATTGCGTTTCAATTAACATTAGAAACTTGATTTGTTTTTAACAAACAGTACAAAATCAACCATTGAAAGGTACAAGAATGCATGCTTGGACAGCTCAGAAACAAGCTCTATTGCAGAAACAAATACTCAAGTAAATGAAGTAAGCTATTTCTCTATATTTCATTTTCCTTTCTTCATCTCTTTCTTTTTTCTTTTTTCTTTTTTCTAGGGAGTCATTTCTATGTATTCATTATAATGAGTTATGACATTTTATAACTAAAAACAGCAATACCCTAAATGTATTGGATTAAATGAATACATATTGCGCAAACATGTTTTGAGTCACAAATCATATGCATATTCGATTGATCTATACTATATAAACGATAGCGAGATTCTACTTGTAATTTTACTATTCTTTTTAGGCCTTAGTGCTCTTTTCATATTAACAATTTTTTTGTCAGTTGTTACTTTTTTTTTTTTTTTTTAATTATTCTTATTTGGCATATGTACTATAGAATTTATGAAACTGACAAGGCCGACGTATGTTTCTTATGTTATTTATGTTCTTGAATGAATGCAGTACTATCAACAAGAATCTGCAAAACTAAGGCTACTAATCCAAAATATGCAGGATTCTAACAGGTGATTTTCATTTGTCATTGACTCATTGTTTCTAAATGCAAATGGCAAAAGAATGATAAAAAAAAATTCAAATTTTTTTTACTTTATACTTAATTTATCAAAGACATTGAACATTTGTTTATTCTATGGCAACCAACCAAGAATGAAAATGAAAGAAAAAATAAAACATGAAAATAATCATAGAATTTAATATTTTGAATTACAGTTGAAAATCTAAGTTTAATACTAAAAAGCGGTAGTCCCACAGTTGGCAATGACATAGTCTCAATTGCACTTAATACTTTAGGCCTCATCTATTTTGCATGTGATATTGATATCAATCAATCAAAGTTACCGGACAATAAATTTCTTTGTAGCCTTGTCATTCACGAAAGAGATGAAAATCTAGAGGTCATATCATTCCTTTATCAAACTATTTTGCATGTGATATTGATATCAATCAATCAAAGTTACCGGACAATAAATTTCTTTGTAGCCTTGTCATTCATGAAAGAGATGAAACTCTAGAGGTCATATCATTCCTTTATCAAAACATGTGCACCCAAAAACCATATATATATATTTATATATGGATGTTTATGTAAATGGGAGTTATATAAGAAGTTTCATACCATAGTTTTGTTTTTAGCACAAGAACTCAAATGAGTTAGATCAAGGGAATTCTTTTCAATAAATATGTTTAGCTTTATGTGTCGGTAATATGTTGGCTTTATGAATTGATGGATGATGTGGTAATATAAATAAGTTCATTGACTAAAGGTACTTTGGAGGCTCTTAAAAATTGCCTCAAATTCTTATTTGGATTCGGCTTCCTTGGTGCTAAAAAAATTATTTTCCTTCGTATGAAAGGAAAGAGTTTTCCTTATTAAAAAAATAATATAGTATTTATTATTCATCAAGGAATATAATTGAAGATTTTGAATGTGCATTATTGTAATTTGGTTGCTTTAGTCTTAGGTGAGACTTTTGTCTAAAGTGGTCCTTTTGTGTAAGGAGTGGTGTGGTAATGTTTTTAGGGATGAAAATACCAAACCATATGAGGGATTTTTTAGTGTATTGAGACTTTTGGATTGTGAGTTTGCATGTATGAGATTTGTTTATTAGTTTCTTTTTGTGAAAGCCTTTTGAGTGTAGTTTTTTTAGGTTTGGTGGGTGCGATTGCAAAACATATCATTGATAATGGATTTTGGTCAGTAACGACAGTGAACATAAATTTGAAGTTGATAGAACCACAAAAAATATTATTATCTTATGTGAATATTTTTATTACTTAATTATATGAATGCATTATATTAGCCTGAAATTCATGAATCATAACAAAGAGATTATTATAATTTTCTTCTCTACTTGAAGGCACTTACTGGGTGAGGAAGTGAGTTCTCTAAATAGCAAAGATCTGGAGCAATTAGAGAGCAAGATTGTGCAAGGGCTCATTAAAATCAAGTCAAAGAAGGTAGAAAATGTTAAGATGCATTCCAAGACACAATAGGAAGACCAGACACAGCCACAGTTTGATATATTATTGATTTCTTAAGTTCTACAGCCCAATATCTTAAAACCCCCTTATCTATCTCATTTTATTTTCCACTCATGTAATGTAATCTAATTCTCTTACTAGTTCACTGCAACAGCATGAAATGTTGTTGACCGAATCATATCTTACTCTGTTTATTCATTTCTATATTATTATTTGTCAAACTTTGTTATAGGCTAATTGATATCCAAAATTTTCTCTAGGTGATGGAGCTCGAAAATGAAAATGCTTATCTTCAAGCAAAGGTATATTTCCTAAACTTCTTAGACTAAATTATAGAGTACTAATTATTGCACACTCGTTAATGTACGCTGTCTATACACATCATAAACATGGATATGTTTAAAAAATGTAGACATCACAAGTGAAATTATAGACATTGCGTGTACAATTTTCTACTTTTCACCTCTAAATTTTTTTCTACTTTTCAGGTAGCAGAAGTTGAAAGGCTTAAGCAAGCAAATTCAAATATGTCTGTACTAGATCTCAATGCATTTCAGGCATTATCTCTCAATTCATTTACTCCAATTGCAGTTGAGGGTAGCACTTCCTACTCACAGCGAGAACAAAATATACTTCGTCTAGGGTGATTTATCTACTTCCATTTTTTTCATCATTTTTAACATTTATATGTAGACTAATTAGTGCCACTTCTGTTTACTTATAAGATCCATTGAAAACTTTGCAATCAATAAAATTTTAATACATCAGCAATTGTAAATACCTAGCTCTCTAAATGCAACTACAAGCGCCTATAAGTTTTAACACAAGTAAAAATACACCATATGGTCCATATGTACTCTGGCTCAAATTTTTTGTCACAAACTATATGAATGTTGGCATTCAACATCTATCTTGGTATTCTTTGACTTACACTTTTTAGAATTACTTTTTTTTCCTTAAAGCTTGATACCCTTTATTTATCAAATATGGGAACCTAAGATACTATTCTTATCAAGTTTAGCAATGCAAAATTTCTTTATGTTTGACTTGATGATCACTGACACTAGAAAAGAGAAGGATGCATGTTCTAACT
The DNA here is from genome assembly GCA_023736055.1 of Quercus glauca. NCBI lineage: Eukaryota > Viridiplantae > Streptophyta > Magnoliopsida > Fagales > Fagaceae > Quercus > Quercus glauca. Next base: position 6,825,659 of record CM043323.1, read on the forward strand.
TTAAATTCTTCATTTTGTTATAAAGTTTTGCAATGCAAAATTTCTTTATGTTTGACTTGGTGATCACAGACAAATGAAAAGAGAAGGATATACATGTTCTAACCTTAAATTCTTTATTGTGTTATCAAGTTTAGCAATGCAAAATTTCTTTATGTTTGATTTGATGATGATCACTGACACTAGAAAAGAGAAGGATACATGTTTTAACTTTAAATTCTTCATTGTATTTATGCAGGTAAATTGTTCAACTGCAATTATGCAAATGGGATCTTATATAATGCCTAAATAAAGATCTCATTGTCTACTATCTCATTAAGTTATTTTGTATTGAATCACTTTGGCTTGTTGTTATGTAGTATCCAACATTTCTTTCTTTAAGGTCATCTTGTACTGGCACTTATCTCTGCCTAGTAGTATAAGATATTGGTGTGCTTTTATTAAGGAGTATAGTATGAATGGCTAGATTAATGCCAAGCGTATTTACTACTGTTTACTACCAGTGATCGCATATTAGTTTACTTTTGCATAATGTTTGTCAATCATTTTAAGGCAAAGACAGTATGACACATACAATGCACAAGGCATGTATGTTATCCACAAGATAATTAAACCTGTGATCCTCATTTCCTTTACCTTCACTAGTTCACTTATGCTACTAGAGGTTCTATTGCTTAAGAGCCAGGCACATGATGATCATTTTTTTATATATATAAGTAGTGGAATTAGTTTAAATTTAAGTTTCTTTTTGTTAGTCCAATGACATTGGGTATGCCAAGAGCATAATCTAGATAGTAAAGGTGACTTAAATTTTGTTTAAATTTAAGTTTCTTTTTGTGTAAAATTCTTGTGCAAACAACATTTTTCTTTTATCACTTATTAGAAGACCACAATGAATCACTTGTTAGAAGACCACAAAGCTTGTTAGAGGGGTCTTAAGGAGGAAAGCGGTGATATTGATAAGTGGCAATGGGTTGCCATAGTGTGGTTTACTTTAACCATTAAATACTGACCACTTTTCTAGCTCAAGTGAATTTTTTGAGTGGTAAACTGTTTTTGGTAATTTGGTTTTTGTAATAAGAAATGATTCTTAAAATTTTCTTTTTTTTAGAATTGTGTTCGGTTGGCAAGCCGGTTCCTTCAAATAGGACTGCTTTTTATTTTTAACCAAACCACCTCCACAGCTAGTACTATCCCATTATCAATTTTGGCTAAAATTGCACAAAGATTTGCAACCATGGTCATGGAGTTTCACCATAGAGTGCAACATTGAGTGGTCGTTGTTGGATAAGACTTGGAGTCCATCTTTGTCCTTAGTTTTTAGCCAAACCAATAATTAATCACTCAATTATTTTTGCATATTTCAATTAGTTACAATAATGGAAGATAGGTGATTTGAATTATGGTTCTCCTTAAAATATATATTTTAAAAAAAAAAAGTGGAAAATGTCAATCACCGAACTACGCTCTTAGCATTATTAACTCAATTTCAAACATCTCCAATTCAAGAAATTGACCTTGTAGAGTTACAACATATTCATTACAATTGCCTATCTCAATGCCTTTTATTGAGACTAAGTTATACATGAAAAAGGCAATTCTAGGACTCCATTCAAATGCAGCATTTTTTTTTAAGAGAGTTTCAACCTATAGCATCCGCTTTTGATGATAGCTCTTTATCATCAGACTAAGACACCAATCAGTTTTTGGTGTAGACGGAGATTAAACCACATATCTCTTATACAACCATCAAAAACTTTACCAGTTAAGCTAACTGAAACCCACAAATGCAGTATTTTCATTACTAGTAATTATAATAAACCAAGACATTTCATGGTGGCGGCAAGTAAGCTTGGAAAGCATTGAAAGATACTATATATAATAGTTGATAATGATTATTTATGATCTCTAAAATGCATCATCTTGGTTTAATAATCAGATGAATTAAAAATATAAATTGATTATAGGTTTACATTGTATTATTAATGTAAATCTTACATTGCAAGTACAATATACACTTAAAATTTTCCTAAAATTAAACTGATTCCCTGATATTATATATTTTAAGTGAATTTGATCTGTTTGTACTCATTATACTTTTCTTATCAATAAAGCTTTTATTACCTATAAAAAAAAATTATTTAAAGTGGTATAAAGTTGGTATAAACAAATTAAACATTAAATTATATATGAGGCCTACCAGAACAAGATATGCCAGAGAGAGTTACCATTGTTGTTGTGCTGTGATTGTCAGATTACAACTGGACAAATAATGCTAGATTGCGATGCAGTCTTGCCATTTAAGGAAAACCAAATAGACCACATTGGCATCCTATAATAATGTATAAATGATAAATGATCGGTTGAAGTATGCTATGGCCTTGTCACGTGTTTTTTTTTTTTTTTTTGAATACTAAGTGTTTTTAACACGCTCACATCCGGAGCGAGAGAAAAAATTCTTAATATTTTATTAATTTTTTTGTTATTATGATTGATATTTTATTTTCTTGTAAAAACAATTTCTACTTTTGTACCTACCAAAAATATAATAGGAGATAAATGAAATAGAATAGGAGATAAATGAAATGGATACCTTAGCATCCCGTATACTTCATGGTCCAATTTAGAATTAATACTAGATTTAGTGGGGAATAAAATACATTTTAGCCTCTTTTCTTCTTCTTTTTTTTTTTTTTTTTTTGGTCAATAATAAGTTCAATTGCAAAACATAATTTCATATATAGATTTTTATCCAAGGAAAATTACTAGTACACACACCCTATTACACACTCTTATACAAAATTTCAGTACATTTCAAGCGTGTGTAATAGGGTGTGTATAATAAACACAACCCTTTTATCCAACGTTAATCTTTTGCACTTCATAGGAGAGAGCAAGGCCAATCCAGAACTCAGTCCACGTCACCTCAAAACCTTTAGCTAAAAAAATGGTTATGAAAAGTGTTCTGGCATCTGAATCATGCTTTGGCAGGCAATCATAGAATAGAACCATTTTGTTATTGTAGATGAATCATGAAGCTAACGAAGCTCAAAAATAGTTGCTAGCAGTAGAAAATTCAAGTGCATGACTTATGGCATCCAAAGCCAAAAGGGCCTCCATGGTTGCATTATAATTCAGGGTACCAGTATAGTTGAATGCTATAGGTTTCACAGTTGAAGCTACAAAATTTTACTAGGCAATCAGGAATGTCTCAAAGCATCTGCCTCTAACAAGGTCCATCAGTTGGTGGGATATGCAAAGGGCTATAGTATAGGTCCTTTTTCACCAGAACTAGGTAGGATAGTATTATGAAAGGACTATGATTAGATTCAACTAGCTAAGTTAAAAGGTCAATAAAACATATCTATATTATATATTCTTGTTTTGATTCTAAGTAGGAATTGTAAACATATACATAGGGATCCAAATCTTTTGATGATTAGATAAATTCGCTTAAGAAAACTCCACACAAAACAGAAAAGGGAGGAAAAAATATATATTCTTGATGATCTGAACTCCACAGCACATTTTCTTTATAATCTTTACCTCATAGAATGGCACACCCGATTCTCACTGCGCTTACGGAGCTCCTCCTCCGCTTTCTCTAGATGTTCTCTGAGCTTACGAATTTCATCATTTGATTTCATTTGAGCTAAATGTGCTAGCTCTTCGGCCCCTCAGACGTGCAGCTTGCTCTGCTGCCAATTGTTGCTCAAGCCTATTAGTTGTCTCTCTAAGCTTTTGTCTCGACCTACAGAACAATGCATCATTCATTACTAGACAGAATAAAGCAACAATCCAAAAGTAAGTTTCTAGGCAAAGCAAAATTTGAACCTGAAAACTAAACACACTACCACAAGCCCAACCCACCTTACAGCTTACACTAACCATTTACCACCTAAATCAGGGTCCTGTGACGCACATAAGTTGTGCAGAGCAGTTTGCTAAATACTTTAGATTACCACATCAGATACATGTGGTTACATATCTTTAAAAACATCTAGAAAATGGCTTCCAATATTCAAAATAAATAGGACAAAACCAATATACAGAGAGAGAGATCTTTCAACTACTCAGCTTACCAATTAATCCTTAAAGATAAAAGAACAAGAAAGGACAACCAGAACCAAATAATAAGAGCATAAATTATAAGCTACTTGAGTGCATAAGAGAATGATATTAAGTTATAAGCACTGATCCTTACTATTTTCTTTTATCAAAAATCATTGACGTGGTAAAAACCAAATACTATTTAAATGAAATCCTACACCAACTTCTATGTTATTAACAAGTCCACATTCTCCAGAGTTCCAAACACACCAACTCAAAATGCAATTTATTATTTGTGAAATCACTGAAGTTGACACCAACACCATGTCATCCATTTCATATTAATTGATAATAATGATGCCCCGGATTGTTATTGAATTAATTATGTGTTGTTGTGTGGGCGTGTGATGAGTCTCGCATTGGGATTATAAATATACAAGGAGCCTCAATTGTGACTAGACTAATCCTTTAAAGGTATAGCGTAGATGTGTCTAGCACTTTACTTTGGGTCATTATTGATAGACAGACAGATTCAATCAAGGTCCACTTCAGCAAATAAACCACAAGTCTAAAAAGTGTATAACGAGCAAAAAAGATGGGTAAAATTTTACTTGGAAAGCATGTGCCCAGTGCTGCACATGAGGCACTCAATCACAAAGGTATCATAGAGCATAGGTACAAAGCATAAAGCAAAGATGGGCCTAAACAAACTGAAGTACATGTTTTGGTGAATTCATCTAAGTCCTATATTGGCTAGAGATGGATTCAGCAATTATTCTGTTATATACACCTCATGTACATACAATTTCTTTTTATTGGTGTCACGCTCACCTTCAACCTAGCACTTATAAGGAGAGGATGTGCCAGCTGAGCAAGAGTTTAAGAAAAATTCAAAAACAAAAGTTACAAACAAGTTGTTACCTATATCAAAGGTCTCTTACTAATTAATTGAGTTGTGACCAAATCATGTAAAAAATGAAGGAAAAAATCATATTAACTTAAGCAGCTTCACACTCATGTCTAACAAGCAGATAAAGAACAAAATATGTTTCTGCGTAAATTTTTTTTTTTTTTTTTTGGATAAGTATGTTTCTGCATAAATTAATCAAGCCTGATAAGACATTTTTGCTGAAGGTAAGATATGGGTTCTTAGAAAGTACAAAAAGAACCTTGCATTGACAAAGGGTGGTCTTCCACGGTCATGGATCAAGAGTGCAGCAGTGCACTCCTTACCCAGGTTCTTATTTTTACACATTGATGACAAAATTATACCAAATGTAAGAAGACACAGATGCAGGTGGCAAAAATATGTAAAATAGAGGAGCATTGAAGATACCATCTCAGTAATTCGTTTGAGCTGCTCCTCGTATGAACGATGCATATTATCCTTTAACTCTGATATTTCTCGTTTAGAGTAACCTTTCAGAGAATCAACCTGTTCCTGTTGATTGCGGAGTTTCATGGCCCCCTTCTGTTAAATGATCAAATTTGTTAGAATGATACTTTCATAGGAATTTTGATGAAACTGTGAGAAATAACTTAACAATGACCTTCAGTTCAGCAAATATCTCATCTGTATATGGTTGTCCACCATTTTGTGCTATAACCATGTTTACAAGCGAAAGAAGTGTCTGAACCTGTTCAACCCTCTTGCTTTCATCCTTAGTCTTGTTATCGAAAAGCACAACCCGATTTTTACATAAAACAAGGATTTCCTATATCAATGTTAAAATCAAACATACAATTAGCATATGTGAGCCTTCTCATTCAAGACAGAAACGGTCAAGCAGAAGAGGCATAAAATTCCAAGGTGTTCAGCCAAAAAACATGTGTGCTAATTGATACAAACTAGTTACAGTAAGCTAAGTATTTCATGAGTCTATCTACATTTCTCAAAAACAAAAACTCAACAAACAGGCAAGCCTAAGTTAAACCAAAGTTTAAAAAGTAAAGTTATCAACAGCTCTAAAAGTAACCTGTAAAGGCTTAGGGCATTCACGACCCAAATAATCTTCCAATGTCTCATCATTATCTTCAAGTTCATCCCCCCCAGTGAAGACTACAATCATGTAGTCAACAATTTTGCTTCCAAACAAAGTTTGCAAGCTACGAAGTGCAGCTTCCTCTTCCTGTGAAAAGCGGGTCCTAACTGAATAAACTATTAGAACTGCATGGATCCCATCCTTTGCCAAGTCAATGCATTTCACAATTTCTCTGCCAACAAATTCAGATTCGGCAGAAAAATCAAACAACCCTGCAATGATGTTCACATTAGTCATTGTGTACCCCAACATCAACAAATATGGAGAGGAAAGCTCGAATAACATAGCTCTTAAATACAGTAAACCATATGTTATTTAGTAATACAAATTGGTAAATTTATACCAGGAGTGTCAATGACATTAACAATCTGTCCATCTCTCAGTACAGTTCTCTGCAGTTCACAAGTGCTTGTAACACCAGAGGAGCTTGCCTTGGACTTGAAGGCCCTTTTCCCAATAATGCTATTCCCTGTTGCACTTTTGCCATTCCCTGTACGTCCAACTAAAACCACCGTTCGAACTCCATTGGATGGGGAGGTAAGCTCCCAGTCATCATCTATTACACTCCCACCCATTATATAATATCAGAAAACCTGCAGGCAATTATTGATGTAAACTGTCATTGAGTTCTCTATTATATAAAATAAAATAAAAACATATATAATAACAGACATCACTTGCATCTATGCCAA